>CM040181.1:30924223-31524223 GCA_022606695.1 Vaccinium macrocarpon | reverse complement strand
AATTGAAAGTTTGAGAGTATTTTTGATATTTAGGTCAAAGTTTGGGGGTTTTTTTGAAATTTTCCCGGAAAAATTTAGTATCACAATAAATGAGATTCTGCTAACATTTACCTTTCCTAACAAATAAGAAAAACACTGGGATTTATTAAAGGAGAGGTCATTGACTAAGTGAGAGGTATGGTGCCTTTAATTAACCTACCAAGTGTGGTTGGATTTTTTCTAAAAAATTGGACTATTTAAGGGAAAAAATTTAGTATCGGAAAAAAAATGAGATTCTGTTAACATTTACTTTTCCTAGCAAATAAGAAAAACACTGGGATTTATTAAAGGAGAGGTCATTGACTAAGTGAGAGGTATGATTCCTTTAATTAACCTACCAAGTGTGGTTGGATTTTTTTCTAAAAAATATGACAATTTAAGGGAAAAAATTTAGTATCACATTATATAAATGAGATTCTACTAACATTTACTTTTCCAAGCAAACAAGAAAAACACTGGGATTTATTAAAGGAGAGGTCATTGACTACAAGTGAGAGGTACGATGCCATTAACCTACCAAGTGTGGTTGGATTTTTTCTTTCCCAAGAGAATTGAGGTCATCCCATTATTAGGGCTATCATTAGAGCATCTCTAGTACACTACCTAAAAGAGTTTCCTAAAGCCCTCTAACTAGTTAGCTAAGAAAAACTCAAAAAATAGTTTCTAGTGTACAAAAATTAGCTCCCTAAAATCTTAGGTTGCACCCCTCACTACCTAAAGTGCCCTAAGTAACTACTTAAATTTGAGGTGAGACTTAAGGAGAAAAGAAAGAGGGAGAGAGAAAGAGGAGAGAGATAGAAGGGAAGGAAGAGAGAGAATAACTTTAAGGAGAGAGAGGAGATAGAAAGGAAAGACTTCAAGTTAATGAACATTTTTAGGGAACCCCATTAAAGTGCATTTCTCATTAGTTAGCTAACTAAGTTCTTAGCACACAAAATAGGGTTCCACATGTGCTTAGGTGTGCACTTTAGCAAACATTTTTTAGATAGTGCACTAGAGATTCTCTTAGTAATCGAGATGTATATGGGTCCCAAAAGATAAATATGGGGTTAATATATATTGGACAATTCTAAATACATCTACGTAGTCCATAGCATTTTTATAACACTAAATTCGCATGCTCTCAATTTACTTGCCGTTAGAAGTTAATTTAACTCCAATCTGTCAGCATGAAATTTTGATTAAAATCATACCAATCGGTTAGCCTTTTCTTTTAAGTTGAATTTCGAGATCACATGATTTGGATCATTTGTAAGGTGAAGCTTGCCATAAAAAGTGAATTTAGAGATTAAGCGACTTAGATTAAAAGAGATTTACGGAAAACCGATGTTTGAATTCCCTCCCTTGGACACAGGCATGTGCTAGTAAAAAAAATAAGGAGAGAGAGAAGGGGAGGGAGAGAACCAGCCAAAAAAGAATATGATATGTAGACATATTCAAGTTTTCTTGTTAAAAATCATGACGTAGATTTATGGTATACAACAAATATGAATCTAATATGGATTTTTAAATTACTTTCTCAAATCTAAATAACTATGTACATATCTATGGTCAAACTATTTAAAAATTATATAAATCAATATGTTCATATCACGTGGCGCTCTTATAACTCTCGTAATGAGGATTATCTTGTCTGGAAGGAAGTTTATGAATGTCAATCGTTATCACCAACATGTTTAAAAAGTTATCATTTACACATGTTCATGCCACTTAACAATCTTATTACTCTCCCCCCAGGAAAAAGTAAATACTATATAGTGCAAAATGTTGTATTATGTGCGATGCCCGCGGATTGATTATACAACTATTAATTAATAGCTGAAAAAATTTGCATTAGTTTTTTTTTTTTTTTTTGTCATATTAAGAGAAAACCTCACCATTGCATCCAGCTATAGTGGATAATGAAACTTGTCTCTCAGGACTAATACGTCGAAATGTGCAGCTCAAACACCTGAAATATCGCATCCACATGATAAAATATCATAACACAATAAACTAACTAGTAGTACAAATTGAAAACATTGTGTTGCCACAGAAAAAAAATATTGCTTATTTTCGCAAATTAGCATGGTTTTTAAATAAAATCCAAGTACTTTCAAATTTAAATCCAAAATTATATCCTCCTCTTCTTTAGTAGATTTTATGACGGTTAGTTAAATTTTGTGATGAAAAAAATAAAAAGTTTGGTAGTTTTTTTTTTCTTTTTTTTCTTTTGAGGAATCAGAATGGTAGAGAACAACATCAGGGGGATGCCATGTGAAAAAAAGTTCCTAGAAAAAAAGATTTATGAAATATAGTACTTTTGAGGAATAGTTTGACTATAGATATATCCATAAATGCAAAATGTTCCAACTTCCGTGGGAATGTGTTTGGGAATTTTAACTAAAATGGGAAAGGTTAGGGGAGAAGGCAATATCAATGCCAATTTTTGAAAATTAAGAATAAATGTCTGAGTGGATTGGACGTATTTGTTTTTGCAAGTAGGAGCAATAGGAGAGTCATAAGTCATTTTACTCTTCGAGGCTCTCAATATGTGACTGCCCTTATATGTTGTTTCTTTTTCATTCTTTGACCTTGATGATTAATGAAATTTTCTTTACTGTTTAAGAAAAAATACTAGTACTATACACTTTAGACATCAATATACATTCCTATTTTTTGGACTTTCGGGTGCTGCGCAACGTGTTGTGCACACCTTGCCACGCCGGTCACATTCCGGCGATCGGAGACGTTCACCGAATACCTCTTGTCGAATACTACAACTGTACCAAAAATCAACTTGTCCCAGTTTTAAAAGTTAGGCATTGATTTTCCCTCTTCCTATAGCCTTTCCCATTTTAGTTAGGAGTGTTTTGGCTAAAAAAATTGAGTAAGATTATTTTTTGTCCGTATTCAATTTTTTTTTGCAATCGTTAATTTTTCACTTTTTAAATTCTTTTTATCGAGAAAACCCAATAATCCATAAATAAATAAATAAATCATCATACAACATGGTGCAGGGCGGCAATCTCGGCTATTCAAAAGTGTTTTAGACGGCCTAAATATAAAGAGAGTAAGAGGAGAGGGAAAGAGGAGTGAGAGAGGAGAGAGAGTGAGAGAAATTTGAGCCGTCCAAATTACATCTTGCCGCTCGGGCACCACGTAGAATGGTGCCCGACACTGGAGAATCATTAATTTCATTGTGCTCCTACCACTATAAATTAGAATGAGCCCTCTCTTATTCCCACAAACAAATCACCTCTCTCTCTCTCTCTCTCTCTCTCTCTGTGATTCTCTGGCCGGGATGATATTCGTGGCTCTATTCGTTGTGTTTCTGTTTGTCCTCGTTAGAGTTGCTTATGAAACTCTGACTTGTTACTGGATCACACCCAGACGTATCAAGAAAACAATGGAGAAGCAAGGAGTGCGTGGTCCTAAACCTCGGTTGCTAACCGGAAACATCTTGGAAATGGCTTCTCTGGTTTCCAAATCCACGTCTAAGGATATGGAATCCATTAATCACGACATCGTCGGCCGCCTCTTGCCCCATTTCCTCGTCTGGTCGAAGCTCTACGGTAAACTTCTTTTTTGACCCAAAAATAAAAAAGTTTGTTTAATGTCTTTTTCATTTATTTTTCATGTATCTGGTCCATCTAATGTAAAAACCAAAATACCTGAATCTGTTTCCATGAGAATTTTCGTGAACGCAAATTATTTCTTCCTATATCCAGGAGTTTCTGAATTCTCAAAAAGTGTTTCTGATCCAAAAAAAAAATGAGACGTAATAAATAAGAATCTGACTTCTCTAAACTCGTCGCATCTAAACTACAAAGAGCAGTTAGAGAATTTTCGGCAGTTCTAACGTATTTTTAATAGTTCAGATAAATAAGAAGCTGACTTCTCTAAAAGACTCGTCAAGGGATGAATCCTTTTAAAATACAAAATTATTAATTATCGAGACAGACGAACGAATTACAATTACCGAGCTTTTTTTGCAGTCCAGCGACAGAGAAGATGGGTCTTAAATTGCACAGACAAGTTGGACCGATAAAAATAACTAGTTTTGTGCCGGCACGCTGCATTCTAAATACTTTTCTGGAATTTTTTTCTAGTTTTATTATTATCTAAAATTGGAGGCTTATTTACCTTTTTAGTCCCTAAAGTATTAGCGATTGGCCAATTTGACCCCAATCTAAACATTCGTCCAATTTCATCCCCAATGTTTAAAATTTGTGTTGATTTGATCCCCACCCCTAACGCCGTCTCTTTTATCTGTTAAAACAGAGGTTGTTTTTGTTATTTCACCCCACCTACTAGTTGTAAAACCTAAAACTCATATCTCTCTCTCTCTCTCTCTCTCTCTCTCTCTCTCTCTCTCTCTCTCTCCCTGTAATTTAACCATTGGAATCCCTAACCCCAAAACCTCTAACAAGACCAAAATTGTTCGGTGTCACCGTGGATGAAATCGACTAGGACGGACAAGCAGAGATGGTGGCGCTGCCAGTATGAAGCGGGATGCTGACAGAAGAAGTTGGTCAGTATCATCCCCTTGCCGGTGGTGTTGATAATGGACGGCTCTGCCTGCTGTACGAACCACTCTATGGTCTTTCCTTCTGCTTGTTGTAGGAACCACTTTATGGTCTCTCCTTCTGACTTCTACCATCGACCTTGTGTGGCGATTTTTGGTAATTTTTCCCATGGCGGCGGTGGTAGTGGAAGTGCCAAAACCTCGCCCCAATCTCAGTCTGTCTCTCTCGAACCTACCGCCTGAACCCTTGTCCATCGACCGTGGGTCTTTTTCTGAAGCCGTCAAGGTGCGCATGGCCATTGATGCCAATGTGCCAATCTACTCGATCTATAGCCCCGCCGGTCATTCGTGGACCAATTGTTTCCAATCATGATCTCCTCGACTCCAACAGCTCTCTCTTTGTACTAATCCACTGCTAGATAAACCTTTCTTTGATCTTGATCATTGTCTTTTTTGTGGGGGTGGTGGATTTTTATAGTGTTTTTGCAACAAGCTTGTCTTGGATTTTGATGGGTTGAAGCTGTTTAATTTTTTTTTTTTGATCTCTGTTGAAGCTGTTTAATGAATCTGGGTTTTAGGATATACTGGGTTTGAATTTTGTACAATGCTTGTGTGGTATGCACAAGGTGATTCTGCTGCAATTTTCAAGTTCAAGATATTTTTGTTTGTTGCAGTTCTTTGGATGCTTCGATTGGCATTAAAGCCATCTGCTACTGTTGTTGCTTGTAGTTGGGTTAGATTCTTGCTTCCAAAATCTAAAAAAAAAAAATTGTTTTTGTTTCGTTTTTTTTTTATTATTTATGTTTTTAGTTTATTTTGTTGTGTTTGGGGTGAAATTCCAATGATGCCCTCTGCTATAACGGATAAAAAAGACTGCGTTAAGGGTGGGGATCAAATCGACACATATTTTAAACTTTGGGGATGAAATTGGACGAATGTTTAGATGGGGTCAAATTGGCCACTCGCTAATACTTTGGGGACTAAAAAAGTAAATAAGTCAAAATTGGATCATCAGCTAGTTTATATCTTTTTAATTGGTTATGAGTTTTTGGAAAATTGAATTTAAATGTGCAGGGAAAAGATTTATATATTGGAATGGGATCGAGCCGAGGATGTGCATAACAGAGACGAAGCTAATAAAGGAGCTGCTGTCAAGGTACAGCACAAAGGCTGGGAAATCGTGGCTGCAGCAACAGGGTTCTAAGCACTTTATCGGGCGGGGCCTTCTCATGGCCAACGGTGATGATTGGTATCACCAGCGTCACATTGTTGCACCAGCTTTCATGGGAGACAAACTCAAGGTAATTCGATTGTTGGTTCCGATTGTAAGTAAGTAATTTCTGGAGAATCTCTTTGCTTCGGGGATGGACTGAGGAGGAAATTAATTAAAGTGCGCATGAGTTGGCCCCGACATTCTTACCAGTTGAACTAGACCAAAATAAATAAATTCAAGCTACAAAAGGGTATTTGTTCTAAAAAAAAAGCTACACAAGGGTACACACTCGTATACATATACACATACACCTACACCTACACACGCAAGCATGCAAATGCCCGTGATCCTTCTCAGCCGTAGGATGTATCGGGACAATTCCGGAAATAAGAAAAAAATGGTTTTTTTCTGTGTTGTAAATTATTTTTGGAAAATTCGATCCGTCAAATGTATTCAGAAGGTGTTTTCAAAGGTTATCGCAGAAATTCTTCAATAGAAAAATACCGGAAAGGGCTTCATCCAAACAGTTTTTGCAAAAAATGTAAATATACATTTTTTGCGAAAACTATTTGGATCAAGCCTTTCCGAGTATTTGCTTTTGAAGATTTCTTGCGTGGAGCCTTAAAAACACCTTCTGAACACATTGGACGAATTGGATCGTCAAAAAAATGTTTGGATCATGAGGTCTGGAAATTAAAGGTCTGAATTAGAACCATTCCCTACATACATACACACACGGAGATCAAGTGGGAAATGATAGAAATGATAGGAAAAAAAAAAAAGCAAAGTGGGAAATGAAAGTTTTTCAAAATTATCCATAATAAATGACTATGAACGAAGTTCGTTTACATGACAATGATGAAAATGAGTGCCATTTAATTAATTGGATTTAAATTTCAAAGAGACCAATATGAAAGGACCAATGGATTTTTTTAATTTGCCACTCTAAAGCTGTTGTCCTTTTCACACATACAAAAAAATATTTGTATCTGTTTGGTAGCTCGTCATTTATTTATCTGAATGAAACAAAATAAGTAACTAATTTATGGAAATAAGCAAATAAATGGGTTACCAAACACACCCATAAATTTGGGTCCTACCTAGTGATTATTATGTGCCAAGACATCCTAAGATTCTTTTTACTTCTAAATCTCTCTCCCCATCCTCATGTTTTAATTAAGCACATAATTATAAGGATAGCAAGAAGCCTTTGCCAAGGATGGAGCCATGAATAGCTAGTAAAGGCTGTCACCTCTGCTACAATTTAAAAAAAAAACTAATTATTTCATTGAAAAAATGTATACATCATCAAATTGTATAACTCCAACATTCCTCCACATACATACCTCGCCCCCACTATGTAAAAATCCTAACTCCGTTCCTAGCCTTTGCTTAATAGCATCTGGAGTACAGTATATAGGTGTCAAAGAGAAAGGACGACATGAGTTCAACTTCTCCTTTAGAATACTAATTTGACTATTATACTAATACTGACTTCCGCCGATAAAAAATGACGTATTCGTCTTTATCTCTAGATCATATTATATCATGCATGTCTAAATTCATTGGAATACAATTAATGAGAACAGAATCCCAAACTTACAAAATAATTATTAATTCATATGTGTCTGTAGGTATATTCTTTCGTTTTTTTTAATATTGTAAAAATGCTAAAAATGGTGCATGGTTGGGTTATTGGCAGAGCTATGCGGGGTACATGGTGGGATGCACGGAGGAAATGCTCGGATCACTGAAAAATGCAATGGAGTCGGGTCAAACCGAGTTCGAGATAGGTGAGTACATGAGTCGACTCACCGCCGACATCATTTCTCGAACGGAGTTCGATTGCAGCTACGAGAAGGGGAAGCAGATATTCCATTTGTTGACGGTTTTACAGACCCGTTGTGCCCAAGCGAGCCGCCACCTATGCCTCCCTGGAAGCAGGTGAACTAAATAAAATATAACACACGACCAACGTGTAGGACCCATGCACCTGACTATGGGTGCAAATGAGCCAAGCTTTATAGTGTTCGAGCTCTGCTGGTTAAGTAAATGAGTCGAAAAATCGAGCTTGAGCTCGGCTCGGTCATAAACGAGCCGAGCCCTTAATAAGCCGAGCCAGAGTAATTGACTTAACGAGCCTTTTTAAACGAGCTGAGTCTATACATTCAAGCCGAACTTCAGCAAGCTCGTTAATTGAAAGAGCCTAAAAATCGATTTCGCGCTCGGCTAAATGATACTCCAAACTAGTTCATATCATAAAAGGTTTTTCGCAGTATGTTCCCAACACTGCACGTAATCCTGACCAAAATGTGAGAAAAAAAATCATATAAGCGATTGAAAATGACACAGATTTCAAAAATTGACATCTAATTTGGAACAGAGGAAGTCTTTTTTAAGTTTCTGTCATTTTTCAATCTTTCGTAAATGTTGAGCTGGCTTGATTCCACCAAAGAAAACAAAAGGGGAAGGTATAATAGAGGTAGAGGTTTTCGTCATGAATAATGATACAGATAGACTCTACCACACCCTCATTCATATGCGGTTGATCCGATCCTCACATGTAGTCTCCACACTCACATGTCAGTGAGGATGTGGTAAAGTATGTTTGTATCATTTTTGTTTCGTCATTATGAGTTTGACTAGTGACTCATTGGCAAGTGTTTTAACCAAAAAAAACATTCTTTATAAAGGCAGTGGAAAACTGTTCTTTTCCACCCACCGTCATATGTGAGTCTCATAACGAATTTATTGTTGTACTCCCTCCTTCCCAAATTGTTCGCCCTTTTTGAGAATCCGTTTATTTTGCACCCAAAAAATAATGTATAAGCATTCTTTTCTTTTCAAAAATTTTTACACCAATTTAAAGATCTCATCGAGTAGAAAAAAATGGTGTAGATTTTTGTGAAAAATAATTTTTGTGAACCCATTATTTTTTGCATCCAAAATTCACGCTTTCCCAAAAGGAGTGAACAATTTGGGACGGAGGGAGTAATATCAATCGTTCATTTTGTAAAGTCTGCAGAGTAGTATACGTATATGCAAATATTCAACTTAATTAGTCGTCAATAGGTATATAATATTTCAAATTTTGTTTTATGAAATGGACAATTTAACTTTATAATTCATGACCGTCCATTTTACAAAACAAAATAGAAATTTTGCTATACTTATCGATATCCAATCAACTTGTTTTTTTGCATTCATTTACTACTCTGCGAATCCTACAAAATGAACGGTTCAGATCAACAATTAATATACAATGGGACCCACAAAAGTGGGGATGAAAAAGGACAATTTTCCACCACCGGTGTAGGAAATGTTCTCTCTTTGAATAAATTATCTTTTGATAATACATATGTATTGTTTTACCAGAATAATATGGCAGCATTTTTTTATTTTACTATAATGCATCTAGACAAACTCATTCTTTTAAAAAATTAGTTTCTCTCTCAACTCAGTGTATCACTGCGTACGTAGTTCCTGTATAATTTATGAGGTTGATATACCATCCCCAGAGCCACGATGTCTGGGGCCAACACCCTCGGGTCGGGGCGGTTCCAGGATTTACATTCAAAGCTGGCAAAAATATATGGCGACACTGAAATAGCAGTAGAGCCGCCCCTGAACATGCCATAATTTGTATAGTTTAATATAAATTTACATGTATCTGAAAAAATTTAATATAGGTAAGAAATTGATCCACTGAAATTATATTTCAAATAATTTTACGTCACTACATGAAAAAGAGAATATTGTACATAATAGTAATGAGGGTGCACTTTAATAGATATGAACATATCTTTGCCAATTCAGCCCATCCCGAATAAAGATCATGGCTCCGTCCCTGACCATGCCACTAACATATGTCCGGGATTAACGTACAATAATTATTTTTTTTTTTACAGGTTTTTCCCCAGCAAATACAACAGAGAAATAAAGTCATTAAAGATGGAAGTAGAGAGATTACTGCTAGAAATAATCCAAAGCAGAAAAGACTGTGTGGAGGTTGGGAGGAGCAATTCATTTGGGAATGATTTACTGGGAATGCTTCTGAATGAGATGCAGATTAAGAGAGGGATTAGTAATGGGTTTAGCTTAAACCAGCAGCTGATTATGGATGAGATAAAAACCTTCTTCTTTGCTGGCCATGACACAACGGCTCTCTTGCTGACGTGGACCATCATGCTCCTTGCTAGTAATCCCACTTGGCAAGATCGGGTTCGCGCCGAGGTTAAGAAGGTGTGTGGAAGTGATGGTGGTGCTCCCTCAGTTGATCATCTCTCTAAACTAACATTGGTAAGTTGAAAACTCTCATTTACAGAATTTTCTTAGCGGACAGTGATTTTCGTACTCTAAAATTTCGTATTTAGCACTCAAAGTGAAGTGCAAAAAGAAATTCATATCCGGTTGATTTTCAGTCCACTTTTGAAGTGCATACAGTAAATTTTGAAGTGCAAAAACTTTTGATTAGAACTTGAAATTAAAAGTAAGAAAATGATGTAAGAATTAGGTGTAGGAAATTAAAATTCACCCTTATTTGGATTTCACCTATTAAAAAATAAAAGAAAATTCAACCTTATTTGGATTTCACCTATTAAAAAAAAAAAAGTTTTGGTAGCGCACTTGTCACTATACATGCTTGGGGAGCTTTTTAGCAAATATCACCTACCGTACCTTCTAGACACTTTCGACTAAGTTATTTTTGTATAAAATCCAAGTATGACTGACTTATATTCATATAAAGTTATATTTGTATAAAATTCATGTCCAAGTTTATAAAGTGTCATAAAGAATTTGGTGAAATTCATGTTACGTTTGGCTCTGTCCCCGTCTCTGTCTGGTAATCTTTTTTATTTGCCATATTAATGTCTGAATTAGGACTTAAAATAAACAATGATTAATAAATAAAACAAACTAGTAAGGATTGCCAAATGACCACTAAGTACAACCATATTACACGTTTGACCAAAAAGACCAAATTTATCATGAACTCGATTCACACGACAACTGAAAAAAAAAAAATCAAGGATAAATCGATACGATGGAGTTGATTTTTTTCATAATTTCCTAAGTACTTTTTCTTAGTAGTAGATACCTTTTTGCTCCAAATAAAGTGTGGATTTTTCTTTTCAATGAAAAATTTTCCTAAGTACTTTTTCTAGGAACAGGTACCTTTTTGCTCCAAATAAAGTGTGGATTTTGCTTTTCAAAAAGATGAACGTAAATGATTTTAATCCATTTTTCAGTTAAATATGGTGATTAATGAATCACTAAGGCTCTACCCACCAGCTTCAGTTCTTCCAAGAATGGCATTTGAAGACATAAAGCTAGGGGACCTCCACATCCCAAAGGGTTTATCAATATGGATCCCAGTTCTAGCCATCCACCACAGTGAAGAATTGTGGGGCAAAGATGTCAATGAGTTCAACCCGGACCGGTTTTCATCCAAGTCCTTTGCCCCAGGCCGGTTCATCCCTTTCGCCTCTGGCCCACGAAATTGTGTGGGCCAGGGCTTTGCCATAATGGAAGCTAAGATCATATTAGCCATGTTGATATCTCGGTTTAGCTTTACACTCTCAGAGAATTATCGACATGCACCAGTTGTAGTCCTCACCATAAAACCCAAGTATGGAGTTCAAATCCGGTTGACCCCGTTGACTAATTGAATTCATGAAAGAGTAATACAACCGGCCCCATAATAAGGAAGTGGTCTCTAAGACACATAAGTGAATCTGGACCACATGCTTCACTTCTACAAGAAGCGTTTTCGATCCAATTCTGAGACAGTAGACACAGTGATCCTGAATTAATGATGTTATTTGACATTGGAATTTTGTTTTGGGTTTTTGTTTTTGTTGATTGAGGCAGTTTGAGATTAAGGTCTCAAGAATAGTTAATTTCTTTGGTTTACAAAAGGTGTGTTTTTTTTTTTATTAAGAGATAGAGATGGAATAATGCTTGTAAGGATTAAAAGAGAGGATATTAATAAAGAATTACAAAGGAAATACATACTGTGAATTTGGCTTTTGGGATCATTATCAATGGGATTGGATCTCATGTTCTAATGCTTTGTCTCTATCTGCAAGTCTGAGCTTCTATTGCTACTTCTTTTTTTGGCTTGAATCTAAGGCTAAGCTGTTATTTGATGAAACTAAAAAACAAAAAAATTGAAAATTGAGTGACAACTTTATACATAAATATCTTTGATGATAAAGGGAAAAAATAAAAAATCTAAAGTCTGTCTCTTTTAAAATCTAAAAATCCTCTTCCTGCTGGCTCCACAATTGTCTGTTTTTATTCTCTCTTGGTCTTATTCTTTCAGTATTGACACATTGAGCAATTTAAAATTAAAAAACTAATAAAAAGTCAAAATTGAGAGCCAGATTTAAACTAAAACATCCTTGATAATGTCACGGAAAAAGAAAAAGAAATTGCTTGCTATCTTGCTTTTTTTGTTTCCTCAATTCTCTATCGTCGTTCTTTGTCCTATCCTTTAAGTGGTTACACGTTGCGCAATTCGGTGAGTTTCTCTCTGAATACACTTTTACATTACAATTGCATAGCTAAAGACAAATGATTGAAGTCTAGGGTTAGTTAGATAAACATGAAATATGCACGCCTAAAAGAACACATTAAAGAAAGACAAAAAAAAAGTGATGGGTAAAAAGGTTTTCTCCTTTACCTCTGATGCTCCATAACATATCATTATGGAAAAAGCTACGATACACATTCCCTATTTAGGTATGTATTATATACACTTCTATAAAAGTTACGAGACACTCCAAAATTTTATGAATCATAAAAAATGTTATTGTAAGAAAGGTCAACGTTTTGACCTAAGTTGACCAAGGTCAATGTTGACCATCCAATAAAAGGATGGTAGGTGTCATGTTCATGGCACGCATGGTTGCACGACATGTGGCCAGGTCACGCGTACTCACCGTGTAGGGTCCACTGGCACCTTATCATTGGTCCAGGGTGTCTATAAATATGTGACATTCTCTTCACAATTTCCAGAGGTGATTCTTGATAGAGTGTGTCATCCTTGATAGAGAAAGTGGGTAATCATTGATTTGGAAGAACATTATTCCTAGTGAGATCATCCTTTTCTCTAGGTCACTTGGATAGACCATGAATTAGTTGGAGAGCAATCTTCTGCCTTAGTCTTTTTTATACACACTTGTTATATTATTCACCTTTCTTCTAGATCACTTCATTCTCCTCTCATACCTTTTTGCTTTCGATTATTCTTACCTCTCCAGCTCACATATTCTTATTTGAATATTGATTTTGCAAAGAACCTCACTTACAGTTATGAATCACATTGCTGAAAAGTTACAAAACACTAAAAAATGTTACGACTGTCAATGAGGTGACACAATATGAACCATATAATAGGTGCATATGACACACTTTTAATGAGTGTGTATTGTAACTATTCCCTGCTGATAGGCGCGTAATGTCGTAGATATAAGCGCCTAAGTAGGGCGGATTAGCGCGTTAGAGGCGCGGATTTATTTCATTTTCCACTTGATGCGGTGTGTTTTTGGTTTTTCTTGTGTTTGGTTGTTTTGTAGGGAAACAGGTCGTAAAGTGCACATGAAGTGGAAGCATGGCGGTTAGGCCGGTGGAGAATCAGTGGGGCCCAAGTGGGGACGGCCCAAACAAGCTTGGGAAGCGTTTTATCAATTGGGAATAGAAGCAGCGGGTATTGATACAAGACTTCTCCTGTATTGATACCGAGGGTCACTTAGTTGAAGTTTGACTTTGTCACCGGCTCTGACTTTATTAGGATTATAAATACTTTGTTTTGCGAATTAATTAGGGTTCCTCGAAATTAACTTAGGGTTTGAATGTTTTTAAGCTTTCAGCTACGGATCTTTGTTCTTCATTCAACCTACGCTTACGGTTCAATTTTCCAGCACTGCAGTACTTGGATTGTTTCGCGCATTGGTAATTAAATTAAGTCTTTCCCCTTTGCAATTCATAGTTTTATCTCGTTATCGCTCTTATACTTTGTTCATCAAGCATGCCTAGTTCTAGGTTTTTACCAATTCTCGCAGCTTTAATAACTATGCGTGAGTAGTCGCATCGAGTGCGGCTGCGGGGCGAAGGCGCCCGCATCTAGGCTAGTTGATATTCCACCTCGAGGCCGAATTAAATCATTTTTCAAGCAGTTTTGGGAACTGAAAACTTTCTAACGAACAAACCCAGGCATTACCGGAATTCGAATGCGCATGGAATCTGGTGACAGGCGGTGCGCATTCGTTAGAAAATCTTTCTCAGATTCTAAAATCAGTAAAAGGATTTATTGTGGCCCGAGTGATTATTGGCTAGACTAGGTGTGGACGTTGAGTCCCCACAGCTGCACTCTTTTAATCATAATATATTTAATCAATTAAATTAGTCTAGGTGTTAATTAATCAATCTCACAAATCAAAAGGGTGGCTACCTAAGAGCCGGTTCAAACTACACTCCGCACATCTAAGTCAAGCACTCCATCGTCTCTGTGGTTCGACTCCGGTATTTCCGGGATTATTTTGCTGCATATGTCAAGAGTCCTGCGCTTGGGACGCGTCTTCATTAGTCTTTTCGTTAGTCACCTGGTCGGTCAAGCACCTACTTAATTGGTTCAATGGAGGTGACTATTCATGTGATTAACTCATTGTAGTCTGTATACAATCTGAAAAAAAAGGGTTCCTTAAAAATCTGTAAAAAACCTAACAGTATGAATGTGAATCACTTTAATACTACCAACAAAAATTCACGCAAGCATCAAATCACACAACACAAAGATATATGTGGAAAACCCTAAATGGGTAAAAAAATCGCGGGAAGGAATTAAAGTCACTATACTCATTGTGCAGTTACATATATACATATCCAAACGATGTAAATCCTCACAACGTTCTAAGTATCACTTGTCGAGTCACGCGTACATTGCACCCAATGGTCTTGATACTTTTAGAATCGCGCAAGCCTTCCTTGGATACTTTCAGAATCCCACAAGCCTTCCTTGGATACTTTCAGAATCCCACCAAAAGTATTCCCTAGAAATCATTTCCAGATTGTAGAGAACTTCTTGGAGATGAACATGTAGTTGTACGATCGTTCGATTGTGTAGAAACTCAAGGTTATCACTTAAAAGATCAAGAAACTTTTCCTCCCTCTTGCCAAAAAGTGCGGCTGCTGTAAGTTTTGAGAGATAATGAAAAAATCCTAGCACATTGGTATTTATAGAAATCTATCTGCACCCACTCGAGCAAGTCCTAAAGAATTTGTCTACACATTCTTAGCAGAAAAGTTGCTGGACAAGTTGCTTGAGCAAGTCTTTGAGCAACTCTGGAACTAGCAATATAACCTGCACAACTCACCACTAAAACTACATACTTCTGCACTCTCAACCATTACATAAAGAGATGATTCATTTCCACACCTAAACAAACACTCTAAAATAAAGAACTCTGGAACTTGGTCCTTACAATCTCCCCCTTTGACACTTCCATGACAAAACACACTACAAAGACATTCTATCCTACAAATAAAACTCAACATCCAAACATATTAGAATAACAAGCAACCTACTCCCCCTTTCTTCATTCTTCCCCTTTTTGACATGGAATGACAAAGGGCGAATCAGATAAACAATAAAATAATAAATGTGGATGTGAGATAATCAAATAATTAAGAGATTAGTGACCAGTAGAGACAGTCAAATAAAAGATTGAAGTGAAGCACAAATATTATCAAAAATAATATGACAGCTAAAAAAACGAAAGATGCAATAAAGTAGAATAAAATAAAATAATAAAAAATTATAAGTTTTTTGTTTGGAAGATACGAACGTGAGAATGGTTTAGCACACGTATTATATCATGAGATGAGATGAACAAGATATCCAAACTTTAAGACACAGTTTGATGATATAACACCATGCAAGAAAAAAGAAATACAACGCACCATGATCAATGACATGTGAGAAAAGTGTGTGTGTGCATCCATGGCCTAAATGCCAAGTTAGCTCAATTCATTACTCATATTCTCATGAAAAATAGGAGTATCAAGATGACCCTCCCTCAAGAAGACAAACCAAATTAGGTCATTAATGATTTTTTGTTGATAAGTACTTGCAGAGCTCCCCCTCACCTTCTAATTTTATTCTTTTTACAATGTATTCTCTTTTACCCTTCTCGCCATTTGACAAGACCGTCTGGACTAGATAGAGCCGAATGCAACCGGTTACTAAGCAAGTGGTCCAATACTAATACCACATTTTTCATAAACTCTCATTTTTTTAATTAACCTCACCGATGGATATAACTTTTTCTATTGTATTTTGCACTATCATTGGCGGCTTTCACACTACTAGGACTATTATCCTATAGGTAGCCCTTTCCTCCAGTCATCCATTCTCTCAATTCTAAAGGGGGAGATGGAGACAAAAAAGAAATGGTGGTGGATGAATTTCAACATCACATTTGTAATTCTAACCATGGGTCAAACTCAAAAAGAAATTTCAATATACAGACCAAGTTTATGAGAACAAGACCCCTAATTGTTAACCATCCATACTAGCCATGAATAAGTGTACAGAATGTCAGATACTCATGTTTTATTGGCATTCAAATGTTCTTGTAGGGAAAATACCAAAAAGAAGTGTCATAAAAATAAGGATGAACATGTTCATAAAATCCAATGATATTCAACTACACACTAAAGACTATCATGTTCAATCCATACAACAACCAATAAAAAGACATAAATTCTTTGAATTTTTTTTATATAATAACTCAAGGAAGACAAAAATAAGACAACTATAAAACAAGCTATAAAACTCCATAAATCTAGGTATTAACATATGCATTATTAATTAAACCTATCTAATTATGGAACCAAACCTAGCCTTAAAAGGCAAGGTCAGCCTCTCCGGGTGAACTATAATCATCTAGAGAGTCAAGGTCGTCATCGGCATTAAAGACCAAATCAATTTTACAAACCCAAATCTGTCACGTCTTGCCCTTTTTAACACTAGTCTTTTTAGTGGTCGTGGATGTTGGATTTATCTTTGTAAAATTAGCATGCAAAGGTGTCCTGCGTCTAAACCTTTGAAAATTGTAAGGACCAAGTTCCAAAGTTCTTTGTTTTGGCAATTCTGTTTGACAAAACACACATTTACATCGAGTTGTAATTTTAAATTTTTAGAGTGTCTATTTAGGTGTGGAAATGAATCATCTCTCTATGTATTTTTATTCAAGTGCGGTAGCTTTTAGTCAAGATGGATTGCACAACATTCTGGTTGAGTTTGCTGGACGTTTGGCTCGAGCAAAGCAGTAGCAAAACATTCTGTTTGTTTTAGCTGAATATTTGGCTCGAGCAAAACAGCCAGCAAAAATGCCCGATTCTGCAATTATAAATACCAATGTGCTAGGATTTTTGAGGATCTCTCATAACATATAGCAGCCGACTTTTTGGAAGAAAAGAGAGAGAAGTTCTTTGATCTTCTGAGTGATTACCTTAGAGCTTCAATGCAATCGAAAGATCGTAGAACTACATAATCATCTCCAAGAAGTTCTCTACAATATAGAAGTGATTTTTAGGGAATACTTTTGGTGGGATTCCAAAAGTATCCAAGGAAGGCTTGTGTGATTCAAGGCGTTGGCGATCAAGATCACTAGGTGCGGTGTACATGTGACTCGGCAGGTGATACTTAAAACGTTGTGAGGATTTACATCATTTGGATAGGTATATCTGTAACTGCACAATGAGTATAATGATTTTGATTCCTTCCCTTGGTTTTTTTCCCATTTAGGGTTTTTCACGTATATCTCTGTGTTGTGGGTTTTGACTACTTGCGTGAATCTTTGCTAGTAGTATTAACTAGTGATTTGCATTCATACTGTTAGGGTTTTTACGAATTTTTTAGGGAACCCTAATTTGTCAAAAATATTCCCTATAATTGTTCATGTTAAGGTAGTAGGGAAGGAGTCCTATGATAGCTATTAAGGACAAAGCAGTGTGGACGAATATGCCTATAATTCCACAATGATGACAAGTGGGCATGAAATAATTATGACCATAAGGATGAGCTATATATGCATCATGTGAAACATATGACTTATGGATCTTCCTACAGTGCGGTCTAATATGGTTAGTCATAACGCAGTAATAACAAGTATGAACGAATTTAACAACATGATTAAAAACTTGAGACTTAGCATTATTAATAATTTTAGTTTTTACCTGCTTGCATTTGAGATGTCCGTTTACCACTGTTGTTGTTTACTTCTTTGGTGTGGAAGAATTGAGCATGTTCTGCATGCCATTAGCATTCTTCTTCTTATCTTTACGATTAGTCACTTCTTTCCCAATTGACGGAGTTGAAGATGTCGCGTGATAACACAATCTTAAACAATCGCTAGGATGTTGTCGGATGGAAAAAAATATGATCCAATACTTGGGTCTCTACCCTTGTTTCATCCTCTAATTTCTCCTTATACTTTGCACTAGTCAATGCCTTATTTTTCCCAAGAAAGAGCTCAATTTCTTTACTCTTCTCATCCCTCTCTTGAGTGCATTCATTCAAAGTAACTTTTAAACTCTTAACCTTATCAGAAAATTTATTACTTACTTTCATCATTTTTTTACTAAAAAAATGAAGTTTGTTATACTCCTCTTTGATCTCACATCCATGTCATCTCAACTTTCCACCTCATTTTTTTACTAAAAACATAAAGATTGTAAATAGACAAAGTTCTAGAGTTCGTTGTTTTGGCAATTTGTTTGACAAAACACACATTTACATGATGTCAAAACACACATTAACATTATATCATGTAAATGTGTGTTTTGTCAAACAAATTACTAAAAGAAAGAACTCCAGAACTTGGTCCTCACACAATCACAGTAGGTTAGATATGTCACTTCATGAATAACGTAAAAACTGTTGTAAGGTACGTGGATATGTTGTTTCTGCAATGAATTTCAAGTTAATAGAATTTCTCGTCATTCTTTCTAGAAAAAATAGGCCTTTTCGTCACTATTTCCTCTTCTTTCTTTCTTTCGTTTTTTTTTTTTTTCTAAATTATCAGAGACTCAGAGTTCATCACTATTTCCTTCATTCTCCCATTCTCCTAATATTGTCCGGTATTTTTAACGGCATTTTTTTTACTTTTTGTAATTTTTTTATTTTTTCTTTCATCGTAATTTTTGAAAAAATCATTTGCCTTGACAAGAGAAATAATATATATATATATATATATATATATATATATATATATATAAAATGTAGACCAAGTTGAAAAAACTTATATAAAACGATATTTTAGACAAAAGAAAAAGAAAAAGAAATAGCATGTTTGATTTTTTTTTTTTAACTTTTAGGCTCATCTCGTTGAGATGCATGATTAATGTAAAAAAAAAATATTAAGTGAGTCTAATTTTTTTTTTTTATATAAAAAAGACGAACAAAAATATGAAAACCAAACGATACCAATATCTAAGAAGAATTAATGTGAGTTACCAGACAGTTGCGTATGATTCGACAAAGTGCTCAGCTTTAAATTAGAAAAATAAACCCAAGTTGTGTTTTGATTAACAGAAGGTAGGGTTAAGATATTTTCTCCTATTTTCTTAACTCAAAAAAAAAAAAAAAAATCTTAGCCACCCTATTACCCATTACTTCATCAATTAATTTCTCTTCTATTATTTGATTCATTACTTTTCTTTTATTATTTTTGGTGGGAAAAAAACCCTTATATTAACGCATACCAAATTATGTCAATTGTCACGTATCATTTTCAAATAAAAAACGTCATGTGGAGTTTTCATAAATTAAATACTTATCTAATTAGAAGAAAAATCTACTTTAAAATATCACATATCACGCTCACGACGTTCGATAAGTTTCAACTTCACAACTAAAATTTCTGACTTTGACCCGACGTCACCTATGGGATTGTCAATCCTATCTTTAATCCATCCACGGGCGAATCTGAGGGGTGAAAGCCAAGGACCAGGCTACAGCACACCTCCCAATTAACTCAATTTTTCTACCATATTTTAGGTTTTGTTTGTAAAAATTATGAAGAAATGTCCTATTAAAATCGGAAGCGGATCCGCTGTCCCAAATTTCCTGCCCCAACTCCTTGTCCCGTCTATCTGAATCTTCCATCCGAGCAATCAATGGCTCAGAATCCATCTCACCCCATACAAATCTAAGTCATACACATTCATCTACAATCTGAGCTGTCAAGTATTCAGATCAACGGGACATAGAGTCGGGACAGGATTTTCGGAATAACAGATCCGTAAGCTACTACTACTACTAATAATAATAATAATAATAATAATAATAAAGGGAAATGATAATGTCAAAACCATTTTTTTTGGTGCCAAAACTGTAGTGCATAAAAGGTTTGTACCTTGCACATGGTACAAGATTTTTAAGCACTACAATGTTGGCACAAACAACAACGGTTTTGGCACTAGCACCACCCATAATAAAATATATTATTATTATTATTATTTATGAATATATGTGATTCGATCCCCGTATAATGAATTTTGCGTCCCCCATCGGTCCCCAAACCCACCAATCCTACCCCGTTTACCAAACAAAATTCTACTGGACTAGATTCATTTCTTCTTCTTTTTCCATTTTTTTTTTCTTTAATTTAGTATTTTCTCATTTCCTGTGCCCCGTGCATGAACGAGATTGCATGGATCCATCCCCTCCAATCCCAAGGTGGTACGTAAGCTTGAGAATCATAACATATATATCACACTGATATATAATTTCAAATTCCAATAGTTCTTTTTACTAGATATATATTTAGTCAGTTTTTCTTTAACATAGTTAGTAAATTGTATGTAGAGATTAAATTATTTACACCGGTAGTGTAAATCATGGGTTTTCTACAACCATTATTATGGATCCCACCGTATAGTTATTGTTGTTCTAAATTGATCATCTTATAAAGAGAGCAGAACGTAGAAGAAAGACCGCAGTAGCCCACATAGTAGTACATCTTTACAACAACAAAAAAAGTTTAATCTAACATCAATGGGTATATTAAAATTTTAGTTTTGGTTTACAAAATGGATGGTAATGGACAATTTAGTTTTAAAATCAAATCATCGAACGTCTATTCTACAAATCCAAATTCAATTTTCAATACACCTATCGATGCCCGATTGAATTGATTTTTTGCGTGGGTATACTATTTTGTGAATCCTACAAGATGAATATTTCAAATTATAACAACAAATGCATGGTGTAACCCACAACAGATGGTGGTGGAAAACCCACTGTTACCGCCGGTTTATGTAACCCCTTTTTTAACAAAAGATGTTAAATTCTCTAAAAGACCAAGATCCTCCTCAATTGTGAAAAACACAAAAGGTGGACTGTCCTATTTTGACATTTTCAGATTCATGAGACAATCCTAATAATCAAAATCGAACATTTTATAGAGCTTTCCAAAACTTTAACCGTGTGAAAAATCACGTTGATTGGGTTGGGTATCGGCCAATACATTCAATAACACCATTTCAAGTACACCAAATACACACTACGTTGTGAAGCCCATCTTGGGATTCCACACAAATGATCATATTTTGAATAAATTGAGAGGCTCCGATCATTTGTGTAGAATCCCAAAATGGGTCTCACACAACGCGGTGTGCATTTGGTGTGTACCAAATAGTGTACCCATAACAAGGCTCATTCAATATTGAAACATGCACATTTTATACTGAAACAAAAAGTTGATTAAACTTCTCGATTAGCCCTATAAAATAAACAAATTCGATGAGCCCTAAATAAATTCAAAAATTCCAGAACTGGACTAGTGCAGTTTTAAAACTAGAGTTCGAGCCCAGTCCTTTCCCTAAATTTTAAACTGAAAATTTGATCGTTCTATTTTCCCTTTAGATATTGTTACTATACTGTCTTTCTCATGATTACGGTTAAGGAAAATTGTCCCACATTGCTTAGGAGTGGAATGGGTGATCACTTAATATATGTTGGGAGCTCTCCACTCATTGTCAATTGGTTTTGAGATGGATATAAATTCTCCACATGGTATCAGAGCGGGGCCTATTCCACTCCACATTTAAAAAAATAAATAAATTCACAATCCACGCCCCACAATGACAGACCAGCAAAAAGGCTGCACAATGATAGGACCCAAAAGTGGCTACACATGACAGACCACAAATGCGGCTGCACATGATGGGGGATGTTAAGGAAAATTGTCCCACATTGCTTAAGAGTGTAATGGGTGATCACTTAATATATGTTGGGATCTCTCCACTCATTGCTAATTGGTTTTGAGATGGATATAAAGTTTCCACAGGAATGGACTGAGACAAAGCATATTAGGGGATGAATCATCACTAAAAGTAAACAAATAAAAAATCAACACATTTTAATCCCACTAAACACCAATAGAGATTGAGAAGAGACAAGTCAGTCGATCCGGTATGGTGGCAGCTAACCAGCTTCGTGTTTTTTGGAGTCAGCTGTCTTGTCCCTATCGTGTTCTCTATATGAATGTTATATGAACATGCGTTTTTGTGTTGGGGCCAGTTTACGGATGTTTCGACTAATCCACTCTCAAGTCCGGTTTAAGGCAGACCGCATGTCGGAGCTAGTCAATTCACAAGAAATTACTTTCAAGCGAGGGAGAATATTAACAGAATTGGTCGTGAGTGGGCTGTGTGGTCCGGGACAGGAAGCATATTTACACATGTGAAAATGAACCTAAACTATGTGCACAGTGCACCCATGAGATTCCCCCAAATAAACAACACCAAGAGGATTAAAGGGGCCTGCAGCCTTTTTACCAAAATAAACCTTTCTAATTAAAGAAATGGAAAACTTGGTTTAAGTTGTCTGATCAGTCTTGTCATTTTTCCCCCAAACCCAAAGAACACAGAATCTACAAGTGCTTTTGCATTAAAAGTTTAACAAAATTAAGAGCTGTATTGATGAAAACAAAATGTGTGATGATGATGGAGGATGTTCGGACATTTCGTGACGATGGCAGTGTCCCAAGAGCATTCAATAACTTTTTCTAAAAGAATTTCCAAATTAAAGGGTCAACTTTGCTGACCACCACAACCACATGTGGGCGTAGTGGTGGAGCTAGGATTAAGAGTACCGGGAGCTATGCTATAACAGAATCACAATACCCCTAAACTCCTGTAATTTAGTTGTGTACAGTATATAAATGTATTTTGACTTGATAATATTAGTACCTTTTCTCTCTCTCAAAATTAGATAAATGAATCATGCCAAACACGACACAGCACAATCAATAAATGAATTGGGCTTGGCACAAAGCACATAAAACACGAAGAAAAAACAAACAAACCAACCAGCAAGACACAATCTATAGTCCACACCACTACCATAGTCTTCCCTTTTCAACATTGCCAACGGATTTGTGACAACTTCTAAGCATGCTCAGTCAAAGTGAGTATTATTGAAGAGCTTTTATGACCGGTGTCATTATCCAAAACCCGAAAAGAAGAAATGTGATACACATTACAGATAATAGCAGGTATGCACTTTAACTGAGAAGCTTTTATGACTGGGAAGAAGAAATGTGATACACAATCTGTGTCTTATTTCTTTTGTATTACTAGCTTTCTGCTGTAAGGATTTTTGTTCTCTTTGAGAAAGGTTGATCACTAGCCAACCTTTTCTCTAGTGGGAGGCATTTATGGCATATGATTGTCGGGAGGGTTAGGTGTCACTGTCAACCTAGTTGGGATGTTCCTCTCTCGTTGTGATGCCGTTGTTATCCCCCTATTGTGTTGTATCTGTTCTATCTATTCAATATAATCTTTTTTAGCTGTGCAAAAAAAAAAAAAAAAAAAAGCAGGTATGCAAGAAAGAATTCACAGCTTGAGAAAATTCCATGGCGTGTTCGAACGAAAAGTACTCATGACAGAGGAAGCCATTGTGTGGAACCTTTAAGATTCAATGGAAAAACAGCTTAAAGCTGTTCGAAATATCCCATATTTTTCGGATGATTAAAATTAGGACATTTCGGAGGGTCGCTCGAGGCAACTGATCTGTCCGTTCCGGATTTGTTGAACCTAGATGTTACTCATTTATTACCCCCTCATGAGTGTAGTTTATGGAACGAAGTAAATTGTGGCAGTTTTCGGAATTGAATTTTTGCTAGCAACTCAAGGGACATCTTCATCTTATACGAGTGTTCGTCCCATTTGTGTATTGGTACCAGATTTTCGAGTTCCTTATTACATACTTCCATTCTGTGTGAGAGAGATAGTGGGGTTCAGTTCGCCAAGGCTGTGTTTGGAGGTGTTCCGAAGGTAGTGGTTTAGCCGTATTATCTTGGGAAACAGATGCCGGCAATTACAACTAGAACTCTTCTCGCATAAATAAAAATTACAACCAGAACTCCGAAGTCTATGACTAAGCACATAGTAATTAAGTTGGCAAAAAGCAGCTGTATTTGGGCAAGTATCATATAATTAGGAGTCACTAATATTAAAAATACAACAAACTTTAGAAAGGACAAAGATTAAGTCAAACTTTTTGTTGGGAGTTTGTACGATGCATCGATCCTGCCATCGCTTCTGCTACGCCGGCATGCATAAGGCCCAAACTTCTAGGGAGTATTTACGGAGTCAACCACGTTCGTTGGGCCTAATATATATTAAATGACTCATATCCACTTAAAAGACTAAGCATTGTAAGTGGTGAGTCATTTAATTATATATTAAGGTCCAATCCTTTCTCTATTTTTCCAATGTGGGACTTAACATTCACACATGGTCTAACAAATCTCTCCCTCATGTATGAACCGTTTATTGAACAATGTCCGTTTCTCTGCCTATCCATCGAATTCTCCATTGAGAGCCAATGTGCTCATTCACTGGCAACATGCTTCCTGACGAGTCAATGTGCAACACATGTTCCATTCGCTTGCATCACCTTGCAACGGGCACACCGCATTACTTGCACTCCGATTTTTTTGTTTCCATCACTTGGAGTTCACCATGCAAACCTATCCATGGCACTCGCTTGCATCACCTTGCAACGGGCACACCGCATTACTTGCACTTGAATTTTTTTTGTTTCTGTCACTTGGAGTTCACCATACAAACCTATATATGGCACGTGAGAGTCTGTCATAGATCGTCAATCATTGACTCTGATACCACTTGTTGGGAGTTTATAAAGACACATCGATCCCGCGCACTATTGCTTCCGCTGTGCCGGTATACACAAGGCCCAAGCTTCTAGGGAGTATTCATTGAGTCCACCACGTTCATTAGGCCCAATATACATTAAATGACTCATATTCACTTAAAAGGCTAAGCTTTATAAGTGGTGAGTCATTCAATTGTATATTAAGGTCCAACTCTTTTTTTATTTTTTCAATGTGGGACTTAACCTTCACACATGTTCTAACACTTTTCTAGTGGAAACCCATGTAATTAAGCATAATTATATGAACAGAAACAAAACCTAACCGCAAAAATAAAGTAAGTTGAAGGCAAGAAAGAAGGCCTTCTTCATTTTCCACCCACAAGCACATGAAAAGATAGTATTATCCTAGTATAAATTAATAATGATTCGAATAATTAGATGTCAACCTTTTCTAGTTTTCTAATACTTTTCTTCCATCTTGCACGAGCTCATTTGGTGGCAAAAAAGCCATCCTGATCTCTATTCTCTTGTAAGAGCAAATTAACATACATCTTCGTGGTAGAAGAGTAAGCAAATTTGTACTTTTAATTGTCCACATGTAAATTAATTACATGATCGAATTCGCTTGCAATAATAATCTTGTTGACCCGATGTCGTGTGAGACAGACTTTGTTGTACACGTACTTTGATGGGCAATAAATCATATGAGCCGTGGGTCTCAAATCCCTATGAATGTGACTCGGACAAGAGTAAGACAGTCACCCTAGTTACATAAATTGGTTTCTCTTTCTCTCTATTTTCTTTCATGGTTTCAGAGCCAACATGAGGGATCCTAAGGAAGAAATTAGCTCGATCGCGCTCAGGTAGCTCCGCCGGTCACTCCCTCCTCCACCCTTTTTGTCCGGAAGTTATTAAACTAATACAATATTCTCTCTCTCTCTCTCTCTCTCTCTCTCTCTCTCACACACACACACACAAAGTACCTTCTAAGTAGAGGGCCTCAGATATGTCCTCTGGGCTTTCCATGCATACTAAGGGATTGAGAGTCAACAAGAGATAGTAGAACATATTCGGTACGGACTTTGAGCAATCATTTCCATACTAAAATAATGCTACAAAAATTGCGTAGTCCACATCAAATATGCTCCACCATCACCATTGCCATGGCTACGACCTAAACTCTACCCAAAACTAATGATAAAAGGTGTAAAAAAAGGAAAATTCTAAAATCAGCCTACTGGACTGTTGTTAAAGTTTAAAAAGTGTATTGAAATGTGTTAAAAGTATATAAGAATGTGTAAAAGAGTATATAAGAGTGAAAAAAAAACACTGGAATGTGTGTATAAGTGTATTGAAATGTGTGTTTTTTTCATCTTTTTCTTGCCTTATTGTCAGCCAGATGGGCTATCAATAGAAGAACCCGTAAAAAATAATCCATATTCCGTTTAGATCAACCACTCCCCAATTTTTAATTTGCTACAAGATGCCTAAAGACAAATTTTATAGTTTTTCCTTCTAAAAGAGTGCTTAATTTTCTAAATAATCAAAGTGCTAATCATTTCTTGACACTTTAAAGTGATTATGCCTTGAGCAGCCATTATACTCTTAAATAAACAAGTGGTCAATATCTTCCAAATTCTTTAGAGACCACTTGGTGGCCTAAACCTCAAAAAGTAGATTCAGAAAAACCTTTCTTATGTCAAATTTTCTCTCTTTTGGTTGTTGCTAGAAAGTAAATATTACAATAAGAGCACACACGGCCAGTCTAGGCCTTGTTCTCTTTTCTTTTTTTCCCCCTTTTAAAAAAAATTAAAAAAAAGACTCTTTCTATTAAAAAATATTCCCTCTCCACTCATTACCTTATTAGAAGTATTTAATTTCTCTCTCTATCTCTCTCTAATCATTTTCTCATTTTCAAAAACTCAACCAAGCACAGTCTCAAAAATTCTTCTCAAAAATTTCTTTTGAAAACCCATCCAAACACAGCCCTAGTTTTTAGAACATTTTTTCTTTTCCGTCTTAGGAAGTTTGGAGTCATAACACCATCCACCAAGTTATGAGTGATCCCTCAGTTCTAATTAAAACTCTAGCTATATATAGCAGTAATAGGAGAACGTCAGTGTATTCTATAATTAATAATCGTGGTTAAACAACACAGATATAGCTGATTCAAACCGGCTAACTTCAGATAGGGTTTGTGTTGTGTTAATATGTCGTGTCAAGAATTCCGCCCCTATTTGTGCTATGCTTCTACTTCCTGCATTTTTAGCACCTAAAGGATCTGTAATGGTTCTATCAATGTTTAACGTTTCTCGAACACGGTCTCCAAGGTTTTCCGGAAAAAAAAACACAGTATTTCCATGCATAATTTCCATTTACGCGATCTTTCTCTACCCCGTTCTTTCAAATGAAAACACCTAAGGCTATCATCATAGTTCAAAAGTTCAAAAAAACCACAACCACATCATTCTAAACGCCGATCAATACTTTTTGTTCCATGTAATTTTCCTTAAAAGAATCATCATCGTCGTCGTCATCATATCGGCCTAATCTTTAATTGAAAGTAGTACAATTAATGGTGTAACATCAAAACTACCCACTGCGTTTAATTAAGAATGTTGATGACTATGCAAAGTGGCATAAAACCCCATTGAGTATCTAATAATCTTTAAACCCCTCAGACCCTACTTGCATCAAGGACATAAAGAATAGGAATGTCAACGCTACGATCAACTCTTTTGGTAAATTAATTAAGGATGTTTATCTGCACTAGATGCTTATTCGAGTTCATATTGACTAATTAAGTGGAGTGGAGAATCTGCACAAATCCCTCCCACTAATTCTTAGTCTTTGAATTTGGGGTGAAAAGGTTTTAATTGACTGTTTAGGATTATGACTGGCTCTTTAATCCAATGATGATTAGGTGATTGGATTATGACTGGCTCTTTAATCCATGAGGTTATTATGCACACCTCTAGAAAGAATATATTGCAGCCAATTTTCTAACTACAGCACAATAATTCGTAAATAACACCAGAAAATATCAAAATAACAGTACTAGAAAACCTTATAATAAAATCACAATATTCATTGCAAAACCTCGATGCATCCTTTTGTACTTACACTACAGCCTCGTTTGATACATGTCATGAGTTGGAGGGGATTATAAGTGGGGAGGAGATAGAAATCCGGAATTGATAGTGATGAGGGATTATCCGTGAAGTTTGTAGTTGTCATAACTGTTAGAAATTGTTCCACATTAATTAATTATAACCTCCAAAGCTAGTATATGAGCCTGTGTAATCTTTCTACTCATTGTCAATTAGTTTTGAGTTTAATGTTTTAACATAGTATCAGAGCTAGACTTTCGGAGGCTTTTGAACAAGACTATGCGTCGTTGATGGTTGGTTCCCCCTTTATTTGTCGTGGATGGTTCATAGTTGTCGTTTGTGTTGAATTATTGTTTATCTCTCCATGTTCGGTTCAGGGGTCGCACATGCGGGGGAATATTAGAGCTTGTCCCACTTTGATTAGTTATAACCTCCAAAGCTAGTATATGAGCCCGGGCGCTTCTCCACTTATTGTCAATTATTTTTGAGTTGGATGCTTTAACAATAACCATATTTATTTCGGTTGAATAGTGGAAAGGGAGCAATGCCATAATTTATCAATTGGGGGTTAACCCCTCCCCATTCAGGTATTCCTAGTCCAGCTACCGATCTGCCCCAACAAAATGGCAACAAAACATCAGATTAGCAGGCTCACATCATTGTGAAGTCCAAACCCGGAGTTTGCAGTACGTATCATAGATTTCTCCATATACTCTCTTGACTTAAATTACATAATCATTCTAATTGTTAAGAATTTCGTCTTGGTGTCCATCATATCCAAAAGACTTTGGGTTCTGACTAGATCGATTGAAGGGTAAAACAGATGTGGGCATTGACTTCATAACCCATTCATGATCCTTATCGATACACAAAGACAAATAGTTGTGTATGTTGCGGGCACATTCTTATCGACTGATTTGGTCACCTTCCTAATGGACTTAGATTGACAGAGGTACAAAGTAAAATTATCTGCCATTTCTGCTTTAATACACTTTTGTTTCATTGTGGAAGAGTTTTGTCCCTATTTCATCATGCTATAATGCATTGCATTGTAGCACCAAAAATACTGAACCAACATGGGATGGTGCACTCCCTGTGGTGATGTAAGGATTGTAACAATTTGGAGTTACCAGAGACTTCGTCCATGGGAATATGGAGGTTTTTCGGTACCAGATTACGAATCAAACACTATTAGAAATTCTAGGCCTGATTTCGCCACAAGTTTCATCTACAAGTTGTAAAGTGGGAGGAGCACCAGCTATCCATATTAACATAAGAAGCGACTATCCCCAATGTGAAAAAGCTCTGTTGCTTATCCTCTCATTATGCATGGGGCCTCCAAAGCATACAACCCTAGTAATGCTTTCACAATTGTAGTTTTATTTGTACCATTTAAAGAAGCACCCAGAAAAGGTCACCCATTGATGGGTGAGTGGCTCCCCCCAGCCCTAGCATGGTTGTCAAAAGGTGCATGCAGAGCAGTTGTGATTGGTCGACGAAATCCTACGATTTTGGCATCTCCTTCTATAGTCAACAAGTTTTGGATTTAGATAGGCTGTATAGATCATGAATATGAATAAATTATGTGTTTTTCTGGTGTGGCGTTCCATTAACAAGCTTTTCCAAAGCAGAGTGGAACTACCTAAATTCACTACATACAATCAACGAGTAGCGTTTTGGATTGTTGCCTAGCCAAACATGGCACATCTTCATCACCATACGGGGAAATAGCGATCCAAAGAATCAGAAGTACTAAGCTAGAAATCTATAGCAATTGGAGTTTTGGGAAGAGAAAACCTTAATATAGGGGTCATCACGCTCACATAAATATTTTTTGTGTGAATACATTTACAAATTATATTTACTTTCCTTCGTTGTTTAATTATATTGGTTGGTTCGTTGTTTAAAGCTAGAAAGATTTGCATTCCAATTATGGTATCTATAGAGGCTTATCGCTATCGAACAACAATCTAGGACACGTGGCTTATCACTTTCCCGTTCCTCATACTGGTACAATCTGCAATCGAGATAAAATATTATTTGTCTACATAGATATGGATAGGGAGATGATAAGGAAAAAATGATACTTTAATAATATGGCAAGAAAAGCTAAGAGATATGAAAAAGACTTAAATTACCTGGAAATATCCAGTCAAAAAGCTGATAATCAAGAGAAAATTACCAAATTACGCAAATGAATAACAAATTACGGGGAAGAAAATGGTCCATTTAAGTGTCTGTACTGGTACAATCTACGAACCTTGTGTCTGGACGTTCTGATAGGCAGCTTGCTGGATGGTGATGTTTTGGTATGCAGCTTGCCGGGCACTCATGTGGTGGTAGGCAGGGACGGATACAAGGACGTGCCCCCCTCAATTTCAGGATTTTTTTTTTTCTTTACAAATAAGGGAAAACAAATAAGGAAGTATCCCCTTCGGAACACTTATTTTCATAAATCAAAGTTAAGTAAAGATCATAATTTTGAATGATCTTTACTTTAATTTATTTATGAAAATAAGGAAGTACCCTCATTTCGGAAACAATGGCATTTTCAGAATTTTGATATTTCAATCTTATCAAAATCTCATCCCCCACTTTTAGTACAAATACGAAAAACAACACGTTTTTCTCCGAAGAAAAGGGGCAAAAGACAACCTTCCCGTACTTGAAAAGATCATCCAATTATACCATTATGCTTAGAAAAATCCAAGGAACAAATACCGGCACTTTTTATCGGCCAAATCGAAACTTTCCGAAAAAAGATACTTTTCCATACTTAGCCAAATTTTCAAGTGACAGACAGGGGTGCCTTGATCAAGAGGCGACCCAATGGTGACACAACCGATACCATTCGAGTCTCGGATGAGAGATGATGATGAAGGAATCGATTATGATTCCCCAAGATATTGAAAGACGATGAAGATAGACGTCGGCCTTTTGAAAAAGGGAGTCCCAAAATTAGCTTCCTAAATTTTAGAGTATCATTTAGTTTACTTGCTCTTGACTTTAACATTGGTGCCCCCGCTGTGGAGAATTCCTAAATCCGTCCCTGGTGGTAGGGGTAGGAAATTAATGTTGTTGCTCATTATGGGTTTGATAGGAAGCTTAATAGGGATTAGTGTAGTATCCAGCGGAAGAAATGAAGGAATCACACGTGCATAAACCGGGCAAGATTCAAATGCTCGGAAGAACCATGAGTCTCAGCAATGCATTCAGAACCACCAGACCAGATTGAGGATCTGGGAGCTTCAACCTCATCCCAAAATCCTGGATAAAAGACGTATGTAAATAATGAGGAGTATTTTCTAAACGTTAAGAAGGTGAACTATCCAGCTTAATTATGACACTAGCAAAAGCTTCCAACAATTTGCTATATTTGCTACACATTAAGTACGTGAAATATTTTTCATTAAAAATAAAAATAAAAATAAAAAAAGTATGTGAAATAGGGAGCTTAATAATGATAAGTAGAAACTCCTAGAACAAAAACCCTTTACAAACTAGCATAAGTCCAAATGCAGTGGAGTTGTAAATTGTAACACACAATCAAATTTCCACCAAAACAACAGTAGCAAAAACCGACCAGAAAAACCATCAAGGCATCAACCAACCCATCTGGTGATATCTTTCAGTGGATACTCGTGCCAATCGGCTTGAAGGCAAATATAAATTGGTTTAACGTTTTTTCTTATTGCCCGTCTATTATAGTTCCAATCCCATAAAAAAGTGATTTAAGATTGGCATGAATTAAGATAACAATTTAGTTCCATATTCTCCATAAAGCAGCAATGATGAAAGGTTTTATAAGTTTTTCTTGTGTTTGGGTACCGCCACGTGGTACGTTGCCGGTACCTAAGTTTTTCTTGTGTTTGGTATTTCTCAACCATGCATAACATTTCCTGAAATTCCCAATGTCATTACCCTACAGTTCACAAAAATTGCCAACAATTCCTCAAACATTTCAATCAAGGTCTCCATTTCATCTTTCCACTAGTAAAGTTCCATTTTGGGAAGGAGAAAGCCACATAAATTTCAAGCTGCCATGGGCTAAATGAAGGCCCAAAACGTGGAAGCACATGTGGGGTGAAGAAGCTGATCTCAACTACCAGCCCAGTGCGATTGAAAAAAAAAAAAAAACTACCAGCCCAGCCCAAATCTAATAGTAGCACATTGTACGTGTAGTGGGCCAAAATATAATGGCTTGAAGTAACCATATTCAGCATGCCCCAATGGCCCAAATCCCAAAGGAGACAAGGCCCAATGCTGGTACAATCCGAAATAACCCTACCGAGACAGTCTGGGCTGAGACAAGTCGATGTCTCGGTCGAGCAAGACTTTGATCCAGACGAGTCATCCGAGCCGGACAAGACTTGAGATGACTCAAATGGAAATCTGAGATATCGACTGACGTCACGGATGAAGTCATCCGAGGTGGTTGCTTCAGGTGACATTCTCGTGAAGGCACATGTGCATGCCACAACTGTCTACGCGTCATTGTGACGACAGCTGAGCCGTTATGCTGTGTTAAGACACAATTTGAGACAATTGCATGCAATGACAATGAACTTGGCTCGTGACGTGTCATGATGTCATCCAAGCCAAATGACTTATCTACCCCTGTACTTGGAGCACAAGTCATGGGACGTCTACATATATAAAGGAAGAGGAGGGACCCTAGAAGGTACAGAATTCAATCTATAAAAACTACATCTCTACTCTATGGTACTTCCTTCTCCCAAATACTTACTAGACCGTCAGTGTGCCTTTCATATCTCCAGGAGAATTCCGGATTTTTAATTGTTCGAAAGTATCAAAATTCTAGTTCAACAGCAGCTGTGATGACCATAATTGAGTGTTCTAAACCTCTTATCTACGATGAAGATCCAGAAGAGGATGATGGAAAGGAAGAGCTGAAACGTTCAATCACTTGCAACACCCACCAATTTGTCCCGTCAAATCCAGCTTTAAACTCAAAGAAACGGAAAATTGATGATTGGGAGTGGATTGATGAATCAGTTCTAAAACAACGTACCAATATTTTTGGGACTTATGGAGTCATTCAAGGATTCAAACGTTGTTTCATCGTGGATTTGGGAAGCGAAGGAATTGGTGCACTTTCAACTAGAAGTTATTTGCTCAATATTGATAATGAGATTATTGATGTGAAACTTGAAGTAGAAGTTTTGTGGAAGAAAAGGAAGAAAGGAAATGAATACAATGGCAAAGAAGACGGTGAAGATTCGAGAGCGAATTTTTTCCAACCAGGGGAATGACACCGGAGTGTCCCAACGCGTCGCTTCCAAAATATGTGCAAATTGAAGACAACAAGGTTTAATACAAAATTAAAGTGCAGTCAATACCTTTTTATGAGTTTTTAGACTTATTTTGAGTCTTTTCGTTTCTCTATGTGTCTTTTAAGTTCGCAAGGAATATTTATTAGTCTTTCTAGTTTTTAGTAGTCAAAGTCTTTGGTTCATTAAATTTAGAGTCTTGGTAATTGAAATTTACATTTCCTATGCTTTGAGGGATGTTCCAAGTAATCTATTTAAACCTATGTGGTGAATGAGTAGAGATAGAGTGTGTGTTTGAGTTAAAGCCTTTGGCTTGTTTAAGAAGTTTATCTTCTTGTTATCATTTCTTGTTATCTTCTAGTCGCTCACCACCAAAATAGAAACGCCAATGGGATACAGATTATCACCACCCGAGGTGTCTAAGAAGGGATACAGAGTGTAAGGGTTGCTCACCACTCTAAGGAATCCTCCTAGAGATACAAAAACGATAACAAGAAGATAAACTTCTTAACAAGCCAAAGGCTTTAACTCAAACACACACTCTATCTCTATTCATTCACCACATAGGTTTAAATAGATTACTTGGAACATCCCTCCAAGCATAGAAAAAGAAAACAACTAACATTTCCGAGACAATAAATAAATGCTAACTAAGACTTGACCATAGACTAGTTGGAAAATGTGTTTGACTCTTAAAAAAACTAAAAGACACTTAGGAACTTAAAAAGAATCATAAAAACATTCCTAAAGAAATTAAAGACGCTATGAGAAACGCAAAGACCGACTCGATACTCCTTACAAGAAAACAAAATAATTAATCTCATGTGTCGAAATATTCGATTGATATATCTTCTTCTCACTAGGAGGCACAATATATAAACTGTGTACAAAACAAATAAGGAAAGAAAATAATAAGAAAATTACGCTACCTACCTAATTAGACTAATTACAATCTTCCTAATTGCCTAATTGATTTACAACATGTGCTACAATATTCTTTCCTTTTCAACACTCCCCCTCAAGCTAGAGCGTAGACATCGTATACTCCTAGCTTGCGACAAATAGAATCAATGGAAGCCTTGGGAAGAGCCTTTGTGAAAATATCAGCAAGTTGAGAGCATGAAGGAACAAAAGGCGTGCTGATCTCTTTTGACCGAATGAAATGACAATCAACTTCAATGTGTTTGGTCCTTTCGTGGAATACTGGATTATTAGCAATATGGATAGCAGCCTGATTATCACAATATAACGAAGTTGGATCATGTACTGGAAACCCAAACTCACGTAGAAGTGTACGCAACCAAGTCAACTCACAAGTGGTATGAGCCATTGCTCTATACTCTGCTTCAGCACTAGAACGTGCCACAACAGACTGTTTCTTACTTTTCCAAGTCACAAGATTGCCACCTATAAAGGTTCAATAACCAGTGGTAGAACGACGATCAGCACGAGATCCTGCCCAGTCAGAATCCGTATACCCTTCGATACGAAGATGTCCAGATGCTTTGTAGAGAAGTCCACATCCAGGAGCATTTTTAAGATACTTCAAGATGCGAATAACAGCCTCCATATGAGAAACTCGAGGACAAGTCATAAATTGACTGACAATACTGACTGCATAGGAGATATCGGGTCGAGTGATAGTGAGATAAATAAGTTTACCCACAAGTCTCCGATACAACTCAGGATCATCAATCAACTCACCATCGTCAGGCATAAGCTTATGATTAGTCTCCATAGGAGTAACTACAGGTTTAGAACCAAGATAACCTGTATCTTTCAAGAGATCGAGAGTGTATTTCCATTGCAATAAACTGATGCCTGCTTTAGAACGAGCCACTTCAATGCCAAGAAAATACCGAAGTTTGCCTAGATCCTTGGTGAGAAAACTAGAACAAAGGTGACGAATCAATATCTGAATCCCATCATTGTCACTCCCTGTAATAACAATATCATCAACGTAGACTACAAGAATCACAATACCACTGGCGGTCCTTTTGAAGAAGACGGAGTGATCAGCTTGACTTCGTGTCATACCATGAGGCACAACAGTACTGCTGAATTTATCGAACCAAGCCCGGGGAGATTGTTTGAGGCCATAGATAGATTTGCAAAGATGACACACAAACTCCCCCTTGGACTCAAAACCGGGTGGTTGAGCCATATAAACTGTCTCAGAGAGATCGCCATGAAGAAAAGCATTCTTGACATCAAGCTGATGGAGAGGCCAATAAAGGTTGGCTGCAAGAGATATAATAATGCGAACGGAATTCAATTTGGCAACCGGAGAAAAAGTCTCAGTGTAGTCAAGCCCATAGGTTTGGGTGAAACCTTTGGCCACAAGACGAGCTTTCAGACGATCAAGAGTACCATCAGGATTGTGTTTAACAGCAAACACCCAACGACAACCAACAATATGTGCTCCAGAAGGCTTCAGAACAAGATCCCAAGTATGATTCAGTGACAAAGCGCGCATCTCTTCTTCCATAGTAGAACGCCATCCAGGATGAGAAAGAGCCTCCTGATAAGACTTGGGAACAGTAACAGAGGACAAAGACACAGAAAAAGCGCGAAAAGAGGGAGACAAATGATCATAGGACACAAATTGAGAGATAGGATGGGAAGTGCATGAGCGAATACCTTTACGGTGAGCAATAGGAAGATCGAGTGTCGGATCTGGAGACGCTGGAGGAGATGGTGTGGGCACAGAAGCTGTATCTGAAGGTGCAACAGGAGGAGCGGCAGTAGAAGAACGTCGAACATATACCTTTGTAATCGATGGTCGAGTAGCAGTCTTAGGAATACCATGGTCAGCCGGTAACTGAGCAATCTCAGGAAGACAAGGTGGTGCCAACAAGGGTGGTGTCAACTGAGTACCCTCAAGAGAATAATATGGGATATTTTCAAAAAAGGTCACATCAGCACTTACAAAGTGCTTCCGTAATGATGGACTATAACATTTGTATCCTTTTTGTGTCAGCGAGTAACCCAGAAAAATACATTTATAAGAACGCAGATCAAGTTTATCACAACCTGGAGAGAGATTATGAACAAATGACACACAACCAAAAAGTTTTGGGGGAAGAATATAAAGATCCTTGTCAGGAAACAAGACATGATAAGGAATTTTGTCATACAAAACCCGAGAAGGGGTGCGATTTATTAGATAATTCGCGGTAAGAACAACATATCCCTAGAAATATTTTGGAACGTTCATGTGAAGCATAAGGGCACGAGTTACGGCTAAAACTGGCCCATTCTTCCGTTCTGCAACCCCATTTTGTTGAGGGGTAGTGACACACGCAGTCTGATGAATAATACCATGAGTTTCATTAAACTGTCTAAATGGACAAGAAAAATATTCTTGGGCATTATCAGTTCGTAAAATACGTAATTTAGCATTAAATTGGTTGACAATCTTAGCATGAAAGACTGAAAAAACAGAAAATAATTGAGACCTATCTTTGAGGAGATACACCCAAGTTAAACGAGAAAAGTCATCAATAAATGTGACAAAATAGCGTGCACCACACAAACTCGTAATGCGCGAAGGTCCCCAAATATCAGAGTGAACTAATGCAAAAGGTTCTACACATGGTGACTCAGTTCGTAAAGGAAAAGAAACTCTACGATGTTTACTAAGTTCACATGTGTCACAATTAAAAGGAGAAAAACTAGGTAAACTAGGAACTAGTTTGCGAAGGTTGGCCGAGGATGGATGCCCAAGAGGCAGCGATTGCCCACCGATAAGGTGTAAAGACAATGTACAATGTAATGAATTTGGATGGCCTGCTGCGGCTCAAGAAGATATCTGAGACCATTTTTCTCATACCCCCCACCAATCATCCCCTTTGTCTGGAGATCCTGAAACTCACAATGAGAAGGAGAAAAGAGGACAAAACACTGGTGAGTATGAGACAGTTTATGAATAGAAAGAAGATTAAACGGAAACTGTGGCAAATATAAGACAGATTGAAAAACAAGACCAGATGAACGATATGTACCAATGCCTTGAACAAGAATTTTAGTGCCATCAGCAATAGTAACATAAGTCTTAACAGAAGGAGTAACAACATCAGTTAAAAGAGACAAATCACCTGTCATATGATCAGATGCGCCAGAATCGAGAATCCAAGGAGTGTTACGGGAAGATGAGTGAAGACACGTATTACCTGAGGTGACATAAGTTGCAGTGGAAGAAGAAGGAGATGCATTGGCCCTTTGAATCATAGAATCATACTCAGTCTTGGACATAGTAATCTGGGTAGGAGCAAGAGCAGATGGCTCCCCCTCAATGGTAGCCTAATTAGCCCAAGCTGTCTTGCCATGCAGCTTCCAACAGAATTCAATATCGTGGTTGGTTGCACCACAATGAGTACACTTCTTGGTGCCACGACCACCACGCCCCCCACGTCCTCCACAACGTCCACCCCGCTCAAAAGAATTACCACGACTATGGGAGGAATTGCGATTACCAACATATCCAGAAGATGAAGCAGAAGAGATTATGGGGGCAGCTAGGGCGGATGGAGCCGAATGCTCTAAACCAGAAGAATGAGGAGCAGCCCGTCGAACACGTGCAAAGGCCTCACCAACAGTGGGGACTTCCCTGCCAGAAAGAATCTGTGAACTCAGAGGAGCAAGGTCTGAAGTTAATCCAGACAGAAATTTGCATGTTCGGAATTCGTCTCTATACTTTTTCTGAACTTTTAAATCTGTAGAAAAAGGCTGATAAACATTTAACTCATCCCACATACCCTTTAAGATGGAAAAATACTCATCAACGGATCTATCTCCTTGTTGAAGGGAGAAAATATTCTGATCTGATGAATATAACTCGTGTAGAGTGTCCCAAACAGCTTTGGACGTCTCTTGGCAAGCCACATTATTAAAAATGTTAGGTTCAAGACTATTCCACAATAAAGTCATTATATGAGCATCATTCTAGGACCAAGCAGAATTGGGATTAGTAGGTGGATCATCGGTAATATAAGAACTCTCACCGCTTGCGCATAGAGAAACAGTCACAGCCCGTGACCACGGCAAATAATTAGATCCATTTAATTTGATTGTGGTTAGAGACCGACGATAATCCCTAACAATATCTTTGGTTTCAGAGGTCTCAGCAGTGTCAATTTTCTTATTTGTATCACCCATAACTGAATCTGGTAAAGAAGAAAAATTGAGAAAGAGACAGCACCTTTAAGAGTAATCTGGTGCAAATTCCAACAAAGCCCACCAATATAATGTTAGAGACGCCACAGAGAAGAGAAGAACGAAGTCCAAAGATAGCTTGTCGGAAGCTGACAAGGTTCCAGCAAGGTCGTCGGAGATCGGAGAAGGTCTGGCGATGTTCGTTGGTGGTTGACAGAGCCAGGGGTTGCGAAATACAGATCTGATGTTGTAGAAAATTCGTAGAAGGCCAGAGGTCTCGCTGGAGGTCGACGAAAGTCGCCGGAGATAGAGAAGTCCAGATGGTGGCTATGGAAGACCGTTAGTGGAACTGTTGAAGCACGATTGCCAGTCAGAGATGGTGTTTCGGTGACCGTCGAAGTACCACGAACTCCAAAGTGGTCAGATCAAGTTTGGAAGAAGAGAGACGAGGTAGAGATGAGGTTGGAGATCAAGCGTTGGTCGCCGTTGAGGTATAATCGAAGTTGAAGTCTGATTGAAGTGTATTGGCAGAGTCTGAGATATGGGTTTCGAAGAAAGAAAGAAAAAGAGGAGAAAAAAAAGTTTAGAATGATGCTTCTGATGTAGTGACCTTTAGCTCATTATCCCTTTTAAACCAGCCCCTGATGTAAAGTTTAGAATGATGCTTCATTTTCAAATTTGGTGCGGTAACAAACTGTTTGGCAACAAAATTACCTCCATTGCAAAAATCAACATTGATACTAGAATCGCGTTGCTCAATTTCGAGGAAAACAAAATTCTGACATTTGCGGATAATTAGGAATCCATCTTCATCATACTCGTCATACAGTGGAGGCAAACTCCAATCAACTTCTGTTTGTGAGCTTGTCGAATCTTCATAGAAAAAAATTCCTTCCAACACATTATCTTCAAACGCCATTTAATAATGAATTAGGAAACGAGCTTAAGCTCTGATACCAAACTGATGCCGGATTTTGTAGATAGGATGGAAGAAAAAATAAAAAGGGGATAAAAGGATAAGGGATAGTCGCTCAACACCCAAATAGAAACGCCAACAGGATACAGATTATCACCACCCAAGGTGTCTAAGAAGGGATACAGAGCGTAAGGGTCGCTCACCACTCTAAGGAATCCTCCTAGAGATACAGAAACGATAACAAGAAGATAAACTTCTTAACAAGCCAAAGGCTTTAACTCAAACACACACTCTATCTCTACTCATTCACCACATAGGTTTAAATAGATTACTTGGAACATCCCTCCAAGTATAGAAAAAGAAAACAACTAACATTTCCGAGACAATAAATAAATGCTAACTAAGACTTGACCATAGACTAGTTGGAAAATGTGTTTGACTCTTAAAAAAACTAAAAGACACTTAGGAACTTAAAAAGAATCATAAAAACATTCCTAAAGAAATTAAAGACGTTATGAGAAACGCAAAGACCGACTCGATACTCCTTACGAGAAAACAAAATAATTAATCTCATGAAACACCATTGTCATGTGCAAGTGTACCAAGGAATGTCACTCTCGTCACTCACAAAGGTCAAAGAGAGTATCAAAGGGTTCATCTAGAAATCAACGCACCACAATTGGCAACTCCGCTAGGGAGATCGAACCCAGACTCCTTTGTTCACTTTCTAGATCTTCTTTGTTTTCTTCTCTTTTTCTATCCTTTTTCCATTAAAAAACATGGATGGCGAGTCAACTTATCCAACCCTTAATGACCCAACCCACCCTTCTTCCCGAGACCCAAAAACCACCCCTCAAGTATCTGTCTTTGTCTTACCAACTCAGGGTGGACTCACTCCAAGCTGAGACCATCAGCAACTCACTATCCAAAAACTCACTCAACACCTAGAAGAGCGAGATGCCAAGATGGTTGCCAAGAAGGCTAAGCTAGCCAAATTATTTGAGATGATTAAAAAGGTGGCAGTGGAGTCTACCGCAACACCTCATGGTGAACTCTCTACTCAATAGCGCTAGGCCAAAGATCACCTTGGTCACCCTAACGATGAGAGGACTTGAAGCAAGGCTCTCATGCTTCAGCACAGGAGCCCGTCAATTAAGCACCTCTCAAAGGAGGATCGGGTATAGACTTCTCGACTCCATTCCTCGTAGATCTCCAAGTCTAGTGCTCGATCACCATACTCTCAGTTGTCTGCAACTAACAAGGCAGTCTTCTACCTCAAGGATAGCTAGCACAAACCTATCGATCTACGAAAGGATCCGAATGAGGTGAAACCCCCTGAGAGCTCGGTTGATAGCCGTAGTTACAAAACTCTTCCCCATCAAAATAGATCTAGTGACCTCCAAGAACGGGTGGAGGTTCTGAAGAAAACCCCCCTCAGGCTACAAATCTAAACAGTCATCCGACACGGTGACACAAGCAATCGTCATACCTATCAACCTGAGGGTAAAGTAGAGAAGACTCATCATGACGATGCTTGGGAGAAAGAGTACCGAGAACGCTCTCACCACCAAGACAAGGGAACAAAGCGGCATACCGAGCATCGCCATACTTATACTTAGAAACACACTCGCACAGCTGACGGCTTTACCGTACCAACCCTTCTCCTTCTTCTGTGCGTTGACAAACGGTTGAAACAACTGTCTAAATCTCCCTTTACAAAGGAGATCTCCTCGATAACCCTCCTTGCAAAGTTCACGCTCCCGAAGTTGAACTGTTACGACGCCCTTACCAACACACTTAACCATCTCATTTACTATAGACAGATTATCACGCTCTACACCTCTGACAAGGCTATCATGTGTATCTAGAAATGGCCTTCCTTCTCGATTTGTTACCAAGAACGCGCAAAAGAAAGAAGTGGACTCTCTGCTCGGTTTGCGTAAACACTCAGATGAAACACTGCGTTAGTATTCTACCAGATAATGGAAGATATTCCACTAGATCCACGGTTGTGATCAAACTATTGCCTCGCCACACTTCAAGAACAACTTGGAAACCAAGAGCCCTACCTTAACCGATCTGATGCTACACCCTTCGAAGAACATGGATGACCTCATGGAATGGATCAACAAGTATATCGAATTGGAGGAACTTCTTACCGAGCGTGATGCTCCTTCCTCCACCTCCCTGCTCCGAAGGTTATCCATATCTCGGGTAATCAGAAGAAGGCGACACGATCAAAGCTAATGCAAAGAGGGCCCCAAAGGCAAGTTACTTTGTAGCTGAGTGAACTGTCTTCACCGAGCCGATTTATATGCTTTTGAGAAAGATCGAGAACGAGGCATTTTTTCGGTGGCTGGATCACAAGATGGAGACCCAGGACAAGACAAATGACAAAAAGGTATACTGTACGTACTATCGAGAGCAAGGCCATTACACCACAGTGTGCAAACCATTCAAGGCGTACCTGGAATCTCTCATCTCGGCAGGAAACTTGTATGGTTACATTGATCAAGAAAAAACCCTGGCTCAGGCTCAAAACCCTAGAGCGGCTGCAGCAAGGGTCCACCAGGAGGAAGCAATCATAATGCATGTGATACATGGACCAGTGACAAAGACGACGGAGGCTCGATTGTACAAGGAGATTGATCGAGCCACATCAGTAATGCAGGTGCTCTTAGTAGGGCAGCCATCGAAGCAGAAGCTTCCAACCATAGACTCTCAATGGACCATCACGTTCACTGAGACAGATCTAGAAAGGGTTCAATTCCCTCGTAACGACGCACTGGTGGTAACTCTCGGTGTTGGAAACACAACGGTGGAAAGGATATTGATCAATCAGGGAAGTGCAGTCGAGGTGATGTACTACTCTCTCTTCAAACAATTCGGGTTTACCTCACATGACCTCAAACCTACCGAGGTCCCGCTAGTCGGGTTCAGCGACACACCTATTTATCCGCTCAATTCAATAACGCTACTCGTACGAGCTGGTTCAATTACTCAACAGGTCGAGTTCATTGTGCTAAACTCCCAAAGCCCTTATAACATCATTCTCAAGAGAAATTGGTTCCACTCTATAAAGGCAGTCGAGTCCACTTACCATCAAGTGCTTCGGTTTATCGGAGCAAGTGGCCAACATTAACATATCCAAGGCAACCAAATTGCCTCGAAAAAATGTTACATCTCACCTGTTGGAAGGAAAGAGGAGAAGAAATCGAAGCAAGTACAATGGTTGGAGGTTCCAAATGCACCCATTCTAGAGGACATCAGATGACCTCCCAAGGCAAAGTCAATTGAAGATCTTGTCCCGGGTCCTATTAACGAGGACAATAGTCGTTTCTTCCTTGCGGATCCTCTTTAACAAGGACGATAGACCAAAAGGGAGGAGATGATTGCCTTTCTCAAGGCCAACATTGAAGTTTTTACTTGGACACCGTACGAGATGCCTGGGGTTGATCCAAACTTCATCCAACATGAGCTCAATGCTGATCCGCTATGGCGCCCCTTCATCCAGAAGCCAAGAAGGTCATCCGCAGCTCATTCCGAGGTAGTGAAGTTAGAGGTGGACAAGCTTTTGGAAGCCTAAGCAATCCAAGAAGTTCAATACCCAACATGGCTCGCAAACGCTGTGGTGCTCCCTAAGAAGAATGGCAAATGGAGAGTCTGGGTTTACTATACCAATTTGAGCGACGATTGTCCAAATGATTATTTCCCAATCCCTTGGATAGATCAGCTCGTAGATGCTACGACGGGTCACGCACGACTTAGCTTCATGGATGCATACAGGGGCTACCACCAGATCTTTATGGATGAGCAAGACATGGAGAAGACCACTTTCATCACCCCCCCCCGAGGCCTATATTGTTACCAAGTTATGCCTTTTGGGTTGAAGAACACCAGGGCCACCTACCAACTAATGGTGTCTCGGATGTTAAAAGATCAGCTCAGAAACATAATGAAGGCCTATATAGACGACATGGTGGTCAAAAGTGTCTGAGAATCAGGCCAAATTTAGGATCTCTCCGAGATGTTTTCCATACTCAAGAAACATGGATTCAAACTCAATGCCGAGAAGTGTGCTTTTAGAGTTGGATCGTGTAAGTTTTTTGGACACTTGGTCACAAGAAGGGGTATTGAAGCCGATCCAGCCCAAGTCATTGCAGTTCAACAACTCGTTTCCCTGAGGACTATCAAGGAGGTTCAGAGGCTCACAGGAATGCCAGCGGCCCTCAATAGATTCATTAGCCGCTCAGCTCATGTGTGCCGACCCCTTGTCTAGTCAATTAAAACAAGTTCAATCAAAATAAGTAAGAGAAAGTTTCAATGGACTGAAGAGTGTGAGAAGGCACTGCAGCATCTAAAGACCCATCTCTTCGATCCTACTCTATTGGAAATGCCTCGGGAAAATGAGGATCTTTTCTTGTATCTCTCTGTGTCCCCACATGTGGTCAATTCGGTTCTAGTCTGAGCAGAAGGTATCGAACACCGCCTGATTTATTATTCAAGCAAAACAATGACCGGTGCCGAGACGAGGTACCTGCCTCTCAAGAAGATTGCTTTTGCCCTCGTCACTGCCTCTCAAAAGTTGCTCCCGTACTTTCAAGCTCACACCATCATTGTACTCACTGAGTACCCACTGAAGGCTTTACTCCAAAAGGCGGATCTCTCAAACAATATTTCTCAATGGGCTTGTGAGTTAGCCAACTTTGACATACGAGAACGCCATGACGATTGATTTCCTGGCCTCCAACAACAAGGCCGATTATGAAGCTGTCATTGTTGGACTCCAACTAGCCGAAGCAATGGACGTCAAGACTCTGCTTGTTTACAATGACGCTCAACTCATTATGAACTAGCTCAATGGTGAATATGATGCTAAGGATGAAAGAATGGCTATGTACTTGAGCCTAGCAAGAAGCCTCACCGAGAAGTTTGAAGAAATTGAGGTACATCAAGTTGGAAGAGAGCATAACTCCCATGCCGACGCTCTGGCTGGATTGGCCACAGCTTGCAAGGCTTCCGAGCAAAGACCGTGACTTTCGGCACAATCTCAATTCCAAGTTTCGACCCATCTCAAATGCAAGTTCTAAATTTCGAGCTCGGACCAAGTTGGATTTATGCCAGTAGACAATGTGAAGCCCATCGAGTCAGATGCAAAGCAGCAAACTATTGGCTCTCTCCAACCGACTCTCTATATAGATCTTGGATAGGGACATACCTCATGGTGGTCCATCAGAACCAGATTCACACCATACTCCAGGAGCTCCATTAAGGTAGCGGAGGCTGCCATTTAGGAGGAAGATCAATCGCTCACCAAGTCATCACTTAAGAGTATTGGTGGCCTAAGATTAAAGAAGATGCTGAAGAGTTCGTTAGAAGGTGTCACAGGTGCCAACCATTCAAACCATTAATCCACCAGCCAGCTGAAGACCTCCAACCTATTGTTAGTCCTTGGCCTTTTGCTCAATGAGGCTTCGACATAGTTGGGGAGCTTCCACTTGCTTCTGAGGGATTTTGCTACCTAATCACCACCACTGATTATTTCTCTAAGTGGGTTGGAGTCAAACCTTTAGTCTTCATTATCGAGGCGAACGTAAAGAGATTCCTTTGGCAAAACATCATATCTCGGTATGGAGTCCCCTATGCTATTGTCTCGAACAATGGGAAGCAGTTCACAAGAAAACAAATGAAGGAGGTTTGTGACAAGCTCGGAGTACGTAATGGCCAAGTCAAGGCATCCAACAAGACAGTTGCAGCTGGACTCAAAAGAAGAGCCACCTCACGTTCTCTGGGCCTTTAGGACCACTCCGAGACGTTCTACTGGTCAAACTCCATACTCGCTAGCCTACGGAATTGAAGCGGTTATTCCTATTCAGAAGGGGCTACCCATCATTCGCACCGAGTACTTCGATGAGCCAACAAAAGACATAGCTCTCAATAACGACTTGGATCTAGTAGAGGAGAAGAGGGAGGCAGCTTGTATCAAGCTGAAAGCTTACCAGCAGGAGGAGGCTAAGGGATACAACAAAACAATTTGGATGAGCACTTTTTGTCTAGATGACTTAGTGCTTAAAAAGGTGACTGACAAGCACAAGAAGAAGAAGCTCATGCCTAATTGGGATGGTCCTTACCGAGTCGTTAAGAAAATTGGAAAGGGTGCCTATTAGCTTGAAGACATGAATGGAAAGTTGACAGACAAGCCTTGGAATGCCTACAATCGGAGGAAATATTACGGCTAGGAACTCCAGTTACTCGAATATGGCTTTATGTACTTAGTCTGATTTTGATAAAAGATGTTGTACTGCACAATCTTGATGAATGGAAAATCATTTATCCATAATTGATGTGTTTTAAACAAATAATTATGCCTCGGTATTCATACCAAAAAGCCTCGGCTAGGCAATCTAACACATGGGCTAAATATCATTAGACCTCTCGGTACAAATACTGAATCGCCTTTATGGCCATTTTGTAACCAATCAATTAAAGACAAATGGTTGCAAAATAGGAACTTCTCAGCTTGACAACCGAGACAAAAATTACTCCTACAGTAGGGGTATTGATCAGATGTAAACTTGTTTCCATTTTACAAGTCACAAAAATGACTCGGTCAGAAACATTGAGCCAATGACACCTTTTAGAAGTGGTATTAATCTCTCGGAAACATATTTAACCAAGCCAATTTTTACATTCACACCAAACCAAATTGCAACCGGTACGGTTCTCAGTTTAGGGTACTCGTGAAAATTTTCTTGATTTTTGATTCAGTCTCATTTCCTTTCAAAGACACAGGTGCTTGTTAAACAACAAGTTTAAATTGACTCGGCAATTCACCTGAGCAGACACATTACTCTTATGAGTTAATTTAGATTATTTTTAACCAAACTATTACCCCTTGGGGTATTTTATAGCTTTGGATTCAATTCATTTCCTTGATTAAATTTTGACATTCAGTTCAACTTAGGCCAAGGGTATTTTATTGACCTAAGCCGAAGTGAATGAGGGAGCACCCATAAGAAAGGAAACACTTCAGAAAATTAATAAGGCACAATAGAAGAAAATGGAAAAGTCCATGCAACCCATCAAAAACAACAACATTGTGCAAGAAGTACCAAAAGTAGCCAAATCCTAACTATTACAAACAGCCTAGTCTAAAACACTACCAGTCATACCAAGAAGCATCACAGAAATTGTTCTAGAGAAGGAAGAAAGAGACGCTCATAAAAAGAAAAATAATTTGCTCAGGTCCTAAGGGTCTTTTGGCAGTTCAGTTGCAACCCTGTCTAGCTCTTCCTCTTCCTCTTCCTCTTCTTCTTCAAATGGGATCTCTATCTCGGGAAGCTCAACTTCAGGAACCACCCTGAGCTCAGACTCAGTAGAGACACTTGTTGCGTCCATACCGAGCTTATAGCCCTTCATGACCCCTTTGAAGTAGTAGATTTTGGCTCCCTTTATGAAGCCGTCATTAGAGATCTGCTCAACTTGCCCAAGATGGTGTAGGGAGACAGCCTCTTTAGCCTCGGCAAAACTGGCTTTATGGGTAGCCTCCACCTCTTTTTTCTTTTGTTCCTCCATCCCCACAACCTACTTTTTCAACTCATCGAGCCAGGCCAATTGTTTCCGAACCGCCTCCAAGTCGACCAATTGCAACTTCACTACTTCCAGCTCGGACAGTGCTTTTTGGGCCTCCATCTCTGCCTTCACCCTCAGTTGTGTCTCCTCCTTCAACTTGTTCTTTGTGGCCACAACCCCACCAGTAACTAACAACAACTTGCTATGCATTGCCATGGCAGATTGACAAGCCTACAACAAGAAAAACATGGAATCATTTAAGAGCTCGGATAACATAAAATTGCAAGAAGTTCTGATCATACCAAAGTAAGGTGTGAGAACATCTTGGTGACATTGGAATCCAGACCCCCTGGGACCTTCATGTCTTCTGGGAGGCAAACACCTTGGAGCAAGGGGAAAGCAAGCTTGGGGTGCTCCCTAACACTGTCAAAGATTAAGATAGGCTGACCGGAGAGAAGGGTTGGAGTGAATTGGAAGGGGGTTGCCATAACTTCAATGGGAGTCTTCTCTAGCACAATCTCCTTCTCGGATGACTCTTTCTCTTTCGAGGCTCTTGCATCAGGAATCGAACCAAGCAAAAGCCTTTGCTTTTTCTACTTGGAGCTTGTCAAAGCATCAACCACGGCTGGAGCTCTCTTGGAGATTGGAGCGGTAGAATCTTTTTTCCCTTTGGAGCTAGATTTTTTTTTTTTCTTAGCGCTCAACAAGCTCGGCAGAATCATCCAACCCCCCAGCCATTTCATCAATGAAGTCTGTTTTCCTTGGCTCTCAAATTCGCCTAACGAGCTAATGAAGAGTAGTCCGGTGGAGATCAAGCTCGGAATCAAAACTAACCTCAACAGTTGCAGCTTGCTTGCCTTTCTTGCTCGACTCTCTTTTGTGTTTTCGGCCTCTCCAGTTGTGGTCGTCTTCGGCTTCTATTTCTGTTGCTTCAAGAAAGAGGTAAAAGTTGGTTGGTATTTAAGTAGCACATTAGCGTACCTCTCCTCAATTAGAATCTGGTAGGCTGCTCGGATGTGATTGTTGTTCTTTACTTTCAGCAACCGACCTGATACCGGAGACAAGCCTGCAAAATATAAAGAAGCTCTATAAGAACAAACGTACAACAGGTACACAAACAGAGAAGAAAGGAATAAAAGTGCTACGAATAAAAAAAAATTAAGGGAAGTTGAACCTATGAAGATGTTTTTCCTTGAGATAGGATATAATCTGTCATCCTCGGAGCTAAACTCAAAGTTACACTATACCTCATTGAAATCATTGGCTCGACAATTTCAGTCGGGCATTTGGTCAATTAGGTATGTCTGAGGCTCTTTAGGAGTACTTCAGAGGGACAAGAAGCACCACTAAAAAGTCTTGTTTCGGGACACCTTATAAACACTGATTAATCGAAAAGGTTGAAGGTAATGTTGAACTTCTCCCAAAGGGCGTGGACAACATTGACAATACAGAAGGCGTTCACAGCAAGGATCCGAGGGGTAAGTTGGTATTCAAAAAGAAACTGGCGGAGAAGGGGGTTTATGGGGTAACGGAGCCCACCCTCCATAATCACCATGATCGGCACAGTGATGTGGTCCGGTGTAAAGTTAATGTTGTCCTGGTGTACTAGCTTGAGCTCGACGTCATTTGGAATGTGGTATTTCTGACAAAAGTCTCAGTATTTATCGGCTTTACCACCGAAAGCTTCGAGTTAAGGGTTGGGTTTCTTCTTGGAGCTATCATTCTTGGGAGTTTGGTCCTCAGGACTTTGTTCTTCAAGGTTTGGTTCAGTGGAGTTGGATTTGTGGGAATTGGTTCGGTGGATTGGATCTCGGGGGCATGCTCCGCAGCCCCATTACCAGCTCTCCCTTCCCAGGGTTGACCTCCTCATGGTCGCTGGTAATGGCATTCTGGTTTACCGAGCCCTCACTATCCGAGCGTAGTGCCGCTGGCTCGTTTGAGGGAGTAGGATTAGGGCGACCGAGCTCGCCATTCCCCAATCCTATGTTAGTGGATTCCATCTTTGTACCGAGAGTGTAGGCCTCTTGATTAAAATGGTAACGGTAATAGCCGTCATTGTGATGAGCGACCTCATGTTTGTTCGTCCGGTTTGAGATCCCAGACAAGATGTTGGTGGACCAAGGGCTGTCGAACCTAACAAAGTGCACTGGTGAAAGACAATTAGCTACACAAGTGATAGTGATCTAGAAATTGACTCGGATCCCTAAGTGGGTAGTGAGCTCAGATAAATTCTGGCTATGGGTCCTATTGACTCGGTTGATCAATTAACCATCCGAGAAATATAATATGTTTCGAATAAACCAGATGGTAAAACGGCTATTAATGACTCGAGACTCATCTCGATCAAGGCTTGCATTTACTATCTCGGTTGACAAACCACTCTTGAAACTAAACCCTAAGGGGTAGAAGATCTAAAGGAGACTCAAAAAGTCAAGGAGATTGTCTTGGACAAGAATACAGTTGTTCATCGTACTGTCGAACGGTTTCTAAAAGATGGTGTGACCGATGTGTTAAAAACTTGAGAAAAACCCAGAAAATTAGAAGCTAACATTGATAAAATACATGTTTGAAAATTTCATTACCTGGAAAAACGCCAGGGAGAGGAAGAACGACAGCGGGAAAGACGAAGAACAACAACCTTTACTGGCAGTGAGAAGATATAGGCTCAGGACGAGTCAACGTCTCAAACAAGCAAGACTTTGATTCAGAAGAGTCATCCAAGCCGGGCAAGACCTGAGATGACTCAGATGGAAATCCAAGATATCGACTTATGTCACATATGAAGTCATCCGATGCGGTTGCTCCAAGTGACATTCTCGTGAAGGCACATGATGTGTATGCTATTGTTGTCCACACATCCTGGTGATGACAGCTGAGCCATTATGCTACGTGTCAAGACACGATTCGAGAAAACTGCATGCGATGATAGGACTTGGCTTGTGATGTGTCATGATGTCATCCGAGCCAAATGACTGATCTGCCCCTATACTTGGAGCACAAGTTAGGAGAAGTCTATATAAAGGAAGAGGAGGAACCCTAAAAGGTATAGAATTCAATCTCTAAAGCCTACATCTCTAGTTTTTGGTACTTCCTTCTCCCAAATACTTACTAAACCGTCAGAGTGCCTTCCTTGGCCAACTTCCGACCAGGTTGGGTGCTAACATTGGGTGCTAAGTGTGCAGGTGTACCAAGGAATATCACTATCGTCACTCACAAAGGTCAAAGAGAATATCAAAGGGTTCATCTAGAAATCAAGGCACCACAGTACCACTGGAAACTTCTTGCTAAATCATATTCATAATCAAGGAACAAAACTTCATTTCATTTCTGTCGAAACGGCCAACTTCCCAAACAACCAAAACGAAAAGTTTGTGGAAACCAAAATTCCAATGTGGCAACCGAAATGAACCAAAACAATGGTGGAACCCTAGTGTTAGAATAAGTGAATATTAGGTTTGTCCCACATTGCTTATCGTAGACTTGTAATTTGATGCATGACAATATAAATAACTTTAATATGTGTTAGGGTTTGTTAATACCCTTACATCTTTTCTCTCTTCTCTCTAATAACATGGTATCAGAGCCTCCTTAACCCTAACCCTAATCCAATCCAATCAGACCCAAACCCTAAATCATCGTCATCCCTAACCAGTCGCCAGTCCTAACCCTAACCTCTAACCAATCGTCAGCCCCCACACAACTACTGATGTCATCGACATCCTACCAAAATAGTAGAACCTAATCGATCAAACCCAGTTCCTAATCAATCAAACCCAGTCCACTATACCTCTGAAAAAACCCAAAATCGACTCTCACAGACTTCAATACGACCTCAGTTGACCCTCACAGACCCAAAATTGACTCTTAATACAACCTGTAACCCTTTGAAAAACCCTAACCAACCCCTAGATTGGCCTAAATCACAAAACCGAGACCCACGGTCCAGTCAATAACCTTCATAGACAAAGTTTGAACCCTACCCAGTCAGTTTCAAACTAAAACCTCTCGATTTTAAACGTCTCCACTTGATTTCGAGATCTACAAGTCAATTTCAGATCTTACCCAGATAATTCGGATGGCGTTTTGGTGACTCGGTTGCATCCAATCTTGTTGAGTTGACTTCAATCACGTTCTAGGTGTTGCTGCATGTTGGTTGTCTTTGTTCTCTCCTTGAACAGTAGTCTCTTGTATGGAAGTTTATGTTCTGGCACCATTGGTACTACTACTGTTCTGGTCATTATTCGTGGTTCTGGTTTTCTGTTAATTGGTCGATGCATGTGAACAGTTGTTTGTTGGATTGGTAGATATCTAAAGTTGTGATGATTGGTTACTATCAGCAGTCCATTAGTTGACAGATTGTGTGTTCATCTTTGTTGGATTGTGTTGGTTGGCGGTTCTTTGCTCGTCATTTGTTCAACATTGGTACTTGGTGTCTAGTTTAGTTGCTCTTGTTAGAAGTGTGTTGTTGACAGGGGGTTACTGCAGTTTGTGATATTTGGTGGATATCTGTGTTGTTGCCTCACCCTTATTTGGCAAAATGTTTGATGGAAAATCTACTTCTACTGCTAGTTCTGGTTCTATTATTATTGGTAGTTCTTCTAGCTCTTCTCGATGTCATGAGAAGGATTCCATTACCTCCATTCTTTTGAATGGCAACAATTATGATATTTGGTCGCGTGCTGTCAAAGTTTATTATATGGGTGGGAGAAAATTCTGTTATTTGACAAACAGTCCTCCAAACAAAGATGCTAAGGACTATAGTGACTGGGAAGCTGAGGAGTGTCATATTCGAGTTGAGTTGTGGAATAGTATGGAACCTCAGATCAGTGGCCCTCTGTTTTACCTTGATAGTGGCAAGGAAGTGTGGGATCGGGTTGCCAGGATGTATTCAGGGGTTGATAATCTTCATCGTACGTATGATCTCCATCATCAGTGCTTTTCTCTGTCATTGAGTACTGGATCATTGGAGGACTACTATGCCAGATTTTGTGGTATTTGTGAGGAACTCTGGGTTTATGAGCCTATCTCCAGTGATCCTCAAGTTATGGCCCATCAACGTGAGCGTTTGGAAGTTGTTCGCTTCCTATATGGTTTACCATCATTTTATGATCCAGTTCGGTCTCAAATATTGGGAGAGCAGGAGTTGCCATCTCCCAATAAGGTGTTTAATCGTCTTCGCCAGGCTTCTGTCTCAGATATTGGTTTTGTCTCTCAGTCACCATCTGATCGTTCTGCTTTAGCTTCTTCTAGTGGTTTTGGATCGAGTAATGGCCGTGGTCACGGCCGTGATTCTGGGTTTGGCAGTCATGGTCGTGGTTCTGGTAGTCAAAGTTCTAGTGGCTATGATTCAGGTAACAGTTCTAGTGGTCGTGGTGATTCTAGGTTCAGTGGTCGTGGTGGAAATAGTCGTGGTCACATGTTAGGGGAAGATAGTTCTGGTCGCGGTGGTTCTGGTTGTGGCCTTGGTACCAGATTCTGTACTCATTGTCGGGGTACAAATCATACAGTGGACTATTGTTATGATCTTCATGGTTTTCCTCAGGCTCATCAGGTTGCTCACTCTGAGGATAATGGGTAGTCTATTCATTCTACTGATAGCAGTGTGACTATCTCAGCAAAGGAGTATCAGCGTCTTATGTCTATTCAGCCTTCTGCTGCTGCAGCTTCATCTTCCACAGCTACGTTCGCTCAGACAGGTCCCTCCGTTGCTTGTGTTGCATCATCTTTTTCTTCTCCTTGGGTTATTGATTCTGGTTCTACTAATCATATGACGAGTACTTCTAAATTCTTTTCTACTTGTCAGTCCTTGGATCAAACCTTTCATGTTACCTTAGCAGATGGTTCTACCACTGAGGTTACTGGTTTGGGTTCAGTTTTTGTCTCTCCGTCATTTACTTTAAATTCTGTGTTGCATGTTCCTCGCTTACCCTTTAATCTTGTGTCTATTAGTCAACTTACAAAATCCTTAAACTGTTCAGTTACATTTCTTCCTCATGATTGTGTATTTCAGGATCTCAAGACGGGGAGGAAGATTGGTGCCGGTGTTGAGCGTGGTGGCCTATATTACCTAACCAGTGGTGGTGTTCAACCAATTGCCCTTCAATCATCAGAGTCATTATATCAACAACATGTCGGTTTGGTCATCCATCTCTTCAGAATTTGCAGCGTCTAGTGCCTTCGTGTAGCTCCCTTAAAGAGTTATCTTGTGAAGTCTGTGAGTTGAGTAAACATCATAGAGTGTCATTTTATCCTAGGGTTGAACGTCGTGCGTCACATCCTTTTCAGTTAATTCATTCAGACATTTGGGGGCCTATTCATGTGCCTAATGTTTTTGGTTTTCAATATTATGTTATCTTTGTTGATGATTTCTCTCGTATTACATACCTTTATCTTATGAAAGAGAGATCTGAGTTGAAGACTATTTCTAAATCATTTGACATGGAAATAAAAACTCAGTTCAATACTTGCATTCGTATGTTTCGGTCTGACAATGCACGTGAATTTTTTCATAGTACTTTATCTCAGTTTTTTGAGGATCATGGGATTATTCATCAGTCATCCTATGCTCAGACTCCACAACAAAATGGAGTTGTTGAACGCAAGATTCTACACTTATCAGAAGTTATGCATGCCATGTTATTTCAAATGAAATTTCCTAAGTCAAGTGTTCTAAAACTCGGACTACTCGGCCGAGTACTTAGCGAGTAGTCGCTCCTCGGTACCCCACCAAGGCGACTACACCCTAGTCGGATGACCTAGTCGGTGGAAGGTCAACTCGGAAATTAGTCGGCGTTAGTCGCCGACTACTCGGCGAGGCAGTGGATCGCAAGTAATCGCCTACTCGGCGAGTCGGGAAGAAGATGGACCCAGTCGAAAAAAGTCGGGAAAAAGTCGGGATGAAAACAAAAATTTAACAAATTTGAGGGGGTTTAGTGGTATTTAAGTTACCTTTTTATACACAGAACTTATCTACTCCTCGTCAAATCTGACCTAAATCAAATTTGGGCCTCCTTCGAACAGTAACCTCGCAATCGCTTCTCGATCTCTGCTCATCTCCGGTCTCCGATCATCGTCGCCGTTAGCTCACTCCTCGTCGGCGTCGTCTGCTGATCTGCTCATCTCCGACAACAGTTTTCATCGTCTACTTGTCGTCGTCTCTCTCTTTCAGTTTCTCTCTCTTCGTCTGGACTTTGGTATCTCTCTCTTTCTCTCTCTCTCTCTCTCTCTCTCTCTCTCTCACGAGTAGTAGACTACTGTCTACTGTATTTTACACCGCACAGTATTGACGTGTTGTTTATTACAGCTATTAGATAGCACAGGTGTTGGCTCACTGTTGAGTCCTTGACTGACTCATGACTTGGGTGACTGGGTCTTTATTATAGCTATTGTATACAATATATTTTTTTCTCACACAAGTGTGTTGACTTTGACTGACTCGTGACTTGGTGTTGGGTCTTTTTTTTTTTTTCATATAGTAATTAATTATTTTAGTGCTAACAGTCTACACATAGTTGTTGTTTATTTTTAGTTTTTAACTTTTCTAACTTGAAATTTTCATTTTTTGACTTATAAAAAATTTACATGTCTATACATTGTCTACAATGTCTATATATTATAAAAAAAAATTATAAAAAAAAAAAAAAACCGAGTAATTTCTCGAAGGCCGAGTACTCGCTGAGTACTCGGGCTGGAAGCTCAAAGGTCCCCAGCCGACCTGGGACCGCCTAGCGAGTTTTAGAACCTTGCCTAAGTCTTATTGGAGTGACGCGGTTCTTCCTGCCTGCCATTTGATCAATCATATGCCCTCCTCTTGTGGCTAAGCTTGGTTTTGTTCGCATTCTGATTTCTCTAGCTGCAAATCTTGGTTGGCCATTGTTTCAGCTGGATGTCAAGAATGTCTTTCTCCATGGGGATCTCCACGAGGAAGTTTACATGGAGCAACCACCTGGGTTTGTTGCTCAAGGAACGCGTAATTAGGTATGTCGGCTTCGTAAAGCTCTTTATGGCCTCAAGTAGTCTCCTAGGGCCTGGTTTGGCAAGTTCAGTGATGCGGTTTTGAGATTCGGCATGCATCGTAGTCATACTGACCACTCTGTGTTTTCTCTCACTTCTGATCGAGGGAAAGTATTGTTAATTGTATATCTGGATGAAATTATTATTATTATAGGTGATGACCAGCGAGGTATTGATGAGTTAAAAACCTTTTTACATCAGCAATTTCATATTAAGGATTTGGGAAAACTTCGATACTTTTTAGGTATTGAAGTGGCCCGGTCCAAAGAAGGTATTAGCTTATCACAGAGAAAGTATGTGCTGGATATTCTTGAGGATACAGGTTTGTTAGGAGCTAGACCTATTGAGACTCCTATGGATCCCAATGTCAAACTGTGTGTGGACCAGGGGGGAGTTGCTTCATAATCCTAATCAGTATCATCGGTTGGTTGGTAAGTTAAATTATCTCACGATTACATGTCCGGATATCTCATTTGCAATTAGTTTGGTGAGTCAATTTATGTCAACTCCTCGTTATCCACATTGGGAGGCTGTTCTCAGAATTGTGAAGTATCTCAAACTACATCCAGGACAGGGTTTGTTGTATCGAGCCAGCGGACACTTACGTGTTGAAGCGTTCATTGATTCTGATTGGGCAGGAGGGTCGTCTGATAGGAGATCTACTACTGGTTATTGTGTTTTTCTTGGTGGAAATCTTGTTAATTGGAAAAGCAAGAAGCTGACAATAGTAGCCCGATCTAGTGCAAAGGCAAAGTATAGAGCAATGGCACACACAACATGTGAGGTTGTGTGGCTGTGATCGTTTCTTGAAGAGATCGGATTTAGTGTGACATTGCCTATACCACTGTATTATGATAACCAAGCGGCTATTCACATTGCCTCAAATCCAGTATTTCATGAGAGGACTAAGCATATTGAGGTTGATTGTCATCTAGTACGTGAGAAGTTGACTAGTGGTGTAATATCTACTCCATATGTGTCTACTGGTGCTCAGTTGGCTGACATGTTTACCAAGTCATTGTTCAAGCCGCGGTTAGAATTGTTGTGTAACAAGCTGGGTCTCTTTGATATTTATTCTCCAGCTTGAGGGGGAGTGTTAGAATAAGTGAATATTAGGTTTGTCCCACATTGCTTATCGTAGACTTGTAATGTGATGCATGACAATATAAATAACATTAACATGTGTTAGGGTTTGTTAATACCCTTACACCTTTTCTCTCTTCTCTCTAGTAACACCTAGCATGCCAAAAAATAAAGAGTTGTTTCAAAAAAAAATCCATAGATTACAATGTCAATCCATTTCCTCATTCATCTAACATTTCCAAAATGGTTCTAGAACACTTTCATCCCCCTGCTACAGGACCGAAAGTGTTTTTTGGCATTTTCCCATCCAAAGTACACTGATGTTAGGATACCTGGAACATGGAAAAAGACATTATTGCTCCACGTCAGACAAGACCAGCGAATTAGTTCGAATCACTAAAATGAACATTATGAGTTCGTACCTAGTGTCACATGGAGGAGTTGGTTAAGTCATAGGTTCAACTTAAGTTCTCCACCCTTCATGACGGAGTTGACAATGTCTAATAACATGATTTGCATTTCTTTGATTACATTAAAACAAGAACATAACGAACAAGCAACTTTGCTCATGAGATAGTAGGACATGTCCATAACCCAAGTCAAGAGCTATCTAGGAAAAAATTGCAGCGAGCTAGAGCTACCGGCAAAGACATGTCTGATAAAAGCCAATAGCAAGATGCCAAGAACATATGGAAAAATATGGATGTTCATTCCTCATCTCTGGGAAGTGATTTCCAATCCATAAAGGACAACAATGAATGTCGCAAGTTAGAATGTAGTAAGTGATTACCATTCCTCATCTCGTCTCCCAACCCTGAAACTTATTCATGAGCATGAAAAGCTTGAAACTTGACCCCTAATGGTGAGTTCACTTGTTTAATAGTAAGCATTGGTCTCACAAGTAAATATTGGGAAACTACCCCTACAAAATATTGGGTCAAAGTTGTTTTCTTGGCTTAATAATTGCCATACCACATGCCCACAGACTTCAGCTGGCGATGTTAAACTCATAAAACATTGAAAGGAAGGACAAGGTAACGGCTTTGTCAAATTATCACTTGGTTGATGGCTCCAACACACGCCAATAGTAACTAATATGTTTCCAGGAAGGAAAAGGTAAATAAGGTGTTTCTCTGGCATTTTTATGTTGAAGAGAGAAGGCGCAAAAACAATTAGAGCAATGTTGAAACGCGAGAACTAAAATAGCTAGTTATAATAAATTAATAATATCAATATATGAAACATAGAAATCTTTGAAGTTATGAAACCAATACCATTTAGTTATGTTCCTCTCTAGGCACCAAAAATATATATCCATCTTCCCCCAAGTTCATCATGTGAAGTGAAGTTAGGAGCACCACTGTTGCCTGTAGGCCATGTACAATCTATTACATTTATAAAACTAACATCTCTTTCAGTTTGAACGTCAGTTTCAGGCCGATTCACACTTTTCTCCTTAAAAGAGAGTGAACAAACTCCTCTCTCTTGGTTGAAATGGCATAGGTCCCACCAAAAATTGATGTTATTCTTACCAAAAAGTATATTTGCAGTGGTGGGACCTACATCATTTCATCGAATAAGGAAGAGCGCGTTTTGTTCACCCTCTTTCATTGAACTCCCCCAAACCATGCCTTTAACTACCTAAAGAAACTGCAAACCAAATTTCTTGTCACTTATTTTTTTACTTTCACACCCCAGATTCCACATAGGTTTATCTCAATTCAAGATTTTTTTCTCTTCCCATCTTTTGCAAAACGGATTGCACACGCATCGTGCGTTCCTGAGCATTTTGTTAGTCTCCCTCCTTCCCAAAATTTTTGTCCAGTTCGCAAAATAAGAATTTGAAAATAATACAAAAAATTTATAAAAAATCAATGTTTTTTTAACAATTTACTAGATATCAACAAGTACTTTTAATTTATAAAAAAAGGTTTTAAAAATTTTCTTTTAAAAGACTTATTATATTTAGGTCATCGTTTTGCGGACTCGACAAAAATATTGGGACCTTCCGAGTATGAAAAACTCGAGCAACTATCCAAATTTAGATTGCATGTACAACTTACAAGCAATCAAATTTACTTATTCACAACAAGAAGAAAAATGTAGCAAGCAGATCACGGCTCCGAAAAAAAAAAATTTTGCTCGACTAAGTTCAATTACTGGAACTTCTACGCAAAATGAATTCTCTTCACACAAATATCCAACGAAAATATGTAATGTTTCTGCAAAATGGTTAATGGAGAACAATCTACGGAAAATTCAGAGAAACGTGGAGAGAGAAAATGCACATACCGTGAACTGATTCGAATATCTGTGGAGTAGAGAGAGAGAGTGAGCCAAAACCTCTCTCGCTGATTGTTCGTTGAGTAGTGGAGCTTGTTGGAGAGGAACGAAAGAGGCCACAATTGGGCCGAGCCTTATTTTGGGTTCGTGGGGTCGGGCAGACGGGCTTGATTTAACTTTAAGGAAACGGGCTATTACGTGACTTGGGCCAACAGAGCAAACTGTTCTTAGGCCCAGTTTTCTAAAAAGATTTTAGTACCTACGTGTTAAAATCTTGATATTTCAAATCAAAAAATAAAGTAGTTCCGGGTATCATTTTTCGATTATTTTGCACCAAATTAAAATACTCCTCTAGTACTTTAATTTGGTGCAAAAAAAAAATTTTAAAAAGATGCACAGAACCATTTCATTTTTTGATTTAAAATATCATAATTTTAGCACCTGGGTGCTAAAATCTTTTGAAAAACTAGGCCTTAGAGTTTATTACAATTAAGGTCAGAAAACAAATACTTATTATTATGAAGGTCAATCACTCTTTTTAATTATCATTAAGATCAATCATTCTTTTTTTTTGGTTTATTATCGGAGATATTTGGGCCACAAGTATGTGGTTCCTTTTTGAGCTACATTCTTGTGAGGCCTAGTACAACATGTGATGAATGAGGCTGATGGATAATATTTTGGGTAGGGGGACGGTACCACGTGGAACTCTTGCGCCACATTCGGGCCATCCAAAAATGCAACCGACAGTCCAAATTGAAATGCCGAGCAGATGCTTAAAAAAATACTAAAAGAAAGAAAAAGTGTGTTCCAATCCGGATCTTTGATTGCATTTCTTGATGCAACACCACCACATACCTAGAAAATACACACATAATCTACTCAAGATTTGAAATCCAATGGCCCGTATTCACTTGGAATGAATCTGGGCCATTAAATTTCAAGTTCTGGGTAGATTATGGATGTTATTTTCAAGTACTTAGAGTTTCTGTTTTTGGACGGCCCGGATGTGCCACATGGGTACCACGTCACTCATACCCTATTTGCACCCAAAATCTTCTCAAGGTGTTAAAGCACAGCAGTGCCCAAGATTATGGAATAATTACTCCTAAATTTGAGAGTCTCTTGTCATAAAAGCATGGAAAAAACCTTGTGTGGCCATTGGACTTCAGCAGTAATGGCACAGAGTGATGTTTACACGCACACACACATTTATATAAAGGGCAATATTGGGTTTATTTATTCATCCTCCAACGTACTTGAACTTATGTTATCATCCTTTCTTTTTTTGGAATTATATTTTCATCTCGAAATTCAAATAAACCAAATATTGCCCTTTTATGCATATAGGTGGCGAAAATTAGGATAGCTTTCAAAGTTTGGAGGACCAATGCTATAATTTAGGGATTTGGGATAAATCTCAATCCCCCAATTTACTCCACCAGTTTTCATCCCCATTTATATGAATGAAGCTCTCTTTTCTTTCATCCCAAAATTGTACCCCTCTCGGTACCAAATCAACGACCCAAAACTCCAAACTTTGCCGTCCTAAATCAACGTCGTCACTTCTCCAACATCCCAAAATTTACCGCTTGTTGTCAACAACTACCTATACCAAAAGCGGCAGTGATGATAAACATCCCAAATCGAAGTCAACGACCTGGTATGTCCCTATTGCCTTTTTAATTGGGTCCCTTTGATTTGCTTTAGGATGCACAGGCAGTGCATAATGGCACGACATCGTAAGTTTTTTTTTTTGGCAAGACATGTTTCTAGATTCAACCTCGTCGTCAACCTCTTCAGCTCTCATACCACTCAGCATTCAAAAATCATGGAGGAAAAGAAGGGAGGTGACTTCTTGGTTTCACCACAGAGACTTCTTTGGGCATTTTCTTCATTATTTAGCTATTTTTGCCATGATTATTAAAAAATATTCAATTTTTACTGTTTTCAAATTAATTTTTACCATAATCACTTGGTGTTCGTATCACATGCACCATTTTTACCATTAATAATTTTACCATATTGTGTGGGTTTATTTTTTACCAGAATCACTTGGTGATTGGTTCCCCTTTATCATTTTTACCATGATTGTTCATAATCTTACCATATTTAATAGTGTAGAATTTAATTAATTAGTTTGTATCATGTATGCCGTTTTTTATCATGAATATTATTGGCATAAAAAAAAGGAATTATTATTTAATTAACTCAAAAAACATTGTCTTGCAAATTTTTTCAATCAAAGTGAGTTTCTACTAAAAATATGTCTTTCTACTATAGTTAAAAGTAGGCTTTTGGATAAGAAATTTTCTTTTTTTAGCGGCCATTTTGGCAATCACTGAGGGTAAATTTTGGACCTTAAAAAATGGGCCCTTGAGGATATCAAATGGCAAAGATCATAAGGCAAATTGTATCCACATCCCATTATTTACATAATACAACCCATTTAAAATTTAAAAATTTAGGATTACTTACTCTGTTATGCAATTTCGGTAGAAATTCATTGCAAGAATTTTCCGATCATGGCATCATTATCTCTCTCTTGGTATTGCTTTGATGGGTCCGGGCTGGCCCATGTCAAGATGAAGAACACCGGTGAATGGTGATGGTGATTTGAAGGGAAGGGGAGGAGGGTATGTTGTATTTAGAAATGGGTTGTGGGGAGAAAATAGAGTAACTGCATATTGGGAAGTTTGGTGATTTTCTTGGGTTGCATTTAGAAAATAAGTGAATTTGTCGAGTCATCATCGGTTGTATATAGTAATTGGATTGTAAGTCATCTTCCAGTGCTGTCACACCATACCACTCTTACTAGCAATTTTTAAATAATCATTTATTTAGCATATTTAGGTTAATTATTGGGAAAAAAATAAAATTATTTTAAATTTCTATTTATTGGTAATTTCTAACTGTGTAGAATAATCCAGATGTTTAATCTAACAATAAGCTATTCTGTAACTTACTAACTTTAGTAATCAAAATTGTTTCAGCTTTTATTTAACCTTGTTAAAAGTTACATTATTTGTCTCTCACATGAAACTTTTCTGTAAATAATTAAAAACCATACTCTAAAAGCTAATTTGTAGTCACAACAAATGGGCCCTTAATTGCTCTTTAACGGTCTTTTCCGCGATTACTTGGAGTTGTTAACGTTAAATCCCTATACTAACTCATGGTTTCTATGGGAAGAGTAAGGTTGTGTCTAAAATCATCAATTTTGGAGAAAAAAAAATGCAATTTTGTGTTTTTTACTAAAATTAAAAATATAGACTACTTTGATATGATTAGTATTTCAATTTTCTAGCATTATCATTGGATTCCAAAGGGAGACACCTTTTTATTTTCACCAAATAAAATTAAGTAAAAAGAATATACCAATGAATTTCCCAATACATAGTGTTCCACAGTTCCAGATTTATCATTACATAAGTTATATATAATTACAGAAAAATTTTGTTTTCTCAAATCTACATACCTTAATATATATATATGTGTGTGTGTGTGTGTGTTATAAATATATGAAATTTTATTGGTTAGGCTTGCAGTATTTACTTTGTCCCAAAATATTGAAATAAAAAACATGTTCAAAACATATGATTGAATTAGTCCGATAAAAATTCCGGTTAGTTTCCATACAAGAAGCCACCAAATTTGACTTGCTCATTCCTTAGACCCACAATTGCTTCTGGGATCAAAAAAAAGAAAAAGAGGGGTTTAATGAGAATGGATCTCTTGACCCTGTGACCACAGAAGAAGTAGAGCCAAGGCAAGGCGCTAGCCAGTGGGGCTACAACGATGTCATATCTCTGTCTCCATCAAAATAATTAAATACTATTACAGAAATACTATTTTTTTTGGGTTGCGCGCCCTAGACTGGGGGGTTGCCCAAGTCTGGGGCTTGCGGGACTTATCCCTAGGCCAGCCCTGACGACAAATATACTATTGAAGTTTCAAACTGCGTATCTTTACCCATTTGTTTTTTGCTCCGACAAATTCAGTTTGTTCATATAGTTAGTTATCGATGCATGATCAATCCATTTTTATGTTCCAATAATTTTCACATCGAGTTTCAAAAGATGAATGATTTTGAGATTAATCTTTGTAGCCCCGGGATAAGCTGTAAAAAAATGCCCGAACTCCACGGGACTGGACGACAAAATCGAACCCGTGACACACAGGCCACAATAGAACAGATTTACCGCTGCGCTAGGTCCGGCCTGCAACAGCCACACTGTACGTAGATGAGAAAAGACTGACCAAAGACAAGCCAAACCACCATCCACCCATTTCCTGTGCCCTTTCACCCAACTCGTCAGGATCAGATAAGAGATTATCCCACGTGGCACACATGTGGTGGAAACATTCTGATATGGGTAGAGTCAAAAAAAATTATGTGGACATTAACCTCTAATTGTCCCCACCTATGATCCAACGGTCAAAACTCCACGAACCCAACTTGAATTTATTCTCAGCCGTTGGATTCAAGATAATGTGTTGATTTCCTTATATATATAGGATGAACCCGGCCAGTAGGGGCATTTCTCCTGCCAGCAACTGTTACTAGAACCAACAGAGCATAGGGATAAGAAATGGCCGTCTCCATGATGTCCTCGGCCTCCGTCGCCGCCCGCGTCACCGCCCCGGTTCAATCCAGCAGCTTGATGTCTTCTTTTACGCCTACCAGGAAGGTCAATGGCGGACGGGCTAGCAATGCAGGAAGAATCAAATGCATGAAAGTACGTGGTGATAGATGAACCATTTAGTTTGGAAAACATTTCTAATCTAAATTTGGTTAATTTTTTTTTTTTTTATAAACGGATGTCCGGAACAGTTTACAGTATGGCGCAACTTCTGCTTGTCGGGTTTATCTGATACAGCTTATTTGGTGCAGCTTCTGCTTGTGGCAAAACAACTTTTAATAAGTTGAAATAAATAAAAAATAAAAAATTAAAAGTTTAGCTCCTGTTTGATATTTAAATTAGCTTTTAGCAACAAAAAAAAGAAAAAAAAGTTCATATGGTAGCTCCACTTGGATGTTTAATTTATGTTTTCCATGTCATTCTTCTAGCATAATTAACTCTATTTTAGTGTTCTCTTTTGGTGCAGCTTGTGCTTCCGGCAACAAAACAAGTTTAATTAAGTTCGAAAAGTTTTTTTTTTTTCCAGATAACTCAGGTGTCCGGGCCGAAATGTGGACGGTAGAAAAAGAAAAGTTGATCACACGGTAGCTCCGTTTAGATGTTTCGTTTTACATTACGAATAACGATACTTGTAGCATAATTAACTCGATTTTAGTGTTCGTTTTGGGTGCAGCTTGTTCTTCTCCTGCTAGCAAAACAAGTTTTAAAACGTTGCTCAGATGGTAGCTCTATTTTTTTTTATTTTTATGTAATTAGTTTTAGAATTAATTAACTGTTTTTTTACCGAATTTAAACGGGAAAAAATAATTAAATACCTACTGGCTAATTAGATATCTCATAATTTATACTTGGAAATTTAATTATTTGCAGGTGTGGCCACCAATTGGGAATATCAAGTTCGAAACACTTTCTTATCTTCCACCACTCACAAAGGAACAGCTGTCCAAGGAAGTTGACTACCTCATCAAGAACGGTTGGGTTCCTTGTTTGGAATTTGAGACTGAGGTCCTCTCTAAACTTCTTAATTACTAGAACTACTAGTTTTCCTCATGTTTATTTGGAGTATAAAACCGACCCGAACCGTAGAATGTTGTTGTATTTTGGATGTCCATCTCGGCCATTAATAGTTCAAATTCGTCTAAAAATACTTTTGAATGGCGGAGATTAAAAATACTTTTGAATGGCGGAGATTGCTTGGACTGTTGTATTTTTCTGTGGTGTTATGCATGTAGAAAGACTCCGAAAAAAACCCAAATTCTTAGGAAGGATAGTACTAGTATTTGGGTCTTGTTAATCTCCACTCAATAGATGGAGGATAATATGTATAAAATGACAAATTAGTTCAAAAATTAATGCACATTTTACAGATATCAATTTACTTTCACGGATATTAATTTGGATATTTATGCACTTAATTTCTACTAATTCCTTATTATTATCCTTTACCTATTGGGTGAAGTTTAACATTAGAAAAAGGGTTTTTTTGACAATAAGCACAGATAAAGACAAAAAAAGAAAAAAGAAGAAATCCCCTCACACTTTTCAAATATTTCAACACACTTTTCACACATTTTAATACACATTTTAAACCTTCATATTAGCCCAATGGACTGATTTTAGAATTTGCCATGTAGTATTACCAAATGATTGTATTAATGTAGTAAAGTAGTTAATAAAAACGATTGTACCACATTCTTCTTTCCTTAAAGAGAAAAGTACTCCTAGAAAATTAACAAAAACGTTACCAAACACTGTCTTAAGCTCGAACGCTCACTATAATAGTCCAGTTTTCATTTTTGGGTACGTGCAGAAACCATTCATTTACCGTGAACACGGCAAAACCCCGGGGTACTACGACGGCCGGTACTGGACAATGTGGAAGCTGCCCATGTTCGGGTGCACAGACTCATCCCAGGTTTTGAAGGAGGTGGAGGAGTGCGTCAAGGAGTACGAGAATGCATTCGTCCGAATCATCGGATTCGACAACGTCCGTCAAGTCCAGTGCATCAGTTTCATTGCCCACAAGCCCCCCGGTTACTAAATCTGTGGACTGGCGAAGAACAAGAAATTGTCGTTGTTGTTGTTGTTGTTATGGTTTGAAGTTTGGTCATTTGTTTCATTTGACCCTTTTTTATTTTATCTTGTATAAGTTTTTCCCCCCGTTTTGCTTTTTGTATGTTTTTTTCACTGTTGATTTTTCTGGCTCCCTTTTCCGGATTTTTCAAATGAGGTGGAAGAGATTCGAATAATAAATGCAAAAAAATTTCTTTTGTTAAAGACATAACAATTGTTGTTTCACAACATTGGTTCCGAATTTCCCTTCAAAGGGAAAACATTAGTTTCGGACTTATTTGAGTTTCATGTTCGTTTTATTTTGTGCTCTTGAACCGTCGCATAGTGTTCCGGCCCACTCCATCACTATATATTATTGTGCGGCCCACCACTAAGCGTATAGACTCCACATAAATATGTGGCGCTGAAGTGATTTGGAGCATCACGTAGCTGTGATCCGAGACTGATGAATAATTACTCTTGGAGTTTACTACTTCGTTTGTCTTTTTTCTTTCTGTTGTTCTGTTTTGTCAGATTAACTAACCAATATTGGTATCAGTAATATTTTTAAAACTATTATTATTCACCAATAAAAAAAAACTCAGTTAATTCATGTGGACAAAATTTTAAAATCATTGGAAACTTCTTAAATTTAAATCAGAAAAAATAGATCATTAAAGCAGGATGAAAAAGAGTATCTAAGTACTTTGAAAGGATATACTCATTTGTGTGATCTAGATTTGAAGTTACTCTTTCATAAGAGTCTTGGTTTTGTTATTCAAATAAAAACATTAACCTTGTTTCCAAAGAGACATTTTCGCTTTTTCAAAGTATTTTCGTGCATAACTTTATAAAAATATTTGTGCGGACTTAAAGATCAGAAGTAATTCTTTAAATTGTCGTACAAAAAAAATATTCAAAAATCATGCACAAATACTAATTTTTAACTTGGGAATTATCTGTTTATAAACTTGCTTAATCTGCCATGTCTAATGTACCAATACTCGCGGTTCAAAAAAAATAAAAATTGTACCAATGCCAGGATAATTGGACTTGTGTCATTTTGCTAAGTGATAGCTACTTTTGTGGTTGTGCTCTGAATCCATAGATATTTTAGATAGTACAAGATAAGTTTCTCTCATTTCAATATCATCTATTGTTCTGTTCCCAACAAGAAATAAAGCCACAAAATATCATTTCCTGAATTACTACTTGACAGTTGACACTCCAAAGGTCTAAATCATTTGCTACATATCACACATTGAAAGGTCTGCCCGAGCTATGCTATGAATCGCAAGTGGAGTGACAGTCTAATGGACCAATTCGGTGGTCCCCTTCTTTTGGGTGGCTCGACTGACGGCATCTTTGTCCGGATATGTCTAACATGTCGGCCATTGGACATGCATGCCAGACATGTCCGGACATGTGTGAAGAAGGATAAAATCCCACAGGTCAAGTCTATATACCAAGGGATGGACCCTGGGCAATTCGGGGAGCCTATTGTCTAGAGGGGTCAGCAAGTTATGCCAATCTCCATCCGAGTCGTCCAAACATGTTTTGGACGATCCAGATTTTGAGGATGGTTACATTATTATGTTAAATACCCAAAACACCCTTCGATGCCATAAGCAAAAGTGCACACAATCAGATGGAATAGAAAACTCAATTGAATAACTATATTATTGAACAACTTCTAGCAGGAAAAACCATGCGGATTTTCGACCGGGAGGAGGGAGAATTGAACTCACACAACAAAGCAGAAGCTGAACTTGTCAAGATCAGAACACTCAAAAATAGACTAAAACATATCCTAACTCGGTCCTTTATTATCACCATATAGTATATACATGTAGCCTTGATACAGAATTCTATCGCAGCAACCGCAAAAAGAACCTCTTCTTAATGATCCACTTTATGTGAAAGAATAAAAGAGTAAAAAAGAATACCGTATTATCAAGCAATAAATTCAACTTTTTTCTTGAGACACCGCAGTTCTAACTTTCTATCAAGCTAATTACAAAGATAGAAATCGCTCAATAAACCACTGGCAAACCCACTTTATTACTCAGTGAAGTTCCCCTCCTTTGCTTCCCGTCCGAAGAAAAATAACAAATACTCTTTTCATGATAAATTTGATGTGTTGATCATTTTCTGTAGCATTGGGCTCTTTTGTATGTACAGCTTAGTTAAGAAGTTAATATGCCACAGCAGCACAGTCGAAACCTTCTACTCTAACTTTCGCCGGACCAAACTTCAACCTAATGCAACCTCCGTTATGATCTGAAGATGGTGACGATGAATCAGAAGAGGATGAAACTGGCGATGCTGGTAGATAAGTAGGAATATTCTTTTGACACACAAATCGGGAATCTTCAGTAAAAGGGTTAGCAGTCCTGCTAGGAGGAGACCCAGAAAAGAATGGAGGCGATGATGCTAACTGAGCAGAAGATTGCTCCTGTAAATCCATAAACGGAATGAAATCAAGTCAGAAATCATAGTTGGATTCAGATGGATGACCTTATCTACCAATCGTAATGAAAATATTTAGCCATTCCAGTAGTCTACTCGACATTTAGGTTGTGTGCTCACTGGGCTGTATCAGGAATTTGCGGCGCGTCTAAGTAAGCTAAAATTGGATTTATTTCTATCATTTTCCTTTCCCGTGGCAAATCCATCTACAAATGTCATTCCAACACAGCCTTAAGGTAAAACTTTGTTCAAAGAATCTTGGGAAAATTCTTGTTTCTAGCTAGGTAGGACAAATTTACTTCCTATATGACAACCAATCCAGCAAGTTGGTTTTCCAAGTGGTATAAAGTTGCAAGGGGGTTGGATTGAATGCCAGAAGTGAGTGAACAAGTGCACATGAATTGTGAAACGAATACTGAAATCCTTTTTTTGATTCATGGTTTCAAGGAAGAAGAACAAGAGGCAACTGTTAAGGAAAACCCACATTTAGAATCTTAAGATTCATAAACAGATGGTCAATGTAACAAGAAACTCTAACTAATCAAATCAACGAGTTACTAAGCAATACTAGCACCCAAATTGAGTTCATGAGTACAAAAAACATTTCCTAATTTTCCTCAATCTATCACAAATGACTCCATCAATGTTTCGACAAGAATGGTTCACCAAGAGGTCAGATGTTGGAAATTTCTTTTGAGGAAGTAGTAACAAAAATCATCCAGGTTCCTAAGGATACCCAAAGTCCCAAACACAATGGATGTACTTAGAAAAAATCACAGCAAGATGCGGAAGAAGTTTTGGAAACTAATCAACCAACTATTCCTATAAAGTACCAAATGGAAAACATGTTTGGTTCATAAACATGTTTAACAGCAAAAAATATTGATATGCAGTTATGCATACACCCTTGTTGTCATGTAAACTTTGAAAATTCCACACACATGAACACATGACGAGGACCATGGTTAAGCGCATACACGCAATCAGTTAGGTATAAGTTCAATAGAAAAGTTCTCGGATTATACCTTCATGAGAATGATATCAAGAAGTTCTGCCCCAGCTTTTGAATCACACTCCTCAGCTTGATCTCTGTTATTTTAAGGGGAAAAAACCTATTGTCAGTTCTTGAAACCATTTAAGAGTCATAAGAGAGAAAGAAAAAAAAAAAAAAAAAAGGTCAATGAAACAGATAATCACCCCAAGTGACATTGCAGATGCCTCATCGGATCATTAACCAAAAGCCCAACTCGCCTAGGTCTTGGGCAAACAACCGGTCCCTTCCAGTTAGGAATAGAGAAGGAGCCCATAGTATCCTGACTAGAACCCATAAATGCGTATTGTGATCCAAAATTCACAGTAATCAACCTTCAAACACTATCAATTCTGCAGAAGAATGCAAATATTGTACCGAAACGGGCACAATTTCGATCAACAACTAATTTGTTTCAAATTTTCTGAAAAACAAATTACGCGAGAACGACCCAAATCACGAAAGCTTCAATCAGTTTGAAGACAATTCTGATATCTCTATTTCTTTCTCAGAATTTTCCACGAAAAGAGAAGAAACAGTATGAATTCAACTGTATATGTCTTTGACAATGTAAACAATTCCTCGTAATTTGTTCCAACCAAACGGTTTCGGATGGAATAAACTTACAAAGGGAGGGTATAAATAGAGAATTCATAATGGGTAAATGAGCAAATGACAACCAAGGTAAAAGGCTCCGTTTGTCAAGGGAAGAATTGTGAAGGCAAAAATGAATGCAAGTACAGCAAATAACACCTATGAATTCACCAAATATGAAGAGAGAGAGAGAGAGAGAGAGAGAGAGAGAGAGAGAAATCTAGGGTTCGCATTGGATTCTAAGAATAGAAATTGTGCCAGCAAAAATGGTATAAGCAAATAGGAAATGGTAACTTCCAGAGAGAGAGAGAGAGAGAACCTTTGGCGGGCGCATGCCGAAGCAATGAGCGGCAATGGGTGCCGCAGAGAGAGGGAGAGAATGCGGTGGGATTTGAGTATAATATGGAGGGGTAAATGGAAATAGTACTGTATAATTTTGGTAAGTGAAATAAAATATTTTTGTTTCTCATTTGGAAATTTTTCATTTTTTTGGAAAATTAAACAAAAATGCTAGGAACACAACTCCAAACGAATCCCCTCCCATACACGTAGATCCTACTAGGAGTGCATATACACCAGACTGGGCTAGGCTTGTAGAAGATAATAACAAGATTTGTGCATTCTTAAATCCGGCCCATTTATAATCGGATTTCATTTAATATGCCCAAACCCAACCCAAGTAAAAGTTTAATTTCCCAAGCCCGTAAAACAAGCTCATTTGTTTTTTTAAGGCATGGTATCACAAATATACATTAATTAACCATAACGATCACAATTGTAATTCACAACCCTAATAATATACTTAAAGTTCTAAGTTCTTACAAAAATATTAAAAACAGATGACCGTTGAATAAAAGACATGGAGATCTTAATGAACAAACGGAGATGAGGAGATGCGTCTCTTCGTCAAAATAAACTAACCATAAGCAGTTAGGTTCTAGCGGTAACATACTTGCATATAGTATATAGTATTAAAATGAAATATTATTTAAACCAGCCGGGCTGCGTTCCCGATCTATGAGGTCCTCAAAATAATCTAACCCAGAAGGACATCATCCGCCAAAACAAAAACACATTGAGCGGTTTGGATCGTCAAGATTTGACTCCAATCCATGAGGTTCTCACAGAATTTCCATGAGGGAATCCCCATTAGATCATGGTTCTGTATCAGTCCAGATCTCTTAAGGACTCCCTCACAGATCCCTCCGTGCGGACCACCCTTGTTTTCAACTTTTCAAACTATATTTCACCGATCCGAACTGCTCAATCTATTTAAAACGTGTTTTCCAAGGCTAAAGCCCGATGGATCGCCAAAATAAAAAAATAAAAAATAAAAAAACTGGAAGGGCTTCATTCGAGCAGTTTTTCATAATAATCATACATATATAGTTTATCTAGATATTTTTTGTGCGATTCCTCGCTGTGACCCTTAAAAACACGTTTTAAACACATTGAGTGGTTTGGATCGTCGAAATTTGACTCCGATCCATGAGGTCCTTATTTTTTTCTTTTGATTCCTCGCGGAGGCATTTAAAAACACATTTTAAAAACATTGAGCGGTTCGGATTGTCGAAATTTGATCAGAAAAGTCAAAAATACCCTTGAGTCTACATGGAAACTTAAATAAGGGTCTCTTATTAGAAGGGGGTCATATATATATATATACAAAAAACTTCTAATAAGGACCCTTATATGAGGGCCAAAGTGAGGACCTCATGTTTCCTGACCGAATTTCGACGATCCAAATAGTTATAGTGTTTTTGACAAAAACTGATCGGATGAAACCCTTTCGGGTTTTTTTTTTTGGATGAATCCATGCGGTACACCTTAAAAATACATTTTAAACACATCTAACGGTTTGGAAAGTCGAAATTCAGTTCGGAAAGTGAAAAAATGGCTAGGTCTGCATTTTATATATATCAGTTATACAACAATTATCTCATCAGGTATTCCTGATGGAGTTTCCATTAGGGAATCCAATTTCCTTATCAAACTTTCATAATCCGAATTGTCCAATGTGTTTAAAACATATTTCTAAGAATCCTTGCACTAAATCATCAAAAAAAAATTACCGGGAAGGGCTTCATCCAACCAGTTTTCGATAAAAACTATACATATATAGTTTTTATCAAAAACTGATTAGAAGCCCTTCTCGGTAATTTTTTTTTGATGAATGATGATTTCTCGCAGGGACCCTTCGAAACACATTTTAGACACATTAGACAATTCCGATCATGAAAATTTGATCGGGAAATTAAAAAATTGGAAGAGTCCTTAATGGAAACTTCATCAATTATACTTGATGAGATCCTCCTTGTAGAATAGTATGATTTTTTCGAATTGTATATTTTCAAAGCTATTCCACAAGATACACCCTTCCACCTAATTCCACCAATTAGATATATATAATCAAGAAGTTATGTCAACACGAAGATTAATGCGTACAGGAGAATGTAGTTAGAGCAGGTTGAAGAATAGCTTCCCAGTTCTTGTGGTGCACATTTTTCAATCTTTCAACAGGTTTTTCCTTCATGCATTCTATAATTTTCATCAGCTCTTTCAGAAAACCAGCTTGGCCAAGTGTAACACCAATGCAATGATTTGCAACCATATCCGGACATAATTGGCAATCTCCCTAAATAACTTGGAGTTAGATTCCAACAAGCAAAATAAAGTACAATTTTAACTATAAGAGGACTTCAAAAAAATTGACATATTTATGAACATGTTATTTGCGACCATTAAGTAGTAAATTTTTTTTATTACAAGCATCACATTGAAGATTTGATCAAACTACATGAGATGGACCTTCATCTGGATTCAATGGCAAGGACTCTGATTTTGGACCTCCTGCCCATTGATGTTTTAAAAAATTAGGCTTGAAATAAGCCCAACTCTCGTCTAATTGAGTCGAGTGTTCTTCCCTCTTCATGGGCTGCTCCATAGAGGAATGTTGGAACTGCAGTCTCACTATATTCAGTATTAGCAGGTATGTGAATAATGAAAGTTATGCAACAAATAAATACCCCACGGGAAATTTTTCGATACTCAAACCAACCATGGTGAATTAGAATTTGTTTGCAACAGTTAAGAAATAAAACCCATTGGGTTGTTCATGAAATCCATTTACTTTTTCTAATCAAGTGATGGTCATGAACTCTGAATCAGCAAATTTCTCACGCAAACATCTCTTAGTATTCGTAGACAACAAAGAAACTTTTGAAAGAAAGACCCTACCAACATAACTAAATCAAAGTTATCTTATATATTATTGCAGAATGACTTTTTGTGGCCAGATGAGGGCTATGAGCGCGACAAGTGTAACTAATTGATTGGTCAACACGATTATGGAAATCTTATTTTTCTGGAATATCTAAAAGAATTTCTTGATTAGTTATCAAATCAAGAATTTCTTGAAAATAGCTATACTGATCCTTAAGGGGCAGTTTGCTCAAAATAAGACAATTATGTTTTAGGTCGTCTTTCCTAATTTTCGTTAGATTCGTATTACAATTTTTATAGATTAATCATTTTTCTAGAAGAACAAAATATTATGAGAAAAAACGTTAATGAAAGACGAACAAAAAAAAAAATTGAAAGCAGACTTTGTTCATACTCGAATCCATACATTTTTCCTTTTTAGATTTCTTTATGGAGATGACTGTAAATTTGTTGGACCGCTTTTCCACCATCTCTCCTAAAACCAATTGGTATTAATTAGGAAGTGTTTCAATTAAGTCTTTTATAGCATTCGACATTGCACCTGCATCTAAGAAATAACTAAATGTGGGAGGCGCTTCACCGGAATAACCTATTTGATCTTTCTATTTTTGTACAGATGGTGGTATGATGGCTTAACCTTGCTGGAATCCTTGTTGTTGGCCTAAGAAGGAGACCTGCACACTGAACAACCACGTTAGTGCCAAGCCTGGACAGTGGTTGTTTCGGAAGGCACTCTGATGGTTAAGTAAGAAACCGGAGGAGGAGAAATTTACTGGAAACTTAGAGAGAGAAAATAAGTTATGAAGGTATTAAATTTGCTAAGAGAGATCCTGAGTGAGGTAGGTGAGAGTTGTATTTATAGACAAAGTGGAGCGTGCTATCACATCTCTCGTGCGCCATACACACACTGTCCATACCTAGGATGACGCCTAGTGTGGTAAGAATGTCCTTTGCAGACGTAGCACTTCGGCTAACGTCACGTCTGTAGGTCTAAAGGGTCAACTTGTTTGGGAATACTCCCCAGTCAACCACGTAGTCCTGCAAGCATAGCATGTAGGGTAGTTAACTGTCATCATTGATGGTATGCCCAGTCTGTCAGGCACGCCACTGTCGAGCCCCTAATAGTTACCAAGCACTACAAGACTAACATCAATTGACTTAGCTCGTAGAGCACTCGACAAGGAATTTATTCCATATGCTAAGGAACATTGGTGGGCCTATTGATCCAAGCAATGGGCTTACTAGAAATAGCCGAACGCACCTCCGAAGACTATAAACTTAAGACAACTGTTTGGGCAGTGGAGCTCAACTTCTTTTTGATATTTGTCCAAATCTAAACTGAACCATCATATGCCGAAAGGCACATCCCATTCAGCAAGGTTGATTGGGTTTGATCTGCATTCCCTTATGTCACTTTTGCGAAGGTGACCCTTTGCCCCTTCGTCCTCTGGGGGCACACCTTATTGGTCTTCATGGACCCGGCCGCTACAATAGCCCCTCAACTTCCACAAACATTGTTTAACTGTAGGGGGAGATGACCACACTGAGCGATCGAAAACAACCTTGCCATTTTTCGAGCCCTAGTTGGGCCGGTGTCGTTAAGTTCCGAAGGCTTACCATCCGAGCTATCGAAGACATGGATGGAGCTCAGAACATCAATCGTGTGTCAAAATATGAAGGGACGCCTGATGTGACGTCATTTCAGAGTTTGTCATTTGATGTGATGGTTAGAGTCATCTAGTACAGAGAATCTGTGACGTGTCATGACATAATTTGCCACGTTCACTGCGTTACTTGTCCGAGTGGTGCCACTTGGGATTCCTGTCCAAACGATTTGAATATGGGACAGGTGTCGCGCTGTGTGTGGCTCAGCTGACCCATTGTTTCACCTCCAGTACCATGGTCATTGTAACCCGTACGTAATAGGCCCTTAACCTTACACTTTTCCCTATAAATACAAGGAAGGTAGGATAAGAGGGCACTGTTACTCTACCTTCTCTTCCTCTTGCCGGAAAACTCAGAGCTTCAACCGTTGATTCTTTGCATTCTCGTCCTAAATCTCGATTTTAGGCCATCTTTTCTGCAAACTCTAAGGTAAAATTTGTTTCTCTTCTATTTTTCTGCATTTTCATACCATGGGAGTGGGTTTTTGGTTTGGCTCTGTTTTTCTTTGAGTAGTTTGGTAGCAATACATGGGTACCATTTTCTAGGTTTATGGGAGATTCAACCTGTTCTTCCAAACAGTCTAGCTTATTCTTCCGAAGAACCAAGCCTCGTTATCCGAACACACCTTGCACCCTCAGCTAGTTTGTCTGAGTGTGAGAGTCTTCCCAAAAGAGTGGCTATTTTTGGCCCAATGAGCTCACCTTAGACCCAGTCGAGCAATGGCCCTATCCGATTGGGTAGGTCCCCTCAGTTTTACCAAACATTTTCCATATAGCAATTGCATTCATTCTTACTGTGTACCCTTATGCATATCGCTAATGGGGTTTTCACCCGTGCACTTTCTTGGTCTACGGCTGGATGAGCAGTGACTCTTTCCTAGCAACAGACGACGAATCAGTCTTCGATGAGGAGACAACCAAAGAGGTCCTCAAACAGTTTGCTCGGCAGTACAAAGCCTTGTGCCCATTGGCCATTCCCCCTCTTCAAGCGATTTCTATCGAAGAGTGGGATATGATGCACAAAGAATGTGGACACCCCTTTGAGGAATTCGATTCAGAGTCGCCACCCAAGTTTTAGATGATTATCCCCGAGGAACCAAATTCGAATGACTCGTGCCTCATTTTAGGATAAGGTTTTAAATACCAGTCCATCTTCACCATAATATCTTAGGTTTCGGGAGCTTGGTTACGAGAGAGGAAGGGTTTTATAGCACCCCCCTTGCTCGACGGAAAGGTTGGTCTCTGCTTAGCATCTATGGAATTTTAAAAAATGTTTATTTTTCAACTTTATTGTAAAAGGGGATAGGGATTAGGAAACAAGTAAATGAGATTATAAACCACAATGAATGGATTCATGAATAACTACATGAGACACATGAACAATGAATGGATTCATGCGATGACCTATACAAAAAAAAAATGACTATGAACAGAAGTTATAGTGGGAAAGAATAGTCAAATTAAAATTATTTTTATCAAAGGAATCTACTCACTGTTTTGGACTTGAGCACTCAAGTTGGGGACTTGAGCGCTCAAGTCAGGTACTTAAGTGCTTAAGTCATAGACTTGAGTGCTCAAGTCATAGACTTGAGTTCTCATGCCATTACCCCTTTTTGCTTTTGTTTTTACTTCCTCTTGCAAAAATACTTCTTTTCCTTCATTTTTATCACGCTTTCAGATCTAAAAACCTCTATTAAGAAGATCAATGAATGCTAAAATCTCTATTTGCATGATAAACAAGCCCTAAAAATGCATTTTAGCCCATGACTCGAGTTGATCAGAATGTGAATAGATCACCTTTGATGCAAACAATTGATATAAGTGACTAGAAATAAGATCATAGAAATTAAACACTATAAGGGCAAATTATTGGTGAAAGGACCTGAGCACTCAAGTCAAGTTGTTGTTTTGTCATGATTTTACTCTTGATCACCCATGCATGAGTATTTATACTTTAAAGAGGACTCGTCATCTCTTCTATCATGTTTTGAAAAGAAAACAATGGGCTTCAAGGTGAAAATGAGGCAACAACCTCACTTTTTTACACATTTGAACTTTAAAACTCCATTATTTGTCCATGGATGATCATGATTTGTTTAAAACAACCAATAAAAGAGTAAAATAATATCACCCAAGCTAAAAATATAAGAAAATAGAAAGGTGTGTTAAACAGCACTTGAGTGCTAAGGTTACCTAGTTGAGCACTCAAGTCCATTACTTGAGTGCTCAAGCCAGTAAATGACTTTTAAGCTTCAAAATGTTTTTCTAATTTCTTCATAGCCAAAACAAGCTCACAACAGGTATGAGGAACTTGAATAAGCCCGTTGGCTCCTTCAGGAGTGCATGATAAGCCTCCAATATTGTAAATATCCAGGGCTTATCTAACTCATTTATCTCACACACACGCCCGCGATTTCGCACCTTATATGTTTGATATGCATGTAGTAGTGTTTTTGTCAAGTTATAAGTTGAACGCGCGAAATAAGCGCATTGAGAACCGTGACACGTTACCAAGAGCGACATGCCCCATGACACGCCAACACCGGGCCTCAAGAGCCAAGAAACGATGATTTGGCTAGGGCCCGGGAAGTCGAAAAGTCACAAAGACATGCCAATGGCTAGGAAGTCGTGTCGCACGCTCACATGGACTCCCAGCGAATTCGGGAGTGATCAAGCATCCACACGACTAAAGGTCACCTCCCCCAAGGGCCCCATGACGTATTCAAATGCTTTGGAAGAGGCCTGGAGGCACGCAAGGCAAAAGGAATGACCGGAAGAAATCAATTCATCATGAGGCACTAATGGATTGATCCATTCCAAAGAGTGGATTGATCCACTCATGTCAAAAATTCCAACAGTCAATTCTGGATTGATCCATTCCAAAGAGTGGATTGATCCACTCATGTCAAAAAAATCCCAAGTCAATAGTGGATTGATCCAGTCTAAAGAGTGGATTGATCTACTCAAAGCCAACACTGCATCAGCATTAGTGGATTGATCCAATCTCATAGTTGATCGATCCACTCATGTCCAAATGTCCACCGGAGCATTCTGGATCGATCCACTCTCATAGTGGATCGATCCACATTAGTTCAAAAAGCAATTTTCAGCTACTTTTTGTGTTTTCTATTAATGAAAACTTTGTTATTATGTGAGAGCTTTATGAGATATTATGTAGAGAGAGAAATGGGAGGATATATGCACTCTCCTCTCTCCTTTTCACCAAACTTACTCTTTCATTTTCTAGTTAAGTTTTTGCTCCTCCATTAGAGGACTTTCAAGGTTTGTCTCTCTAAATTTTCCGTGTGATCATTTATCTCCCGTAAGTTTCTCGTTTATTAATCTTGTTACTCTTGTTTAGCTTTTTCAATATATGTAGTTTATTTTCCATTCTCTCAAGAATTTAATGTTCGTGTTGTTCTAGTTTCTTCCTAAGAAAACATTTGTTTCTATTAGTTGTTAGTTAATTTCTCAAGACTTAAAGTTCTAGGCTAACCTAGGTTCTTTACTAAAAATTAGTTTATTAAGTCACATGTCATGTTCTTTATTTCCTTTACAAAATTAGTCATGCTTTTATTAGTTATGAGTGAGTAGTCAGTTTAGACTCGGTTGTGGGGGTGAGTGGCACCACGTGACTTAGGTTAATTCACCCTCCTCACCATATTGCAAACATTGTTTGTTGATCAAAGAGTACGAAATGATTTTATGTAGCAAAATTGAGATTTGTTAATCTCTTCGATCACACGTAGCCAAGAGTTTGACCACTTGGCACGCGTGATGCTTAGGGCGATATCAATCAAAATGTTTGTATAAATGACACAAGAATTCTACTTTTTGAGAAACACCATTTCTAGTCAAACGAGTTTAAATACCAAGTCTTTTGTTCAGGGTTGTTAAACGATGTCCCCGAGTTGGTTATTTTAGAAGAGAGTGAATCCGCCGAAGTAATGGTGTTGTAAACCCCTAAATCTTGCCTTCTTTTAATTAGTCTTTTCAAATTCTGCGTCATTCTTGAAGTTAAGAAAAATCCACCAAACCAACTCCAAAAGCCAAGTTTGTCGCTTTAAAGCTAAAATCATCATTCGCAAGTCAACCATCACACTCAGCACATTCGGTCTTTATGGATTCAACCCAGACTTACTGGTTAACATGCTACTACCGGCCTAAACCCTACGCTTGTGGATATCATATTGGAAATACAATCCAAGGGCGCAAGCAGTGCAAAAACAACGTGGTTTCAAGGTATTTCTACATTTAAAAGCTTGAAACAAAGATCCTTGACTTGATTTTTGAAAGATTAAGCTTAAAATGGGATTTAAGGGTTGATTGGTGGCTACCTTTGGGTTGGATAAGTGAGGGCTTGACTTGTTTGTAAAGTTTGACCTTGTTGTATGGGTTCTAGAGAGAGAAACCTAGAGTTTAAGGGAGATTTGAGATGATCAATGGAAGGTATGGCTTTGAATATGAGTTTTGGTTATGGAAAGGTACTGGATATAGAGTGAATGCACTAAGCCATGGCTGGAAATGTAAGCTTTGGTGGGTTTTTATGAAGAAAATTATTTTATTGAAGTGTCTTGATCAAGATGCTCAAGGTTTCTAGGTTGTATCAGTAAGGAAGTGGTCTGATTGTAGAGAGTGAGCATAGAGGTTCTAGAGAGGAAGAATGGAGAAGGAGAGGTGTTTTTATAGACGAAATTTGGAGTGAAAAAATGGGTTTGTAAGTGGGTTCGGGGGTATTAGGTGCAATTTAGGTGAATAAACTAATTAGGCATGTGAGGTTGAGTGTATAAGATCTAAAATCGCCGGAAAATGAAAGAGAAACATCATTGCACAAGATTTGAAAGGCTACAGAAAATTTCCCGCCCAGGCTACTTGAGCGCTCAAGTAGTTATCTGAGCACTTAGGTTAGTAACTTGAATGCTTAGGTTGTTACTTGAGTGCTTAAGTTTTGTTAAGAATTTTGCTTGTCGTTGAAGGTTTTTAGGTTATTTTGGTCTTTTAGGTAGATTTTTTGGAAGGATTCGAGGGTTGTGAGTCTTTGGGGATCTTGTTCAATCCTTGTCGCAATGTTTTTAGCATCTCCTCATCATCGGGAATGCTCAAGGACATTCCTAAGCCTAGATTAGGGTTTCTACAGAGAAGTAAACCAAATCAACCCAAGTTCCTAGGCTACCTCATCTCGGCATGTTGAGCAACCTGACTCTCCTCGAGTCTCTAGGTCGCCCGACGTCAAGGTGGTCTTCTTAGACTTAGACTCCGAAAGGGATACATCGCGCAGAACTAACGAAGAGGGCATAGTTAGCCCGAGCGGAGCCACAGGCGAGCATAACCTTGAGGCTAATCCTCTTGAAGATACTAAGGACAGAGATGATGCCTAAGTTGTCGAAGACAACAGCATGGTTGGTAGCATCTTTAACATGGGGATGATTGGGAGGAGGTTCCCCACCAAAGACTGGCCTCAACACCTATAAGTACGTGAAGGACTTCAATCCTGAGAAGCCCGAGCTACTTCTGGCCTTTCAGAAGAAATATGAGATCTCAGATGACGTGGAGCTGGAGCTGAACTTTAGTGATCGAATTGTCTACAGGGACGAGTGGATCACCATCCCTCTGATGGCCATTACTATAAGGGGTCTTCAGTTTCCCCTCCTGAAGCTTGCTCGGTAGCTCCTCTATATGTACGAGCTTGCCCCTCACCAAGTTATGATCAACATGTACTAAGTGGTATGCTCGGTGATCAAATTAGTCGAGATGCACCATATCCCGGTCACAATCTACGACCTCATGGGGATCTACTCCATGGCCTAGAACAGGACTTCAAATAGGTACTATCTCACCATCCGTTCGGAGTACGAGCATCTTATTGGAGACCTTTATGACTCTGAGAAGTGGTAAAACGACTTTGTCGTTGTCACAGGCAACTTTATGTGGAGCCTCAAAAAGCCAAAGAGCTAGCCCGTCCCAAAAAGATGTGGCTCCCCTAGTAGGCTGAAAACATTCCTTTTCATGTTTTACATTGTTCTATCCTCTTCCGAGAACTGATAGATTTTTGTTTTGCTCATGCAGATTGCGGAAGGGTGAACAAGAAGCTTATTGACAACTCTGACAACAACGTCATTAATGCCTTGATTTATCTCGACAAATAAGAAGCTCACATTGTGCTCAGCTACGAGCTCAGCTCCAAGGGATTTTTGAAGAGAAAAGTACCCCGTACCGAAGAACCAGCCAAGGTGAAAGCGGACGGCCTTGCTCGATGAAGAACTTGAACAACTTTGGGGGATTGCCAAGTGAAGATATGGTAGGAGTAGAGCTGTAGGGAAAGGGAGTAGCTGAATGAGGGGGCTGGCCCTCCCTGAAATTATTCAGAAGCATTCAATTTACTCCTAGAAGGGGGGGTGAATAGGAGTTTTGATAAATAAAAAAATTACCAATTTATGAGAAAATAACCAATTAAAAATTATTAAATAATTAACTGGTTAATTGTCTTGATTAATTCAGATTAACCAAACCACAAGCAATGTAGTGAAAATAAAATGGAGACAAGATACACGCGATTTACATGGAAAAACTTAGGGTCCTAACTCCTAAATTATCCTAAGCCAAAACCACGGCCTAACACTGCTGCTTTATTCTATTAATCAAAAAGAAGTACAGATTGCGAAATAGTAAAATCTTACCCCAAGCCTTTACCTATTCTCGCTAATCTCCGATACTCCCAGAGATTCTTCAAGATTCAATAGATGAACCACAGACTTCACACCCGATCTCCGGATTTAACTGGCTCCGAATCAATCTCCAAAAGATTCGGCCATAGCAGTACACGTCATCGTGAAACACGAACACCAAATGATATGATATGATATGAAAAGTGTTTTCTTAAAAACACTAAAAGCACAATAAAAATATATATAGTCTCTCTCAATATTTCCCGTAAAAAATGTGCTTCAAAATACTAATGCACAATAATATAGTCTCTCGGTTTTCTTTTTTACGGAAAAAATGTGCATTAACTTATCAAGATTTTGATCCCTTATATAGGCAAGGGAAATGCTGTCCCCCACCAAAGAAACAATACCTCTGTGATTCTTTCCAAACAAAATATAATAATAATAATAATAATAATAGTCTTCTAATTATACACATATGGAAAGACATAAGAGCTAATCATCCCTTGATATATGAAAAGCAAATTTTCCGAGAGTTAAAGAAAAATTGCTTATTTGATGTAAACGACACAATTTTCGGAAAGATAAAAGAAAATTTTCTTTCTATACCTATATATATAAAGCAAATTTTCGGAGAGTTTTATAGAAAAGGCAAATGTGCAGAAATAAAATCTTTTATTAAAAAAAATATGCATGATATGTTGTGCAATGCATTTACCTCTCACACAAATAGATTGCCTTCGCAACGGTCAAATTGGAGCAGACAATGGGTGGAGCATTGAGCAAACAACTACCTTCTAAAAAATCTACCCATACACAAATGATAGTTTTGGACAACCCCGGAAAGTGCCAAAAATATCTAACACTCCCCCTAAGAGGCCTAGGAACACAAGGACCACGGAAACATTTCTCTAAACGTCTACCCCCCACCCAACGAACATCTCTTCTTCGGCTCCTGCCGACACCACAATCGCTTGGGGCAACACTTCCGCCACCAGTGCCACAAGCCAAGGCTAGGATCAAAGCCAGGCCCAAACACAGGCTCCAAGACGTAGGCAAGACTTCTTGGCTCATTGCGATACCGGGGACTCGGCTTCTGGGACAAAGGGCAGGATTCCGGTATTGTTGCCTGCTCCAGGGAATTTTGGGGCCCCATCTTCTCGAGGCACAGGGGGCGTTTCTAGGGAAGAACGCCAGTGTCTGGAGAGATCCTACGATAGCCCATACCCTTCTAAAGGGGTTGGCACTTCCGAAGGACATGGCGATGGTAAATTCTACATCCCTCGATGAGAATTTCTTAGAGCTTCACAATGACTTGGCTACTTTTGTGGTTATGCTTTGAATCCCATAGATATTTTAGATGCAATATAAGTTCCTCTCCTTTCAATATCATCTCTTGTTTTGTTCCCAACAAGAAATAAAGCAACAAAATAATCATTTCTTGCATTATTACTTGATAGTTGACGCTACAAAAGTCTAAATCATTTGCTACATATCACACATAGAAAGGTCTACCTGAGCTATACTATTAATTGAAAGTGGAGTGCTAGTCCAGTGGACCGGTTCTAGAGTCCTCTTCTTTTTGGTGACTCGACTGCCCACATCTTTGTCCGGACACTTCTGATGTCTGCCATTGGACATGTCCGGACGCATGTGTGAAGAAGGAAAAGCTCTCAGAGGTCAAGTCTGTATACCAAGGGATGGACCAGGGGCAATCCAGGGGGCTTGCTGTCTAGAGGGGTCAGCAGGCCCTGCCACCCACATCCGAATCGTCCAAATGTGTTTTGGACAATGGAGATAGATTTGAGGATGGGTACATTATCGTGTTAAATACCCAAAACACCCTTCGGTACCATAAACAAAAGTGCAAACTATCAGACGAAATCGAAAACTTAGCTGAATGAGAAGGTGTTTGGGAATCAAGTTTTTGCATTTTCACATTCTCATTTTTGCATTTTGAGTGTTTGGATGAAAATGCCAAAATGTATTCTCCTCGAAATGGGTTCTCAAATTTGATGTTTAGAGAGCAAAAGTGAAGTTGGTTTTTTGAGCTTTTCTCATTCTCATTTTTTCATTCTCAAATTCTTGCCAACTACAAAGACCAAAACACCCTCAATTTCTCTTTCTTATATAATTATGAAAATGCCTTAGATTACATTACCATCCTCTTCTCACCGAGTAATCTTTTGACAATAACAAGTATACTTAAAAATCTTTATTACATAATAAAATAAACTTCGTCTCAGATTTCAAAAAGAAAAAAAATTAGAACTTTGTTTTGCAACCTGTTTACTATAAGGACTAGGGATGAAAGAAATAACCGAAAAACCGAACCGACCGACCGAACCGGTATTTTTTTTGCAATTTCGGTCGGTCTTTTTGATAAGTCGGTTCGGTTCGGTTTTGAAATTTAAAAAAACAATAAGATTCGGTTCGGTTCGGTTTACTGGTAAAACAAACCGAAATAAACCGAACCGAACCGAAATATAACTCTTATTCATTTTTTCAATCCTAGCCGTCCATCACAAAGACCTTTCATGTTCCAGATCAGAGAATTAAATCCCCTCAACTTACAGCTGGACCCAACTCTGACTAATTTTTTTTGAAAAAAACAGAGGACTTCCTCTCTCTCTCTCTCTCTCTCTCTCTCTCTCTCTCTCTCTCTCTCTCTCTCTCTCTCTCTCTCTCCCCCTCTTCGTCACTCTCTGCCATGGCGGCAATCTCATCCTCCCAGTCCCTCCGACGATGGCGCAGCTCAAATCCTCTCTCTCATCTCCCACTCCAAGTCCGATTGGAGACCCCATCTCTCACTCCAAGTCCTATGTGCAAATCAATCTCGATCGCCGATCTGCATATTCGATGAGAAAGACCACAATGGGCTGGTTTAGGGCTCATTCGCCAGTTAGGTTCGTTGTTTGTTCTGACCTTCTTGGCGTTGATATCATCCAAAGTCGAAAAACCGAGAAAACCGACCGAACCGAACCGCTTCAATCACCACCGAACCGAACGGTTCTACTGTTTCACCGGTCGGTTTCGGTTCCTAACTTTCAAAAACCGATTGATTCGGTTCGGTAGAGAAAACGGGAAAAAACCAAACGAACCGCACCGATTTCATCCCTAATAAGGACCTATTTGGGTCATGCAATCCAACACTAGCTCTAGAACCCCAGGATACAAAGTAGGAGTACTAGATATTACACACCCACTCATATTACAAAATTCATTTTGAACCAACTTTTTTTTTTATTTTGTGGCAATTACTTCCATTTTACATATAATTCTTATTAAGGGAGACTTTCAATTGCCCAAAAAAATTAATTCAAAATTAGACGAGTCACGTTCACAAAAACATTTCCCAATAAGAATTTAAAAAACTTGCTAAAAATAAAATTCGTACACATTTTAATACCATAATTAATAAGCAAGGGCAAAATAGTAAACAATCAATCTATAACTCATTTTCATCATTGTTATCTCAAACACTACTACTATTACAAAATTTATTCTGCACATTTCTCTCAAAACATCTCCTAGATTCAAAATTCATTCTGAACATAATCCAAAAACTCAAAAAAATGAAAATGACAAGCTTAAAATTAGGCTCTCAGACAGCCTCTAGCTATGTTATTGAACAACTTCTAGCAGAAAAAACCATGCAGATTTTCGTCCAGGAGGCGGGAGAATTGAATTCACATAAAAAAGCAGAAGCTAAAGTTGCCAAGATCAGAACAGAGCTCGTAAATAGACTAAAACATATCCTAACTAGGCTGTTTATTATCACCATATAGTATATACATGTACCCTGGATACAGAATTTCTATCACGGCAACCGCAAAAAGAACCTCTTCTTAATGATCCACTTTATGTGAAAGTATAAAAGAATAAAAATAAAAATAAAAATAAAAACCCTATTATCAAGCAATAAATCCAACTTTTTCTTGACACACCGCACTTCTAACTTTCTATCAAGCTAATTACAAAGATAGAAATCGCGCATTAAATTACTGGCAAACCCACTTTATTACTCAGTGAAGTTGCCCTCCTTTGCTTCCCGTCCGAAGAAAAATAACAAATACTCTTTTCACGGCAAATTTGATGTGTTGGTCATTTTCTATAGCATTGAGCTCCTTTGTTTGTGCAGCTTAGTTAAGAAGTTAATATGCCACAGCAGCGGAGTCGAAGCCTTCTACTCTAACAGCAGCCGGTTTATGGCCAAACTTCAACCAAATGCAACGTCCCTTATGATCTGAAGATGGTGATGATGAATCAAAAGAGGATGAAACTGGCAATGGTGGTAGATAAGTAGGAATATTCTCTTGACACACAAATCGGGAATCTTCAGTTAAAGGGTTAGCAGTCCTGCTAGGAGGAGACCCAGAAAAGAATGGAGGCGACGAAGATTGCTCCTGTAAATCCATAAAGGGAATAAAATCAGGTCAGAAATCATAGTTGCATTCAGATGGATGACCATATCTGCAAATCGTACTAAAAATATTTATAGCCATTCCAGTAGTCTACTCAACGTTTAGGTTGTGTGTTCACCGGGTTATATCAGGAATTTGTGACGGATCTATGTAAGCTAAGATTGGATTTATTTTCCTTTCCCGTGGCAAATCCATCTACAAATGTGTCATTCCAACAAAGCCTTAAGGTAAAAGTAATTAGTTCTAAGAATCTTAGGGAAATTCTTGTTTGTAGCTAGATTGGGCAAATTTACTTCCTATATGACAACCAATCTAGCAAGTTGGTTTTCCAAGTCATATAAAGTTGCAAGGGGATTGGGATGATGCCAGAAGTGAGTGAACAAGTGCACATAAATTGTGAAATGAAGACTGAAATCCCTTTTCTGTTGCATGGTTTTGAGGAAGAAGAACAAGAGGTCCGTTGATGTAACAAGAATGGCCACATTTAGAATCTGAAGATTCATAAACAGATGGTCAATGTAACAAGAAACTCTAAAATGACTCCATCGATGCCTCCATCGATGTTTTGACAAGAATGGCCACCGGAGAGGTCCGCTGGAAATTACTTTCAAGGAAGTAGGAACAAAAATTATCTAGTTTCCTATAGATATCCGAAGTCCTAAACACAATAGATGTGCTTAGAAACGGAAAAGTTTAATAGAACACGGGCAAGCACACGCCTGCGATTAGTTGGGTATAGTTCAATAGAAAAGTTCTCTGATTATACCTTCATGAGAATGATGTCAAGAAGTTCTGCCCCGGCTTTCGAATCACACTCCTCAGCTTGATCTCTGTTATTTGAAGGGGAAAAAACCTATTGTCAGTTCTTGAAACCATTTAATAGTCTTTAGATAGAAAAAAAAAATGTAATTGAAACAGATAATCACCCCAAGTGACATGTCAGATGCCTCATCGGATCATTAACCAAAAGCCCAGCTCGCCGAGGTCTTGGACAAACGACCGGTCCCTTCCAGTCAGGAATCGAGAAGGAGCCCATAGTATCCTGACTGGAACCCATAAATGCGTATTGTGATCGAAAAAAACACAGTAATCAATCTTCAAACCACTATCAATTCTGCAGAAGAATGCAAATATTCCACCAAAATGGGCACAATTTCGATCAACCACTAATTTGTTTCAAATTTGCTGAAAGAAAATACGCGAGCAGAAGCCAAATCATAAAAGCTTCAATCAATTTGAAGACAATTCAGATATCTCTATTTCTTTCTCGGAATTTTCCACGAAAAGAGAAGAAATAATATGAATTCAACAATATATGGCTCTGACGATGCAAACAATTCCTCGTAATTTTGTTCCAACCAAATGGTTTCTGATGAAACAAACTTACAAAGGGACGGTATAAATACAGGATTCATAATGGGTAAATGAGCAAATGACAACCAAGGTAAAAGGCTCCGTTTGTCGAGGGAAGAATTATGAAGGCAAAACGTGAATGCAAGTACAGCAAATAACACCTATGAATTCACCAAATATGAAGAGAGAGAAATCAATGGTTTGCATTGGATTCTAAGAATAGAAATTGTGCCAGCAAAAATGGTATAAGCAAATAGGAAATATTAACTTCCACACAGAGAGAGAGAGAGAGAGAGAGAGAGAGAGAGAGAGAGAGTCTTTGGCAGGCGCATGCCGAAGCAATGAGCGGCAATAGGTGCCGGAGAGAGGGGGAGAGAATGGGGTGGGATTTGAGTATAATATGGAGGGGAAAATGGAAATAGTACTGTATAATTTTGGTAAGTGAAATAAAATCTTTTTGTTTCTCATTTACAAATTTTTTTTTTTTTTTGGAAAGTGGAACAAAAATGTTAGGAACACAACTCTGAACACATCCTCTCTCATGCACGTAGGTCCTAATAAGTACACGTACACAAGGTTCGGGCCGGGCTTATGCTAGATAATAACGAGATTTGTGCATTCCTAAACCTGATCCATTTATCATCCAACTTCATTTAATTTGTCCAAACGCAACTCAAATAAAATTTTAATTTCTCAAGCCCGTCAAACAAGCCGTTTATTTTTCTAAAGCATAGTATCACAAACATAAATTAATCAACCATAACGATTGCAATTACAATTCATAACCCTAATTATATGGAACTGGGGGCCATGTAGTGAGGGGAATCACTATAGGGTATAATGAGCATGTGAGCTGTCCATTGCGACAATCCATGGTTTAGATATGTTTTTTTTGTTTTAACTGGTAAAAATTCTTAGCGAATCTAAAACTGTATATGTTCGTTTTTATGAAAAATTGCTCGGATCAAGCCATTCCCGGTATTTGTTTTGGCTGATTTTTCGCGGGGACCCTTTTAAACATATTGGACAATTTGAATCATCGAAATTTAGTCCGAAAAATAGAGGTCCGGATTTTAAAAGCTTGTGGAATCCTTGATAGGAAGTGGACTGATCCATGATATATGAAACTTTAACAATTTGCACAAGATGTGTGTGTTCGTGTATTTTGGTGTGCATTTTGGGTATGGTTATAGATTTATTGCTAAGTTTTATACTTGTATATGTAAGCTTGTGGCTAAGTCAACAGTAATTTATCGGACTTGTTTTTGGTTTAGATTTCAAATGAGGTTTTTTGGGTAATGATCGGAAATAAATAGGTAGAAAAAATAAGTGTAATAATTCGGGAGAAAAACTTACTGCAGACCTTGCAGTGATCGAGAGAGGAGCTGGTTATGGAGCCCCGACGCTTAACCACCCAACTACACAAAGTTTTTGGTTTTATTTAAACTAATATTATTTATATTATAAGTCACTATTATAATTGGCAGTTTTCGGATTTATCGCCGTTAATAGTTATCTTTGCCGTCGGTTTTATTTTACCACCGTTATTGGTGTTTTTGCCAGCGGCTTTTGTCATTAATGCCGCTAATAGCACCATTTACGGGCATTTTTCATTATTATTGGTAAAAAACGGCCAGTAAAGATCATATTTGGCGTAGGATTTCCAAGAATTCTTGTCATTCTACGATCTTCATTCCCCCTTCCCAAGGATGAGGCCAAGGGGCCGGAGACAAGTGGTGGCGGCCACTACCACAAGTTTATCAAAAAATGCAATTTTAATATAGAAAATAAATTTTTATCCCTGAATTATATTGACTCGCTACCACTAGATTTTTTTAATCTTTCATCCTCATAATCCAGCTTATCTTTTTATTTTTTAAGTACACATATTCATCACTATAAAAGTGAAATCCTGACTCTGTCCTTGCCCCTCCCTTAGCTTCAAGATACATTCAAAAGGTGACGTGTTTGAACTGTTTTCCCCCGTTATTAGATGGGTTAGATGTTTGAACTACTCCCAATATTATACTACCAAGTTTCTTAAGGAGGAACCCACCATTGCGCCTTTTTTTCTTTTTCTTTTTCTTTTTCTTTGTCTTTTTATGTAACTAGATATTTGGGTTAATTTATACACATTTTGATTAATTCCGAGACCTTGAAAGTAACAACCAAACATAACCCTCAGTAGCGCTAAAAATTTGTTGACAAAAGAAATCGAACCTACGTCCTATTCTGTCTTTCATTAGGCTCACTTTAGTGATCAAAATTATTTACATTTAAAAACACATAAGAAACATTTTTTGTGTTACAAGATATGTAAAACATAATGTTCATCATATACTGACTAATATGTTTTCAAAATATGTATGTGTTAGAAATTAAAAGTGAGTCAATATTATCTTAATATGAAAAATATTTTTAAAAGGTACTTGTCAAATCCAAAAAAGGTAAGTCTAGCTTGTAATTAATTTTTTCAACAAAATTAAACAAATAAATTAGGAAAGTGATTTTCAACTCCCTTTTTTTTATTTATAAAAACAAGCATTTTTTATTTCTTATTTGCATTTGTAAATTTAGATAATTAGACTTTCATGGGAAAATTTCTTCCATAGAAACAATTAAGTACAATTATAATTGTCGACAAAAGAAAATTAATATCTAATCATACAATAATGTACTACACAATATACAAAACACACCGAGCACATTTTTGGTTAAAATAATTTCTTTAAAGTTGGGTATTCTAGATCTAAATTTCTAGCTTCGCCACTAAACACTAAGAGCATCTCCAAGCCACTCATCTATTTTTCCACCAAACCTATGTGGCAATTTTATGACTCATTTTTGTAGTTTTCAAAGTTGTGGCTCCAACCCACTGTACAAACTATTAATATCCTGCAAAAAAAAAAAAAAAATTATTACCTTATTTTTTTTAAATCTTTTTGCTACTGTACCTTTAAACTATTCAAACCTTATCAACATTAAGCTTAAAATTAAAAATACATGCAGGTGTAAACCACTTTATCTACTAGGATTTTTCAAAAACTAAAACAGAAAATTGTGTTCAATTGACTAAAATTATCTAGAGTAATTGCATAATTGTTCAATCACTTATCCATTTAAAATAAAAATCAGAGCAAAACAATGCAACAACGAATATTTATATAGAAAATATAGGTTTATCAATAGGAGAATTTAAACTTCAAAAGGAGAATTCAAACTTCAAAACATAACCAACATGTTGTTTCAAGTTTCAACCGCTAGTACTACTAAAGGAAAATGATAATAACATAAAAAAAACAATATTTTTAATTATAGTAAATAATTTGAAGACTCACTATGTTTGCTGAGCGAGGAAGGGTCATCAAAATTTGATGTTCTCTTGTGTGGGTCGAAGAAGGTTTTTTCAATGTTACACTTCAAAAACGTCAAAAATAATATTTGATAAATGGGTTGGAGATGCTCTTACTATAATCCAAGCTTTAGCCTAAAATATTTCAATCATTAAGGCTGACAGGGTGTTCCACTAAGAAAAATCCAGTTTAGTTTTAACTCAAAAACTATTCTATTCCGCTAACAAAAAAACCCTTCAAAAAATACCAACAATTCCACTAATTTAAAAAACAAAAAACAAATTGGTATCATCAGCAATTTTTCCTAAAAATTATGTAATTTGCTTTGGAAAAAAAAATCCAAAAACCGATTTTTTGGTTTTTTATATAGAAAATATAGGTTCATCAATAGGAGAATTTAAACTTCAAAAGGAGAATTCAAACTTCAAAACATAACCAACATGTTTCAAGTTTCAACCGCCAGTACAACTAATGGAAAATGATAAGAACATTAAAAAAAAAATTAATTATAGTAAATAATTTGAGGACTGACTATATTTGATGAAGGAGAAAAGGTCATCGATCAAGATTTTATATTCTCTTGTATGGGATGAAGAAGATTTTTTTCAATATTACTCCTTAAAAACATCAAAAATAGTAGTATTCGATGAATGGGCTAGAGATGCTGTTACCATGTTCCAAGCTTTAGCCTAAAATATTTCAATCATTTAGACTGATGGGGTGTTCCAATAAGAAAAATTCACTTTAGTTTTAACTCAAAACTAATCTATTCCACGAACAAAAACCCTCCAAAAAAAACCAACCAATTCCACTAATTTTTTTAAAAAAACAATTGGTATTATCAGTAGTTTTTTCCTAAAACTTAATTTGCTTTGGCAAAAATGCCAAAAAACCGATTTTTTGGTTTTTTCGTTGTCTTTGTTCAAAAAAATTTTACATTTGTTAGTTTTTCATCAAGTTTTCGTAATTTTGGTTTATTTTCGGTTTTGTTCAAAAAAATATTAGTTTTAACCATAATTTTATAATACTTTTTGAATTCGTCTTATCAAGACAAATCAATAAACCACTAAAATTTAACGCAAAACTAATAAATGTATAAAAAAATTAAATAAATACAAAACGAAAAATTCAAAAAACCAATTTTTACTTTTTTTGCCAAAGCTCAGTGAAACAAGTTTTTTTTTTTTTTTTTTTTGGGGGTAAAAGTTTTTTTTTTTCCCTAAAACTGAAAATCGAAAACAAAAATGATAGATGTACAACAACTGTCTCCAACACACTTACATAGTGTGTGAAGCCCACACACATTTTGCACTCAAGTGTATGTGGGCATCCTTCACTATGTGACTATGTTATAGGGTGTTCCACTAACATAAAACTGTTTTTTTCAAAAAAAAAAAAAAGTGATAGATCATTATCTCATAATACATCACATAAAAAACCTTGAAAAGCTAATTTATTAAAAAAAAATCTAGCTTAATGAAACACCTACTTTAGAGACATGTGTGTTGTACATGTATTATTGTTGGAATCGAAAAAACCATAAAATTAAAATAAAATTAAAATTAAAAAAAAAAAAAAAAAAAAAAATTGGTGGAACACCCCCCCCCCCCCCCCCTCCCCTCGAGTAATTTAAGGCTTGCAAATAGCAAGGCAAGACTTTCCTCGAGTATGATCCATCTGGAAGGAAGTGCCTCCGTCAACGACGACCACCCACAAAGATGGCATCATCTTTGCGACATTGCCAAGCCACACCCTCTTTCTCTTCACTTGCGTGCTCACCCCGTTTCTCTCTCTACACTCTCTCTCCTCCCTCTCGACGGCATTACTAATACAGTACTATTTTTAAAATGGATCTGAAACCCACAAGGCCTTCCAGGAGATCCCCCTTTAACGGTACATACGCATGGACTAGCATCCTTTCAACTTTCAGAATATATTTTACAAGAAAACTCTTCAACAGAGAGCATCCGGCACAAGCCATTGTAGTATATTTACCTTTGATTTTCCTTCCTTCCTTCTCAGCTCTGAATCGAATTTTCTGTTAGGATTTAGGATTAGGTTTTGCTGTAAAATGGGCGAGAGAGCGGTGGTGGGGAAACCACCCAAGTTCAAGGGGATTAGTCAGGAAGTGCAGGAGATATTGGAGGCTGACATGGAAGAAGCACCAGCTCGGCGCCGCGCTCGTGAGGCGTTCAAAGAAGTTCAGCTGTCGATCGATTTCTGCCTGTTTAAGGTATTACGTTTGACTTCTGCTATTGTTCATCAGAATTCAGAAACATGTGAAATTGAACCCCGAGTTAGTCTGGACTTAGACGTTTTTATTCTTGATAGCTCACATAGCCGGCCAGCTTACACGCGCACCGACTAAAACCGCCCCCAGGGAGTTGGTCTCAGCTTCAAAACCTTCAGCTACTATCAACTTCTGTGGGGCAGTCAATTTGGAGTTTTGCTCCGACTTTAATTGGGCAAAGCTTGTGAATAGTAGGACTGGTCCGACTTTAACCTGGGTTAGAAAATAAAGAAACATGTAAAATTGGTTCTAATTTTGATCTGTGTTTGGATTTGACTTTTTAAAGCAGGGTACGTATTGTTTTTTTTTGTTAACGAAGTGAGATACGAAATCAAGAAGGCGGCTTTTTGCTGTGTTTGCGGTGCTATTAGCGATGGTTTATTTTTCCTTGATGGTAATTTGGTGATTTTGGTATGCTGTCTGTAGGAGTTCAACCACGTATAGGCTAAAGCAGTGTTGATGGTAATTTGGTGATTTGTTGCGTCTATTTTGCTATTAATGGCGATTAATTCATATTAACAGTAATTTGGTGATTTTGGTGTGTTGTCATGCGAGGGACTGCGTATAGGGATGGTGTCAAAATCCTATGATTGTTTATGCCTGTGGTGCTATAGTGGTGGTTAATTCATTTTTAATGGTAATTTGGTGATTTAGATATGTTTTTTACAACTCTCAGTTGGTACCCATTACTGGGTGTCTGGGAAGGGAAATGTTGAGGACAAGCCTATCATTTGGTAATAATAAACAAATATTAGGTCTGTCTCCAATCATCTCCGCTCATACCCCCATTGGTTGGGGACTAGATGGGTTCTATTGTTGTTGTTGTTGTTGTTGTTGTTGTTTTGTGGGAGTGACTGTGCATAGGGTTGTTAATGGTTGTGATTTGACTAGAGATAAGTGCACCTGAGAGACGTAGAGAATTTTGTCAACAAGAAATATGGAGGGCAAGAGTCCAAGGTGCATTTAGTATGTTTGGAATCTTGAAGACAACTTGGGTTTGAGGAAGTAGAAATTAAAATTTTCACTGCGAAAAAGTAATAAAGGATGTATGGGAAAAACAAAGGTAAAATGTAACGTTCGGTAGGAGATAAAGCTTTCTGTAGTTAGTCAGGGAAAAATGGATTAGGCTAACCTCCTCGAGCTCAGAGAGGCTGGCCCCATCGTTAAAGCCGAAAAAGCGGCACGAAAACAGTATTGTACTTTATTACATGTCGTGAGAGTTTATTTATTGTGCGGCCTTAACCCACTTTAAACAGAAACGAAAATAAGTTGAATGAATTTGTGGTTGTTAAAGGAGGACAAATTAGTTTTTTCTGTTATTTTGCCACAATCTTTTGAAGAACAAAGTAGAGCCTTAGTCGTTTTCATTCACTTCTTTTGCTGCTTTAAGCTTTTATCTCCTACCTTCGTGAATTTCTCATTATGTCATAGTAATTTCTCATGAAATAGTATAATGTTGATCTGCTTTCTTCAGGTGTTTTAGTAATCTTTTTCTTTTTTGCTTTGTTTTTTTGTTTACTTCTTTTACAGTTGCCATGTGATGGTTTGAAGATGAATGAGGTAAAGGCTCTTGTTTTCTATTTTACTTTCCCTTTTTAATACCAGTTTGATCTGTGTGTTGATGGACAAGCGACTCTTATCACGTAGTAAAAATATTTTTAGTTTGCTTGTCAACTCCTTCATGTTGCTTAACTGTTTGGAGCAACATTGTGGTTGCTTAACTGATTGGAGCAACATTATGGAAGAGAGTACTCCATAATGGAAATCTCTGAAAAGCATCTGATGACACAGACTTCTTGTCTAAAGCATGTGGTGAAACCCAGAAGGCTATTACTGTGTAAATGATAAATGGAGTTTCTTTATGACAGGAAGGTTCTGACTCCTTGGTTGAGTTTTTTGTTACCAATTTTGGAGTCATGTTTGCATTCATTTGTTGGCTTATATTTATTTTAGCCCTAGAATTTCTTGTTCAATCACTGCTCTATATACACCGGCGACTGAAATTGAGCAATAATGCTTAGCTCTTTGTGTGCCTTGTGAAGTTTAGCCATTTAATTCTTTTGGATGCAATGGGAGTTGGGTATCATAAAAGCAATGAATTATACACGGCATGCATTTGTCTCCCCCTTGCACTATGCATTTATATCCACGGACAAACTCTCTTTCTGTCTCTGTTGTTCCTTGTTAAATATGCTGTTCTAGTTTACGGGATACCAAACTTATAGGTGGCATAGTTTGAGAAATGGGAAATTTCTCATTAGTTTCCATTGGTAGATTTATCAGAATTTATTGTGGTTGTACAAAATTCAGCATTACTATTGTTTCCAGCAACAGGAAAACCGGAGAGAGATTTCTTTCTCCGCACCCTATTCCCTTCTCTTCCTCCAGCTCTCCTACCCCTTGATTGTTACAAGTAGTCTAATTTCAACTGACAAATGTGTCGTAATTTTTCATCATTTTACTTGGAATTTTTTTGTCCTATTAGTTCATCAGGGAAGTAATGAAACATATATTGTGGGTATTATCGCCGCGCTCAACAAACAATGAAGGAGATTGGAAACCCAAGAAAATATTGACCGCATATACATAAGAAAAATATTACAAATGTGAATGTCTTTTACCACGTTAACATTTGCCGTGTAGTAATATGGCATATTAAGGGTAATTTTGGGATTTCAGAAAAGAGGCTGGGTTACCATCTTTAAAGATGGGACATATCACAATATATTTTCCTAAATTGCGAGCTTGCACCAAATGCCCTAATAATGATGCTGTTGTGTTTACATTAAATTTATGGGCAATCATCGTTTGAGTTTCTTGGGCAGTCATATGAAGTGAACTCTAGAGGCGTGGAAATTTTCACGAAAAGCTGGCTTCCAGGAACCTGTCGTCCAAAAGCAGTGGTTTGTTATTGTCATGGTTATGGAGATACTTGCACATTCTTTTTTGAAGGCAGGTGGTTCATAACATGAATTATAAGTGGTAGTTTAGCACGAGACAGATGTAGCGTTATAACTGTGTGATTGTCTGCAGGAATTGCCAGGAAATTAGTATCAGCTGGATATGGAGTTTTTGGAATGGATTATCCAGGATTTGGTCTTTCAGAAGGTCTGCATGGATATATTCCAAGCTTTGATGTCCTAGTTGATGATGTTATTGAGCACTTCTCCAAAAAAAGAGGTATATTGCCTAAAAGTGTATTTGTCAATGGTACTTTCTTGGGATTCCACATAGAGGCTCTAGGATAGTTAAGGCCCCTTTGGCCTAACTTGTTCTTGACTTTTTGCCATGATATTCTTGTTTGTTTTCTCTTAATTTTTACTACATTTGGTCAATTTTTATATCACATCATTCATCTTGATGAAGGAATGGGAGAAGTATACAAATATGAAATATGTTCAAAGTGCAAAAAGTCCATATGAGACAATGAAAAAGACCCAAAAAGACACTGTGATGTAAAAAATTTGACCAAAATGTAGTAAAATTAAGAGAAAACAACCAAAAAGTTGGGAAAAATGTTAAAACCAAAGGGCCCTTAGAATAGTTTCTTTTTGGGTTTGTTTGGTTATTAGGGAAAGAAATGGAAGAGGAAGGAAAATGATTATGAAGAAAACTGCGTGGAAATATAAGGGAAATTGTACTGTGCTTACTACTATATTTTACAAAATCAAAAAATGAAAATTTATTCTCTCTTATTTTCCCTTCTCCCACACTTTCTCTGGGTTCCAAACACACTGTTTGTGATAGCTTGATAGGATTCCTTGAAGTACTTGTCATCGTTAATTGTCATGTTTGTAAGGTGGTAAAATTGGAAGAAACAAGGATGATAAATGGAAAGACCGACCAACAAAATCCTTCAAGCTCTTAGAACAAAGAGATTGAAGGGATTAGTTATTTTTCAAAATATATCTCTCATCTTATTGAACCTAAGATCAAACTTTAACTTCTCTTAGCATTTCAACTGTACTTATAATCTCCTTCTAATGCCTAAACATTTTTTTGAGAGGGTGCATGGGTTTCCTTATAGGTTGGAGGCAGGGCAACTAAAAGACACAGGAAATTTATTGCATAGGATTGTTTAATCTAAACCTGAAGCCATAGATCATCGGTTTTGGTAATTGGTTTAAACGTGAATCTAGGAGATAGATTCTCATTCATAAAGGTTCATTCTGAATAACTTTTTGCAAGTCCTTTCAGGCAAACTTTGCTGCTTATATGTGGGAAGGTAAACCTTGTAGTTATTACTTTGCTAGCGAATTCATTTCGTTAGACCCATCTACAATACTTTCATAATTGTTCTCACTTTCAGGGCATTGGGGTAGAAACTAATTTTGCACCATTGACATTGATAGATTAAAAATATATACAGTATTTCATTGCGTGGTCACATTTTGTATTCTCATTATTGTCCATGCATTTTGAAATAGTTAAAATCAAAGCAGCTCGAAGCTGGGAAGTTCTTCTTTTGAATCTTGAAGTTTATAACAGCAGCATCCTGTCAGTAGTAGAGATTGTTGTCCTGTTTTGATTCAAATTTGTTTTCACTTAGTTCAAACGAGAAGGAGTTGGTGACTTACAGTATCTGCGGTAGGGAGGAGGATGGGGAGTTAAGAGAGTTATTTTGGCTATGTTTGGTTTAGAGTTTTAGTTTAGTTTTGATGATGTAAGCAGGTGTAATAAGTGGAGAGAGAGAGAGAGAGAAATGAGAAAAATGATGATGTCATCAAAACCAAAACTGGCTCAAAACTTGTAAACGAACATGGCCTTTATGGCTTCTTTTTTTTGTTAGCACCCCACCCTTCTTTAGTAGCGATGTCCACAATTGCCGTTGTTGCATAGCATCCACGCATGTTATGACTGCTTGCCATGCTTCATGTTGTATCTTTGTCTTGAGATATGTTGCATATTAAAATTTCCCTTTGGGGGACATTAGAGAGATTGTTGCATGTTAGGCAAATGTTCGAGGCCTTGTCTTTTCAGAACTGCACAGCCGTTTTATCACTTTACCTAGAATTTTACCTCCGCAGTTGACAATTGTTGCAGAATGCAGGCTACGCTTGCCACATGCAGTCCAGATTACCATTGGGCTTATCCGCCATTCAACTGCATATGTTTACACCTTGGCGTGGTAACAGAGAGTGGCATACTCTTGAAGCATATGCACGATTTAATTGAAAAAGGGAAATAGCGTGCAAGCCAGGACTTTTGATGTGACCTAGTTTTTTTGGGACAATATCTTAGTATTTATCACTGGAGATGAATACTGGTTTTATTAAGAGCTTTTGTGTTGAGAATAATATCCTTTTAGCTGTCAGTTTGATGGAGCTTAATCAGAAGATTGTTTTGTTGTGTTGATGCAGAGAACCCAGAATTTTGCAGTCTCCCAAGATTTCTGTTTGGACAGTCAATGGGTGGAGCAGTAGCTTTGAAGGTCCATCTGAAACAACCCGATGCATGGAACGGAGCCATTCTCGTTGCACCTATGTGCAAAGTATTCATTTGAACTTACTTCTGATATGCAACGGCTCTTTCTGGGGTTTGGACATTTTATTAACTAGAAGCCTTTTGTATAGATTGCAGATGATGTGGCGCCACCGTGGTTATTGACACAAGTTCTTATTGGCATAGCTAAATTTCTTCCGAAGCAGAAGCTAGTTCCGCAAAAAGATTTAGCTGAGATGGCATTTAAAGAGTTGGATAAGAGAGAAATGGTTTGTTTCTCTCCTTTTTTCTCTTACAGGTTATTTAGCAGGTCTTGGGTTAGGAAGCGTAAAATTGGAAGTTGCTGTTATTTTTCCCTGTCTAACTGGCTCTCCTTTGTGCAGCTCATTAGTATGATTTCACTCACAACTTCCTTTGTGATTGTGGTTGAAATGATTTTGTTTCCGAATGCAGACAGCGTATAATGTGATTGCTTACAAGGATAAACCACGTTTGCGGACTGCTTTAGAGCTTCTAAGAACTACCCAAGAGATAGAACGTCGATTGGAAGAAGTATGTGACTTCCTTGTTCGTACTATGTTACTCCCGATGAGACTGTGCTACAATTACAAATCTCCCTCTTTTTAGCATAACTAAGACACGCTCAAGCACACACACATCTACATGCATACAGAATACACACGTCACAACTGGGTAGAATTCTATATGCTATCATCTGAGTACAAGCTGTAAGAATATCTTCTCATCAAAATAGACAAAATTCAGTCATGGAAACTTTGATGACACTCTCACACAGTGAGACATGTTGAAATTAAGTCATGGAAACTTTGATGACACTCTCACACGGAGAGACATGTTGAAATTAAGTCATGGAAAGGTGTTGTAGAATATCATTATGCATCTATCCGATGGCTTAGATGAATTTCTTTGCTATATTGTAGGTCTCTCTCCCGCTATTGATTCTGCATGGGCAGGCTGACATTGTGACTGATCCATCAGTGAGCAAGGCTTTGTACGAGAAGGCAAGGAGTTCAGATAAGAAACTTATTTTGTATAAAGATGCTTATCATTCCCTTCTTGAAGGGGAGCCTGATGAGACGATAAAACAAGTATTCGATGACTGTATTTCGTGGCTTGATGAGCGTTGTGTAACAATGAATGGAACGAACGGTATTTGACCGATTGCTCCTATTTTTTTGTGTACCGCTTCAAGGAAAAGAAGAAGAAAGGAGTGGAAAATAAATAAGGTCAGGTAAAAAAGGAGATTTTGTGTATTGCAGGTGAACCTTGTATATTCGAATGAACAGAGATTTATTTTCTGAAAATAGGTAATGAGAAAGTATTGGCCAAAGAATTCTTCAGTCCTTGCTTGTAGGTTATTGAACGAAAATGCATGTATTCATACACATGTTTAACCATGTTCATGACGAGGACAACGCGAGCTTTGGCATAAACAAATTTTGTTCTAGGTTGATTCTGGTGAATATTTTACTTTTCTGTGAAGCTAATAAATTTATTCAAAGTTTGGTTGTTCTCTCTTGCTTGTTTTTGGGTATATGCATGATTTGGCTGTTTGTTTTGTTTTTGTTTTTGTTTGTACTCGACTGTAGCGTATCATTTGCAAAATGCAACGTCACGGTCAAACAAATTGTGTGGAATATATCAAATTGTTAAAGTCAACACAAGTGTAAGGCAAAACTGAGGGACAAGGGAATACCAAATTGTGTCCATAATAATTGAATCAGGATTCCCTTACATGGAGTGACGGAGATCTATTTGTAATTATTGATGTGACGTAAAAGTGAGATTAATTAGGATTTTGATTTTAAGATTCAATTTTTTTTTGTAAGGGATTAATATTCAATAAAAAACTTATTGATAAAGTCTTGATAGAATCATATTTGATAGTCTACTTTCTTGTGCTAAATGGACTTCGTTCGAATATCCGCATGCAATAACTTTTCAAATAAAGAAAAATGCTATAAATAGCCTACAAATTGTTTTTAAAGTTTTAAAAGTACATTGAAATACGTGAAAAGTGTAATAAAAACTTTTTGATAGTGTTAATAGAATCATACTCCCTCCGTCCCTTTTTAAATGACCAATGTTACTTATTGACTTTATTTTTAAATTGTTTATAACTTTCAATCTATAATATATTATGTACTTTTGAAAAAACTGTATTTTAGAACTCATTGATTTCTATAAAACAAGATTCGTATTGCCTATTTTATGTAATATAGATTGAAAATTATAAACAACTTTTGAATCCAGCTGGAATAGTAACATCGTCACTTAAAAAGGGACGGAGTGTCTACTTTCTTGTGCTAAATAGACTTCATTCGAATATCCGCATGCAATATCTTTTCAAATAAAGAAAAATGCTACAAATAGCCTACGAATTGTTTTCAAAGTTTAAAATACATGAAAAGTGTATTAAAAACATTTTCCCTAGATTGATCGACATAAGGTTGTCAATGGGTTAGATTGGATAACCAAATCAAACCATGCCAAATCGAACCGAGCTTTATGTCCCAGTAATGGATTAAATTAGATTAAGTACCAAAAAAATAATGGATTAAATTGGATCTGAATCGAAAATAGTTCAAATGCAATTTGAATCCGAACTGGTAAATCCGATTCCAGTAATCAATTCCAAATCTAGAAAATCAGATATCCAATTGGGAATATTTTTCGAACTATCGAATTGAAGATTGTTGTTATCGGATTCAAATCGAACCTAGAGGGTGTTCTGCTAAGAATATTTTGAGAATAAGCTGATTTTTTACGATTTTTTATGTAATGTATTGTGAGAGAATAATACTATGTCTTAATTTTTTGGGGGAAAAAATAAACTATAACATTTTTGTAAGAACCTGTGTTTTTAAATAATTTTTTGGAAATGATGTTGGAGAAGTGTGAAGAAATGAAAATAGAATAATATAGAGTCAATGTGAGGTTAGTATTGCATTTGGGTCTTTGTGAGATACACTATGAACATGACGGGTGTAAGTGCATAAGAGGAGTGTATATATGTAATGTATGGTTGATTTTTGGTTTAAAAATGCATTTCTCTCTCTCTCTCAAAAATCAGCCCCTCCTCCTCTCCTCCATTAACACCACTCCAAGCTCACAAATCTCCCTCTATCAAACCCCTTCACAAATTGACCTTGGAATATTGTTCTACGTGTGATTTGAAGCCTGAAACTTACTCTTTTAGCACCTTGAAGCTCAAAAACGAGATTTTTCAACTTGGGGATCTAAGAATTCAATTTTCTCAAGTTTGAAGCTCAACCTTTGAGGTAGGGAACAATCTTCTACCTCCTCTAAGTGTATATTGGTTGAATGATTGCATTATTTGTGTTCTTGTTCCCAAAACTCTTGTTAAACTTGATTATCTCCATGGAATTGACTTTGAATAATGAATGAGTTTGGGTTTTGTGTATTTAGTTGAGAAATCCATGAATTGGTTGTTGATATATCCCTCTTCTATGGTTATTTGTTGTTTGAAACCTCATTTTTGCCTTGGATTGAAGCCCCATTCATTTGGAACAAGCTGTCAAATTTTCGCTCAAAACCCGTTTGGATTGATCCAAACCCATTTAGATCGATCCATAACAATTTGATGGTGTTTGAAACCTCTTTGGATCAATCCAAAACCTTCTGTTCTGCACTCGGCACTTTTGGATCGATCCAAGCCTTTTTTGGATCGATCCAGACCTTTTGGATCGATCCAAACTCCTCTTGTTCTGGCAGATTATTGACCCAACTTCGCGGGCATGCCCCGGCTTTGTCCGAACTCCGTTTAAGGCGATTCTTGAACGTTGGAAAGCTCTATGAGCCTACTTTCAAATCCAATTGGTCTCATGTTCATAGCTTTTGTAATTTTAGAGAAATGTGTTTTTTCCTATCAAGGTGTTGGATTTTTTTGAGGTTCACAACTCTATTTTTATGTTCCTTTGCTCCGGTCCTTCATTGGTCTTTCCTAAGCCTCCTAAATTGACTTCTAAGCTTTGGCAACCTATCATTTTTAGGTACTCGGCAAGGCACATGATTGAAATGTTTGGTGTGTGGACGCATATCATGAAACTCATTTGACATGAAGTTATTTTATCCTCTCTATCGTTAATATATTTTGGGGAGATGATCTTGTAACTTTAATTCCTTCAATCTTTTGACTAAACTTGGTTATGTAATAACTTTTAACTCTTGAATACTTTCCATAGGTACGGGTACCTTAATTGGGAACTCATTGTATTTTGACTTGACTTTTCTATGGGAAGATATTTGACTTGAGTTGATCATACGTGAATTTTATTTGTCTTTGGTTTATCAAATTTGAGGGCGTGACAATTTTTCCGGTGTAGATGTTGTGAGGTAGGTGTTATGCGACGTGTTGTGGGGTGAAACGACGTAGTTTTTGGCATACCTCTGAAACTTCCAAAGACCTTATTTGGAAAAAAGAAAAAGTCACTACAAAATGCCTAAACCCGAATTCCAAAGTGCCTAAAACTATTATATCCTACCTCAAAAAACTTAAATCTCTTAAAATTGAACATCAAAATTAACTCTCCAAACAAGGTATTTTAAAGAGTACCAAGAAAATAAACAAAATTACACCATTTTATCGCACAATACGACGCATGACATATACCACACAACACCTCCCCCGAATTCCCATAAATTGAGTCTAGTCTCCTCACATGGCTAACTGAAACCGAAATTAGGCCAAAATACTCCACCAATACGTGCAAACTTGTGAGATCTGACCAAAATATCAGCCGACCAACTGCATGTGCGCCATGTGTACATCCACCAATGGCTATCTTTAAACCGAATAATTTTACCTTTCTAGTCCAATAGCCTTTGTCGGGTTGAATATTCATGGATTTCGAAATTCCAGCCTGAGAGAGTGACGAGACCACCGTCCCATTTCCCTCTCCCGATTGACACGACGACGAAGGACCTGCGTGTCGTGTCTGTACTTCCTTCTGCTTGTCCCCAATCTCCATTATTGGTTTCTTGATTCCCTTATTTAATAGCTCCAACTTAAGCGGATGAAGAATCTCCATTATCGTTGCTGTTTCCCCAATTCTTCTTCAGTTTGTTAGTTTCCCACTGAAGATGGTCTTCTCTGCTTGCTTTTCGCATTCCCAATTGTCACTTAAGGTATGTTTTTGCCCTCACATATGCATTTATTCGGGCTAATTTGCATTTGTTCATACTTTTCCTGGTGCTTTTTTGTGACCTTGGGCACTTTTGAGAAGGGGGGATTCGTGTTCAATGTAGTTCTGATTGATTAGAGTTGGGTTTTTCGAAGTGGGTATTGGGGGGGGGGCGTGGATTCGTGTTCAATATAGTTCTGATTGATTAGAGTTGGGTTTTCGAAGTGGGTATGTGGGCATTTATGTTAATTTTTTGGTAGATCTTAGATGGGTGTTTTTGGATTGGTTCTTTCGATTGCTGTGTGTGTAATTATTAATTACTAATACCAACTGGGTTATAACCAGTTGTGCTTATGGAACTTGTATTGGGTCAATGCTTTCCATTATAGCAATGAGAAAGTTACCAATCAGTCATTTTATTTCCACCTTGGCCCCTGATTCGTTTTTAGTTACTCAAGCTTTGTTGGACACTGATCAAGTAGCTGATTAATTAATTGTGTTCAACTGGATTTCACTTGTACACCGGATGTTTTTTATATAAAAAAATTTGAACTGGATTTGTGCAAGAAATTTGCAAGATTCCCTGTACCCAAGGGGGGAAATGTAATGGGGGATTTCACTTGAAGTTTAAATACAAGCTATCAGTTCTTTTTCTAGATTGCAATCCTTAACAAGCAAAAAGAAAAAAAGTCTACGGGATCATACGAATGTTTGTTCCTATTTTTACTTCTGTTTCAGGAATTTCAGTAGGGTGTCCTGGTAATTGCTTGTTAGAACAAGAAATATCGGTTGGGTTTTATATTTCAATGGTTGCTTGAGGCTCAGACTTGAGTCCGCTTATTGGGGAATGCAATCTACGCCATTGGCTGTCCCCTAGGGAATACAGAAATGATGGTGTTTTTCATTTAAAATCCAATGGATGTCTCAAAATTACGAAACAATATTGGGTTGTCATACACTGGGTATTTACATAAACTAACCATTATTTGCCTCATATTGTCCAAATACTTCTACTTGTAGATAAATGGTTCTGTGGTGGTTACTAGACCGACCTGCAACCAAAGATCCACTTTTGCTCTCAAATGTACCAAACTGCCAATTTATGGTCGAGTTCCTGTAAGGGGGTCCAAGCTGCTAAGTGACCAGAGTTTCATGGTTGGATCAAGAACTATCACTAGACCATACCTGCGGAGTTGCCAACCTTATAAAAGGAGCTGTGAAGTGCGTGCTTCATGTAATCCTCTCATGTATCCCTTCTTCTACAATTTGTGTAGTTTGAAAACCAATGATGCTCTCATTTGGTTCATATTTTCTGGGTTTCTATTGAAATTATAATAATGATAATCGTGGAGGAAAAAAAGAAGAAGAAATTGATGCACATGCGTGTGTAAGAGATTATTGAAAGTTAAAATTTGTTTACCCCTCAGCGTCCACCTGAAGCATACTTAAAACAAAACACAAGTGGTAAATTGATTTAAATAATGCGAAAAGAAAGGAGCAAAACTCGTCTCCAGTCTCAAACGTCAGTTATTTTTTCGGGATGAGCTTGTTTAATTTCTTGGTAAAGTTTTCTATGCTATGAGTTTCAGTAAGATGCAACCCAGAATATTATGATCTCATTGTAGGGCTAATTTTTGCCATCTACAATTATTGTCTTGAAAGAGACAAGGGCTTGTAACGAAGAGCTCTAACTTAGGACCTTTTACATTTGCGCTTTGAATTTATTGTTTAGTGCTTCTTCTAAATTATGGGATTCGTTTACTCAGATTCTAAATTATACTATTATATGAATAAATACACCATGTATACCTTAAATGATTCACATTGGTATTTTGACAAAAAAGTGTTTCATCACTTAGGTATCTTTGTAATCAATTAAACATCATATGTCGCGTAAACACAAAACTTTCCTAATTTTTAATTAAAGCTATCATGAAGAGGTCACGAAAATATTGGGGACACGTTCTGAGAAATATGTTTTCATACTATTACATGAATAAATACACCATGTATACCTTAAATGATTCACATTGGTATATTGACAAAAAAGTGTTTCATCACTTAGGTATCTTTGTAATCAATAAAACATCATCTGTCAGGTAAACACTTAAACTTCCCTCATTTTTAATTAAATCTATCATTACATGCTGACTTGTTTTGCAACCGTCCTGAGAGTGTCTGGACCATTTATTAAACTGTCCTGAGTGTCCCAACGAAAAACGTCAAGGAAAATATGACACTGAGGATATAAGTGTTGGACATGTATTCAAAGAGTGTCGGTGTCTGACCAATTTCTGAAACAGGTACATGACCTTCGACAAAGTGTCCAAGCTACATAGGTGAAGGGTCAGAACCGCCAGATTGTCCCCCCCACTTCATAGTAATTAATTGTAGGGAGAATGGTAGCTTCGGTGTTGAGACGAGTTCATTATTTATCTTCTCCAAATAAAGAACCCAGTTTCTCCTCTTCATATTTTTTCCCCATCAACACTCCAGAAACTTGAGCCCTCATGCCAATTAGGAGACTAACTCTTTTAGTTGTACTGGGGACAATGAAATGATGCTTCACTCTCATAGTGTGCTCATCTACCTTTCAGTGTTCAACTATTTATAGATACACTTATATGTTTTCTGTACTGCTGCAGGGTTGGCAAGTTCTCAAATTGCCAGTAGTGTTTTTACATTAGGAACTGCAGCTGTTCTTCCATTCTATACCCTCATGGTTCTGGCTCCAAAAGCTGAACTGGTAAATCTCTGCAGTTATGTTTTCAGTTGTTTGTTTGTTTGTTTAATCTCACAACCTTGTCAAAAAAAAATAATAATAATCTCACAACAAAGGCTTCCTCCAAATATTACTTGTCTTGTTCCTTAATTCTTTCCTCTTTCTGTTTCCTCCTTTCTCGTTCTTTCTATTGAATACATTAATGTCCTAACCTTAATTATGTTTTGCTTCTAGATAGTTGTTGATTCCTATATTAGCGGGTATATTGTAATCCATTGACATAGTTTTGGTTTAATAGCTTTGCTTTATATACTCCACCTCTGGCATTTATTGATTGTCACTTCGAATGCAGACCAAGAAGTCTATGGAAAGTAGTATACCATATATAGTGCTCGGACTTCTGTATGCATATCTTTTGTACTTGTCTTGGACACCTGACACATTAAGGCTCATGTTTGCGAGTAAATATTGGCTGCCAGAGGTGTGTATTCCACAGCTGTGTACAGATTCATTATGTGTTTCATTTTTGTCTTGAAACCAATGGTCCCCATCCCCGAATTCTTTTTCATCATCTGTATTTTTTGCAGCTGTCTGGTATAGCAAAGATGTTCTCCAATGAGATGACATTGGCATCTGCATGGATTCACTTGTTGGCTGTTGATCTCTTTGCTGCAAGGTCTCTCTCTCTCTCTCTCTCTCTCTCTCTCTCTCTCTCTCTCTCTCTCTCTCTCTCTCTCTCTCTCTCTCTCTCTCTCTCTCTCTCTCTCTCTCACACACACACACACACACACACATTTGCGAAGCATGCATGTGTTAACACCTAATATTTGTGATTAACCAGGCAGGTTTTCCATGACGGACTGGAGAATGAAACTGAGACCCGACATTCAGTCTCCCTCTGCCTGCTTTTTTGTCCTGTTGGTATTGTTTCTCATGTCCTCACCAAAGCTCTAACCAAAATTTCCAGAAATTCCAAACACGATATGCATTAACTGATTTTTTTTTCCCCAAGAGATGGATCTGTATGAAATTGAACACTTCAAGAATAGTAGATTTTCATGAAGATTGACATCCTACAGATTCATTCTTAATTTGCAAGGCACGTGTTCTATTTGCCAGGGCATTTTCTACGTTTTTCTTCACCATTATCAAAATGACCGACTTTAGTCTCTGTTTGAGTTCAAAATGCTACAATGTGGTTGAACATACAATACTTCTTGCCTGAGTTGTACTCCACACTTCTGATAAACCATCTCTTTAACCAAGCTGATGAACTCCAACATGTCTTGAGAAGTTGAGCCACCAATAGTAATGAAGTTGGCATGAATGTTGGAAACCATCATCCCTCCCACTCTTAAGATCTTTCAATTCCAGCTCTCTCAACCAACTCTCCAGCTGAAAGCCCCGAATTGGATGGATTGTGAAACACAGAGCCAGCGCTTCTTTGTCCAAGTGGCTGACAGATTCTCAGAATCAGAATCACCTGCGCAGATTTTGAAATTAAGGTCCAATCTCTTCAATCGCTGTAGTTTTCCTTGTGTCGTGACTATGTTAACATTATCAACAACATTGGCAGTGTCCTGTACCATAACAAAGATCAAGTACCCAATTAACTGCTTTACGTGCAGATTTTGAAATTGTCTGCATCTTTGAGCTCAGAATCAGAATCACCTGCCCATTTGCTCCAGCATTTTCGTAAGCAGCTTCAACACTTCCAGTGATTCCACCAGAAAATTCAAGCCCTGTTTATCCTTTACTCAAACACAAGATTCCCAAGTTATTGAATCTAATACCACTTTCAACTCTAATCGTGTTGGAATCAATCCCTTCCACTCAATCCGATTCAGAACGACACAACCATCAAAACCCATATCATCAAAGAGGCAATTTGAGCCTCTACCAATTCCCAGGAATCGTATAGAGTTCTCTTGACAGTATCTGCTCCATCAGAAAACTAAGGGGTGTTTTGGCAAAAAATCTGCAAACTGGTTTTTTTGGTTTTTTCGTTGTCTTTATTCAAATTTTTTTTACATTTGTTAGTTTTGTGTGAAATTTTCGTGGTTTATGGTCTCTTAGAGATGAATTCAACAAGTATAAAATTATAGTCGAAACTAATATTTTTTAAGTAAAGCCAAAAATAAACCAGTTTATTGGTTTAATTTTGGCTTTATTAAACAAAAAAAAAGTTTTGACCATAATTTTATGCTTGTTGGATTCATCTCGACAAACCATGAAAATTTGACGCAAAACTTACAAATGCAAAAATATATATATAAAGACAACAAAAAAAACCAAAAAACCATTTTTTAGTTTTTTGCCAAATCGCCCCTAAACAGCATGGTTACACTCAAGTACGCTTACACTTTCACCAAAATCTCAATCGTCGGTCTGTGACAGTCAACCTAACAAAGTCACCTTCATCCACCCAACCTTAATAAGGCTTAAGGTAGTGTTGCCATGGGAGCCGCATGTGACATTGGTTTAGGACATGTAAACTAGTCCCTCTGGCTTAATTTATTAGTCCCTTTTGGAGATTCTAACTATTTAGAGGAATATAATCATTATACTTGTTATACTTTTTCTTTCCTCCTTTTATTCTTCAAATTATCATCATTACATGTACTTACTCTAAAAAAGAGAGGGTAAAAGTGAAATTTCCTTAGCTAAGTCCCCTTAGTTTTGAATTGGGATTAAAAAAATTTAAGACAAAAGAAAGTGGTGTTTGGACCAAGGATTGGGACGGAGGGAGTAGTATTTTGCATTTTCCAATTCGTTATTGCCCTGCACTCTATCCAAAATCATGCCCCCCACTATTCCTAATTGATAGTTCATTACGAAAATCCCATCATTCTCTGTGTCACAAAATAAAGCATGGTTCTTTAGTTTGGCGGGCAAATTTATGAAAAATTATACTCATACAAATTTTTTTTCTTTTGTTTTGCCATTCTGAATAGTTTATGGGTAAAGAGTTACTAATAGATAAAGGTAGTTGTGAAAATTGACATGGAAAGTTTAAAGTGGAAGTAAAAATTCATGTAAAATGAGTAATGATGATGTCTCTTTAATAAGTTAAATTTAGAAAGCAACACAATTAGAAAAGCGACGGAGAGAGTAGTTGAAAGCTCAACTACGTCATACATGCGAAATAGTAGAGGCCATGCTCTATATATGTAAGCAATATAAAAGGATCATTAATGTTTGCTTTAAAAAAGTGGTCATTGAAGATTTTACATTAAACTGGCATGACATACAATTTAAAAATTAAAAAAAAAATGTGGGGGTAAATGGCCTCTTTGGCCCTTTTCGAACTTCGGCCCTGATTGCACTTGTAACCCAATTCGAATAGCAAACGTTAGACATTCATCCTGAACGGCTAAACGAGTAGAAGTAATTGTTAAAAAGAGAAAAAAAGACCGGCAGAGAAAAATAAGTGAACTTTTGATAAATAAACAAATTAGCTAGTCAACAAGGAACATGGAAAATGGTGTTCGTAAGCATCAGAAGTACTGGTAAATCTCCTGCCCAAAAAAAAAAAAAAAAAGAGACATGTCTGTACAAGTAATTTATCTTCCATCTAATCAAAATGCCGGCAACATAAAAAGCCATGTCACCAATATTCACCAGGTTATCTCCTACATGCTTCGCTTTCCATTTGAAATACAGTCAAGAATATGCTTGCAAATCCCGGCAACAAAGATTCTGGTCAGCCTTCTAAAATGTTAAGCGAGAACTGAAAAGTTCTTTGCAGCCAGTTACGATTACAAGAAGGTAGAAATCGAAGGAGGGACATCTGCAAGAATTTGTTGCCAAGAAATTGCTTGCAACATGGATAAAACCCAAATGCTGCTGCATGGAAAAAGTTGGTAAGCAAAAATAAGAACATGATAACCAAGAAGATATCCTTAACAAAAGAACCACAAATGCAAATGCTAATGAGATAGATGTACCTTCACTACGGTCAGAGAAAAATTGGCCAGTTATTGGAGGCAAAAAAATAAAAGTCGAACCTTATTTAACCGGGTGTCACTCCACCTTATTTAACCGGGTGTCACTCCATGTTGGCAAACTATCAATAGTACCATCTTATTGAACCCTTACCCTTAAACGAAATATCATAATGACAAGAACAGGAGTTTTGTCACACGGTATTTAACCGAGTAGAGCCGTATTGTGGTGGGTACTACATGAACATTAAATTCTATAAAATTGAGGCTTTCTACACCAATTAAGAGTTTCGTTTTGTAAGACCAACTAAGAGTTTATATTCTATACCATCAAAATATTTTAGCGTAGTTCCCCACATTTTTTAAGTTAGAACTAAACTTCATTCAGACTATTCATCTTCTTTTTTTTATTAAATGAATACTCATCTATTTGGATCATTTCTCAAGATCTTAATTGTGTGTATTATTATATTGAGTTTAAAGCAAAATCCTTCGTGATCACAAATATGTCGAACTGATTAAATTTGATCATAGTACGATTGAGGCTTCTAGCATTCTCTCCCCTGCCGAAAACCAGTAAACATTTGCAGCAATTAAATTTCACTTCCCAATTTTCTCATTCAATAGGACACCACTGTGAACCCGTTAGTGTATGATAAATCAACAGAAAATTTATAGATCAAATCTCAGGTACCATAAAACTTCTGCCCTCACTGCTTCATGCTTAGTTTCATTTTCAAAAGGAAAAACTGCTAAAGAGAAAATTAGAGGCATCATTCAGGAGTTACAAGGTTACACGAGATCTACTCACATACTTAAGTTGGAAGTGAAGACATCTGGATTTGGTCTCCAAATATCCCTGTTGATACATCTGAATTCTGCAAAGAATCCTTCTTAACATGTTCCAAAGAAGTTGCCTCATAAATTCCTACAAAATTCATCCAACTTTAGCAATAAGCCGACTCAAGTTGAACAAAATGGCAGCAATCTGCAATTGAACCGAGAGGCTAGCATTCCAACGCATATATCACTCAAATCGCAACTATTAAAGCATTCACACCCCGGTATTACTGGTAAAAAGAAACTATGTGTAGAAACTAGGAACAATCAAAGCTAGAGCATATCAAGTTATGAACCCTAAACCGCAGGCACTGAAAGAATCATAATTCCATATGTTTCAAAGATTCAAAAGTGAAAGTTCAAGCAATTGCTTGCTGAAGTAAGGATTATGATCTATAACTTCTGTCGATGGATTTTTCAGAAAACGACGACCAGTCCGGAATGGAGAATTTTTTGAAGTCAATTCCAATACTCTATAGGTGGGATACTGCAGTTGTGTACGTTAATTCGGATACTCAGTAGGACTTCCATAGTTAAACATACTGTTCTCTTTTCAGGAAAACTAAGGCCAATTTCTAAAAGCCCCGAATCCAAACTAGGGTAATAGCACCTACACTTCCAGACCAAAAACAACATTAACTATCTTAATATTTTATGAGAATTTCAGTTTTATGCTTATGCTGTGGCAGAGTCAAGGGACCTGTGGCATACCAGATAAAGGTTACACATATTCCTATGAGATCTAGAAAGCTCCAAAGCAGACATAAAATTATAAGGAAATATTCTCCATACCAAAGCCCAAAATTATGGAGCAGATAAGAAAGCCCACTAGAGAAAAATTCATTTTATACACAATCTCCATGACAATGATGCATCCTCCAGCAGCCATTAAATGCCTTGGCGAAGAGAAAACCATATGTAATCTGCATCAAGTAAACAAAAAAGGAAATCAGTTGGCCATTTGGAATGCTACTTTCAACCCATTTCAATATGTAGGAAGTATCAAACTATTGGCAGCTCAACCAACATGCAGAAACATTGTGAACTACACAACAGGCAACACCACATTTTTCAAGAAGAATTTTTCAATAATTTCGAAACAACTGTTACGAAAACTTTAAAGAAGTATAGTTTGCAGTTTCAACATTTAGTAACAAAGCTGAAAACAGGTCCCAAAAAGTCCAGGATGGAATGTTTAAATGGAGTCATCTGATATTTCCGATTGACATCAGTATTTGATAACTCATCTCACTGAGGGAATTTCAAACTATTACCCACCCTTCTGAATTCTTCGTACCCAGATTTGGACCGATTTAAAGCATATATGAAGAATCCTCACACCTAATATTTGGATGATTCTTTCCAAAATAAATGGGGAAAGTGAAAAAGATAAACTTAAATGACGACTTTTTTTTAATTGTGCAAGCATGTCTCATCTCCTCGCTAAGAACCAGTCACTGTATGAAACAAAAAATGTTTTCTGCAAAAATATTTGGAAATTATTGAATCCATCTATCTCCAACATTTCTACAATAAAATCACCATCTACAAGCAAGGAGTGGAGTATAATCAAAGGTTGAAGGGATTGAGATCATTTGATCAAGTTGAATCTCCGACCGAGTAAAATGTTAAAATTTGCTACACAACGCATCATGCATGAAAATATGACTAAATATCCAGCCACCCACAATCCCATGCCTAAATATAAAGTTGATTGAGAACAATTAACCAGACATTAGTAAATAGAGAAGGCTAAAAGAGCATCTAATAGATGGGCATTCATACCTCTCCTCTGCTATACTGTCAACATAAAATATCAAAACAACACCAAAGAGACTGGTACTCAAAAAAGCCCAAGCAGAAAATGGCAACTCTATACGGCTATCAGAAGTTGATCCCTGAAGTCCTCAACATGCACAGAAAAAAAAAAAAGAAGAGAGCAAAGAACAAACTATGTCAAATGAGAGAGAGAGAGATTGATTCAGGATGACATACTACTACAGTCCTATTCAAACTTATAACTCGATAGAAGTAGGAAGTCTCGAAACAAAACTTACTATTATCATGTCCCACATGGCTATAGGAAAGAGAAAACAAGTTGCAGCAGCAATGGTTATGGCATGAAGTCGCCTCTTAAGTTGATTCTGAGATAGAAACATGCATATACCAGATATTGCACTGGATAATAAGTCAACAAACTCAACACCATAGTAATTGGGGAATCAGAATAATGAGAAGCAAAAAATTCAGTGCCTTTCTCCCAAAAAAAAAAAAAATGCTAGGTGTAATTTTATAGAGATGGATATGAATATGAATACCTTGAGAGAAACGCGTCTTGCAATTACCCTTCTCAATGCAGATAAGATTCCAGCTAAGACAGGAATTACCATTTCATTCATTCCTACAGCTTGCTCTTCCTGAACCTTAGTATCAGGGTCATCATTTAAAGGTATTCTCCAGTTAAGTACGTTGCAACATTACAAAAGATCTTCTGATTGCTCAGATGAAGAGATGAGGGAAAAGATTAAAGAGAAAAAAGGAGAAATGATCCAAAACTAGCTCAGGATAGAATACTTAAAAGGATATAAAATGGGGAATGTGTGGCCATGGCCCACCCTTGAGATAGGAAATACAACGATGCCAACATTGCAATCAGTCCACCCACCTGATTAAAGATGAAGATCACCGAACTGATTACACAAATGAAAAAGATTAAAAGAAGATCTCTTCAGTTAAATTATATCCACTGACACGATGAACCAATGCATCAGATCCCATTTGCAATTACCATATAAGAGGTAAAGCTGAAATATGATCATTGATCACACATTTTGTGCTACGCCAATTACCCATATCTATGAAAGAAAACACTTCTTCCTTTTCTTTGTCTTTTTTCTGTTAAAAAGCAAAACCTACCACAGGTCCGCAGCTATATAATAAGTATTGAGAAACAATTTCACTTACCCTGTCAAATGAATGGATCCTGCTAGGCGTACAAAAACTAGAGGTACATAAAAAATGTACCAACAGCTTGCCAAGCCCAGTTTTGGGTCCCGCACAAATAATCCAAACCATTCAATCAATAATTTGATTTCTAAAATGAAAATGTGAAATTTGGATCACCCACTTACGCATATCAAGCTGAATTTTTGCAGGGACAATAAAAAATTATTTTAAAATTATTGAACAGTTTGGATTATTTGTGAGGGACCCAAAAGTGGGCACCACAAGCCATCGGTACATTTTACGTACCTCTAGGATCTGTACCCTTAGGTTTATTCCAAATGAATTAGTAAACCTTATGCTTTACTTGTGTAAAACTTAGTGTTTCAGAAGAATCAGAACAAAGCAAGTGGTTCATAAAAGTGAAGCACATTCACCTTTTTCCAAACATGGCCCCTTCTTCCATAGAGCACTGCAGATAACACTCCAAGAACAGCACCCGAGTATTCTGCCATTATAGCCCTAAAATTGAAATCATCATTGTTTGATTATTATCCAACTGAAGAACAAAGATAACAGATATTATCCAACTTATAGAGAAAAAGAAGATGAGTATCCGAAGGAATACGACTTGGCAGGTACAGAGGTATATATATTATCCAACCTAGTGTAGTAGGCTAGTAGCTTCCATTGTAACAAAGAGAAATAAGGTCAATGACCAAGCACCAAGTTCATGATGAACAGACATGGAAAAGGAGACTACGAGAGCAAAAGAGACCATAAACACAGCAATCTAGAATTCACTATCCTGTTTAAGAGTATCTGAAGGACTACGACTTGGCTGGGACGGAGGTATGCATATGGGCGCGGGGGCCAGGGCCATCCCCCATCTTGCTAGAAGTACCCTATATATAATATAAAATACACATTAAATAGTCATTATGTACTCCATCGGCCCCTCCAAACTTCCAAAAATAAAACAAATATCATATACTAAGAAAGTCTAGAATAAACGGGTTAGGATGTAAAGGAAAATAATTATTTCCTTTATGTGTATATAGACATTTTATGTGCAACGCCAATGCTCTGGATGTTGAATGAAAAAAGCATGGTAATGTGCACATAAATCAAAATGATTCTTGGTTCTGCCCTCTCAGATGCCTTTTGGCATTGATTTGAGGGCATGATTCCAAAGCAAACGCGGCGGTACAGGGGGCTACTGTTTCAGTGGTATTCTATGAGCAACCACTTTGTGCATTTGTTGGCAAAGGTTAGGTCTGTCTCCAATCCATCTATTTCAGTGGTCTTCTGGGAGCAACCACTTTGAGCATTTATTGCCAAAGGTTAGGTCTGTCTCCTATCCATCCCCCGTCCATACCCCCAATTATTGGAGACTAAATGGGTTATGTTATTGTTGTGTTGATGTGTATATAGACATTTTATGCGCAACGCCAATGCTCTGGATGCTGAATGAAAGAAGCATGGTAATGTGCACATAAATCAAAATGATTATTGGGTCTACCTTCTCAGATGCCTTTTCGCGTTGATTTGAGGGCATGATTCCACAACAAACGCGATAGTATAGGGGGGCTACTGTTTCAGTGGTATTCTATGAGCAACCACTTTGTGCATTTGTCGCCAAAGGTTAGGTCTGTCTCCAATCCATCTGTTTCAGTGGTATTCTGGGAGCAACCACTTTGAGCGTTTATTGCCAAAGGTTAGGTTTGTCTCCTATCCATCCTCCGTCCATACCCCCAATTATTGGGGACTAAATGGGTTATGTTATTGTTGTGTTGATGTGTATGTAGACATTTTGTCAAATATAATAGAATGTGACCATATATTTTTCTTCTTGAACATTATTCATTAGATTTCATACTTGAATTTCAAACTATATGCAAGGAAAACTTAAATATTCAACAACCATGTGAATATGATGATTCCAGGTTCTACATTTCAAGGTGAATTCGCTGATGGATGCTAATTTGGTAAGAAGCATTCAGTCAAGTGTGTGAGACTTCTGCTGCACACAAAAAGTCCTCTTCCCCTTTTGATTAGCAACCTTCGGTCCTTGGTTGGCATTTACATGCAAACATTATCTAAACGAAATCCACAAAATGCCTAGGAAACATGACAATTGGAGTGGATCATATAGCCAGAGAAATTTTATCACTTGCTTGGACATCTAATGAAAGCAATCCAAGTCTAGGCATCCAACATGTGCCATGAGTTTGGAGATACCAAAAATTTTAATAGCGAGATTCTAAAAGTTCAAACATCTCAATTTGTAGACGTTAGAATAGTTTATGTGGTTTGTCCCACATTACTTAATTATGTCATGTAATATATAGAGTATTAATATAAATAAACCTCTCATGTGTTAGGTTTAATTAACACCCTAACTCTTCTTTTCTATCTTGTAACATGGTATCAAAGCCCAACACTGATCAACCATAGCCACCATAACCTCTGCCATCCAAGAAACCCTAAACCCACCATAGCCACCCACTTGTTAACCAAAAAAAAAAAAAACCCTAAATTGAACCATCTCTAACCCCAGAAACCCTACATCGTCACTCTTCTGAAACCCTAATACCCAAAATCGAAACCACTCTTCGAATCCCTGTTCAATACCCAAAATCAAACTCTAGAAATTCAAATCAAACCCTAATTGACCACTAACGAGCCTATTCGAACCCCAATCGATCACTATCATGTCTGTACGAACCCTAATCGACCACTATTAAGCCTATTCGAGCCCCAAATCCAACCAACGAAGATCTAAACCCCATACGATCCTTATACGAACCCCATACGAGCCTTATCGAAGCATTCAAACCCCATATGAACTCTACTGTTGCTCGAAATTACCTGTTGTTGCTCGAAATTTTGATTCGAACTCCATTGCTGCTCGAAATTCTATGTTGCTGCTCGAAATTGGTTTACCTAGTTGATTCTTGGTCATCGTCAGATATGAATGACTCATAGTTCATCCATGGTGTTCAAAAATTTCGGATTTGCCACTGAAATTCTTGTTCGGTTGTATTCATTGTCCAGTTAGTCCTCGAGATCACTATTTGTGCTCGAGATGTTATCATCCAGAACTGCTGGTTATTGTTGCGTGGTCACAAATCAATTTCTGGTATGACTTGTATGTCTCTTTGGTGTTTTCTGGTGGTTCTTCATCTCAGTCTGCTTGGTGGATTATTATTGGTTATTGCTTAGTTGGTTATTAAGTCTTTGGTTACCTGGTTGAGAAAGTAATTGGTGGATCACAGCCCACTTCAGTTATTTGTTTCTCCATTGTCTAATAATATGTCTGTCTCCTATCCATCGGGTGCGGGTACAAATCTAGGTGTCGGATACGTGAAGTCAAAAAATAGAGGATACGCAGATACGAATCCTAATTTGGACACGGGTGCGGGGATATGGCATATAATATTTTTTTATATTTTAAATTTAATATGTCAAATAATAAATATTTTTTACATTAAAAGAATGGAAAATTTTTTACGGCTCTTTGATGTGCCTTTTGGCATAACCACTGATTTGTTTTGGAAGCAAAGTGGTATGAAGAATTAATATTGCCTTTTCTTTATCTAGTCAAATGCTGGTCAACTTGTTCATGTGGCATAACCTGTCCGAATTATTGATATTAAAAGTAAACCTCTGTCCTTCTCCTAACCAATACACGCATAGACTGATGGGATGAGCTTTTGGCCCCACAATTTACTTCTCAGTAAAAGCAGGTTACATCCAGCTGTACCACACAGCTGTACCACAATTACTTTTCAGTAAAATACAAGACTGCTTTTTGCCCTTTGAACTCCCAGGAGACAACTTTATTTATTCATCAACAGTACCAAGGTGGGCCCTTTTCCTTTTCTCCCACTTTCTATTCCTTTTATCCCACTTTCGATTCTTTTTATTTTCTCTTTCTTCTTCTTCCTCCTTCTTCCTCGTCTCTTCTTCTTCTCCGATGAACCACCTGCAAAAACAGCCGTATCTGGATTTCTGTGGCTGGATCCCGTACGAATCCCGCACCCGTACCAGTGTCGTGTCGTGTCGACATGGGTACTCCACCAAAAAGGGCGAGTCCGAGTAACACAGGCTGTGATTACTTCAGTTATTTGTTTCTCCATTCTCTAATAATATGTCTGAAAATAAGTTTGCATCTACTGTTGCCTCTGATTCTACTGTTATGGGTAGTAGGGGTGAAAGGAAAACCGAAAAAACCAAAAAAAAAATCGACCGATCGGTTCAGTTTTTGGTCAAGGAAAAGCTGTGTCGGCTGACTTCGGACCGAACCGAACCAAAAAATTATCAGTTCGGTCTCGGTTTCCTGGAAATTGGTTTGGACCAAACCGAACCGAAATCATGCCAATTTAGACCGAAATACCCCCAAACCACCCCTATTTGGACCGAAAATCGAAAAAAACGATTTTGACCCCCCAGAAATAACAAATCCTAGCCATCCATCTCAATCATGACGCCAGATCGAAAAAACCAAAAAAAATCGAACCACCCCGAACCAATCGGTCCATTGTTTTTTTCGGTTGGGATCGGTTCTCAGCAAAACCATCCCAAACCGATCGGTTTGGTCCCAGACACCCCGAAAACCGAACCGAATCCAACCGAACTGACCAATTTTCACCCCTAATGGGTAGTATTTCCAATTCTTCTCGATATCGTGACAGGAGGCCCATTACTTCCATTATTTTGAATGATAAGAATTATGCTATTTGGGCCAAGGTTGTTGAAGTCTATTTTGAGGGTGAATCAACCTCACAATGGCTTACTGATGATCCTCCTGCCACAACTAGTTCAACATATGCTACATGGAAATCTGAGAATGTTCGCATTCTTTCTGACTCATGGAATGTTATGGAGCCACAGATTAGTGGTCCTTTGATGTTTTTACCCACAGCCAAGCTTGTATGGAGACAGGCTCAGGAGATGTTTTCTAGGGTAAACAATCTTCGTCGAACATATGATCTTCATCAAGAATTTTTCTCTGTCCATGGGTGAACAGTCTTTGGAAACTCATTATGCTAAGTTTTGTGGTCTCTGTGAGGAGATCAAAATTACTCAGCCTATTTCTGCTGATATTCAAGTTATGGAGCGCCAGCGACACTCTTTGTTTGTTGCTCGATTTGTGTCCAGCCTGCCTTCCCTTACCTATGATTTAGTTCGTTCACAAATTTTGGGAGAACGGATGTTACTAGCTCTTAGTGAGTTGTTTAGTCGTATTCGTCAGGCCACTATTTCTGACATTGGTTCTATGACTGTTTCTCAGTTAACTTCTAACCGTTCAGCTTTAGCCACAACAGTTTCTCGTGGTGGCCTAACATCAAGGGGAGTTGGTCGTAGTAGTTCCGGCCGTGGGGGTTTTGGTCGTGGTGGTTTTAGTCGTGATACTAGCTGAGATTCTAGTCGTGATACTGGCTGAGGTTCTAGTCATGGAGGTCGTACACCAGGAGGAGGCGGTCATGGCCGTGGGAGAGTGCCTCGACACTGCAGTTGGTACAATGTTGATAATCATACTATTGACTATTGTTGGGATCTCCATGGTCGCCCATCTGCCCACCAGGTCACAGTTTCAGAGGATGATGGTTCATAGGTTTCTTCCAGTAGAGCCCCTCGTGTAGTTACCATTCCAGTGGATGAGTATCAACAATTTCAGCACTATCATTCTACTCAAACATCTGCCTCCACTGTTACGCTTGCTCAGAAAGGTCCACCCTCTGCTTACCTTGCTTCTCAAACCCCATGGGTCATTGATTCTGGTGCTTCCGATCATATGACCGGTGTCTCCACTGTCATATCTCATTGTCGTCCTTCTGGGATATCCTCTCATGTTACATTGGCTGATGGTTCTACCACACAAATTGCTGGTTTGGGTTCTGTTACGTTAAATTCATCTCTTTCCTTCGATACTGTTTTACATGTTCCTCGTTTTCCTTTTAGCCTTTTGTCTGTTAGTAAGATTACCAACGCTTTAAACTGTTCAGTGACCTTCTTTCTTGATTCTTGTGTGTTTCAGGATCTCAAAACTGGGAGGAAGATTGAAGGTGGAGTTGAACATGGTGGCCTATACTACTTTCTAGATGGCGAGCAGACTACCTCTGTTGCATTCCAATCCACAGTCTCACCTTTCCAGTATCATTGTCGTCTTGGTCATCCATCTCTTCAGAACCTTAAACGGATGGTATCGTCGTGTCGTAGTGTCGAGTCACTTTCATGTGAAGTGTGTGAGTTTAGTAAACATCGTTGTGTGTCTTTTTCCTCTAGGGAAGAACGTCGTGTGTCAAGTCTTTTTCACTTAGTGCATTCAGATGTTTAGGGTCTTATGCGTGTTCCGTCACGGTCTCACTTTCAGTATTTTGTGGATGATTACTCTCGGGCTTCTTATATTTATCTTATGCAAAAACATTTCGAGTTGTACTCTATTTTTAAATCTTTTTATGAGGAAATAAAAACCCAATTTGGTGTGGATATTCGCATTTTTTCGGTCTAATAATGCTCGTGAATATTTTCGTAATGCTCTTATCACAATTTTTGGACGAACATGGGATTTTACATCAGTCCTCTTGTGCTCGAACTCCACAACAAAATGGAGTTGTTGAAAGTAAATTAGGACACATATTGACAGTCACCCGTGCTCTTTTGTTTCAAATGAATGTTCCAAAAGCTTATTGGAATGATGCAGTTCTTACTGTTGGGTACCTTATTAATAGGATGCTTTCTACTGTCTTAGGGGGTCAAATACCATATGCTTTGTTGTGTCCTGATCGCCCCCTTTATTCCGTTCCTCCTAAGGTTTTTGAGTGCACGTGTTATGTTCATGAACTAGATCCTACTAGGGATAAACTTGATCCACGGTCCATCAAGTGTGTTTTGGGGTTATTCCCGTACTCAAAAAGGCTATAAGTGTTAATCTCCAACCCTTCGTCGTCTGCTTGTGTGTGTTGATGTTACTTTTCATGAGTCCGTTCCATATTTTGCTAGCAACAAGTAACACCCCCCCTACTCCTGCACCACCACCTTCTCCACCATTGTAGGTATATGTTCCCCGTCCTACAAACGCTCTCGCTCCAGTTCCACTAACCGCTCCCTCCTCCTCTGTTACGAGATCCGGTTCTCCCCCCACCTTCTTCATCTATTGATTCGGTTTCATCTCTTGATTCTTTACCCATTGCTCTATGTAAAGGTAAACGTACTTGTGCTACTTATCATCCTATTGCTCAATTTGTTTCTTATGATCATCTTTCTCCATCTCTTCGTACTTTTGCTACTTCTGTGCCTTCTGTTTTTGTCCTTTAACACTGTTCAAGAAGCTTTGTCTATTTCTGAGTGGCAGATAGCTATGGAGGAGGAGATGTGTGCTCTTCATAGCAGGAATACTTGGACGTTAGTTCCTCTTCCTCCTAGGAAAACTATTGTTGGGTGTCGCTGGGTGTTCACTGTGAAGTACCATCGTGATGATCCTGATGGGACTGTTGAGCGTTACAAAGCTCGTCTTGTTGCCAAAGGCTACACCCAGACTTATGGTGTCAATTATGCGGAGACGTTTTCCCCGATTGCCAAGATTGGCTCCGTTCGGCTTCTTATCTCTCTTGCTGCCAATCTTGGTTGGCATTTGTTTCAGTTGGATGTCAAGAATGCTTTCTTGCATGGGGATCTTGTTGAGGAGGTTTATATGGAGCAACCATCCGGGTTTATTACTCAAAGGGAGTCTTCTCACGTATGCCACCTTCGGAAAGCTCTTTATGGGCTTAAACAGTCTCCAAGGGCTTGGTTTGGGAAGTTTAGTGATGTTGTCTTGAGATTTGGTATGAAGCGCTGCCATTCTGATCATTCTATTTTTTCTCTTACATCCGCCCAAGGAAAAATATTATTAATTGTCTATGTTGACGATATTATTATTACCGGTGATAATCAAAACGGTATTGATGAGTTGAAGCTTTTCCTACAACGTCAGTTTCATACCAAAGACTTGGGCAAATTGAGATATTTCTTAGGTATTGAGGTAGCACGGTCAAAGGATGGTATTAATCTATCGCAGAGGAAATATGTGTTGGATATTTTAGAGGAGACTGGTTTATTGGGGTCAAAAGCCTATTGAGACTCCTATGGACCCCAACTTCAAACTGTGTGTTGATCAGCGGGAGTTACTTTCTAGTCCTGATCAGTATCGTCGCTTGGTTGGAAAGCTGAATTATTTTACTGTTACCCGTCCAGATATCTCATTTGCACTTAGCTTAGTTAGCCAATTTATGTCAGTTCCACGACTTCCACACTGGGAAGCTGCCTTAAGAATTTTAAGCCCATCCAGGACGTGGTCTGTTTTATAGAGCTAGTGGACACTTGCGTGTTGAGGCCTTCACTGACTCTGATTGGGCAGGAGGACCATCTGACAGGAGATCTACTACAGGATATTACATTTTTCTTGGTGGAAATCTTGTTAACTAGAAAAGTAAAAAGCAGACAGTAGTTGCACGGTCTAGTGCAGAGGCGAAATATAGAGCTATGGCTCATACAACGTGTGAGGTTGCATGGATACGTTCGTTTCTTGAAGAGATAGGGTTCCCTGTGCAGGTACCTATGAATTTGTATTGTGATAACCAAGCTGCAATCCATATAGCATCCAACCCAGTGTTTCATGAGAGGACTAAACACATTGAAGTAGATTGTCATCTAGTTCGAGAAAAGTTGACTGGTGGAGTGATTGCTACGCTGCTTGTATCTACAAGTGCTCAGTTAGCCGATATGTTTACTAAGCCATTGTTCAAGCCACGTTTGGAGTTACTTTGCAACAAGCTGGGACTTATTGATATTTACTCTCCAGCTTGAGGGGGAGTGTTAGAATAGTATATGTGGTTTGTCCCACATTGTTTAATTATGTCATGTAATATATTGAGTATTAATATAAATAAACCTCTCATGTGTTAGGGTTAATTAACACCCTAACTCTTGTTTTCTATCTTGTAACAGTAGAGTTACCCAACCATCATTTTCAACAATTTGAACTAGAAGATCGAAAAAACAATCCAGGGCTCTAGAGTCATCCAATTGTCCCTCGCAAATTAATTGGATGGACTATTGAATTGGGTTATAAACGCTAACCTACAATGAGAACCAATCCTTAATTGTAATGCATTTACATCAAACCATCTCAGTGAAACAAAGGCCCCAAATCATATGCCTTTTTACAATAGCAGTTAAATACAAAGGCAGCATCAGGTGGAGGGGGAAGGAAAAGCTTAAACTGACATACACAGTGTATCTTTCCATCTGCAATATAAGTTCCTCTTAAGCAAAACCATTTGAAAGACCTAAAATCATTTCATGGGTTCAAACCACACCTCTTCCCCCAGTACAAAGGCATAGCCTCCTACGCCCCTCTCATCCCCTTCAAATTGAAACCTCCTGCCCAAGCTTATATTATAGGAACATTGGCATAGCTCCCACGCAAAACCCAACTCCTTTGCCAAATCACAATGAACAAATAAACAGTCCACCATATCCTTCACTCTTTGGTACATGTAGCACCCTAAGGAAGTCAACTTTGTTGAACCCCCACCTCCAAAGGCTTTTCTCCAATTTACACCCTCAATAATAAATATAAAGATTTAACAGCATATCACTTGACATAAACTTCCTGCAACAAACTTTACTACTAGTTCCTCTCAAACTATATCCGTAAGGAGTATCAATTATCATGCAATGCATCCACGGCCTCTAGGCTCCAATCCGCCACTAAGCAGATGAAAGACAACTCCATATTATCATCAATTTGTGATTTTGCAATTAGTTTCATCTGTCTTTGAATCGACAACCCCATTTATATTATCATGCCATTTTTTACGAATCTCAAAGTTTTAATGAACTGTGTACTGTTCATACACTAGAATGTACAGGGCTCCAATAAAAAAAGTTTTAAGTGAGTCCCATTATTTATCCATAGATTGCATGATATGGCTTAGTTTTTTGTGTTGGACTGCATTTTATGGCTTCCCTATTGTATTCTTCAAATTATTTTCCCACAATTTAAACATTAAATAGGCAGTAAACTGGAAAAAGAAATGAGAGACACAGGCATAATATACTTGATAGTCAATACTCAATACATCTAGATTACTAATTGTAGCTGTTTCAGGACAAGAGGGCAAGTACCTCAAAGGTCCACATGATTTGAGGCCCTTTCCCCACAAAATGAAGTACAAAGCCGTTATGCCACCATTAATTATGGAAGGTACGACCTGTAACGCAAAGACAGGAGGATAAGAAATCTGTGATCACATAAGCAGTGGTGAGCTTGATTTTTCCTTTTATCATTCATTTCATCCAGTAAAAGAAAGTACTCAGTTTACCTGTGTGTTAGAAAGTGGTCTGCCTTTCCAAGGTTTTTGCAAAGCTAAAAATATGATGGATGATGGAACTAGACAACTGAACATAAAAAGTACAACTGAAGCTCCTGTCTGAGACAAGTAGTGGTACATGGAATACACTGACCATATTCTAAGGAAGTTACCAATAACATGGACAATCTGTAATGGAGTGTGCCTGCAAAGAAAGGACGCCATCACTGTAAAAAACTGAGTGCGGCAAAAGAGGAATATGTACAAGGGATCGACGAAACAAATAGCCATGATTTAGCATATAATTCTGACAAAATCTCACCAGTCTTGGTACAAATCATTCCGAAAATTTTCCAATATAGCCAATAAAGTGGCCAACTTAACAAGTCTTCGCCCCAAATCCCTATCACTTTGGGGCCATAACCTCCAACAGTCCAACTAATTGATTCTAACTATTTAGTGATATAGTAATTGCGGACAAATAATACTTTTAGTGTGACTAAATTTGCCATATAAACATCTTCACCAACTCAAAACCAACTTTACAAAGCAAGTGGAGTGGTAGCCTGGAAGTAGGTACCGTATACTCCCGTGCAACTACAACTAACAATAATGACTTTCCCAAAGCAGCAAAAAAATAAAAACTAATTTTGCTACTAAAACAAGCGACTAAGAGCAGGCAACTAAAACATATTTTGCATATTAGCATGTGAAGTCAAACTACACAATGGAAGCCTTACAATAGACAAGACATGTCTCATTTTGGCAAGGGCCGGCGGATGAGGTTCATCAACCAACTAACTACCTAGTTGCCTTCTCATTGGCAAAACTCAAGTTTACTGGATCAAGGATGGCTGAGGCCCTAAGGTGCTTTTAGTTGAATCAAAGGGTTATTAGATATCATCGAAAAGCAGCAAAAAATTCCACTCAATTCAAACTCCGGTGAACCATTGTAACCTAAATACGCTAGTGGTAGTCGATCAATAAGTACTTCCCTGCTACTGTATAATCAAAAGCTTAAGAACTAACCGAAACCACGAAACTTCCAAGAATATTAATTTGGTCTTCCATGCTCGTAGCTGACAGCAAACTAGTGGACCTATGCAACACTAAACAGTACTCACAACAAATTAGGCAGCTAACAAATACCAGGAATACAACCATAGAAGGCAACAAAATTTTGAATTTGCCCTGTCAGTTAGGTAAACAAACTAAGCGAGGTAATATGAGAAGCCAATAAGACTTTGGCATCAATATTTCAACTCCCAAAAAGGGAAAATTCAAAGAATTCTTAACTTCGATTTGTTCCCTTTTCCTCCATTTTCCGATCAACTCAATGAGCGACCAATTGTCCATTAGACTCTTTTTTTCTTAAACTGCAGAAACTTAACTGTCCATTAGACTTGGGTCCTTCGAATTAAACAATACTACTTCAACTACAATCATAAATCTTGAAAATGCAAAACCCATCTACTTGCAGTCGCGTTACAATTAATTAGCTTTTCTAAAGAATCAAAGAAAGGATTTAGGGATAAAATTTTATGGGTTTGCATTAACGCCCGAAATGAATCCTCGAAATTGAGTATTTTAGTTCACCTGAAGGCGGGGTTAGAGGAGCCTCGATCTTCAGAAATCATTTTAGGGGACATCATCCTTGCAACTGTCTCGATCTCTTCAGCTACGTCCAAAATGCAGCTTCAAGAAGATGTTGCGTATACTTGTGTACTTATATGTATTGCGTACATCAAGTACCCATTACAGAGAAATTCATTGCTTCTTCTTCTACTTCAACAGTTCCCAAACAGAAACGAAAGAGGAACTCACCATTCCTATGTGTTGTACTGGGCTTGGATCAGTGGGTGGCCGTATTTAGCAGCAAAGAACTACCGAAGAAAGATTTTCTTGTACCAGGCATAAAGTATTAGGCCCATGGGCCTAGTTAAGCCTAGCTTGATAACTCAGGCCCTAACCCCGGAAACCTTCATCCATTTGAACCCAGAATATGTGATACGCTAAGGGCCTCTTGGGCCTGACTCATTTTCGCATTTCATATTTTCATTTTTGAGTTTTGGGTGTTTGGCTGTCTAAACCCAAAACACATTAAATCAAAGAAAAAAGATAGAGACGCTAATACTTATACCAACAATTGCACAAATTTCCTCATATATGTGAGACCTGCATATGAGTGGTAAGTCTCATATATCCTATGTGAAAGGGTTTGCGTAATTGTTGATTAAGTATTAGTTTCTTTAGCAAACTTGTAATCCAAAACTCATTCTCAAAATTTGACACAAGTGAAGTCAAAAGTAGGTTATCAATTTTTCCCAGTTTAATTAACAAAAGACCTACAAAAATGTATTCCATACATACCTTTCAAACACTACTCCTGTTGCAAAATGTATTTTTGCATATTTTTCTCAAACACTCTTATCAAATTCAAAATACGTTTTGACCATAATCCAAAAATCAAAAAAATAAAAAATGAAAAACTGAAAATAAGATCCTCAAACACCCTCTAACCAGACCAGCTTTCATGATTCATCCATTTTAGATGAGAGAGAGAGAGAGAGAGAGAGAGAGAGAGAGAGGTGGGTTCTTCACCCCCATACCCACCGCCCCTTCTTTCCCATTCCTTGTTTCCCATTATAGGCTCCGTTCATTTACCAAGAATGTTATGCGAAAAATTTAATCCTGAGAAAAGTGAAATAAAGTGAAGTAAGAGAAAAGAAAATTTATTTTCCCATGAGTGTTCACTTGATAAAGGATTTTTCCTGGAAAATGTAATTGACGCGAGCAAATTTTCCCACAACACTTAATTCCTTCATTTTTGCAAGAGGCATTTTGAGAGAAAGTGAGTCCTAGTGAAAAAAATATTTTTATGAGTCTCATTATTTTCTTTCTAACTAAACACCCAAAAAGTTATGAGAGTTGATTTTTCCACTATTTCCCATATTTTCTTGACAACTGAACAAGACCATAGATCTCTTCCTTCTCCTTCACCTCTTCGCTGCCCACCTGATCCGGCTCTCTCCTCTCCTCTCCTCTCCTACGTAATAATGCTTGTAAAAAATGTTACGACCCTCTCAACATCCATAGCCCTCACCATTGGGATTTTACATCATTAAAATTCCTCAGAATATGGAAACTATCACCTCGTTATCAAATTGGACATGAATCATGATCGTCATAAATATTACTCCCTTCGTTCCATAATATTAGTCCCCTACGAAACTATGTGCAATTTTCAAACTAAAAAATAATACGTCTATAAAATAATTTTTGAATTTTTTCCGCATCGTTTAAAAGTTCACAATGAGATCTATTAAACAAGATCCATATTGATGAACAAATTATGTTCATAAGTATATTATTTTTTAGTTTGAAAATTACAAGTAATTTCGTAGGGGACCAATATTATGGATCAGAGAGAGTATAACAGATCAAAATGTGGGGGGAGAGAGAACAGGTAGATACTGCAAATTGGTGAGCTCTGGTAATCAACCTAGTTCTTTCATACAAATTTCCCCGGAAAATATAACACTGAGAAGAAACAAATACATTGTTGTTGGGCAAAACTCCTCTATGTTCCAAGTCCAGGGAATCATTACCTGGACCCCCTTCTGTCAAACAGCCGACTCGAGCAAGGTTGAGATTATAGGAATAGCTAATAGCCACTTGAAAATACTACCCAACACTGTTCCAGCAAAGTACTAATTGTGCACCCTTCAAACATGGTTTTCCTGTCCGTGCCTTTTTTGATCCCTTTCCGTATAACCAAGTCTGGCTAACCTGTTCCTATCGTCCGGAAGATCATGGTGACTATGGTGGTGGGACCCGTGGGAATAATCACTCCGCTGTCTGCCCTCCATTGGTCTGTCAGGTGGACTCCCCGCCTTTCTCTTGCGGTTGATGGCCTTCGGCGACCGATACCCATGGCCCACATCATCAAGTGCTGCAACCTCACCTTCTTCCACATTCTCTGAGTCTTGTCCACGAGTGAGCTGCCCTTTCTCGTGATCAGGTAATTTCAAAGGTTTGGACCAATTTGTCCTCCTATCCTGTTTGACCTTCTCAGTCTCTGCAGCCAATTCGATACCATCTTCCAGTTCCCTTTCAATGAGGTCATCTTCATCCATCAAGTCTGTTTTCCTAGTTGTGTCACCACGCGCCTTCTTTCGTTTCTCCAGTGCCGCCTTTACCTTGTCTTTGTCTATCTTTTTAATTGCTTCTTGGGGTGACTGACCAACAATACCACCATCTCTGTAGCCATGGTATTTATCCTTCACTTCCCCTGCTTCTCTCGTTTTTGCCCTCCCACCATTCCTTGCTTGATCGTCTTCACCACATCGGTTTTCGACTTCCTCAATGTTTTCCTGGTATTGCAGCTCCTCTGATTCATGGACCTCACCATCTACTTTTTGGTCTGAAGGACTCTTTATCTCTACACTACTCCCATAGTCATTACTCCAATTTTGGGTGGTTTTAGAATGCCCGCCCCTGTTATCGGAGTGTGTATGATCTTCTGCTGACCGAGATGATGCTGGCTTTAGGGTTGCAGGTTTTGAAGTATTAACTCCACTCTGAGCCATACTATTTATAGGAGCATGTTCGTCGTTGCCAGTGGTAGCTTTGGAAGGGGGACGATGACTAACTGCGGCACCAGCACTTCCTTCTGCTTCACTTGTCTGTGAAGGCGGTGGTACTCTATTTTGTTCATAAAGTTCCAACATTTGATTGCTAACCTCTGCACACAATGAATAATGAAGCTGAATACAATATGCAATATCCTGAAACTATTACTCATTATATATATCACAGAGGCAAGTAAAATGGGCATTGCTCAATCTCGAAAATTCATGAAGAAGAAGCATAGTACCAGCCATCGCAAGAGATACAAATGAACAAAATGAAAACTACCGAAAACAGAACCTGAAATTTTAAATAGATGTAAAGAAGCAACTAGAAAAATTCTCACAATTTGTCACATATGCGAAAGAACAAAACTCAAACATATTTTAACAGAGAGATTGTGAATTACTAATTTAATAGAACCTGAAGCAGCCACTTCAGGCAGATTTTGCCACAGGTTGGGTCTAGGTGTACCCATGATCAATGAAAATATTGAAATTTGGTTTCTGAAAACCATAACCAAGATTTGAGATACTATTGAAAATATGAATAAATATCTTAAGTTCTTAACTGACATATCCATCATCACAATGAAGACATAAATACGCATTTTATCTTTCTTAGATCTAAAGGAAAATGCAAAAAAAAATAAAAATAAAAATAAAGATTCAACATAATATCAAAGAAGAGAAAGGAGATGCCATCAATGTCAGCATCCACGGGGGGAGATTTTCGCCTCTACACCTAATTAAATATCAAAGATGGCATTAAATCAAATTTCAAAAAGATAGAGCAATACAGCACTATAGATGTGCATCATTGCTTTTCAAAGGAAGGCAAGCAACCAACCCTCCAATTGACGTGGGGTGACATCAAACTCCTGCCACCAAACCTTCTCACCGTCAGATGGGAGCTTTACTTTTAGGAACTTGGCAGCAAGGAAAATTGCACCTGCTGCAATGTGGTGGGGCTTAAATTGCAAGCAAAGAGATGTCCGCAGCCTGCATGCCGCTATCCCCAGTCAAAAAGAGACAAGGAAGAATGACCGTTGATGGCCATTATTTAAAGTAAATGATATTGTCATACCCATCATTGACAAAATTCCACGCAACTTGAGCAAGGGCATTTTGAGCAACCTTGAATTTCTTTATGGCCTCCACAAGAGGTTTATATGGATGATGCACATTAAGATCAAAACCAAGAGTTGCAAGAACAACCCTCTCTCCCAATAAAATTAGTTCTTTTTGTTGCTCGTATACCTCCTGCATGATTGATGTCAATATGTCAACTAAGTACCAATAATTAATACTACAACAGATTACACATGATGTTCCTCCTTAAATATTTGGAAACGAAATCTACAAGAATGACGATTTTTTTACATTGTACTAGAAGTTGCATTAACCCCCAATTGCGCTAGAAGCATTTGAAGAAGATTGGGTAGGATCTTGACCTCTCACATACCAAACATAACCAAACAAACAAGCTCAACTGGAGAATATGTGAATAAGGGACAACTAAAAGATAAGGATTGTACCACAAGGACTAACACAATGACATTACCTTTTGCTTGATCCTCTGTACCGCGGCAGGATCCTTTTTGTTAATGATTTCATAAGAAACAAGTATCACATCCTTCAATGGACGAGGAGTTTCTTCAACTTTACCCGCAAGAAACATGCAAACTGTTGCAATAGTCTGATGGAAATATAGAAGTTAAGTTAGGGTTAATCATCTATCAAAAAAATTAATTTTCTTGTTATTGGTCTCGATCATAGCCAAGAAACAGAAAATATATAGCACCAAATAGAAAATCACGGAGCCAGAAGCTTCAACCAGCCACACATCAAAAAAGAGGAGCATGTGTTTGGGTCAACCGACAAATCAGTCACGCAAGTCCAAATACAGGAGACCAGATTGCAAAAAATGCCATTAACATTGAACTGAACATCAAAGGAGTCTGGCACAAGGAGATCAGCTCAATTCAAGTAACCTGGAATAATTAACTCCTCACAACAAATGTCTTAAGCCATATATGTTAAGTTGCCAAAGGGCATTCTTGTACTTAGTCCCTAACATAATTAAAAGTTGCGACAGGAGAAGGCATAATTTATCCTTTCCTGTCTTTCAGCACCATCTTTTCTATTTTTCTCTTGTTTTTAATGTACATCATTGTACACCATACGAGTGACCAAGTCCAATAGTCCATGGTAGGAAAAAAGAGTATCTTTTCAACTCTTTTCTCATTCTATGGTGTCCAAGCAGTTGCAGAGCTCACCAACCAGAACTCTCCCAGCCTTCCACCGTGGAATGAGCATGCCAAACATTCTGAGCAGGAAACTAATGACATGAAGTCTATCCAAGGCGCTAAGAATATCTCCAGTGGGTTGCTATATGTCATGCAAAGACAATTTAGAGCAATACTCCCACAAAATTCTCCTCCAATGGTAAGCTGAAACCTAGCCCAATAATAGAGAGAGCTGAGAAACAAATGAAGTTCCAAAGAAGGGAATGGTATTTCTACCAAAATGGTAACCACTGGAATGACACTACCGGGAAAATAGCATGTAAACACTTCAGTATGCTAAAAATTTGTCAATGCCAATGCCATTTTTACCCTTGTCCTCTCCTCCCCGACAAAAAACATCTCACACCTATGCTCCAAGTACTCCCACGTGAGACATTGACAATGACGCTCAATGTACGGAATGCGCTTCCTAGACATGCATCTAACAAGTACTATGAGTTTTGACTATGCATAGGAATTCCATCAGTGAAAAAATGCTTCGATTTATTTGTAACTCACATTACCCAAATATATGGAATAAAAATTTAAATAAAATCCAACAGACACAGTGTGTAGTTAAGACATATGCACCAATCCACCTGTAATTAAGTCCACCGAACATATCACCACCTCTAAATACAATAAGATAGCTAATGGCTTCAGCAAATTACCACTTAAGGATAGAAAAGTGAACTTAATTCCCATTAAGGATGCACTCAGTTTTTGTTAATTTATGTTGAGTTAGGGGTTCTTTTGTCATGTATATAATTTCCCTGAATTCATTGCATGGTTAGCGTGATGGACAGATTAAGGGTTTGAATAAAAAAACGGGTGACTGAATAAGTTGAAAGGAGCAATTCCAAACAATAGGGTCTGATCGAAAAAAATTCATAAAAGAGGGTGATCCTAAAAACGGGTTATGCGTAGCAAAGGAGAAAGGAGGCAGTACCAACAGATTTAATTTGAACGGAGCGAACCACTCACCTCCCTAGGGCCACTACCAATCTGTTTCCACTTTTACAGTTCTTTAATTTGAATTGCGCTTTTTAGGCTTCTTCCTCATTGTAACAGATTGTTTCTCACCCGAGACTATAGGTTGGACGGGGCGGCAGATGGTGATGTTGGGCGACAGTGGTGGTGATGTTGTTCAGGTGCTTGACGAAGGTGATTGAGTTGTCAAGATGGGAACAAGATACTTACTAATAAGGGTCTTGAGGTATAAAAGCAGGGCAATCCTTATGCGTGTATTTTTGGAGAAGGGCTGGAGCTCGTGGGTAATGATATAAAAATTCTGAACTGGCCCGTAAAAAGCCCTAACAGCTTTGATACTACCTGCCTATATGCATTACCAAGGTCCTAGCACCTGATGTCCCCTATTCATTTGGAGCCTTATCAAGGGAAAGGGCCAGGGGAAAAGACTTTGCCAGCTTTAATAGTCCAGAACATCTTATCCATGTCAATTTTATCAGATAATCGCTAATAACATTACATCGCTCAGTGCAGCATTTGCAGCAACGAGCCAACGAGTAAATCAGAATCATTAAGCTAAGATTCTTACTCAGGCAAAAAGGGAATAGGAGTTCAAATGCTACAAAGGATCAGTAACTCACCCTTCTGTCATTCTTTGCATGGGATTGACGATGGAAGAAACGGTGACAAAAAATTATTGCAGTAGCAATTGTTACCTGAGGCCTGCAATTGGAAACATCAACTATCTCCTATTTTCAGTAAACCAGACCAGACTAAGCCTTGCGTCCAAATCAAGTAGGGTCATACAGTAAATAGTAATCTTTTTGGCCATTCACCTCAGTTAATATGAAATCGCAGCTGTTTATAGATAAAAACGTAGGCCTTGTCTTGAATGGATTTGATCTCATAAAATCTAACATTCTCAATGAATTTTAGCAAAACTGGATTTTGTCAACACAAGATTATCTCACAAAATCATTTACAAAACATCTTTATCAACCCTAGATATAATCCATTGGGAAAACAATGTCATTTTATCAAACCTCTAAACAAAACTAGATTTCATCAAAATTAGATTTTATCTCATAAAATCCATCCAAGAACAAGGCCTAAAAGTATTCCAATTACGAATTTGTCACTCATTAAACAACACAAGGGGACAGTTTACAAGATCTATGATTCTAATTGACAACAGTCATATCAAGAATAGAAAGATCTAAAGATCAAATATAACACAATCATCTTCTGTGCTAAATACATGAACCTGTTAAAGACTGAAAGCTGCATACTAGAAAACCACAACCAAAGCATTAACACATAATCCAACAATCAGTTATCTTCAATGATGTTTATGTGGCACCACAACTGTGAAATTCTCTCAACAGTTAAAGCATTTTAGTTTCTATTATGCTCAAGGTAGGTACAGATGGCATAAAATAGTAACACAGATGCCTACCCATTATTAGCACAGATGAACTAAGTGATGATTGTAATATTAGGAAAAGTAGAGCAAGATTTAAAATTTCGGCTGCTCCATTCTGTAAGATTCTCGGGTTTGAACCCATTAGACTCCGCAACAACTGGTGAGAGTTGAGACCAAGGTACTGAATATCAGCGATACAGGTCTGAAGCTACTGATCCCGTTACTCAACAAACATCAGAGGTACAAAAATTGGCATATTTAGTGCTGAATACATATAGTGTTGAATACACCGGTCATATACATAGATCTCCAGTTATACCTATTGGTTTCAGATCTTCCAGTGCCACTTTTCTCTCTCCCCCTCTCACTAGGATTCCCTTCACCTCTCCTCCACCATATCTAAAGTCTACCTCCATAAGCACTTCCCAACAACACATGACTGAAGTATTTCAACAGGGAGGACCCAAGACCAGTTGCTTCAGAACTGAGTTCAGAAAATCCAGGAGAACAAAACTCAATCTTGACCACACTCCTCTCTCCTATCTTCAGGCTTATGTGGAGCTGGTGAGGGCGTGATGTCCTGACTCCTGGTTCTTACTAAGGGCGTTGACTCTTCTTCTCATGTGAGGATAGGTCAGGAGAAGGGAATGGAATGCAAGGAGGATGGCACGGCACTAGAATCAACCTAGGAGACACAACACAAGGTATATGTTGGCGAGAAGCTGGTTTTGTGGAACAGATTTTCTCCTAGTCATGGAATTTAGTCAAAAGAAGGACAAGATCGTTGTGTTACTAGTGCATAGGTCTCTAATGTCTTGGATGGGGTGAGTCAGGGTTTTAAATAAAGACCATTACTTATGGTATCAGTTGTTAACAAACAGGTATATATATATATATATAATATATATATATATATATATACATGGAAAAAAATGATTTTTTTGTGTTGCAAATTATTTTTGGAAAATCCAAGCCGTCCAATGTGTTCAGAAGGTGTTTTCAAGGGTCCACGCTAGAAATCTTCAAAAAAATATATATTTTGGAAAATATATATATTTTGGAAAACTGCTTGGATCAAGCCCTTCCCGGTATTTGTTTTTGAAGATTTCTAGCGTCGACCCTTGAAAACACCTTCTGAACACATTGGACGGCTCAGATCGTCAAAAAAAAATTTGGATCATGGAGGTCCGGAATCCGGACTAGAAGCTTTATCAGCCGATACATGGCTATATAACCAATATAGTTATGTTTTCCAATACTTCAATTTAGAACCCTAGGTGAATGATAGTGCAAGGAAAAAAATAGGAGCGTATTAGGACAATAAAGGGAAGGTGCCTACCACTTGCACACACTGATCTAACCTAACAATGGGCAAATGCAGAATCTAGACGGAATTCATTGGACTCCAACAATGTTCCATTCTCAAACTCAGGAAAGAAGAATAATGACAAAATCAATGAGTTCTGGGGTCCCTTACTAGGAATGACAATTTGCTCTTTGATTGACCTTGACTAGCTTTCTCAATTCAGTGATATTGGAAATAGCCTTTTAGGTACCCCCGCCTCTGTACGGTCGGGGCATATGGGTTAGACTATCACAACAAGACTCGCATGGACTTTCATTGAGACCAACTCGCTTCTCTCTCCTTAGGATACAGTGAACCTTAAAGAACAAATGCCAAGTATGAAGCGAGCATGATATTCTAATCCTCACACCCAAATCCCCATCCCGCCCCAAACACAATTTTAATTAAATATACATCCTTAGACTTCAGAGTCCTATGTTCGTAAGTATTACCTTTCCAAGGGATGTTGCTCGTTGGCGGATATGTCATACGGCAAAAACCCAAAAAAGAACGGTACAGATAATTTTTTTTTTTTATGAATTTTAGCATGCTTCATTATAAATAGGCTAAGTATAGCATATTGTGCCAATCTATGTAGCACCAACACTTCTAGAGGTCGCAATATCCCTGTATGGGACACAGAGACACGGGGACACATGGGAACACGTATTGGACAGGCCACATGTCGTGTCCGTCAAATGAAATTATTTTTTGAAGGGGGCACTCGGGGGACACGGCATGTCCCATATCTACACTCTCCAATTCTCACGATCTCACTCGCCCTCCTTCCCTCTCTTGATGTATATACATATACATATATATATATATATATATATATATATATATAGTGTGTGTGTGTGTGTGTACGGGTATATATTCGATGTATATATCTCCGTAGTTGTGTGTATATATCTTACATGTATATATGTGTATATACCAACACATAACAATGTAAATATCTTACATATATAAAAAAAAATGTATCACGCACACACACATAATTATTTATTTATTTTTTCCGTGTTCCCCGCCGTGTCCATGTCCATTTTTTTAGAATTCCAGTGTCCGTGTCCGTATTCGTGTCTATGTCCGTGTCTGTGTCAGTGTCCATGCTACATAGGTGCCAATAGAATCAAGATAGGGGGGACTTCAGAGTAATAAATCAGAAGATGGGGTCTGAAGTGTAATTTGACTAGTTCTAAAAGCAAAAGAACGCAGCAGATCTAGGTCTGGAACAGGTGGCAATCTATTCTCCACCTTCTCACCCCTTCTCTGTATCTCTCTAACCACGAAAACGATCTCTGGCAAGTTGGCGACTGATCACTGCTCCAGCAACACAGGTTTGGATCTTTTCTCTCCGTCTCTGACTCTCCCATCTCATTTCTAGGATTCTCTCTGCTAAAAAACATACATAAAAGCTCCAGTCGCATACCCATGCCGAACCCAAACCATACGAATGTACCTGGTGCACTTTCGGGCATACTGGGTACTTATTTTTCCGTACCAGGTACCCGTAAGCCTTAGATTTCAGCATACCCGTGCTTCATATGATGCAACTATTTAGTGCTTGGATATGATGATTTCCATTATTTTTATTAGTTTGTTGCTTTGAGCTGCTTGCACTCTATTTACATGTTCTTTATTCAATGCTACCGGTATTGATGTACTTGGTGAAACATTATACCCTTTGAGAGGGAAGTTTGGTGGCTAATCCAATACCAAATTGGAGAATCAGGGCCAAGTCCAAATGCAGGAAAGGCTCGTCATTCGGGGATTGGGAATGTAAGGATTCACTGTAAGAAACCCTGGAGGGGCAGACTACTATTGTCCAAAAGGCTGTACAGGGAAAATGGAAACTTCAAGGCCGAGAGGCATGGAGGAGATCAAGGCTGTACAGGGAAAGGCTGTACATCTCAATCCAAGAGCCTGAAGGAGCTCAAGAAAATGGAGTTTTCAATGATGGTCATACGGAGTGAAAGGCCGTGAAGAACAAATAAGTCCATCTAGAAGGTACTTATTTGCCATAATTTAAAAATATATATTATAATGCAATGTATAGTGGTGGCATTGTATTGTTGAGCAATTTAAGGGTGGTGGACATCGACGATATTATGGAAGGGGAGCACTGCTCGTCTTGTCCCTTAGTCTTGACGGAGATTGGATCCCCCACATATTTAGTTCTTGCTCTATGTTGGTGCAATTTGGCATAGTAGAAAGGTTTGAGAATAGATTGGCCAAATGAAAAAGACAATATATCTCTAAGGGTAGTAAGGATTAACTTGATTACCAGAAGATTTATAAACCTTCAAACCTCTCTTATTATCTAAAGTCCCTAATCATTATCCCTACCAAGGTGGAGGAGAAATTGGCAATGCTTCAAAGAGATTTCCTTTGGGGAGGCTTAAGTATGAATTCTAAAGTTCTCCTTCTAAGTTGGGGGAGGCCGGGAGGCTATATTCTGTATCAAGAGTTAAGGATTGGCTAATAGTGGATTTCAGAACTTCAACTACACTTTTCTTGCTAAATGTTGCTAAATGGCAGTGCAGATATGCTTTAGAGGAAAACGAAAATCAGCCATAGAGAAGTGTAGTGGACTGCAACTAATATGTCATGGAACTTCTTATTGCTTGGAGAGGTGGAAGAGTGGGTATGAGAAGGAAGTGTGTTTGGAACATGATTCCTCTCTGTGTGATGTGGATAATTTGGCAAGAGAGAAATCAGAGATGTTTTGAAGGAGTGGAGAAACCCTTGTTCAGAATCATTAGTTTTTTGGTGAATAGTTTGTATAGTTGGGACGAGAGATTGTTATCCTTCTCTTGACCAATTTTTTGACGGGTTTGAGCTTTTACTTCCACGTGGTGGCGTATAGGGTCTTTTTGTCAGTTGCCTCATTTTCTTTTTTTGTAAATGGGAAGCATCCCTTATGCTCTTTTTAATATAATTACTTACTTATCAAAAAAAAGTTTACCCATCAAAAAAAAAAAACTATAGTTCCACCAAGGAGTTTAGACTTCCTTACAGAAGCATGAGTCATATATGGTGGATTCTTGAAATAGCAATGGGAAAGGGTGGAATATTGTCGAGGTTCAGGTGGGAATGGTAATAGAACCCAGATTTGCATTAGTTTAGGTGCATTCCCCGTTTGGTTGCAATCCCCCGATTACAACGGGAATGATTTCTGAAACATCCATAGCAACCAAACTATACTACAAGAGTACATTTTGTTGCCTTATGGTGTGTTGTGTTACATTTCGTCGTTATCTGTTAACTTAAAAAGATTATATGACACAAGGACTACCCCAACTACATTTCTTTGGGCTTCGTACAATGTGTCCATTAATGTGCAGACCTGTTTGACCAGCAAGCTTAGTAAGATATGGTGACAACCAGATCACAGGGTTAGTCCACAGCTGAGTGCAAACAGTGACACCTGGCCAAATGAATTAAAGTTTTGCAAAGCTTGGTTCACTAACAAACTAGTTAGTGAATCAGGTGTGTTTCTGGGAATTGTATGCAAAGACTCCAAAATTAAATGACAACTTTTAGGTCGTGTCTCATTAGATGCAACAATCCCAATTAATCCTTTGTTGTGTCTCAAGCAAACAAACATGCAAGAAACAGAACTCCAACAGTTCCGTAACTGTAAGTATATATGAAATTTTGAAAAGTCAATCAAGGTCACCTATAGTTCATAATTAACAATAAACCAAAAAAAAAATTGAAATACTAAATTGGAGGCACAAGAACTTACACTTTAAGCCTCATGCCTAAATCTTGTAAGAATGTACAGTAAGACTTCCGTAGATAAGTCTCTTTCTTCATATCAATGCCATCAAGTCGAGATGGAGAACCATCTTCTATTTCCTTCCTAGAGAAATACCAACGGCCACCATCCTCTGGCTTTTCCAGAGATATTTTGTAAGGTCCGCCTTCATATATTCCATGATGTGACACTTCACCAGGTAACATACTAGCCATCTGTATCTCTTTCCACAAAAAAGTACACGTGCTTTGTATTTGTGGTCTGCTTGCTTTTTTCTATTCTTAAATGGGAGGCCTCAACTACTATGTGTCCATATCACCATCATCATGTAGCATACTGTCTGTGAATCAACAGAGAAAGAAAGGAATGTAAGCTATAACTATAAGCAATTTCTTCCAGCAAGTAGTTTCCAAGAAAACTAAATGGCTTATAAAACTTCCCTAAATATGCACAAACATTAATAGGAAAAAAAAAAAAAAAGAACTGTAAAAGAAAATCCAAATTCTAAAACCAACTCAGAGCAAAATGCTCCTTTTCTATAATAAGTCTAAGACCTGAATCCAGGAAAATATACTCAAAATTTCCACAAGCACTTTTCCACTTAAGTCGTAAAGAATGATTTTTAAGATAATAGTTAAACTTTGTATTTAGCATTAACAACCAGCAAAACTCATTCACAACTGAAAGCGCGATTCTTTCTTTTTATTTGGAGATGGGCCACTAAAAAGGCAAAAAAACACAATATAAGGCTGGTGTCCATTATCTACCTAAAACCAAACAAGTAAAAGCATGACAATGATAATCACTACATAAGCAAATGGAACCATACTTCCCCGATAATGAAGAAAACTCGACCGGGAGAAAGAAAACCCACTTGTGTTGCTGTTTTTCTTAGCTTAGTTAGCTATACTATTGGTGAAATATTTTCAGGTAAAGGAATTGGTTCCCTCCTATTAGGAGCATTTGGGATTGAAAACTAAAACAGCAATAACCACTGGAATCGAAGCAATCCAAGGTAAGCATAGGTAACATGGTTGCAGAGAATCAATCTTACTAAGAGTAATTTAGGCCCCTAATCCGAAATCTAACTACACAAAAAAAATAGTAAATTTAGACACATAATACAGGATGCACACGACTCAAATTTTGAGCTCGACACTCTATAGCTAACGAATAAAGCCCATTTACAGCTTTCTAGGTTAGCGATCCGGAACTAAAAATCAAAATGAACCGAAAAATCACATGTACCAACATATCGTCCAAAATACCAAATTCTTCATCGAAACCTAAAATCAGTTACCAAATTCAAGAGAGATTGGAAATCGACGTCTAGACCAAAACGCGAGACACCAAGTTTAAATACAGTGTGCAGAAATATGCAAGAATAAATTGCCCATATGATACGCATTGCGCACATAAGTACATGTAGAGAGAGAGAGAGAGAATACACAGTGAAGGGAAGATAATCGAACAGGAACTTGAAGTGTCGATGGGCGTCGATGGGCATCTCAAGTTAGACGGCGGTGTTGAGACTTTATTACTTGACTTAGAGACGAGAGGGAGGGCGGCCGGATGAGGGTTTTGATTGTTCTAGAGAGAGAGGCGAGAGGATTCGATAATTTTAGGGTTGGGTTCTCAGATTGTTCTTGAGAGAGAGAGGCGAGAGGATTAGTTAATTTTAGGGTTGTGTATGTAACTTGTGTTCTCAGACGGGGTAGGGAGTTTGGATGGTAAGGAGCCAGTTTTAGTTTTGATGACATCAGTATTTCTCACATTTCTCTCTATCTCTCCACTTATTACACCTGCTTACATCATCAAAACTAAACTAAAACTCTAAACCAAACACAGCCAAGGTCTTTTGGCTAATAATCCATAATTTATATTTGGATTATTGAATTATTTGGTTTATATTTATTAAAAAAAATTGGGAAAATGACCAAAAGGTAGTGTTAGGAGCAAATAATGACCAAAAGGTGGCCATGGTTTGGGAAACTTCAAAGACATGGTAAGGAAAAAAGAAAGGACACATACATGGTAATTTCCGGTTGCAATGCCCAAAATACCCTCACAATAATCTTCCCCTGCAAAACGCAGAAAACCCTTTTTCTCCCTTATTTTCTTTGTTGTTTCAAAATCCATCGAGTCCCTCCATCTCTCTCGCTCGTTCAATCGTCACCGCCGTCGTCCCTTATCATCTTCTTCTTGTTCCATTAACGAAATCCTACCTAGGCATGAAGCGGATGAATCCCCAACCAACCGACGTCGCATCAATGTGATTGAAATCCTCGAACAAAGAGGACTGCTGAACAAGGTCATTGCAAGGTCAGAAGATTGCGGGCCATTCCGCTAAGGTAGATTTTCACGAGATTGGGACCTATTTTTGTCAAAATAGGACAGCTGTCAACTAGGCCTGATTTATGTGCACATGAGTACCTCAAGGAGCTTTTTGAACTACAAATATGTATTTTCTAGGTTTTTTCATTATGCAGTCTGTAACCCCTCTCTCTTTCCACATAATCGCTTGTTTTCTATAGATATGACTAATTGTTGGTAGACCGAGTTTATCTTCAATCACAAATTGCATTATTAGATTAGTGTAGTTCTTCTGAAACCAAATTGCATTAACAAATTGGTGTAGTTCCCCTCTCTTTTTCCATATTTTGATGCCACATTGATCATTGCTGCAACTCTTGAACTTGGTTGATATACTTAGGTGTGGTATGTGTTGTAAAGGTCCTTTTAGTGGGATTTTGTAGCGGAAATGAGAATGTTGAGGTGGATGTGTGGTAAGACTAGACGTGATAGGATTAGAAATGAAACAATTCGCGAGATGGTGGGTGTAGCACCTATAGAGGAGAAGTTAAGGGAAAATAGGTTAAGGTGGTTTGGGCATGTCTATCGTAGGCCAGCGGATGCAGTAGTTAAGAGAGTGGATATGATAGCTTTCGGTAGAAACGCACAAGGGAGGGGAAGACCCAAATTGACTTTGGATGCGGTAGTACACAAAGATCTAAGTATACTGGGTTTAAGCGATGAAGTAGCATTTGACAGAGCTCAATGGAGAAAAAGGATTCATGTAGCCGACCCCAATTGATTGGGACATAAGGCTTGGTTTGGTTTGGTTTGGTTTATGTAAGAGTTTTTTCGTTTATAATTCAATGCTCTTGCATGCACGGTGCAATTTTAAAAAAGATTTGATTTGATCTCGCAATACCAAGGTGCATTGGACTAATGTGAGTGCAATGTTTTTATTGCAAGGTGCAAGGTTTTTTCATTTACAGTGCAATGTTGTTGCATACACTGTGCAATTTTGAGATTGTTTATCCAAAAAATTTGATTTGATCTCACACTGGCAAGGCAAGTTGGATTAATGTGAGTGCAATGCTTTTATTGCAAGGTGCAAGGTTTTTTTATTTACAGTGCAATGTTGTTGTATACACGGTGCAATTTTGAGATTGTCCATCCAAAAAATTTGATTTGATCTCACACTAGCAAGGCAAGTTGGACTAACGTGAGTGCAATGCTTTTATTGCAAGGTGCAAGAGTTTTAATTTATGGTGCAACATTGTTGCATGCATGGTGCAATTTTGAGATTGTCTGTTCATAAAATTTATGGGAAGAATAGTCATGTGCTTGTGGTTTCATACACAATGCACGTCAGTGTTATATAAAGAGCATGTTTTGTTCTTGCTCGGAGCAAGTTTTTCAGTGTCAGTGACAGTACATTATTTTTCATGTTATAAAAAGAGTGTAAAAGTCACCCCACTGACAATGGAACATCAAACGGATGGACTTGTATGCATGGTTCATGCCATCTAAAATCCTAAGGAAATAAGAAATAAAATTTTTGAGAAGAACAGTCTGGTGCTTGTGGTTTCATACAGAGTGCATGACAAGGTTATACAAAGAGCAAGTTTTATTGTTGCTTGGAGCAAGTTTTGTTAGACTGTGGACGTAAGGTGTCAATTTACGGGGAGGGGAAATTATTGGGAATTTTTTTTACCTGGGGGTATTTTTGTTAGTCGAAATATTGGTACCATGTATGTGGAATTATTTTTTTCATTCTCATGTTATTGGTCATTTCCAAAAACCTTACCATGAAATTGGAATATTTAGTTTTAAAAACCATGTTTTGGTCATTTTCCCAAAAAAATTCGCATTTTTTAGTTTTGTATCAAGATTTTGTGATTTCTAAATTTCTCTCGACGAAACGAATCTAACAAATACAAAATTATGGTCAAACCAAATATTTTTTTGAATAAAGCTGAAATACTTGAATTATTGGCTAATAATCCAAGTATTTTGGCTTTATTAAAAAAAAATTGAGTTTTGACTATAATTTTCTACTTGTTAAATTCTTCTCGTCGAGAGGAGTCCCAAAATCACAAAATCTTAATGTAAACTAACAAATACAAAAAAAAAAAAAAAGTGAATAAAGACAAAATAAATAATCTAATAATCCATAATCTGGATTATTAGCCAAAATAGGCCTAAGTGTATATATAGGTCATAGCTAACAAGTATGTAATAAATAAAATAATTATCCACCACAAACATTAAGAGTTAGGCCTCATTTGGATTAAAAAAACCGATTTTTGGTTTTTTGGTTTTTCTATTTTGTTCTTATTCAAAAAAAAATGCAATTCGTTAGTTTTGCATGAAGATTTTGTAATTTCTGGATTCCTCTTGATGAGACGAATTTAACAAGTATAAATTTATGGTCAAACCAAATATTTTTTTGAATAAAGCCAAAACAAGCGGATTATTTGACTTTATTCAAAAAAATATTTGGTTTGACCATAAATTTATACTTTTTAGATTCGTCTCGTCGAGAGTAATCCAGAAACTATAAAATCTTCATGCAAAAAAAAATTGAATAAGGACAAATGAAAAAATCAAAAAACCAAAAACCGATTTTTTACTCAAATGAGGCCTTAGTTGGCCCAGTGGTAAGAGCAACTCCACCCCAGACTCAAACTCAAACCCAAAATCAAAATATGAGTCTAAACCCCCCAAAACTCACTCCACTCTTTGAACCAAACCCATACCAATTCAAACTTTACTCAAATTTTTCCTCAAATTTGGGGAGAAAAAAGGGTTTGAACCAAATTTCCACCACCGTCGGACCACCTTCCACCACCGTCCTCATCTTCGTCAGACCACCTTCCACCACTGTCGTCGTCACCAAGGTCGTCGATTTTCCAGATCTAGATCCACCACAGTTGATTTTCCCGATGATTTTTTAGTCGATCCACCATAGTCGAACACAAGACGGTGACACACGTGATTTCCTAGGTCTAAATCAGATTTTTCAAGAGTTTTCCGGCGGCAGAGGTTCAAAATCTGAGCCAAGGCCTGGAGAGGGTGGTATGAAATAGAGCTTTTACTCATATTTTCACTCAAATTTGAGGGGAAAAAAGGGTATAGTGCTAGAGATGCGTTAAATGTCACAATTTCTTCATTTGAAATCTTGGGATCGATTCTTGGCTCCTTATTTTTTCATTGGTTTATTTTGACAGATCCTGGTGAAAACTCATTCTACAAACTATTCTATTTAGGGTGTGTTCTTTAACAAATTTTTGGGACATAAAATTTCACATTTTTTGACATTCCAATGTTAACACATAAAATGTAAAAGTGATTTTATGAGTGTAGGGGAGGTCAGCGCAATACTCCTCGTTGACCAGAGTCAACGTTGACCAACCAGTGAAATTATGACAAGTGTCATCCAGGTGGCGCGGTGTCCGCGTGACACGTGGCACCCTCCGCGGAAGCATCATTGCTGAAGGGGGGCCACCGGGCGAGGCTTAGTATATCCAAGTGGGGCCACTATAGCGGGACCCTTCTGCTGAGGCGCCAGCTCTAGCAGATTATGGGTCCTCCCACTAGGAGAAAAACCCATGGCTCGAAAGTGATTGGCGCATTTGCAACATGAGCAGCATCAAAAGGCCATCACCACTTAGCCTGTGTAATGATACCTGCTTTGCGTGCAAAAAGGCAGACCCGGGGCCCCGAGGCTTGGTCGCGGTATAGGCGCGCAACCAAGCAGTCACGCAATTGCTGCCCTACTGGGGAATAAGGGAGATCTAGTGGCTTGGTGGCTAAAGAACAAGAGGATCGCCGCGCACGTCAGCTGCGCGGTGGTGATGTCACCCGTACGGTCGGGTTGTACGGAAAGGACACGTGTTATCATATTATAGGATTACAGCCTGGCACCTTGTGATTGGTCCAAGGTGCCTATAAATATGTGACATTCCCTTTCAAACCCAGAGGTTGGTGAAATCTTGGCAGAAGCATTTTGTCATCCTAGAGAGAGAAAAGGGCAATCACTGAGTGAAGAACATTCCTCCATTGATTCCGGACCCATCTCCTAGATCACCAAGGGTTCTTTTTTTCACCTGATAAGACGAGAGCAATCCTGATTTGCCTTAGTTCTTCGCGGCACACCGCTCATTTCTTCACCCTTTCTCTAGACCACCCTATTCTTTTCTTTTACGTGTTCTTTATCGTTGACTATTCATACCTCTCCAAACCATCACATTAGAAGAACCATCACCTACATTCAGGTAATCATTGGGAGGTTGCTTAGTTGATGGTAAACACGAGAAGTGGTCTACAAACTTCAGCCATGGCAGCACTAACGAATCAAAACAACCCTGTTCTTGATGGCTACCCACTGGTAGAAGATGCTACATTCAATCACGGAGGGAATGAAGGGGGAGCAAACCAAGGAGCACCAGCCATGGAAGTCATCCATGCCATATGCAATCGGAATTCAGCCATTGAACAACCCGCATATCAGCCTACCGGCCGCCATAGCGAGTCTTTACGAGGAGGTCATTACTCTTTGCTTCTACCTAGGGCTCAACCATCAGCCGTGACCCAAAGAAATCAATGCCGGGGAGTCCACCCATCTCAGGCTTCCACGAAGCCGCATTGTGCTCATGGGACTCGAGGGGATGGCACCCCTTAGTTGGTGGCCCAGCGCCAAGCTACTTTGCAGCCCGCCGATCCTCGCTCACCCCGCTTTTGCCAAAAACCCTAACCTGCGCACTACGTGAACCGGTTCCGCATACACCATAGAGAAGCATTAGGGGAGCATGCCGTGCCACAGGCGGTAACCCTAGCAGAGGTACAAGCCCTCTTGCAAAGAGAGAAAACCAAAGCAACTCTTCCCTCCCTCCCTAGCCCAGACATTCAACCACCGTACCCAATGGCTATTCTCCAGATGCCATATCTTGAGGGATACATACCACCGAAGTTCATAAAGTTTGATGGAAAAGAGGGTAACACACGAGAGCATGTCGTGCGATTCATTTAGACCCTAGGAGCATTTTCTGGAGACACAAACCTCAGGTTAAGGGAGTTCTCCAAATCTCTAACCAACAGAGCCTATACTTGGTACGTCAATCTCGCCTTTACGGTGTCGTCACGGGAGGACATGGTGATCGCTTATCGCGAAATTTTTCCAGACACGCGAGAAAATCACCAGTCTGTCCCTTGTCAAGGAAACACAGGGCCCCAGTGAGGACATTATCGATTACATTAAGCGGTTTCAGGACCGCGCAGTCGATTGCCTTGAACCAGTGGACGAAGAGTTTTTGGTGGAGATATGCACATCCGGGCTCCTGCGTGATTATCAGCCATTTTTGGTAAACGTCAAGATTCAGAGATTAGCGGCCACCTTTCGGAGGCATATTGCGCCATCAATATTATACTGACCATCCGGCGGGGCCGGTTGGAAGCCAAGAAAGTCCCACTTTGTCGCCGCAGCTGTGACTTCCGCTCCTCCTTCGCGCAAGTCGCAGGGGGGACGAGGCAGCGGCGGACATACTAGCGGGCGCGGCGATTGGAAGAAACAAAAAACGTACAAAGAAAGCTCAGGGGCCCCAGATTACCCCTGCAGCATTGAGGAGGTAAAAGCATTGGTGAAAGAGTGGATAGCAGATGGTGGTCTCACACTGCCCGATATTGAGGTCGCGCCCTCGCGTGCGGACAAAGAAAGTCCTAACTATTGCATGTTTCACAGACACACCAAGCACCCCACCAGTGACTGCTGGACTCTGAAAAGAATTTTCAAGAGGAAGATGGATAACAATGAGTTGAGAATTACCACGAAGGCACAGGATGTGCGCACGAACCCTTATCCGGACCACGGGACGGCCAACATGGTTGAGTGTTTCGAGTTCGTACGAGACATTGAAGAGGAAGACTATGGCTGCGAGTATGATTACAACTACGACTACGACCATAATAAGGGTTATGATTATGAGGAAGCCTACATGACGTCATTTTATGACGAACTCGATGAGATCGCGGGATACGACACTCCAGCAGTGGCCCCTCCGGATCCAGAGAGTGGGGTTAAGATTCTGCAAAATAGCACGAAGTTCAAGCATTTTTATGATGGAATGGGGTTCACAGCCAACGCAAGGTTTCTGATGACGAAGGCTATCATGGCCATCGCGCAAGAAGGCCATGAGGCCTGCGCGGCGCAAGGAGGGTCCCTCCCTAGGACAATCAAAGACGAGTCAGGCGCAATTACGTTCTCTGAGGCTGATAGGAAGGTCCTGCACCCACACAACAGGTTGTTGTACGTCACCGCACGTGTCAACGGCGTGGAGCTGAAACGAGCCTTCATGGATGGCGGGGCATCCATTAACATCATGCCCATGTCAACGCTGCTAAAGGTGGGAATCCCAGAGGAGCGGATTGTGAAGTCCCTGATAGGGATAACAGGGTTCCAGGGGGACAAGAGAAAGGCCACGCGGACTAGTCCCTTCAACTTGGTTTATGGTGCGGAGACAGTACTCCCAGTTGAGCTAAGTGTTCCCTCCGCGCGGCTAGCCCTGTCCGCAGAAGCCACTGCCGCGGAGCGGCGCGCAGACCTGGAAGCACTAGAAGAGAGGCGAGAGCTCGCTGCAGAGCATCAAGCCAACTATTGGGAATCAGTGTCAAGGTTCTACAACAAGAGCGTGGTGCCGCGGGAGTTCAAAGTTGGGGATCTGGTCTGGAAATTGATGACGGATGTAATGAGGAATGTTAAGCTCCCCAAATTTACTCCGAGATGGGAAGGCCCATACCATGTCATCCACGCAGGAACGAGCGGTCATTACAAACTTTCCAGGGTCTCCGATGGATTCCTGACGGGGCCCATTAACATTAAGTTCATGAAGAAGTATTATCCTTAAGTTACTCAAGTTTGATTTTTGTTTCCTTTTACATTGTAAGCATGGTTCCGTTGTGATATGGAGTTAATGAGATGCTTGTTCAATTGTATAACTTTGCGGAAACTGGTTCTATGTGGTAATGAGATAAATGATAATCTTGATGTGAATGCCAAGAAACATGCGTAAAAAGAATCGAGCAATGGTTGAATCAATAACAAAACATAAATTTGTTCAGATTGTGATCAAGTCTGCTACAAAGAAAGAGAAAAGAAAGAAAAGAAAAGAAATACAGCAAAATCATGGTAAAGGCTCAGGGAACAGGCCCTTAGTCACGGGGTCGTCCCTCTCGAAGATATCACCGCCAGCACCTTCATATTCTACCTTCTCGCGCAGAAGGACCTCAAGTTCGGCTTGACGATCTCGCAGTTCCTCCTGCCCCTGCGCAAGCATCGCGCGCGCCATGTCTATCTTCCCCTGGGCTCAGTTGATCTCTCTTTTCTTTACTTCTACCCGAAGGGGGAACTTGAAAGCTCGGCGGGAATTGTGCATACGTTCCAAATGGGCAATGAGCCAGCCGACCTCCAGACCTCCCAAGTCCTGGAGATCAAGGAGGGTTCCCTTCGAATCCTGCAGAGATAACTCACCAAACTTCCTCAGCGGGACACTCCGCAGAGAATCAATGACCTCAGCCAGGCGGTCCAGTAGCATTCCACCCCCTAGGGCACTCCTTGTCCGGACGTTCGCAAAGGTCTCTAGATGAGTTTGAAGAACCGTTTCCAGTGTGGGGAGATTGCTGCTGGCAATACGGAAAGACAAGAACGGTTTCATGAACTCGGGAACCTGGGATGGTACCTCCACATGACAAAGGAGAGTCGTAGGAAGGGGACCGACGGCGCTTGTTGTTGTTATTCTTTCGCGGTGCCCGGACCGCCCTTCCCGAGCTTTCCTCGTCATCATCTATGTGAATGGGTTTTTGCTGCACTACGGCCGTTGACCCAACATCCCCCTGCGGAGCGCTCGACTCCGCCCCACTATCATCCCCTTCGCGCGCGGGCCCTCGGGAATAACCTAAGTCGCCAAGCCGTGGCTCTCCCTCTTGCGACCCTGGCCGACTTGATGGTTGCTCTTGGTGAAATGCTTCACCTGACCGCCTAATGCTTCCCAGGGATCCTGCTGACTTCAATTACGCAAAGTTATCTTTGAACAGTTCATAAATTACAGGATCGACTGAAGTAGGAACAAATTCTCCTATGCTATGGATAGTGCACGGCCCGGAGCTTGGCCCCACGTGAATGTCGTCCCCTATATTCTGAAAAGTGCTGGAAGAGTCGGGATGATTACCTTTCTGTTGGCGGTGAACTAGGGGCTGGGAGTCTTGGTCGCCCTCACTGTCGTCATAAGGTTGCAAAAGGTCTTGCTCAAAACCCAGGCCAAAACCTTCAGAGGAGTCTTCTGAACTATCCTCCCCCTGTGGTTCTTTTCCAAGACGCCCCCCAGAACGCACTTCCCTTGCTTCAGTTTCAGAAGCGCCGACGGCATACGGGCCCAGCAAGTCAGCTATTGGGGGACTTACCCGCTCCCCGGACTCAATCATCCCCAAAAACTCTTGCCTTTCTACCTCACGTGGATCGCCCCTACTGCGCGGCGGTCAGCGGCTTTGAATGGGCCTTGGGGGTATCATGGCGACACGGCGGGCCCATGAGAGCTACTTACTTTGGCGGGATACGCCCGATAGGAAGGTTGTCGCAGGTTGCTATCCTTTGTCAATTGGGCAGCTGCTTGCGGGGGTGGAGGTCCCGGGCGCGGGCTATGACCCAAAGCCCCCCGCGCGTAGCCGCCGAGTTGCATGATCCGCGGTCGAAGTCCCGACCGGCTCCATCGGGCTCGAGAAGACCTAACGCTGCCCGCCAAGAATCACCGAAAAGATTATCAATGGCAAGTAAATCAGTAGATGTAAAGACAAAGGTAAAGATACAGACAGAGGATAAATAAGAATAAATCGTGATACCCCGGTAGTCTTGACGCTGTAGTCGGGCCGGGCAAACCTCCCTCAACCTCCTCCTCCCCCCCCCGACACCTGGCCCCCTCGCCGGACCTAGTGACGCCAATCCACGCTACAAGAAAAGATCACAACCGCGGGCTCTGAGGGGGATGTAGTGATACCCTTGTCCTACAAGCCCAACAACTCCTCAAGACTGCGCTTCACTTTCGTGAAGGTTGCGGCTCGGGGAGAATGCAAATGTAGAATCACGGCTTGAAGATGTCACGGCCGGGCCTTGACCTAGCGTCGCCTTGAACAAAGGCGAAGAAAGAATCCAAATTCCTGCGCCAGTGGAGGCGAAACTGCGTAGAAACCTGGGGAGGGCCCAAAGACTTTGGAAAATGCCAAATGCTAACCCCCGCCAAAATAACGCCCGCCAGAAGAATGCAGATCTTTTGGTTGTAAGCTTTCACGGAACTCCAAATTTCCCCGCGAAGCCGTAGAGGGCACCACTGTGTCATACTCAATTGGCGCCAAGAACTCGTCTCCCGCCTGAAAACCATTGTTTCCCATTTCACCGACACCAATTGGCGAGGTGGGCGGCGACTCATCAAAGATACGCCAACAGAGGTTCCGTTTATGGCGGTCACTACGCGTGAGAAATCCACCTCCCCTGGAATGTCCGGGACATAGTTGCAAACACCGCCCGGGTGGTCTCGCGCATGTGGTCTGGTAGCGGGTTTGACGCCGTCATCCAAGTATTCATCCCAGAGCTTGGCCATGGACATATTGTTCCAACGAAGAATGATTGGCCACAGAGGCCCTTGAACAGTGAACCGCAGACGCCCATCATCCTCTTTCACCGGACTGTTGTCCAAAACTGCAGACGGATAGGCCAAGGCCTACCTTGAACTTCCTCGCTTTGGGGGCCACGGCGGGGAAATGTTCATACACCAGCGCGGTCAGGAACTGGGTGTGAACCATTGAAGTAATGTCATAGCGGCCGACTGACCGTTCAAAATCCGCGGATATGCGGTCCAGCTGCTGATAGAGATGCCCAAGAAATAAAAGGCTGAGAGGGAGTCCCGTCTCGGCCATCCGCACCGCAAGATGAAAAGTGAAATCGCTCGGTGCGTTGATGGGGAAATCCGGCAGTATGAAGAACGAGAGGAAAAATGCGATAAAAGCAGGCAAATACAAGTCACCTTTTTATACTGCCCCCCGATGCTTTGGCGGGCCCGCTCTCGGCCGGGCGCGTTGAGATCCTGAAGAAATGCCAATCCAAGATCCCCAAGAGGTCTTCTTGGGCGATCCGCCATAGCCATAGCGGCTCCCATTCCCCCCCCCATGAGAACCCCGATGGCCCGCGCAGCTTTATAGGCCAACTTAAGGCAGCCCCGATTCCTAGGGGCCCGCGACGGGCTCACCAAGGTGGGCTCAAGCTCCTGTCTACCCAGAAGAGATGTAGAGTGCACCAGGTGTCCCTGAGGGTGGGCCCAAACTCACCCCATGGAAACACGAAGGTGTGAGTATGCATTCACCTCAACATTAGAAAATCGAGGTTCGCTCTCAAAGCCGAGTGAGAACCCGAGATCTTGATAGGTTCCAAAAGGTGAGCACGCTCCAGAATCTGTTTGTATGAGCCATCCTCGATCACCTCGGTAACCACCCGCTTCCAAAACGGCCAGGGAGGATTTTGGTAGGAATCTTTGAATGGCGAGAGAGGGGAAATCCCCCTTCTCCGGTCGGCTTAAGAATGGGACGAGGGGTGGCACCATGTCCGAAATCTTCCCGGTGCCTCCGGATGAATGCCGCAGGCGTTGTCCAACTCATCACCCTGCGGATATGCAAGACTGCCTTACCGCGGGAAGGGATGGATCGCCTCTTTGCCGAGTGAAAGTATTAGGGGGGCCTACGCCATTGGTCGGCTGAGGGAACTGGACCCCCAGAAGGCCGTGGGTCTCCCACCTATCACCTGCTCACCACGAGTCATTTTGACAGAAGAAGGGTGTAACTCTGAGTATAGAAGTGTGGGAGTTGCAGAATGTGAGAGCCTAAGGGGCTCTGATTTCGGAAGAGGAAGAAGAAGGCAAGTAATGAAAGAAAGGGGCAGTGAGCTATTTAGAGAGAGAGGCTCTGGAAAAGTTTGAAGAAACGAGTAGGGAGACAAGGTGGGGGGTGGTGAGGTATTTATAAGGAAGGGATGGGCCCCCGGCCGCGAATCAAGCCGTCATGTCCGTTGGAAACGTCATCCGTAATGATGACCTTGGACAGCGGAAGCGCCCCAAACGTTAGCGTGTCGATTCAGGTAAAAAGATGTCGAGGAAAACCATGTGTCAGCTGGATGTCACGCTACAAGGGAAAGCCAAGGCGGAAGTTAATGCCACGCCGCCTTCGCCAGAGCCTACACGCGGGCCAAGCAGGTGAGCCGGGCCGCATTACCCCTCGCTGGACCGTAGTCAACGCTGACCAACTAGGGGAAATTCATGACAAGTGTCATCCGTATGCAGGTCTCACAGGACACGTGGCAACCCTCCTCGCTAAAGCATCATTGGCCGGGTGGGGGGGACCACCGCGCTGGGCCAGTATCCGCAAGTGGGGGCTACTATAGCGGGACCCTCTTAATGCCAGGCTTCCAAGCCTAGCAAAGCTATGGGTCCTCCGACTAGAGAAACCCTGGGTTCGAAAGCATTTGGCGCGGCTTTCGGAACATGAGCAAAGTACGCGAAAAGGCCATCACCCACTTAGCCCGGTAATGATACCTTTGCGGTCTAAAGCGGGACCGGGGGCCCCCGCGAGGGCAGGCTGCGGTATAGGCGCGGCGACGAGCAGTCCGCGACGCTGCCCTACGGGGAATAAGGGAGATCTAGTGGCTTGGTGGCTAAAGAACAAGAGGATCGCCGCGCCCGTCGCCCTCTTGGCGGTGGTGACATCACCCGTACGGTCGGGTTGTACGGAAAGGACACGTGTTATCATATTATAGGATTACAGCCTGGCACCTTGTGATTGGTCCAAGGTGCCTATAAATATGTGACATTCCCTTTCAAACCCAGAGGTTGGTGAAATCTTGGCAGAAGCATTTTGTCATCCTAGAGAGAGAAAAGGGCAATCACTAAGTGAAGAACATTCCCTCTGATTGATTCCAGCCCCATCTCCTAGATCACCAAGGGTTCTTTCACGGATAAGACTGAGAGCAATCCGTTGCCTTAGTTCTTTCTGTGCACACCTGCTCTGTTCTTCACCCTTTCTCTAGACCACCCTATTCTCTTCTTTCTGTGTCTTTACTGTTGACTATTCATACCTCTCTAGCTCATCACATTAGCAAGAACCATCACCTACAATGAGATTTTTATAAAATCCTCCTAAAATCTATAGGAAAACCACTACATTTATCAGTTGGGAAAAAAACTCCATTTTATCACCCTTCCATAAAAATGTTAATTTTACGAGATTTTCATAAAATGCACCACAAATCTATAAGAGAACAAGGCCTTAATGGATTGCGAATAAATATGAGAAACTTGTTGTGATATCTTGGGAAATATTTGTATATTAAAGAGGCATTGTCATCCTAGCTTTTAATTAACAGAAAATTGGCCTAAAGGCCAAATTTGTTGCTTTAAATGGTGTTTAGTCTAAACAAATTTATTTTAAAGTATCCAATACATGGATGTGAAATTCTTGAAGGTTAATTTATTTTAAAGCTTCCAATACATGGATGTGAAATTCTTGAGGGTTCAAGGACAATACTAGACAAAACTACCCTTAATGATAAATAAAAATTGCAAAAAAATGGTCGATACACTCGTCACTTTCCATTTGTTGTTTGACCGACTAACCCTTTAAAGTGATGGAATGATTCCACCACTTTTCATTTCACTCGTCACTTTCCCTCTCTCCCTCTCTCTCTCTCTCTCTCTCTCTCTCTCTCATGCATGGGTGCACTATAATTAATTTTTTCTCTTTAATTTTGGGATTGAGTTCAATTTTGGAGTTCAATTTTATGGGGGTTAGGCTCCTTGAGGTAGTTTATAGTGGGTTAAGACATTTTAGGTATAGGCACTTAGGGTACACTCTCCAATTATATGGTTTTAGTTGTTTAGACACTTTTATAGGTACCCTAGTATTTTAGACACTTTTATAGGGTACCTTAGGGTTTAGGTTTAGGGTGTACTTTCCAATTATAGGGTTTTAGTGGTTTAGACACTTTCATAGGGCACCTTAGAGTTTTAGGCACTTTCATATGATACCCTAGGGTTTAGGTTTAAACACTTTCATTAGGTTTTAGGGGTTTAAGCACTTTTATTAGGTTTTGGGGGTTTAGGCACTTTCATAGAGTTTTGGAGGTTTAGGCACTTTCATGGGTTGGTGGAGGCATTTTTGGAATGTGGAGGTGATTTATCCTCTTGGCATTAAAAAATTAATTTTTGTCCTATTTCCATGATTAACTCTTATACCGTGTCCTTGTCGAAGAAAGACTCTTTAATTAATAAGGTGCTTTGAAGAATTTAAGAAGAGAGCCTCCCATACAAATACAAGTTTATGTCAAGCAAAAAGAAGATTAAGTTAAAATCTTTACAAAAGCTCTAAGCAATTGCTCAGGGAACCTGATTGCAGCCATCCCAGTTTCCCTCCTCAGTTTAAACCCATATTGTAGCCATGTTATATAAGCTCTTGGACACCCTGCCCCTAAACAACTACTTTCAAGTTGAGTCTACGTAAGGGGTCGTGTCAACTACTATCATTGTTAGTATCACGTCAAGAATTAGCTATAGAGGAGGTGACTATAGGTTGCATTAAAGTAAATTGTTGTTGGATAAGGCCATCATGTCATGTATTAGATGCTAATAGTTGAAGCTGAACTACCAAATGGAAAGGACCACTAATGGGAAGCCATAAACGTTGGACCTAGAAGGGTGGTGCTCTAGGATATCTCATGTGTCCCACAATGATTCAAGCCCGTAATTGGCTGTGGCGTATAAGCTCTTTGGTACCCTCCCATTTATCGAATTTCCAAGGATGAGGTTTTGCACAAGGGTTGTATAACTAAGGCCATGTGCCAACAACAAAAATCAAACCCATGCCCAACTATGTTCTATAAGAATTACAGTTGGTTCCATTGAAGATGAATTTGCTACGCCCTCAAGGTCATGTTGCATATGTGTAGCAACACTCGGATATGACTTCACTTGTAAAACACAAAATGGCAAAACATAATGAAAAAATATATATATATTGAAAATAAGCATATTTGTTGATTATGTCCATTCATTCATTCTCAGTTAATAAACTTCACTATCAGATTCCACATGTGGGTATGATCAGAGCACCTTCCCCATTCCTGTCCACACCCTGATCTTTTATACTGCAAATAATATAATGTGCTCACATGAACACATCTCATAGGTATAGACGTAAAGCTCTCAAACATCAAAGAAAACTGAAACCAAGCATGTAGAAAACAAAAGTTCCAAATCCCAAGTGTAGTACAATAATAGACGCGAATAGAGTTGACTCAAATAGACTCGACTCAAATAGGCTTGGGAATAAAATTTATTATTACAAAAAATACTTTATTTTAATAATAATTACAGCGATTTATATTATTGTAGAATTTTCTTGAAAAGCTCGAGTATCCTAACATTTTTCTCCTTGTGTACATGAAAAAAAGTAACAAACTCACATTAATAAAGATTCAAACTCAAGTGGAACTTTAACAAACTTAAGTTTAAATGAGTTGAGCTCAAAAACCTGTCACTTAAGTTCAAATGAGCCAAGCTCAACAACCTGTCATTCTAAATTTGGAAATCAAAAGTTCCAATCCCAATTATTTTTTATAATAAGTCTAAGTAAGTGTTTTCCAGCAATGCATGACTTCAAATCCAAGATTGAGTTCTTTTATAGGGCAAGAACACAGTTGAAGGAAGGGAATTAGATCTGTGTCCTTGTAGAGCTATCCAGTACGCTATCTCCAGCGCCTGAGCAACTTCATCAAGTATCACCAAATCAAATTTGTACCCTCCAATTTTTGGGACACTGCACCAGTCAATGTCGTCAATACCACACCTGCACTTTTGATAATATTTGCCATAGCTAGTATATTTGCCTTTTAGGCTCCGTTTGTTTCAGTGTAAAATATTTTACAACAAAAAATATTTTCTTGGAAAATCTTTTACATGTAAACCATTTTTTGAACTTTTGTTTTTTGGTGTTCGGTAGGTTCTTAAAAATAGCGCTTTGAACTTTGATTAGAAAATATTCCCATGCGGACATAGAACTTCAGACAGGGAGGTGATGGGTGAAATTGGTGTATGATTCCTAGCCTCTGCTGCATATGGGGAGGCACGTGTGTGTGTGTGTGTGTGAGAGAGAGAGAACATGGGAAAATAACAAAATTGGGTTTGAAAGGATGGGTTTAACAATGGATAAAGTTTCGCTTCAATGGGTTAGAGAGAGAGAGAGAGAGAGAGAGAGAGATTGGAGCAAAATTGGGATTTCGGTGAGACGAAATGCATCAACCGGGGTTGGGAAAATGACTTACGGGGGCTTTGGTGAAAAGTTATTTTCCTCACATTGGAGGAAATTATTTTACATGTAAAATGTTTTTTACTATATTTTGTGCAACCAAACATCCAAACATTAGAAAATATTTTACGCCTAAACAAACGGAGTCTTAGGCTTTCATACTCTTCTTTGGATAGAGACTTGACCTCTTTATATATCTGTCTTTTGTCTTCAAAAGCTTCTCATTCAAAGCCCTCAGAAAGTCACTCACTGCAACGATATTGGGTAGGTCTCCTTGGTTCCCATCAAATGAATATCTTACGTGACCAGAATAGGAAACCTCAGGAACCAGATTTGGGTAGGTCTCCCCGTTTTGTTATATCACCCGTATAGATTACTGGGATATGTTTCTGGGGATCCCTTAGGAACCAGATTTATGGCTTGAAACCAAAATTTTTTTTACCTTTGAAAGCTTTGAAAAATGTTCCTTTGGACTTGAATTTGCAAGATGATGAAGGTGTTGTAGTCTTTGCTGAGTTTAGGATATGTTTGAAGTATGGAATAGGGTCAGTACTACAGAGGACTAGGACTTTGAGAACATTTTCTGGATTTTGATGATTTTTGGAAGATTTTTTTATGGAATTTTGGTGGAAATTAGGAGGGTGGTAGGAGGTGGAGTAGCTGGAGAAAGAGAGGTGAGAGTAGCGATATCGGAGCTGTGTATCTCGTTTTTGGACTTGAGAAGGCTATTTATAGACTTGGAGAAAGGGTCAAAGGGTTCAAACATTTGAAATAGGTAAGAAGAAACGGTCTCCCAACATTTCCACTGAATTTTTGCAACAAGGAATACCATCATACGATTCTTTTGCAGATGCTCTGCATGGTTATGATTTTAGGGGAACTTGGGCGCCTAGGTTTGACTACACTACAAATAACACTTTGAAAGGCTGCCCCGGCTACTACCGAACTCCGTTTTGAGCGTGGTTTGATGCGTTGGAAAGCTTGTTAAGTCTACTTTCTAACCCAATTGGTTTGGACTCAAAATAATTTGTGCATCAAAATCTATGACCATTTTTATCCTCAGAAGGTCGAAAAAAACAAGTCTAACTTTATTAAAGTGTGCACATCTCCTTCATTTTGAAACGGATTGGGACATATTATATATTAAAAAGGAGGGTTATGAATGTACTAGAATTTGGTGTAGGCTTGGGTTTGTTTTGAAGAGGTTTTGGTTTGGGTTTTGATCACAAAGAGTATTATTCGAAGCTTTCGAGGCATGTTTCGGTCTATGTCATCATTGGGGGAGCCTACCGGCCACAACTTAAGGGTATTTTGAGTTTCCAAATTGGGGTGTCTACACCATTGATCAATTGGCCCCGTGCTCCCTGTAACCATAGACCCTTGTTCGGAAAGGAGATGTTGATTCACTCAATGGAGCTTTATTAGATAGGCCTAATATTGTTTTCTGAAGTAGTGTTACATTTTTATTTTATTTTTTCAGATATCACTCCCAAACACTATACTTATTTGATTGGATAAAAATGAGACTTCTAACGATCCATTATGGTCTACTCTTGTTGGGATGAAACCTGTTCTAATATAAGCAACGCGGTAGCGCTAACAAGGAATTGGGGTAGCGCTACCCAGGACCTATTTTGGGAACAGAATGTTCTGGAGCGCTACAGGTATTTTCCTGTAGTGCTACCGAGACCTTAAAATTGTTTTTTTTAGGGTTTCTGATGTATTGTGTCGTATATACACAAAAAGAAGGGACTTAGGGCAGTCTCCATTGTAATGTGTGTTTATTGTTCATCATAGTGAAACACCCCAGCACCCCGTGGAGTACGATTAAGCAATCAGCTTAAGTCGGAACCACGTAAAATCTCTGTGTCTTGTTCTTTCTTGCTTTCTCATTGTTTTCTGTTCTTGGTTTGTTCTTCGATTATGTGTGTTTGTCTGTGGGTTTAAAGCGTGCGAATCCATAACAACTGATATCAGAGCTCCGGGTTAGGAGGTCAAGGGTTACACAATGGCTGAAGACAAAGTCAAGATCGAGAAGTTCAATGGTACGAACTATGCGTTCTGGAAGATGCAGATGGAGGATATTCTGTATCAGAAAGATCTGTATCTCCCCATCGATGGCAAGAAGCCAGAGGAGATGAAGCAAGCGGAATGGGATGTTCTAGATCATAAAAGCCCTACGGATCAGGCGATTAAGCCTCATTTGCGCCCGTCGATTCGTCGAACATCGCCAAAGAAAAGACTACAATAGATTTGTTTAAAGCCCTAGAAAAGATGTACGAAAAGCCTTCGGCGATGAATAAGGTATATCTTATGAAAAAGTTGTTTAACCTAAAGATGCCTGAAAACTCTATTGTTGCTGAACACTTAAATGAATTCAATACGGTCATGAATCAATTAGAATCCGTGGGTATTGATTTTGATGATGAGATCAGGGCTCTTGTTCTATTATCTAGTCTGCCAGAAAGTTGGAACGGACTTGTTGTGGCAGTGAGCAATTCCTCCAGGTCTGCAAAGATAAAATTGGAGGATGTTGCAGGGTTGATATTAGGAGAAGAGGCTCGGATAAGAGCATCGGGTGAGGATGTTGCTTCAGGTTCAGCATTGAGTACAGAGGAAAGAGGCAGATCTATGAATAGGGGTGGCAACAAAAAGGGCAAGAGAAGATCGGCGTCCAGATGAGGGTTGTTGGAACTGTGGTCAGAAGGGGCACTAGAAGCGAGACTGCAAGGCACCGAGAAAGCAACAACAGAACGGGAACACTCAAGGAGGTAAAAATACTATTAATATTTCTGATGAGTCTGATAATGATGCTTTGATTTGTTCATTGGATTCTTGCAGTGAGTCTTGGATTGCAGACTCTGGAGCTTCATTCCATGCTACTCCACGCATGGATGTGTTACATAACTATGTGCAGGGAAATTTCGGCAAAGTGTATTTGGGCGATGATGAAGCCTGCAATATAGTTGGGAAAGGAGATGTGCAGATTACTCAGACAGATGGGACGGTTCTGAAATTGAAAGATGTTAGACATGTGCCTAGTCTAACACGGAATCTTATTTCAGTGGATCAGTTGTCAAAGGGTGGAGTTGTCACATCGTTTACATCAGACGCTTGGAAGATGAGCAAGGGGGCCTTGATTCTTGCTCGTGGTAAAAAGGAAGGAACTCTATATGTATTTACGGGTACTTATAGTAGCATCGCGGTGACAGCATCAGGGATTGATTGCGCTACGTGGCATCGTAGGCTGGGTCACATGAGCGAAAATAGGATGAAAGTAATGTTGTCAAAGGGGAAAAATTGGGTTGTAAGTCATTTGGATTTGGACTTCTGTGAGGATTGTGTTCTCGGGGAAAGCGAGAAGAAGGTCGACTTTTACAAAGATGGCAAGGAACTTGAAAACAGAAAAGCTGGAGCTGGTTCATACTGATGTGTGGGGTCCATCAAAGGTACCCTCTATTGGTGGCTCGCGTTATTTTGTTACTTTTATTGATGACTCTACTAGAAAATTATGGGTTTATTTTCTTAAGCATAAATCTGATGTGTTTGATGTTTTCAAGAATTTGAAAGCATTAGTTGAGAATGAAACAGGAAAGAAATTGAAGTGCCTGAAATCTGATAATGGTGGCGAGTATTGTAGCAGTGAGTTTGAAGCTTACTGTGCTGCGAATGGGATTCGAAGGGTGAAAACAGTCCCAAAGAAGCCAAGGCAGAATGGAGTTGCTGAACGCATGAATAGGACGATCCTAGAGCATGCAAGGAGCATGAGGCTACATGCTGGGTTACCTAAGCAATTCTGGGCTGATGCAGTGAATACGGCGGGGTACTTGATCAATAGGGGGCCTTCAGTTCCTTTGAATTGTGGATTGCCAGAAGAGGCTTGGACAGGTAAAGAGGTAAATTTATCCCATTTACGAGTTTTTGGTTGCATTGCCTATATGCATATAGAATTGGAGGATAGGGATAAATTTGATGCTAAGTCTCGCAAGTGCGTGTTCATAGGCTATGATACTAATAGCTATGGGTATAGGCTGTATGATTTTGAAAATTGGAAAACACGCAGGAGTATTGATGTGGTATTTAATGAGTCTGCTTTGTATAGAAACAGATTAAGTCAACCCGAGGAGGCTGAGGTAAAATTAGGTACTTCAGATTCATCTTTGTGTTTTGGGGGTTCTAATATTTGTCTGCAAGGTTTTGTGAATTCAGATTTAGCGGGGGACATTGACAGCAGGAAGAGCACTACAGGGTATGTGTTTACATTGGGCAGTGCGGCAGTCAGTTGGGTCTCACTGTTTACATATAAAATTAACCAATCCAATGATTAATTGACATGTAACCAAAAGTGCCAAACGTTGGCAATTACACGTCAATGAAGACACACTGGATTAATAAGATATAACGCACCAAATACGATGTCGTATTACGTCTCAATTTAGAAAGGTAGTTATTGGCAGTTACAAGCCATTACTAAAATAGAGATTGGCCTCGAAGCCATGATATCAACTGCTGAACGCACAAGCTCCACGTGTAAACTCAAGAAACAAGGCGATTGGCAGTTAGAACACATGGAATTCTTCTGGGAAGGAGTTATTTCCCTGAACACGTAATCATTTTAGTTTGCTTAAACAACCATACAGATTCAAAATCAAAGCTTTTGGAGGAAGAATTAGAAGAATTCAAATTCAGACGTGAAGGAAGGAGTAACTGCCAACTCGAGGAGTGGAAGTTAGAGTTCGAAGCAAGCCAATGTTCAAATTCATTGAGCGGGAAGTTCGAATTGCAAGCAGCGTCTATAAATAGAAGAAATTGAAGAAGTTAAACCCCCGGACAAATCTTCAACAAACAGCTATCAAAAAACTGATGCTTGGTTTGTTCATTGGCAAAGTAGTTTAGGATTTCGAACTCAGTTCGAAGTAGATTAGGAAGTAGATTAGGAAGTAGTTAGGATTAATTTCGATTGTTCCTGTAACAATCACCCCTATCTCGATTGTTCCTGTAGCAATCAACCGTTCAAAGTTCTTGTATTTGAAGTGGAAGACAATTTCGAAGTAAGTTTATCTTTGATTTATTAATCGAAGTGTCTTGTTTCTTTTTTGTTCTTCGATTTCCTAAGTTTGTTGGTTTACATTTCTTCACTTGTTGAGAAAATCCTCTTAATTGAGGTAATTGAACCAATAAAACACAATCGCCTGATTAGATTTGGTTTTTCCAAAGTTAATCTGAGGGAGGAGATTCAAACTCTCTCTGGCACGCTCGCACATAATTATTTTCCATTGCAAAGAAGTAAAAGAACCAAACACTCACGGCTTCAGAAGATAGTGACTATTTCCACAACAGAGGCGGAGTATGTTGTAGCCACAGAGGCATGCAAGGAGATGGTATGGTTGAGGAGCTTCATGAAAGAGTTGGGTAAGGAGCAAGACAATTCCAAATTGTTCAGCGATAGTCAGAGTGTTATACATCTGGCAAAGAACGCAGCCTTTCATTCGAGGACCAAGCATATCGATATAAAGTATCACTTTATTCGCTCTTTGTTGGAGGATGGGCAGTTCACTTTGGAGAAGATTCACACAAGGGATAATCCGGCAGACATGTTCACGAAGGTGGTTACTTTGAAGAAGCTGAAATCTTGTTCAGCTTCTGTGGGTCTCTCAGCTTGAGTGGGAGACTGGGTGCTGGTGGTGTTGATGAATGATGGTGATGGGTGATTACCATTAATGTTTGGCGGGAGTGTCGAGGAACAGTTTTCCAGTGGGAGAATTGTTGGGATGAAACCTGTTCTAATATAAGCAACGCGGTAGCGCTACCAAGGAATTGGGGTAGCGCTACCCAGGACCTATTTTGGGAACAGAATGTTCTGGAGCGCTACAGGTATTTTCCTGTAGCGCTACCGAGACCTTAAAATTGTTTTTTTTAGGGTTTCTGATGTATTGTGTCGTATATACACAAAAAGAAGGGACTTAGGGCAGTCTCCATTGTAATGTGTGTTTATTGTTCATCATAGTGAAACACCCCAGCACCCCGTGGAGTACGATTAAGCAATCAGCTTAAGTCGGAACCACGTAAAATCTCTGTGTCTTGTTTTTTCTTGCTTTCTCATTGTTTTCTGTTCTTGGTTTGTTCTTCGATTGTGTGTGTTTGTCTGTGGGTTTAAAGCGCACGAATCCATAACAACTCTAAGATTTGAGCAGACTATACTTATTTGTTGATTGGATAAAATTGGGATGTACAACCGTGTTTTAGTATCAAACCGTAGTGTAAAATTTATCCATATATGATGATCTATATAAGATTTGAGCTGGATTTGAGTACAAGTAAAATTTTGCAAAATCAAAGATCGATGTATAGTAGTTGGAAATGATTAAGTGATCATTTTCTCGGTGCATGATCGGTTAACGAAGAAGGATAATTACTTTATTTAAATTCTCATCTCATTCGTCTTTGTTAAAGTACTAATTAAACTCGTACCACTGACGAATGCAAGATGGAGGAACGCCAAGGAAATTTTTCTAAGCCAGTTATATAATTAGCCTGGCCTGCACGTACGTACGCAAGTCACTTGCATCGCTCGAGAATTCTCATTGAAGCATCACAAAGTTGTTCTTGAACTCTCATTTCGCTCATAACCATCTCTGAAATCTGCATTCCGGATTTCTGACAAGCATCATCAATCTTTTGATGGCATTGGACTGCATATGCATAAGCACTATCCATGCATTTATCAGCGCCCTCATAGTCGCATTTGTCGATTTTTTGAGCTGCTGCAATTACTTCTTCCTTCGCGCAGCCAAGCAGTCGACAACACTCCTCCAATGGCTGATCAGCCGAAACCTGTGCATGTATATGAATCATGAACATCAGCCTAGCATAAAGTATCCTTATATTCATGGCTAGGATAATGAAAGAAAGGGTATGAATTAATAATATTCTACGGGTTGTTTAGATCGAAGAGGTGAGAGTGTTTCGATCTAACGGTTGGATTACTAGTAGTGGCGGGGCAAAGATTTTGGTACAAGGGAGGCTAACGTAACAGACAATATTTTTATATACCATAGACTTTTTGCTTTTCAATATTACACTTTGTGTATATTGAAATTATTCTAGCCTAATGTATTAAGAGTATATAATTTTTTTTTTGTGATATACTTATTTTCACTTATGAAAGAAATTGAAAAATAAAAATTTAGAATATCCTATTTTTATAGTAAATCAAACCAAAATTACTAAGGTTATAGACAATGATTACACTAATAATATCAATAATACTTAAAATTAGCATTCTATTAATAGAATTTTAAAAACCGGGGGCAGAGGTCCATCCGTGCCAAATGCCAATGTAGTTCCGCCTCTGATTACTACCACCTCCTTCCCAAATTGCTGGTCTTTCTTTTTATTTTGGGATGTCCCAAACTATTGGTCCTATTTCTAAAAACAACTATCAAAATATATCAAACTCCAAGTTTTACCCTTAAAAGTACTATCTCCCTCCTAATTTATTTTACAATTTTCGAAATTCGTGTCACTTCTAAATCGTTTATATCGCCTAGTATATAATGTTTTCCATGAATTTTAAAATTTTGTTTAAAACAACTACTTGAGATCTATCAAACAAATCCATATTGCATATTTTTTAAGATTCATAACAAATGGTATAAACAATTTAAAACCACTTAATAAACTTCACAGTTTTGAAAGATAATTTTGAAACTCTTAGACAATAAGGCCCTGTTTGGATGCCGGATATGGCACCCGGATTTGCCAAGCTCCCGGATTTGTTCTCTCAGTCCCACACTAATCCAGTGTTTGGTTCGCATTTTCCTCCCTCAGAGTTGTTTACTGTTCGGAGTACATATCCCCCTTCACCCGGATTTCACCCTAATTTGTAACGATAGCCCATACCCCATCATTAGCAAATCAGGGGATTTTTGGAACGATTCTACCCCTGCAAATCAAGGGGTTCTTTTTACCTTCTCGCCAAAAAAATCACACACACAGAGAAAGAATACTAGACGATGGCGGGAACTGGCTGTGTTCAATTGAATCAAGGTTGGTCCTGAACGATCTCGTGGTCGCCGGAGTCCGATTTGTAGACCACCACGGTTGGATGATGATTTGAGGAGATGGGTTTGTGCAGAGAGAGAGAGAGAGAGAGAGAGAGAGAGCAGAGTTTGTTCTCTGTAAATTTGGGAATTTGGAGAAGAAGAGTTTAACTTATTTGGGGAAGATGGGTTTTTGTAAAAATTATTAAGTGCTTTGCGGTGATGCATCTAGAGAAAAACAAGCAACTATCTTAATTGGCAAAGACATGGCACTGGATTCAATGTGGTAGTACGGTTTATTTTTTATTTTTGGGAAAAACAATATTATGAGTTGAAAGAACCCAAAATTTTTTGGGGCTAAAATTTACGAATAGGTACAATGAACCCGAATTTTTTTTTCTCCATATAATATGGTTTAAATATTTCTTTGTATTTATTATGTATTTTTTGTAATTTTTATGTATTTATTAAGTATTTACTATAATTATTAAGAAATTAATTCGTTTTCTTTATTCAAATAATAAAACAAGGGCAATTATGTCATTTAACCTCTCATCCTATCAAATCCACCTTTCAAATCCCCCTTCTCAAAATATCATCCAAACACCTCACTAACAAATTCACCCTTATTATAAGGTGGGGACACCCTCATTTTCAAATTCACCCTCATTAAAAATTCACTTTCAAATCCACAATCATTACAAATCCATCCAAAACATCTCCGGCATCCAAACGGGGTGTAATTTTGTCTCTTTAAGAAGTTGGATTCCCCAAACAGGGACGGAGGAGTAATAGTATTACTCCCTCCGTATCTTTTTAAATGTGTTATTTCGCAAATCCAACGTATTAAAAAAACATCATCATTTCACCTTTCACATCAACTTTTTCACTTTTCACATCAACTTTTATCTTCACTTTCCAAAATTATGTATCCCTCCACCTTTACCCATTAACTTTTTACCCACTAACTTTTCAAAATGGCAAAATGATAATTCTACAAAATTTTACCCATTAACTTTTCAAAACACACATTTATTAAGGGAGAGCTCAAAATGAAAATGTCAACACTTAAAAAGGGATGGAGAGAGTAGTAACAAAAACAATATATCTAACAGTTGGATCAATCTTTAGGCATGAGATATAACCCTTTTAAGCACATATAGCTAGCGAAAACAGAATGCAAAATGCTTATGTACTATTTTAGTCCCAACAAAATATACTAATTTTCAATTTCGTCATTATAAAATATTTTATGTCAATTTCGTCTTTATAGTTTGAAACGAATTTCAATTTTATCCTTCCGTCAAATTAATGACGAAAAATGCTTATGTGGCAAGCGGAATGTGAGCAAACAAATTCAGAATGTGAGCAAACAAATTGTCGGTTCCATGAATATTGTGTGGTGGGGTCATTCTCGTAAAAATTTTCCAAGAAGAATAAAATCAACTGACTTACACCTAACGTACTAAACAACATTTTTACCATTTCTTACTCTATTTCAACAATTAATCCTTAATTACATTTTTGGCATGCTTACTAGATGAATCCCACGCCAATTTCTATTTTTACATATTTATCAGTTATTTTAAAGGGATCACATGAAAAATCCCGTAAAACAATTGGGAATATGCATCATGTAAATATTATTAAAGTATAAAAAATTAACTATTTAATTTGATATATTGTAATTTTAGTCACCGCTGTTCTCCAAAATATTAAGGCAGTGCATACAAATGGGAATAAAATTTGTTTTTTTAAAAAAAAGGTATTACAAATTTCCTTAAAATTTTACATGAAGACCTTTATTGCAGCAAAGATTGAACGAAATGGACCCTTTCTAAGTTCACCTTTAAAATGATTAAATCATATATACTAGTATTTCTCACAAAACCTGGTCGTGGTTAGAAGCAGCAAGCTGCGTCATTTCTTGGACCAGGCTGTCCGAATGGCTTTTTACACAGCCGACAACAATGGCGGCGATCCCAGCCCGGTTCTCAACATTTGCGGTGAGGCTATCAGAGTTGAGGCACTGCATGCACGTCTCGGGGACCTGAGCACTGCTACACTCCGCTTGTGCAAGCCAGTCATTTGCTGCTCCGACCACGAAATGAGTTTGCTTCGAAATCAAAGTAGAGATTACGAAAAGGAGAAGGCAGTTGTGAATGAGAGCCATCTCTTCAATTTGTGTGCTTGCTTGCAGGTTCACTGGTTTTTTTCTTGGTTATATAATAACAAGGCTCAAGGATTGTGTTGGCCTGTTCATGCATGGTTCGTATTGTATGTATTACGTGGGGAATTTTGGGGAACTACCGGGTTTATAGACTTCTTGGTTGTTTCTCACCTGAAAATGGTTGTTGACTATATATGCTTGCATTTATAACTCCATAATATACGTGCAAATTGACAAACTAAACAACTACCACAATTAATATAGGAGTAGATGTAAAGTGTTTTCTTCCCAAAGATGATATATCTCATTAATTACATTGTGTGTTTTCACACATATAGCCTTTAGCTTAAGCTATAGTATAACAAAACCTTGTTGACAGGTGTTAAGCACACTTTGTATATCCTCGTGGCTTAATCTCGTCTTTTGTCATACTAGTATATGTATACTAGTTAATTTTTCAGGATATTGCTCGCAAGGTATACTTTTTGTCCATTACAAGTTTCATGAGATTAGATGAGTAACTGAGAGCTATCATATCTACATGTAATTTTCATGTTACACTTCCATACTTGATCTATGTCGTTGAATACATAGATATTAGTGACCATGGATGGGTCATGTCATGATAAATGTGGCAAAGGATGCCATGATCCTATATTTGTGTTTCCAATGGATCAAATTGTTTGAGATGACACTCATAAATTTCGACAATAAAAGTTTAAGCTCCTAAAAGTTTACAATATCTAATATTCAAATAACCTATGTGGAACAAGTGGAAGATTTTTAGCAATTTTCTGTAGGTGGGTCATAGATCATATATAATTAGATATTGTATATTGTTGAATAAAATTTGAGTGGTGTTGGTATTACCCATTAAGTCGTGATCATCTAACAAATATGATCGGCTAATTGACAAATCTATGTTAGCGTGCATTTAGGTTATATCACGTGCGTTTAGTGGTGTGGACTTATTATTAAGTGTAGAGACCATTAAAAGCCCATTAGAATTCTATCTATTATGATGGGCTATGAACCAATTAAGGCCTATAAATATGAGTACAGAAGTTTAGTATGGAAATTGCATGCAGATGTGATCCTTTAGCATGCCTACTTTCAACTAGTCCAACCTTATAATTCAATAGAGCTCCTAAGTCACACATATATTCAAAACTTCATGTATATACCACAATTTGAAAATATGCAAAAGAGATTGTTAAACGAATAACCGAGAGCTATCACTAGTTCCAAAGAGTGTCCAAGAATCCAAGAGTCTAATGGAGATCATATCAAAAGTGGGAGAAGTCATTTTGAGAAGCAAAAAAGGTTTCAAGAAGGGCCGAGAGTTGAAGGAAGAAAGAAAATGAAGAATTGATGCAGATCAACTTTCAGAAGGTTTTTCTCAACCATGGTAGAAGCCTAAAACTTATCTGAGGCACTTTCTATCAGTAGAGCGGTAGTAGTTTCTTGAGAAAACCATTTTTGTATTCGCTTCGATTTTGCCAAAGGGATAGTTTAGGGTTGTTACTTTGAGGATATTTTTGTCCATCATCTAAAGGTTCGCGGTTCTAAACACTAAACCCCGTAAATTAATTCTCTCAATAGTTTCATCGTTTTCCTGTGGTTCAACCTTGGACGTCTGAGTATTACTCCGTATAATGCAATCGACAACATTGCCCTACTCTTCGTTGGACATTCAAATCACAAAGTGAGATCACCAAATAATAGGGCTAGCTTGACCATAAGACAAGTGACGCATGGGATTTAGGCCCTTGATTTAAGAAGGCCCCAAAATTTTTATTTGGTGTAACAAGAATTTGTATTGGAAAAAATTCTTAAATTAATAAAGTAGGCCTCAATTCCAAACAAGGGAAAAAAAATATTTGTATATATATCTTCTCAAAGGTCTTCCTAATAGAACATTCAAAACTTCACTACAAACATATAATTAATAATTAGTAAAAAAAAATATTAACCTATGTTAAAAGGCCTATTTTAAATGGCTGCCTTGAGTCCCGAAACCTTGAGCCAGCCCTGCTTTTTGATATTGTTGGATCCTGAATTTTTAAAAGGACTAAGGGCATCCACAGTGGACTCTTAAAATGGCTCCTAGGTGAGACTTCTAAAATTTAGCCAGTCATTTGATCAATTATGGTCTTCAATGGGCTCCCAATACAAGTTCCCAATGGTGGCTCCTAAGCATGGCTCCTAACCCATTAGCTAAATCTAACTAGTCTTATAGCTAGCTCCAAGTGAGATTCAAACCCTTTTTAATCCTTTTTTCATGGGACCCACACTTTTTTGGTTACTTTCTTCATAAAATAGAAAATTTTCTTGCTGGTCCATTGGGTGCACGTATGCTCGCTATATTTAGCAAACTCTAGGAGTGTCAAATGAACCTCAATTAGGCTTATGTGTACACATTAGGAATCAACTTATGAGCCATTTTTAGGGAGTCCACTGTGAATGCCCTAAGTACTAGGAAATAGCATGAAAAGCTCCTCGTTAATTATTCCCTTTTATCTATAATGGTTGGTACTTTTTTATGTATTAGAAGTACTTTTTATTGTTCTAAAAAGAATAAAACACTGCCACATATCCAGAAAACACATCCAAAATTTATCCAAAATTTGAAAATCAACGGTCCAGCCCAGATATACTTGGAGTAAATCTGGGTCATTGCTTTTCACTTTATGAGTAAAATTCTAGCTGTGTTTTCTGAGCACCTAGACTTTTTAAAAAGAATATCAAGTTAATGAACAAAAGCGGGTGATTGTACTTTTTTACCATTTCTTTTTCAAAGTAGGAGGAATAGATGTATGAAAATGCTAATTTTAGCTCAAAGAGCGGATGATAATGTATAGAAAATGTATCGATATCCGAGAAAAAAATATTAATATCTATGAAATTGTATTGAAATCCGTTATGAGTATTAATATCTGAATTTATTTTTCATTAGGGTAGGCCAAAAGGTTTAGAGTGCCCTAGGTCCGGTCTAAAAATTGTACCCTAAGTGTCCAACAACAATCACAATACAAGAAAGCCAAAACAATATATAAAGTTATACTACTAATTATTACTCCTATAAGATAACAAAAAAGTCAAAACACAAAGTCTTCTAATACATATAACTCATGAGTATCACTTCAATATTATTCGTGTTGCATTTCTAGAAACAAAAGTATCATATTGGCCTTTTTATATTTATTTTTGTGCTAAAAAAGATCCCTCCTCAATCCCACTATTAAAATTCTTGATCGGAAATCCATAGATATGTCAAAAGTTAAATTTTAGTTTAAAAAACAAACGGTCATAGACATTTTAACTTAAAATTATTGATAGAATCCAGACCGTGATTTTTTTAAACCAAAATTCAATGTTTGACATACCTATCGATGTCCGATTGAACTGATTTTTTGCATGCATACATTATTTTACAAGTCTTACAAGATGAAAAGTTCAAATTATTGCAATGTACGTTCGTTGGGGCTATAAACACTGATGGCGCAAGCCCCTGATTTGCGCCTCGTCCGTAGAGTATCTCATATGTAAAATGGTAATCATCCAAATGAAACAATGATGTCTACTACCTACTTTCCTTTTCATGGGTACCAAAGGAAAATGAAAATATATAATCATTTTAGCAATTTAGGAATCTTCAGAAAGAACTAACAATTGGAGATCGATGGAGAATATTAGTACAGTCCATATACATGCCAAGTTAATTAATTAGTACTGTACTACTAAATAAGGGCAGTTTCATTTTAGTTTTTAATGTGTTTGTCAAACAAGACCATACCCTTAGAGCTTAAATTAAGAATTTTAGATTTTGGGTCTTAAAACCTATATAAACAACTCAAATCTCTCTCTCTCTCTCTCTCTCTCTCTCTCTCTCTCACACACACACACACACACACACACTATTTAGGGTAATGGCCCTCTTTATACTCAGTCCCACCAACAGGTGTAGGAGACAACTTCATCTCACCATTCTTAATCTTGACCGATGAACAATTAAAAATTAATCACCTTGCCTAGAAAATCTTTTTAGGCTCCTTCAAAACAACAGGTGGTTAATTGGGCTTATCATCTCGGTCAAATTAATAAATGCAAAGGCCTAATCGCTAATTTTAAAGGACGAGAGGATAAGTGTGTGTGTGTGTGTGAGAGAGAGAGAGAGAGAGGAAGGCGGCAGAAGGATCCTCCCTGGGTTTGCCCGACGGCCGCCCCACTCCCCCTCCCCTACCACCCCCTTCCAACTTCTTCCTACTCCACTCCTCTCCTCTCCTACTTTCCCCATTTGGTTTCCGGTGACTCCCCATGTAAATCAACCTCCTCTCCTCTTTGCATGGGCAGCCAGAACCGATTTTGGGCAAGGGGAAGCCAAATCTGGGGTTTCCAGATTCGGACACCCAACATTGGCGGTGTCAGCCGATGGCTCTGGTGATCTGTTTTCCGTTCTATTTTTGTTTCTCCGTTCTGTTTTCTCCTGTTTTGTTGTAGTTTTTAGGTCTTTTTTGGTTTGATTTGTGCACTGTGAGTTTGATTCAATGAATTTTCTATCTATTTCTCAACAAAAAAAAAGGGCCCAATCGCTAGAGTAGCCCATAGAGAAGTTCCCGGCCCCTAGTGATCAGTGATACGTCTAATATGTCTTCCTTTAAACTTTATTCCAATTTTGGCTCGTATAGTTGTGAGTGACATTCAATTGCCTAATCTTAGGCCAAAAATCTGCCTAATTTATAACCAGTACTACTTTAATATGTGTTATCGTTTGGTTTAAGTTTGGCTAGCTATCCGTCACATTTTTTCTTTTTTTATCAACTGCAAATTTCATTCCAGGAAGTCAAACGACACTTATATGAAATAATCATAAAATTCGGAAAGAGCTAAAACTACTTATCCTGTAACACTGAGCAAAACCTCAAATGGGGATACAGGCCCAAAGACACATTACTGCAAAAAGCAGACCGACGCGATGCGTCGTAGAGTCCATCCGAGAAACAATAGAAGAGCAACCTAGAGCTCATTCCATAATCTGCAAGTGCCTCTATTCTCTTGGCTAGGCTTCACGTTCCTCCATGACAACATTGAGTTTCTAACAGCATTGCAAATCTTTGAGCTAAGAGAGTGTCCAAGAACTTTTGATGGAAAATTTTCCATTTCTTTTGCCTCAAATATAATACAGACCCGCAGCCAAGGAAAGTTAAAGAATAGATTTTATGAAACCCTTCCCCTTGGAATGCAGAATAAACCATGAAACTGCAATAGCCCACAACATATGGCCTAGGACCACCTAATTTTTCTCCAAAACTACTAGCCACATTGCTCTAGAATAGGGACCATCGAAAAACAAGTGACTATATGAGATTAGTGACCTAGTCTTATAGTGGTTGATTAGCCATATATGAATGCCGGTGCTTTTAAATTTAATAAACTATTGTGTTGTTATGTTACTACAACTTAAATTTTCATGCAAGTCGACATAACTGAATATTTTTCTGTTGTATTAAATGATCCATCGGAATTTAACTTTTCTAAGGGTAAATTTATTTTCTAAACAACTACTCTCTCTTTTTTTTGAAATAATTCAATTCCATTCATAACCAACGCCCGAAGGCATTACAAATTTCATCACGAAATACAAGAGTGAACCAAAACTAACACAATCTAGACGCGAATGCATACAAATATAGTAGGCTCAATGGCACCCCTGCCAAAGGCAGACCAACAACTAGGTTGTTGGACGAAGAACCAATCCTCGAAAGGATAGTAGAGATCCCGAGGGAAGGAAAACAGCTCAAACTTGACACTCATCACAAGATAAAATTGACGGATAAAATAACTGATATCCGTTCGCCTGCCCGCTCATGACGGAAGGACAAGCCTCCGTTGCCCTCCACTGCCACAAGCACTAAAACCCTCACTGGGGCAAGCCTCCACCGGCACTCGAAGCTTTGGACGACGAGGCAGCAACCACCAGCAAAACCTGACAGAACTACCGGCAAAACCACCGGTAAAGCCTAGCCTCCACGGCGAGCATCGACTACCATATCCAAGAACACAGAACAACAAACTAATCTAAAATTATTATAACCCACCACCAACACCTACCAGATTTGGTAAAACAAATCAGTACGAAAACGGACAGGGGAAAACCCAGCCGTAAGAAAAACAAAAAAAAACTAACTAAAACTCTATCCCTAACCTCTGATTATTAACCACGTCGCCGCCACAAACACCGGATCTAGAGAAGACAAGGAGGAAAGGCAGCATGGAGGAAGCCCCACACCGGAACTCAACCGAACCTTTAATCTGTAGATCGGGTCAAGAAGCAGGCTAGAAAACAGGTATAAAGAGGAAGATAGGGGTAGAGGAGGGGGGGAGGAGGAGGTGGAGATTGGGCGGCCCCCACCCCCCAAAGAAACCCTAGTCGGCTGAAACTTTCTAGAGAGAAGGGCGAGGAAGATAGTACAGAGAGATGGATTGATGAGACACGGATTTGGAAACTGGTTTGCAGGTAAGAAACAGCAAATAAATCAAGTTGGATCCAAATTTCAGGTTTTTTTTGTTGGGTAAGAAACAGCTGCAAATTCGATGATAATATTCCAAAACTTTTTTCTGTGATCAATTTAATTTGCTATTCCATATGCGCGTGCACAGCTCGTTTTCGTTAGATGAGAGTACCCCATTTGGCAAAAACATTAATTGAATGTAATTCGATTTCGACACTTCACCAACAGAATTTAAATTGGGAGGTTAGTGGCCTAATTAAGCCTAATAATAAGGAAAATTCTACAATATACACCCCTTAAAGGTGTGTACAATATGCACCCATTGTGTGATCCATATTGTGCCACCTCATTGGCAATCGTAACATTTTTTAGTGTTTCGTAACTTTTTTAGAAGTATGATTTGTAACATTTTCTATGATTCATAACATTTGGTGCGTCTTGTAACTTTTGTACAAAGAATTCGTAACTTTTATTAAACTTCATAACTTTTGTTAATCGATTTGTAACTTTTACAGGGGTGCATATGATACACACTCAAATAAGGGATGTGTATTGTAGCCATTTCCTAATAATAAGCCACCTAGCTCTAGCCAAAAGGAAACAGGGAAGAATTTATCAAATTTTTTTTTTAAATTCTACACGATTTTTAACCAATTTTATTACTAGCATTTTATAATTTAATTTATGTCACTTTAATTTTTTAGAGCCCGGCCCTCAGCAAGGAAAATTATTGTTACTGAAAGTGGAAACTAGAAGTTGTTTAAAAAAAATGGAAAGCTAATTTGTAAATTAAAACTAGTGAAAAATAATGAAAGTGAGTTGTTTTGTTTGTCAAACGATAGATGAAAGTGAGTTGTTAGTATGGAGCAATGTTGCATTCCAATTAAAAATTCATACGTTTCCACCACAAACATGGATCCGGGGCCCTATATTGGGTGAACTCATTATATGCGTGTAGTGAGCTTTCTCGGCCGTTCGGTCTGAGATCAACAATCCGGATCGTTTTACACTTTATAAAGCACTTTTACATTTACTTTAACTCCAATTTATCTGAACCGTTGATCTCGGATCGGACAGCCGAGAGAGATCACGACACGCATATAGTGAGTTCACTCACTACAGGGCCCCCAATTCCAACAAGCGTACCAAGAAAACCCAATAATTTTAAAAAACCCTTAAACTTGCAGCCAATTCTAAAAAAAATACCCGGACTTCAACCGTCAACAAAACAATACCCGAATTTTATATTCTGTCAACAAAAAGTCCATACTGTCCTATTCTGTCACCTTTTTAACAGATGGATTTAATAGTGGTTTTAGACTTTGGGATTCCGTTAAATGTCTAAAATGACCCTGTTCAGGGCAGAACTAAAAAAAAAAGGCCTTTGAAATCTTGGTTAAGTGTGAAATCTTATTAGGATTAATTAGTCCTCTCTCTCTCTCTCTCTCTCTCTCTCTCTGCGTGTGGGTAATTAGCATGATTTTCATTAAGCATCAGCCCTTGCTTGAGGTTGGGCAATCAACAATCTCTCTCTCCATTCTCTCTCCTCTACCTCTCCTTCGTACCACCTCCAAGACCTCTAAGTCCACCACAAAATCGACACTGATCGTCGGGCAGTCAACGAGCTCCAATTTTTTTTTTTTTTTAACGAATCTCGGATTCCCCTAATCAATCTCTGGCATCTCTCCTCTCAACGGCTTTTCCATCAGAATTGCCCTTCAAAATGGGTTTGTAATTTGTATTTATTTTTAAGCTGGAAATGGGTTTGTTAATTTGGGTTTTTTCTATTTTACCTCACCTTTCGCGTATTTTGAGTTTCTTGAAATTTGTATGTTGAAAAAAAATTGTTGAATCGGAGAGCTATTAGTCATGTGGGGTTGCCTTGCCTTGGCGGGCTTTTTGCCGATATATACCCAAAAATAAAATAATTCACCAAAATATACCATTTTTTAAACAATTTTTAAAAATATGCTATGTTGCAAATGCGGCATCCTACCTAGCACATGAAGCCGTCTTCCACGTGGCAAATCTGTCCACCTAAGCAAATGCCGTAGTTTTGAAATGCAGCATTCAACCAAATGCCGCATGTGGCATATGCAACATTATTCTCTTTGAAAATTCGAGATTCGAACGTGATCTAGTATTGAGAGATGTTGTGGATGGTTTAGAGTTAAAATCAACCAAGTGAAGGTTTTAAGGTCTAGATCTTTCCAGTTTTAAGGAGGGATTTGGCTGTCCAATTTCTCAATTTTAGGGCTCGAAAAGGATCAGAGCCCTTCATTTTATAAAGCTCATAGAGTATTTTAACCATGTAAAAACTTACGTTGATCGGATACCGATCAATACACGTTCAGATTACATTTGTATTAAAAATTCTCTGGGCACACTGGACAACATCCATTTTTTTTCAATATATAAGTGATCCAAATGGTTATCCATTGCATGCAAATAGTGGGTACAAATTATTTGAACTTTTTCCGATGGCTTTTGTTGTAGCACTTCATGAAAATAAACTTAGGTTAAAATTCAACCCTCCCCCCCAAAAAAAAAGTGTGTTGGATATTAACGTTATTATAACGGAAGCTCTAGTTTGGACAATTTATCCACCATAACTATTTCAATAGTTATTGGGCGAATACGGACGCTAATGAAGCTTTTTCAAGGGAGCGCAACTCTCGGATCGCGAATCGAAAATCCAAGACGCCTTCAAAAGATGTGTAGCCTGTCATATGGGGTATATAGTGCCCCAAACGATTCCCATTTTTGATCCCATGAGCACGAGATATGCTGAGTTGAAAACCCCTTTGCAACCATTGTTAAAAATTTCGGTTGGTGACGAAGCTTTTTGACGGGAGCACAACTCCCGATCCATGATTCAAAAATCCGAGCCGCCTTCAAAAGATGTCTAGCCTGTCATATGGGGTACGCAATGCCGCAAACGGTACCCATTTTGGATCCACATAGCACAACATATGCTGACTTGAATAAACCTTCGCGACCATATTGGGGTACGCAATGCCACAAAACAGTTCCCACTACGAAAAGATTTTGGGAACAGAGGGAGTAATTAAACAACTGAATTCGGATAGATGTCCAACACTCTTTATGCATCAAAGAGAACCAAACGGACAAAGCTGAGATTGTGGACAGAAACTGGAAAATTTGTCCCGACGGTCATGACCCCATCTGGAAAGGAATCACAGTAGCAGCACTCCAGAAAACGCGAGCAATTGATGCACAGATTGCAACATGGCATATTTTTTAAAATTGTTTCAAAAATGGTATATTTTGGTGAATTGTTTTATTTTTTGGTATATTCGGCAAAAAGCCCGGTTTTTTTCGCGCCGGTTTTGTTTGCCGGAAATGGTAATCGTTGTCGCAGCACGAGGTCATGTGGAATGATGGCTTCCCCAATTTTCTCCTTTCTCACGGTCGAACACAAGCACACACACTGTATAGCTTTCATTTTTTTTCTTCTCAACGATTCTGATGGTGTGTTCCCAATGAGACAGATCAAAAATACAAATTTAGCTTGAAAGAGAACCTAACAAAGTATTGAATGATTTTAGGGCTCCACACAAACGATCCAAACCGTTGATTGTTTTTTAAACATTTTTTTGAGTTAACCCTGAAAAATTCAACTCAATCGAATAAGTGTAAGTACCCGATCCAATTGTTCAAGGTTTCATTCAGATTATAGGATCTCGAATTCTGAATGAAAAATTGGATAGTTCGATCAAGCACTTACATGTATCAATTGAGTTGAAATTTTCCAGGTTAGCTTGAAAAAATATTTGGAAAATAATCAACGGATTGGATCGTTTGTTGGTACATCATAGACCACAATTTTTGAAAACTTATCCTAGTGTACAACCAAAATGGTAGGAAGGGCTACTAAAAGGTAACTATCGTTAACTCCCTCGGTCAAAAAATTAACGGAATGGGATGTCAGGGGCCTTTTTGTTGATGGAATATAAAGTTCAAATATTATTTTGTTGACGACTGAAGTCTGGGTGTTTTCTGAGATTTGGCTGAAAGTTCAGAGTTTTTTTAAAAAAAAATTCAGAGGAACTTGCCATTCCTATGTGTTTTACTGGGCTTGGATGGCCGTGTTTAGCACCAAACTACCAAAGAAAGACATTTCCTATGTGTTTTGGGCCTATTTAAACTAGCTTGATAACTCAGGGCCTAGCCCCGGAAACCTTCATCCAGTTGAAGTTGTTGAACCCACGAGATCACAACTTGTGATACAGATGGTAAGAGTAACTAGACCAACGTTCGTGGGTCATCCATTTCATTGATTTCTTAATTCTTATCACTTGTTTTACCTTTCTCTTCGAAAAATCCAAGATATGGATGAGATGAAAGCAATTTGTTTCAAGAGTTTCAAGTTATTGATATGCGAGTTTAATGGAAAAAAAGTTTCCAGTTATCGTTAGAGTTTAGTGGAAAAAAATTCTTCTTAGAGTTAATGACTCGGGAATTAATTGGATACGGATCTTATGAACTGAAAATACATTTAAGTTTTAACTCTAGTTGTACCGATCCCTAAGTATACAAGTTTGAATAATAAGAACTTGCGTAAAGTTCGTAGCTATCAATTATGTTTTGTACCATACTGTAATTTAGAATAAAGGGCAAATTACACTGACCTCCCCTGAGGTTTCTGACTTGTACATTGACCACCCCTACTTTATCTGAAATAGCACTGACCTCCCCTGAGTTTTATATTTTAGTATCAAAAGCACCCTTCATCATGATGCAATCGACGGAGGACCCTTGTGGATCCCCCGATTCGTCGATCAGCCGTCCATTCATTCGCATCCCGAATTCCAAATTGGGTCCAATAGGGGGAATCACCTCCGGACAGACCGATCCAAGTACTTTCGATCCAAAATTTTTGAATGAAATGGGGTGATTTTGGATCGAGCACTTAGGACCGTCCGATTGAGGTGATTCCCGCGAGGACACACTTAAAATTCGATTCGGAATGAAATGGACGGCTCGGATCGACCGTTGGGGACCCATAAAGGGGTCTCCAGCGCCATCGGTACTGTTGAAAGGTGTTTTTGATACTAAAATATAAAACTCTGGGAAGGTCAGTGTTATTTCAGATAAAGTAGGAGTGGTCAATGTACAAGTCAGAAACCTCAGGGGAGGTCAATGTAATTTACCCTAGAATAAATTAAATTTGCTTGGGCATAGACCAAGGATGGAGTCAGGGGGCTAGTAGGGGCAGCCGCCCTACATCTTAAAAAATTCGTATTATTACATTTTAAAAAATTAATTTATTATCAAACTATATATTCCCTTCGCTCCTTCGTTTTTTCATTAAAAAAAGAATAGTAACAGCTTTAATATTTATCAAACCATGAAACAACTTTGTCTTAAAATTGGTTTTAATGAGGTTTAATTACAATTCTTTTAAACAAAACAATGCCTAAAATTTATAAGCCAACTCACTTCAGGGACTCAAGACCCGTTCACTTTTTAAAACTAAGACTCGATTAAATTTCAAGAGCCCAAATCTCTTGAACGTGGTTTATGGGCATCAAAGTGAAGGACAAAGAAAATAACAAAAGAAATTGGGGCGCCCAAAACAGTCGATTATCAATTGCAAGAATTGAACATTCGGTTTAAGGAAGATACAATAGAGTTGCTAATTCTCAGCACATCTCTAGATTCTCGCAATGACTTCAAATTATTTAACATTTAAGATATTTGGAAGCTTGCAGAGAAGATTACTCAATGGATTTCACTAAGTAATAAAAGTACCACTTGAGATATCAATTGCAAAATTATAAGCTTGATGTAACTAGACATCTTGAGTTTCAAAATTTGTCAATGATTTCAACGTTGAGTGAAGTGTTGGCAAAGACAAGAAAGTACACAATATATCATCTTTTCGATAGGTTGATTCGACTTATACTAACTTCACATGTTTCAACAGCTGCAACCAAATGTGCATTTTCTGCAATGAAATGTGTGAAGACAAGACTTCACAACAAGATGGAGGATGATTATTAAGCAAATTTCTTGATCACTTATATTGAAAAAAGAAATTGTTCGACGGTTGGACACAGACTCTATCGTTGATGCTTTTAATAAAAAGAAAGAGTGTCATGTATAATTCAAGATGTTTGATTTCAATAGACACTACATAGGATTAGATAAATGTTAATACCTTTTGCAATCTAAGTTGATATTAGAAACATGTTTAGTTTCATATGTATTGGTGTTATTGTGTGTGTGTGTGTGTGTATATATTGAGTTACTAAAAATTTGTATCGTTGTCTTTATTTTATTTTATTTTTTATTGTGTATATCCGTCTCTCTTACGCCAAAATCATGGCTTCGTTCTTGGCACAGACATTAGACCTACATTGTAAACTAAATAAAGAGAAATAATTTCCACACCCCTTTTCTATAAATTTTTCTTGTCTTTTATTAAAAAAGTTACTAGTACATGCTATAAAAATACAATAAAAAACAAGAAAGAGCATGCAATTATCAAAAATCATTTTTCTAAAATATACTCTATGCAATTATAAAAAATCATTTTCCCTTTCTAATATACACTACTTTCGTATTCACTCTCACCCCAAAAGAAAAGAGAGCAATTTTGTGGAGTTTTCTCAGTGATGGCCATGGCTGTTCTTTGCACTCTCGGTCCAAACTTCCCCTCCGCGAGAATGACCATTTCGCCCCGCTCTGTTCTCAGAAGGGAGTCCAGGATGGGAGTTCAGTACGAGCTGAAGCAGGGGCAGTCCCGTCTTTTCCACGAGCTACCTTCTGGTTTGGGTATGGAAGTTATCTTCCAGAAGGGTTTTGATCTCCGAAACCCAGATGAGAAGAACGTGAGATTTGAAAACCCACCCTTGGTATTCATCCATGGAAGCTTTCACGCTGCTTGGTGTTGGGCTGAACACTGGTTGCCCTTCTTTTCGCAGAATGGGTACGATTGCTATGCACTCAGCTTGTTGGGTCAGGTTCTCTCTCTCTCTCTCTCTCTCTCTCTCTCTCTCTCTCTCTCTCTAGTATTTGTTTGAATCATTTGGAAGTTTTTTGTTTTGGATTTAATTTCGAAGTTTGGATTGTGTTGCAATATTGTATGCATTGGTCTAGACTCACTCTTTTGACCTGTGTTGTGGAGAATATATCTATTGACCCCTATTATGCTTCGTTTGGTCTCTTAGAATTGTGGGACAAGGCCAGAAATCAAAGGTAACATCGAAATGTGAAGTGAATTTTAGATAATTTACTTCGATATTTCATTGCCAGATGTGGAATTGTGAGACTCCAAAATTTCGATCTCCCCATTCATAGTTTGTAAGAAAACCAGTGCCAGAAGTGGCTCAACCGAGGTATCGATCCTGAAGAAATTACGAAAACTCAACTTGAATATTTAGCTTGCTTATGAAATCAAGACGTGGGAAATTAGATTCACTTAACAAATCCTCTATACCCAAAACGAGATCTATGCAATATGTGCATCTTCAGCTGATGAACATTTAAAGATATGCCTCCAAAAGTGCATCATTTCTGCCATAAGCAAGAGGCACAAAAGTGCAATCAACCATGCCTTTCGCAGCTTCGCTTAAGCATAAATTTGCCTGTAGTGCTAGTATTGCAAACCACGACTCAGAATTCTGTACCCTTTCCATAGATGGACACTTGCCTTCTGATGTGTTCCTTTTGTCACTTCAAATGCATTGCCCACGGAAAACCATCACTGAAGCCATTCAAAATATGCTTAGATACGGTTGGATTCTTGTTTCTCCATTTTAATCTCTCTCTCTCTCTCTCTCTCTCTCTCTCTCTCTCTGTAATGTAATTGAACACTATACATAATAGTAGTGGCATCTCATAATGCGATTGATTCACACAAGCACATCTCTTGCAATCTTTAAGTAGTGGCAAAATTGTGTTATAGCATTTGCTTTTCTGGTACTAATTTGGCTTCCTTCACGATATAATAAGGGTGAAAGTGAGGCACCTGATGGTCCTGTTGCAGGTTCGCTTGAGGTATGCTAGCACCCCATTGGAAAGCAGTTCATTTTTCCAGCTTATTTCTGCTGCTCTGCATATTCTTTCTTTTCATTTTTCTCATAACCCATCCCTCCAAATTCCACAGTAGACACATGCAGCTAATGTTGCCAACTTCATCAGCAAAGAAATCAGGTTGCCACCAGTTTTACTTGGACATTCATTTGGAGGGCTTATTGTTCAGTATTACATCGCAAGCATAAGGGGTAAACAAATTCCAGGTGAAAACTCAACCTTATTTCATGTTCATTTGCAGGTTCAAGAACGCAAAGTAGAAAAGCTAGATAAGTATGGAATGAAGAAGAGATTCACACGCCTTATCATTCCAAAGAACTAAAGCGTAAAAACAAGAAGTGATATTATCTGATGTGCAAGATCTGTATCAGGTTAAAACTTAAAACATAAATTTCTAAGAGCAATTGATAAGTTGAAGGTTAAACGTGTAGTTACATCCATGTCATCTATGGATCTAAAAAAATTCTGACCATGACCTTATTAGCATGCACTTTTTGGAATCCATAAATTGACAGTTTGGGATTGGCATTTGAAATAGTTCCTAAAGTTAACTGCAATTTCATAGACGTAAAACAATGTTTGAATTTGTTTTCTAGGTCTACGTACTTGCAGTCAAAAACCTATAACTTGACTACTTATTCAAACAACTTTTTGTATTCACCAATTAAAGAACATTTTTTAATAAGGTTGCACACAAAAAATTAAATTTAATATGGGTCTTTGGGGGATAAATCATGTGCCAGATATGAAATTGCGTGTGTGAAGACATTAATTTCACAAGATTCAAGCCCTGGTGGGTTGGCTTAAGGTGCTTACAGGCATCCCTAGCCAAGGCAGATTATGGTGTAACTTACAAAATTTTGGTTATTTTTCCATGCAACTATAGACTTCTAACTATTAAGTGGTATATTATAAGTTTCTCACTTATTATCTCTTTAGCCTAATTGGATTTATCCCTAGAAACGGAAAGCTTGCCCCCAGATCTTGCTGGAGCTGTACTTATTTGCTCTGTTCCTCCTTCTGGAAATAGGTGACTTCCTATACCACACAGCTTCCCTTTTCACAGGATGCCGTTGAACTGTACTAATATGTTCTCCTCCTACTGTGTACAGTGGATTAGTGTGGCGGTATCTTTTTTCCAAACCTGTAGCTGCTTTTAAGGTGTGTAACTACTCATGAATGTCATCCCCATATAGCCTTCTGTCTACAAATGTAGTGGAAAATATTTTTCCGTAGTATCATGGTTGTGTTTTGTTTAGTTCCATGAGCACCGCATCAATTCTGGTGGGGTCAGAATGTCACTTTACACACAGACCACACTTGGAGTTTGCTGTCATTAAGTTCAGAAAATACTATGGAGCTGGCTCCATCTAACTGTGTTTTGTTCGTGGGAAAATAAAACGTAATACACTTGTCATAGACTCTTTAATGTCCTTTTCCCTTGATTTGGTGTTCTGGGCAGGTGACGCGCAGCTTGGCAGCCAAGGCTTTCCAAACTTCTCTGCCTCTTTGTAAGGAAACATTTTTTTCTGCCGAAATGGAGGATCATCTGGTCCTACGGTGTGTCCACAAGAACTTTATTCCTTAAATGTTCAAAAGTGAATTAAATTAACACTTCGTAATGGTTTTATTTGGGGTTCCCCTGTGATTCCCTACCATTTGAAAGATTTTCCTCTACCAAACACTTGAAGCTCCCAGATATTTTACGACTTTCAATTCAGTTATGTGTAATTCTTTTAGTTATTATCTTTCTCCTAAATCCATTGTTGTATTCTCTAAATTTAGCCTTGAACTTCTTTTCATTCAGCTATCAAAAGCTAATGACTGAGAGCTCAAGGATGCCATTGTTTGATCTAAGGAAGCTTAATGCATCACTGCCAGTTCCCTCGGTGCCAAAATCTTCCATTGACGTTCTTGTGCTGGGTGCAAAGGATGACTTCATAGTGGTAATACTATACTAGACATCCATGTCAATCACAGGATATTTCTCTCTACTTGTTTATTCAAGTTTCAAATTGCAACAGTATATCTTCATCATCTACAATTGGTTTTCAAGTGAACACCTAAGTTGGTGTCAACCCAAGTTTGTAATTCGCTATGTAGAGTTGCCGAGTTAATGTTTTCATTTGTTTCATTATCATAATTCTCCTCCGCATTCAAAAAAAAAAAAAACTAGATGTCGAGTTTTATAATGTCAGAGCATAAGGATTTGAAAATCTGGTGCTTGCATTTATTCAAATTATAAGGATTTGAAAATCTGGTGCTTGCATTTATTCAAATTGATCTTTTGGAATATTTACTAAGACAAGACAATCATTCATCCCTTTCTTATTCAACCCGTCCAATACCATCTCTCTAGTGTTGGCAGCCTATATTTGCCTGAAGCAATATTTTCTGGTCCAATGCTCCTTACTTGGGGTCGTCTATTTCCTGCTGCCGTCATTCTGTAGCCTTCTTTATAGTTAATTTTTCTCTATTTGATAAATACTAAACAGAGCAAGTGCTGTCTGTAGGATGCCGAAGGACTCAATGAAACAGGCAGGTTTTATGGAGTTTCACCGGTCTGTATTGAAGGGGTTGCCCACGACATGATGCTGGATTATTTGTGGGAAAAGGGGGCAACGGCAATCTTGTCGTGGCTTAGTGGCCTAAACAGACAGGAGAAGATATGACTAAGGATGCCATTTTCCAGCATATATATTGCATTGCAGTCCAGGAATTCACGGACTTGCTTCCTCAAATTGCTCATATGTTCCCAAGACAAAATTGACTGTCCCTAGGGCTTAAGAGGCGATATGACCGCATCTGAGTTGGAATGTGGTAGCTTTTGATTTGTAGCTGAATAGCCGGTTGTTAAGCTGTAGCATAATACCAGAATATTGTTGTTACTTAGAGCCAGTGCAACAAATGACTCAAACCCCTCCCTGTCTCTATTTTGTTCAGCCAACCGCCAAAAACACGCTCCAACAGACTCTCTAAACAGACGAATAAAATAGCAACGTCTACATGACTCCCTAAATCACACCCATTTTGGGAGTCACTAATCACTTTCTATCCATTTTTTTAATCCTTTCTCTCTCTCTCTCTCTCTCCATCACTCAGCCATGCTCCCCAAGCTACTTTTCTTTTTTTATTCTCCCTCTCTTACTTTTACCCCATATATCATATTTTATTAAAACTAGGGAGGGTAATAGAGAGGATTGTTGGAGACGTGAATTGGTAAAATGAAAAATATGTGTTATTTATGACTTTTTTTTAGAGAAAAATTTAGAACGCTGCTACATACACAACAAATTGGACAATAGCCACAAAACGACGTCGTTTTGGTGCCTTTTGTTTAATTAATTAATAAAAAAAAACCTTTCCTCTTTCCCACCACCATTCCACCATTCGCAATCGACAGAGGAGAGGGAGAGAGAGAGAGAGAGAGAGAGAGAGAGAGAGAGAGAGAGAGAGAGACGACGGAGTGACTGCCACGCCGACCTCCACCTCTGCCGACACCTTCGGTGACCACCATGAGAACGGAGTGACTACCACAACGATCGCCTCCGCTGACCTCCGCCACTGCCAACCACCATCAAAGGATTCGAAATTTTCGAATCCCAGGATCCTTGGCCTCCAATACAATAGAACACAACCATTTCATTTTGAAGAAAGAATCTCAGTCATATAACTTTTATTGATGCAAGTCCATGGACGTCTTTCCAAATTCTGAGGCTGTTTTGAATGAGCAACTGGTTTTCTTGAGAAACTTGTCGTTCTATTTCAAGTGAACCCATTGATGTAATAGCTTCCATCTTTTGTGATAACCATCATTGGCAACAAAGTTCGTGAAACAAAATTTGACTCCATTGTATTTTCGATTTAAATTTCAAACAAAAAATGAGATTTTTCATTTGGGCAGCAGCAGAGGCCGGCGGCGCCAGCAGGTATTATGGAGGTCGGCAGCAGCAGAAGTCGGCGGCAGTCGTGGCTCGTCATCGTGACCCAACTCTCCTCTTCTCTGTCTAAGAGTTGATTTGGGGAATAAGGGGAAAGTAGCGTGATTTCAACTTCTTCTTTTTTTTTCTTTCTTTTTTAACAACAGGCCCCAAAACGATGTCGTTTTGGGGTTGTTGTCCAATTTGTTGTACCAATCTGTTGTGTATGTAGCACTTCTGAAAAATTTAGGAGGACTGTTGGGGATGCTCTTACTACTAGTTGAGCTACTGCCACTGTGACTGTACTGAACTTTCTTGTTGCTAACTTGTTATGTTGTTTAGTTAGATGCCCCACTTCTCCCAAGTTTCTTCCAAGTTACGACTTTGGTTTTTAGGCATTATTATTGTTTTAGCACTTACATGGATTTTAGTTGGAGTTGAATTGCTCTTGAACTTTATTTGGGGTCCTGATGAGATAAAGAAAGGGAACAACTGTTCTCTAGTACTCGGTCATCTGATTTTGTCCATATGTGGATCCTTATTTGGACTTATAATTTTTCCTTTTTTAGAGCTCGTAGAGACCACCACTAATGGGGTGATAAAATATTGTTGATCGGATATCAATCAATTGATTGTTGCATTTATCAAAATAGAAATTGGGTTGATACAATGCGACAAATAGTTTTGTGCTTAAATATGTTAAAGTCTTTGTATTAAACAATATTTGATGTACACGATTTTCAGCATGGTTGATGTTCTCAACCTATTAAATATAGGAATGCTCATAGTAAGAGCATAGCAGCATATTGGGTAAAATGCATATTTGGGCAAAATAGAGAGGAGGAAGAAGAAAAGGGTGCTGCAGCAAATTGGGTATAACATTGTTCCCCATCCATATTTGAACAGTGCTTCGGTATTTTTTAGCATTGCATTGTTCATTAGCTACCCAATTTTTTATTATTATTCTCTCTCTCTCTCTCTCTCTCTCTCTCTCTCTCTACAACGGACAATGATGGTGAAGATCGACAACCAACGGCGATGGAGCGATGGAGTTTTGGGTTGCTCTGTTGATGGTCGTTGGCAATGGAGCGATGGAGTTTTGGGTTGCTGACGATGGAGTTTTTCCCTTTTCAAGCTTCAATCAATAGATCGACGGTGATGGAGCTTTGGAGGAACGACGGCGATGAACAACGGCGAAGGTAGATGAACCACGATGATCTGGGTATATATATCTGTGTATATATATAAAGGAAAAAATATTATTTTAATGAGAGGTAAGGTAAAATAGATAGATTGTTGGAGTGTTGATGGTGACAGAATAACCATATGCACTGTACACTAGGTATTTTGGCCAAATTTTTGGCTTAGCTGCTTCTGTTGCTCTAAGCCTAAAAAAGCCACATTTAGCCAAACTGGATGGTCAATCCATCCCTTGTGTAAGGGCATCTCTAACTTTTATATTAGAACTCCATTTGAGAGTATGGGGAGCTCTAACCCATGCTCCTCTATATTTAGAGAGTGAGATGACATATAGAGGTGCTCCTCTATAACACTATTCATTTTTCAAAATGAAATTTTTGTCCTTGTGAGCTTTGCTGAAAAATGTCTTTACGAGAGTATCAAAAAATGCTTTGTTATTCATAATATGGGTTCAAAGACAAAAATAGAGGGTCTTTTATTCGTAAAAGGGATTTCAAAGACACAAAACAAGGAAAAATTAGTCAAAAATGCAATATTTTTTTACATCTTTTAGATGGGTGAGGAGGACATTTTCTTTTCAACATTTTAGACATAAGGACATAAAGAAGTTCGGTGGACAAGATTGCCCTCCTCACCAGGAAATAAACCTACCTCAGTGCCATCACTGTCTCTAGTTCAACGTTAGGGTTGTGTAAACAAAGGGTTTACACTCTTCTCAGCTTGACGTAAAAACTAGTTTTTGCCTGGATGAACTCTCACAGCACAAGGTCATGGCTATTATCCTCATGAACATATTTGTTGATTTGTTCGGTTCCTGATTGTCTTATAGATTAAGAGGATTTTAATTAGGGTTTTTTTTTAGTTAATATTTAGAATCAAAGCACTCTTAATAATCTTATTGTCTTCCATTTTTTTTTTCTTGATATAGAAACATCCATTTGCTTTTTCGTCCTAATTCTTTTTGGCAAATCAAGCTTCTTTGCAATATATGATTGGAGTGCAGAAAGCAACTTATTCGATCTCAGCCGTTTAAATGTGTTTTTAATGATTAAATTTTGTTGAAAGTTCCTCCCTGACAAAAAAAAAAGGAAAATAAAACTATTCTCTCCAGATAAAATCTTTTTAGAATCTCGACTATTAATTGCTGAGATGAATGATCCAAATGAAACTGGAGGAAATGATAGGCCACTCCATATTTGAGCACATTTACATTCCGCTCCAGCCCAATCCAGAAAAAGCTCCGGGAACTCCACGACCTGTTTTTCTACCGAAACTACCCCTCGTTGCCTTGGCTACCAGCGATCGCGCTCGAAATCGGCTGGTAATAAAACCATGAAACTGTAGAGAAGCCGGGCCCATTTTTGGGAATCCATGACCGGCCAATAGGGATCTGCTAGAAACAAGACCAGAAAACATCCCAATCTCTAGAGTCTGGATCGCTAATTGGGCCTTGGCCCAATCTGAGTAGGGCAACTATCGCCAACCCTTCTCATCCCATATTTAAACCCTACTTGCACCCATTTTCACTCCCCTCTGAGACATCTGCAGCCGAAGCCGAAGCAAGGGCGCCCTCCATCGAAGAGCGACTCGACCTTCGCTGCCTCTCTCAAGGTGTGCATACAAACCAAATGGGTCGTCTTGTTTTTCTTGTTTTTCAACTGGGTTTTCTTTAGTTTCTCTCAAAACGATTCTTAAATTCTTCACTTAAAAGCCTTTGTTCTCTATTTTCTCAGCCTTACTTTGGTCTGACTTTTGTCATGAGATCAAAATTTCTACGGTTGTTTGTACCTTTGGTGAAACTTTATCAGTTCTTTATTTGATTGAAATGTGTAAGTATGTGGCTAGTAAGTGGGTGGATGAATGAGTGGTATATACTTTTTGGTGTTTGGTGAATTTGGAAATCTATTTTTTGCAGTATGTGCAAGTCTGTATCGATGTATAAGCTCAGATTTTTCCTGGTGATACCAAATTGAATTAGCTTTTGAATTAACATGTAGCGCTCATTTTGTTCGTGGGTCTAAGTCTTTTGAGTGGTCATTTGGTGTGGATGGAATGTGGGATTATCATGGAAAGTAGAAATGTTACCGAAAATAAGAAAGATGCTAGTTTTGTTATTTTAGTTTTGTTTCTGAGATCATGGATTTTTGTTTTTTCTCCCTTTTTCTTTGAAGTTACTTTGCACTCTACGATAGTGAACGAGATAGTTGCTAACTCCATCCAAATTGTGGTTAAATGGCATGGAAAAACTATAAGAAAAATTCTAGAATTTAAACCGACTCTTATAAGCACGAGTCAAATGGCTGAGAGTGTAATGCCCCTTACGGAGTAGCTGGTATTTATTCTTTACCTTTTCCATCTGTTATAAGAGAGTCCTTTGTGATGCTTAATGTATTATCTTAACCTGCCCCTAATGCTTATACCGGTTAACATAATTGCCGTCATTTTTGTCAGTGTTATCTAATGGAAAAGCTATCACGTAGTTTGAGATCATTTAACCTTATCTAACTTTGAAATGGATAGTTGTCCGCGAAACTTGGGTCACCTTCACCATTAATATTCTCAAGTTCCAGTCTCCTTTGAAATCCAAAGCTTTAAAACCATCAAACAAAATTCTGTTTGAAGTTTCAGTTTCAATTGAATTTCCATGGGGAGATTAAGTATTGCAGCAATTAGGAAAAATGCATTATCCTGTCTAGGCCCCTTGGTGCTGCTGTGGTTGAGGCTTATTATGCTAATATCTTGGTGAAAGAACCTTAAACATGTTGAAACTGATATATTCTATCCACAATCAAAATTGTTGGCTTCTATTCTTGTGGTTAGTGTTTTAAGTTATTTGTTCTTACGTTGATTTCTAAGTCTATCTTACTTGTTAATATAAGACCTATCAAGATGTACACTTCGAGGAAGAAGATCCACAAGGACAAGGATGCGGAACCCTCTGAATTTGAGGAGACAGTTGCTCAGGTCATTATTTCTGTTTCAGTTGTGGAATTTAATATTTACTGCCTTGCTCATTAAGTCTCAGCTGCGGCAGACTATTCTGAAGATTCCAATCCTTGTTTTATTTCCAGGCCATATTTGATCTGGAAAACACAAACCAGGAGCTTAAAAGTGATTTGAAAGACCTTTACATCAATTCAGCAGCGTAAGTGTTTTAGCATTAGCTTCTTGTATGTAAACATTCTAGCATGATATCTTCATTCCTCAGTTTTGAAGAACAAAAATTCTCTCTTTGCAGTCAGATTGATGTGTCTGGAAATCGCAAAGCTGTTGTGATCCATGTTCCTTATAGATTGAGGAAAGCTTTCCGCAAGATTCACCTTAGGCTAGTCAGAGAACTTGAGAAAAAGTTCAGCGGGAAGGTAAGCTTTACATTTCTTGATTTCAGTTCTGCATCTCTTAATGCGAAACTAAATGTTCAAATCGGTTTTGCAATTTGTTTTGATTATGTAATGACCTAGAATGATGTTTCCTTTATTTGTTGTGTGATTTGTAAGGATCACACTAATGACAAATGATATTTTTGGTTATGGCTGACCTTTGAAATGGTGGTCGAAAACCTATCATTCCAACTCCCAAGTCTAATAATGTTATGGAAGGCTGATTTGTGGAGAGAATACATTATGAATAAGGATTACCGGACTTGGAATTGTATTTTTGTCATTTCCAGATAGTTAGCCCAGATATTGTTCTAGTATATCTACTGTTCTTTGGTGCACATTTATTTCAACTTCCTCCTAAGTGCAATGAGTATCTGTATATTTCCTCCCAGTAGTTTGTTTTATAATTCTGATTATTGTCTCTGGAATTTTCCAATGCAATAGTTGAAAATAATCAGATGAAGATGGTGTGTTGTATGTCTCACCAATTAATATCAAGCATCTATGTTGGTAATCCATTTGACTGTTTATGTGGCTAGTCTTGGAAGAGTCATAAACTGTGCTATCTCTGCTATTGATGTCAATTTACAAGTGATTGTTTCTTGTTTTGGTCATCCCATTTATTAGTAGAGACCAAGCGTTCTTGTTTTCCAGTTTTTAGGCTTGTACACTGTTCAGGCTGCTGCTTTTGCTTTCCCCATCTCCCTTCTAATGATTGTTTGAGAAGATAAACTGCTATTGGAGTCATCATAGTGCTACATCAGTGTTTTGCATATATGGAATCTACTCTGAATGTTTTTCAGGATGTCGTTCTCATTGCCACCCGAAGAATAATGAGGCCACCAAAGAAGGGTTCTGCTGCTCAGAGACCTCGCTCCCGCACTCTTACATCTGTGCACGAAGGCGTGCTTGAGGATGTTGTTTATCCCGCTGAGATTGTTGGAAAGCGCATTAGATACAGAATTGATGGCTCAAAGATAATCAAGGTAATTTGTGAGTAGAGCATTATGTGGTAAAAGCCAAAGATGAATAAATGTCCCTTTACCGAGAGCATTATAATATCACTAAAACCTGGATAGAATAGATGTTCCTTTTCTTTCTTTTTTGTTTTTTAACATGCCCCTGAGGCTGGATTTGGATCATGGATTTCTTGAGGGGGAGGAAAAATTGAGGGAAAAGATGATATCTAACGGCTCAGTTCTGTTCCTTTACCTCTCTTCTCTTCTGGGTCTCCTTCCAAATCCCTTTTCGAATCCATGATCCAAAAACAGACCACGGTTCTCAATCCACAAGTTGGTTTTATTAATTTCAGAGTTGCTTCTGTGACAGATATACTTGGATCCCAAGGCACGCAACGACACCGAGTACAAGCTGGAGACATTTTCTGGAGTGTACCGCAAGCTTTCGGGAAAAGATGTCATCTTCGAGTACCCGATTACTGAGGCTTAAGATCTGCTGTTAAAGTAGCTTTCCTATTTCAAGAACCCTTAAAATTGGAATTACTTGAAATTTTGATTCAGAGATGGATTGGTTGTCTTTTTGTTTAAGCAACAACAAACTTCATTAAAATGTTTCTTCTATTTCTCGTTTGATGTTTGAATTTTTGAAAAAGGTGTGATTGTAGGCCTCCAATGCTTCTATGAGAAGTAAAGTTACCAGTGTCTTTGGCTGTGGTGATATGGTCGCCAGTATTCTTTTCTGCAATACTTCCTAGTTTTGTGCTGACCACATGGCCTCCATACCGTAGGATCGTTTTCTTGGTTTGGAGGCTACGTGGTCAGTAGAAAACTACAATTATTAACTACCGTCACTTACGAGAGAGGATGTAAGAATTGATGTACGCTTTGATGCATCCCCAACTTTTTTTTGTTCCTCTCCTAGGGTCTCCCATGTTAGATTGATAGTGGAGTTACTAGGATTGAGTATATTGCATATTTCGGTTGAATGAGGAAAGTCATTATTTTTTACTTTTTCTTTTGGTCAAGAGATGGAAGAACTTGGGTCTACTGTTACTCCACCCTACAAATGCTATAGGCATTAACTAACATAAATTATTGTACTAAATGTGCATGTATAGTTATATATTGGTTAGTCTATGTAGTGCTCAACTTCACCCTAACTAATCACAATGTGTATCAAGCTCCTCTTAAGAGGTTTTGAAAAAACAATATAAGAACCAACCTTTTCGTAGGATTTGAATCCACAACCTCACCATACTAAGTACTACTACACAATCGCTAGGCTAATTGTCCTTGGAATTGAAGCACTACAAGGTTTTGCACAATCTGAGTCAAACTCCTCTTCATAGGATTTGAACAAACAATATAAAGAAACCACCTCTCCGTAGGATTTGAACCCACAACCTCACAGCAGTACTGAGTACTACTAACAACCATTAGGCCAATTGTTCTGGGAATCGAAGCACCACAGGGTTGCAGTGCACAATCGAACCGTCCAAAGTGTTTTTAATACTTCAAATTTTAAAGATTTCCTAATCTTATGTGTAAAATAGTTTGGTGATTATATGATGGACAGGTTGTGTTGTGCACCACAATCCTGTGGTGCACCCCTGCACTATAGAATTCCTGGGTCTGGTTAGTGGTTATTGAGTACCTAATGACATGTTTTTTCCACCTTAACCTGTTTATATACCGGTGTTGAAAGCATGCATTTTATGGACAATAACGGAAAATTTACTGTGTTCTATTGCATAAGCTCTGCATGATAGACATTAGCTGCTACAACTACAGTACTACTACTAGTTCTTCGGAAATGCGTTTGCAAGGGTAGGTCATCTAGAGAGAAAATTGCCGGAACATGTGATTCGATGTATTATGGGAGAGGACTCCCAGAATCACCCTCGTTTAATAGTGGTGGTCCATTTGCCTCCGGTGTTGGTCGACAACATCCGCAATGCTAGAAAACGAAAGGATTTGTTCTACGGTAATCATCCCGCCAGTCGCAAAACTCAGCATTTCACATGTACTTAAACACTCTTTTTCCAAAAGAAGAAAAAAAGTATGCAAGAGAATTGATTTGTTTCAAGAATTTCAGGTAGCTACAACATTTATTTCTGGCATTGCATAATAAAAAATGAACTGTGTAACAAAACTAAATTGTGTATCCAGGCAAACATGCCCACGCGTTTCTTTAGCAACTGCTATTTCACTATTCCTAAAGCTTCTACTACGTATGATTATTTAAGAAACCTACATGCAAGCCAGGAGAATTACATAAGCATACAGATATACAAGCAACAGAGGTAACACCACAGGCGTCAGCTGTAAAACCACGCCGTGCTCCAAGTGAAAGATTCTGGTGTGTTCCAACTAAGAAGAGGCCTCAAAGAACCTGCTGTTCACACCAGCCCTATATATATGTAATTCAGAATTCGATGCACTTCTCAAATTTATATCTGTATTTGCAGACACGAATAGAACATCGCCCTCCCCAACTTCATCTTCAAAAGGTGTTGCATACATCGTTCCCTCTCCCTCTGTGACCACAAAAACAGAGGGGCCAGGGATTGAAGGAAAAACAGCCAATGCCCCCTGGGGAAGAATGCAGCAATCAACTTCAAATTCATCAAAAGGGGGGCGGTACCTCTTTGTGTACAGATTTAAGGGGACTCCTTGCACAATTTTTGGAAAGCCCTGCAACAGAAAGATAGGTAGATGCAAATCATATGAAAGATCGTCCCGAGATAATTAACAGTATCTTAGACTGGTGAACTGAACCTTAAACTTATAGAAGAAGAAAGTAACACAATCAATACACCATCTATACAAGAGCCAACCCAATTGAGATGTAATTTTTGCACAGTTCCACCATAGAGGCAGTGTAATGTATCTGGATTTGTTACATCAGAGAACACAGGCTGAATTGCTAATTAAAATAAGCAAGCAGGAGAAGTAAAACTATTTACAATGATTTCTAGCACAAAACAAGAAAGGGGAACAAATTTTAGTTTTAGAGAACTACCAAAAAAACTGTACTGTCTGATAAGCTGCCAATATTGTATATATCCTGGCTTATCTAGTTATTTTTGTTCACAAACACATGCTTTATCTTGCTTTTATATGATTGATGTGCACGTAGTGTTGTTTTTGGTAGTTTCAGGGTAAACAAGTGAATAAAGCGTGTTTTGAAGCACTTTGGGAAGCATCCCAAGAATTTAAGGGCCAAGCGCCCCATGACACTCCGCCATCGAGCCTCAAGAGCCAAGAAATGAAGATTTGTCTAAGGCTTGGGGAGTTTAGAAGGCACAAGATAAAGCCGGAAGACTAAAGGCGTGTCCAAGGCTTACAAAGACTCCCGAAGAAATCCGGGAGTGAATAAGCACTCACGAGACCAAGTGCTCCCCTTCCCGAAGCTCGCACGATGTTGGAAGTGTTTTGGAAGATGCCCAGTAGCACACAAGGCCAATGGATGACCAAGAAAGAAGAGGCAACCTCAAATGCCTTAGTATTGATACAGGTTTTGATACCAGTATTGATAAGTATCAATACCTCTGAAGAAGAAGCTTGACAGAACCTTGGGTATTGATACCCCCAACCTTGTATCGATACCCAGGCCTTACGGAAAGCATTTTGAAGGCAGGTATTGATACCAGTATTGATAGGTATCAATACAGGGCAACCCGAAAAGTTATGTAACCCACTTGTTGGATTTTCTACTTATGGAAACTTAAATCTTTTAGGATATTTTTGTGAGAGAGAAAGGGTATGTGTATATATATCTCCCTCCCTCTTTCTCTCTCTTATCTCCCACACTCTCTTTTATTTTCTTAGTTAGTTTTTGGTCTCACCTCTCTCCTCCATGGGAGAGGATTTTGAAGCTTTCTCCCTCTAGAAAACTCATGTAAGTTTCGTGTTTCATTTAATTTCTCGTGCTTTAATAGTTCTTGTAATCCTTAGATATTCATATATATCAAGTTTATTTCCGTAAAATCATGTTCTTCATTTCTTTTACGTTTCAAGTGTTGTCTTTCATTCCTATGTTTGAGTAGTCTAAATAGGCTCGGTCATAGGGTGATTAGCACTTCATGACTTAGGTTTAATTCGTTTTTCTCATCATATTGCAAACACTTCTTGTTTAATAAAGTCACGGGTTCATCTTTATGTATCAAAATTTGGGTTTGTTAATCTCATTGATCTCTCGAGGTCGAGGGTTAATTCTCCTAGATACGGGCGATGCTTTGGGCAATGTCAATCTAAAAGTTTGTCTAATTGGCTCAAGAACCCTAAACTTTATCGAACACCATTTCTAATTCAAAGAGTTAGGATCAATTTTATGTACCAAAGTCTAGGTTCGTTTTAATCTTTTTGATCTCGTAGTTAAGGGTTGATTCTCCTTTTCATGTGTGATGCTTGGAACAATGTCAACCTAGATGTTTGCCAAATGTTACAAGAATCCTAATCTCATCAAGAGAGGAACGAATTAGCCTAAGTTATGATGGCTATGACCTCCTAGACTTAGCCTTGTTTTAATTCCGTCTTTCCAAGTCATTCTTGTAGTTAAGAGAATTCCACCAATCATATCACAAACCAAGTTTGCCGCTTCAAGGCCAAAAACCTACACTTGCAAGACAACTCTCACATCGGGTACGTTTGGTCCCTGGTGGATTCACCCGGTCTTACCGGTTATTATGCTATGTGATACCTAGCCCAACGCTTGGGGTGACACCATCTACAATACAATCTAAGGTCGCAAGCACCATCCATATCACAGTATTGTCCGTATCATAGTACGGAGTACGTACTGTTCATGCACAAGGTATACCAAGAGAGGTGTAATTTATTCATCTAATGTCTCCTGTCTGCAAAATATGGAAGTCAATAAAAAGAACAGACAGTAGGAAATATAAGCAGCATTCAAGTAGCTATTTTGGAGTTGATAGTGTACTTCTTAATGCTTAAAAGCGATTCTCTGAGTATTAACAAGGCAGGCTTTCTCACTCAATCTGGCATGGCATCTAGTATCTGGAATCTTCCAATAAAAAACATCACATTACAGGGCAAGATTTTATCAACCAAAGGCCTTATGGATATAAGTTGGGGTAAAGCACTTGATGTATTAGGTTTCAACAAAAACTGAACAAGAGCCACCAAGCAAGCAGAATATTTTGCTAACGTTTCAAAATTATCTTCACCTGTTTGTATGTGAGCATTGAACAAAGAACCTGGACATCCCGGTTCTTTGGAGTTAGGCCGGCACGCACAACATTGTCTGAAGTTGCCATGCATTCAACGCACTCGCCACGCAAGTAGGCATGAAGTTCATTTGCACCTATGCACAACGCTTCACCTGGACTAAGTTTAACATAGTTAAAGAGGAAGGCTGCTAGGACACCCACATCGGCTGGATACTGCTTTTCTAGCTGCAGAACCAGCTGTTCCTTATCCGTTAACTGCCTTACCTGATTCACAATGGAAAATACAAGTTTTAGCAAAAAGAAAATAAAAAATGCAATGATGATGGTAGGGTTAAGGGAATGAAACGATAGAATCACAGACAATTTCTAGTGAATTCAGGATAGATATAGAAACGTATTTGAGAGGCTAAATTTAGTGTCAAATCAACCCTAAAAATAATATCTTGTCTACACAGGCGGAAAACTATGAGTAATATCAAGGAGGATAAGTGTTCAGGGTTTCAAACTTGCCATGCTGAGTCGACTTTTCAATTTGGATAATGCTTTGGAAATCACATCATTGCTAGCAGACATGAGTTGGGTGAATATAGACTGCAGAACTGCTTTTAATTTTTCCTCTCCAGCCTTGCAATTGAAGTCCAACACCTGGTTTGCATAAACACTGCCAACCACTTCAGCAATCTCAGGAACGTTTTGAAGAACATCCTTAAGCTCCTGAAATCAATAGCAAGTAAATCTCGTTGATCTGAGAAGAGGTTACAAGGTGTCCATGCATGCACGTGTATAAACTGAGGATCATAATTCCAAAAACTCGTATGGCAGGATTAGTAGCATTGTGAATTGCTACACCTATATGGATAAAACAATAACAGCTACAATACTCCAAGCCATTATCCAGTGAAAATTGTTTGCACCGGATTCGTGTCAAAGCAATAGAGAAGCTCTATAAAACCTCCACCTGAACCCGAACATGTGCATTTCAGCAGACGCAGATACTTCATCTTCTTCCCCCAAAAACTTCAGTTCTTTTCTAATGTGCTAGTGATTACATTACATCACAAAGCTTCAGAAGTGCACATGCCTTAACTCAAGATAAACTTTGACTTTAGTTGCTTAAGATAGGTGTTAAGACTTAAGAGGATTAATTATTGGTTTTTCTAACCTTACCACAAAATTACTGGTTTAGTCTTTTGACAACAAACTGTAGAAGCACCCAATTCCCAACCTTACTGCACATATGCCAGAACACAGCAGAAAACACCATTCTCCAGTAGAAATGTCGACCTTTGTTGATGTTGTAGTTCATATCTAAATTAAAAAGAAAAAAGAAAAACCAGAAGCACGTGTTTCTCTTCAATCAAAAACAGCTTTTCAACCAGCGAATGCAAACTGTGTGGGCATGTTTCAACTTCCTTAGTCTACATCTCTATGACCACAGTCTCATTGATTAACTGATGATTTCACATCCACAGAAACAAGTGAATGAGGACCACAAAGTTCTGTAGATCTCAAAATCATACCGGTATAGAAAGAAGACTGGCTGAAGAAAACAGGTCTTCCCTCAATATTACTGCCTGTGTCAATGACCTTTCCTTGAACACTAGATGTAGCCATTTACTGTAAGTAGCAAGCATAAATGAATAAATTTGGTTTCTAATACCTTTCAGCTTTGAGTAGATCGGGTAAGTACTCTGTTCCTCCAATAAGGTTTAAATTTACACTAATGTCATTCTTTTGGTACAAGACATACTTTTGGTATATGACAGATACGTATTTCCACTAAATTCAAAAACATAAATGGAACAACTACATCAAATTTTCCTGAACCAATGATCAATATTCATCCGGACCATTCATTAGTTGCACCATGCCACCATCAAAACTTCAAATGAAAATTCAAACATACTCCAATCAACTGAATTTATCAATCCTAACCCCAGTGCAGCAAAGAATAATAAGTAATCTTAATCAAATGCAATACAATATAGGGACAAGCATGTTACCTCGAGACTGATAAATCCACAGAGGGCCTCAAACTCTGTAAGAGCTAAAGCCATTTCAGGCTTATGATTAGTGTCCTTAAATAAATCAGGCCGTGCCTTGTGCAAAATTCCAGCCAATTCCTTGTTTGGATGGGCCTGTATCGACAATGGCTTAGCAACCGAAAGGACCTGACACAAACCAAACAAGTGGAAAAAATAACTTTTCAATCTGGTGAAATAAGTCTCACACATGTCGCAAAGTAATGCACAAACAAACATCTGCGCTAAGAGCAAATCAGAAAACTAAACAAGCATAGGTCCTGTTTGATGGACTAGATTAGACATGGGATTGGCAAATAGAGTGGGATGCCACTTTCGGTATTTGAATTCAACAATTAGTAGAGGGACTACATATTCGTTGCAGAATCAATCTACACGACATGCAATACATACAATACTTTACAAATGTGGTACAACAAATCCCTTCACTATCAAACCAGTAGGATTGCTCTATCAGGGGCAGCTTTTGTAGGGTGATTATTTCGGATGGTAGTTTTTTCAAGTATCCCAGTTAATCCACAGTTGGTTGGGCAATCTGGAAGGAGGGACCAGTTAACCAATTCCAGCCTCTTTATCTCCATGTAGGAGGTTTCAGTTTAAGAGGGACATAAATATCTGACAAGAAATGACAGTAGTGTCCACTTTTTATCTCAGAAAAATTTCAGTCCCATGTGTCGCATGTGAGGGGGTGTTTGGCTAGTTCATTATCAGACTGAATTTTCCATTTTCACTTTTTGGATGTTTGGGAATTGGGAGCCAATGCTATAATCCTTTTCGCCAAAATGCACTATCAAAAAACAAGCAGGAGAATGCAAAATCCAAAAATTACCTCTGGACAACCTTTTAAATTTCTATAATCTAGAGTTCAAAATCTAGCGAATAATTTAATCCAACCACCCCCTCGTGTTATACTTCCAGATAATACTCTTTTACAATCTTAAATCCATAATAATAAAATATTGGCTCCCAAACGCCCCTAATTATCCCAGCACTCAAACCCCCAAATCAAACATGGCCAATAGGTTGCATTAGAGCATCTCCAGCCTTACTCTTTCAATTGACTCATAACCAAATTTTGAGTAAAAAACCCCTCTAAACTCACTCCAGTCATTGACTCACACTCATACTATGTTTTACTCAATTTTTTCACCAAATCAAGGGAGAGTCAAATTTTTATTTGCCATTAATGAAGTTTTTACTTGAATTTGCGCTTATATGTTATATATGGGTTGGTCCATTAGAGTACATGAAGTAGAGTAAAATGAGTAAAAATTGAGTAAGGGCAGGAGAACTGTAACTGTAAGAGGGAGTATCAAAATGGGGATCAAAAACGTACCTTGAACAAGAAAGGAAGAGTAACACCCCACTTCTCCACAACTTCATCGCCAATCACACTGGGGTTTTCCTCAATCCAACCCTTCAAACTCACAACACCACCCCCATTCTCTTTACCAACAACCGACACTCCATTATTACTATTGCAATCGACGCTTTCAACCACGAAAGAGGGTCCGGACCCATGAGTGCCCATCCAGAACTCGGCGTAGGGCTTCGATTCATCTACGTGGAGCCCCGAATTCAACGAGAAGAGCCTGGCCACGCGGGATTGGCGCCCGATTCGACCCCAATCGTAGTTCTGGACCGAACATCGCAGTCTGTGAACTCTACGATGGGGAGAAGCATTGGCCTGTGGAGACATTACGCTAGAGAGAGAGAGGAGAGAGGAGAGAGAGGAGAAGTGTGGAGTTTGTGTGCTTCATTGCGAAAGAGCGGTGTCTCTGGTTTTTAAAGGCCACCGACGAGAGGGAAAGGAAGAGAGTGTGCTTGAGGGAGGTTTTGAAATCTGGGAGTTAGTTCGTTAGGCTTTGTTTGGAAGTTGTACAAGAGAAAGCAAAACAAAATTAATTACTCTTCCTTTTTTATTGGAAAGGAAAATAGGCATTGTGCGAGGAAACAAGTGAGAGCATGATAAAATTAAGATTTTACCTTCTTTCTGATTGTTTGGATTAGTCCAAGTGTACGTCAACTAATCTCTTGTCTTAGATAGAGGGATATTTTATTAGAAGATTCTTAATAATTATTTTTTCATAAATTTTTTAGAGAAGGATATTCTTAATTTGGAAGGAATAAAAAGATTGACAAAACTTTCAAATTGTACTCTTTTTTATTTTGGAAAATACGCTGGACACATATATTGATAGAGGTGTCTAAATCTGTTCTTTAATCATTCGAACAAAATTCTTCTTACAGTTTTCTTTTACTTTTCTTCTTAATTATTTCCTCTTCCCTCCGATTCTTCATTTTGGTCACATTCTCTTCCATTCCCTTACTTTTCCCAACATTCAAATAGACTATTACTAAATAAAAATCATACGCTTTTTACCTCTTACGTTCTCTTTCCTTCCCAACGGTCAAACACAACCTAAGGCTTTATTTGGAACGGCGGTAAAGAAATAGAAAAAAAGAAAGGAAAAGAAAATAATTAAGAGGGAAATGAGAGGAAAAGTTGAATAGAATTTAACCCCATTGGATTGACCAAGTGGTCTTGGCCTAATACTACGAGTTTTTCTCCCAACTCTCAAGTTTAATTCTGTTTGCTAGCAATTCTTGGAGTCTTCTCACCTCATCAGTAAGCCTATAAGAGGGGTTGCAAGAATTAATTTGAGGTGCATACAAGCTTGCCCGAGACATCTTGTATTACCCAAAAAAAAGAGTTAAAGAGAAATTAGGGAGAAAAAAATTGCATTTGCATTTGAAATGTTTGGAGAGAAAATATAATGTAATACTATTGTGTACAGCATCATTTCCCTCTTATTTTTCCGCTCCCTTTTTTTTTCTTTTTCTTTTAGACATCATTTTCCTCAAGTTCCAAACACAGAGTTGAGAATCTGAATCACACAAGGAAAAAAAAAAAAAAATTTCTCTTTCATTTCCAGAGGTTCCAAACACCCCCTAAGTTTTGTTGTTGCGGCACTATCACACCCACACGCCTTATTTGCGGGTGAGAGAGCAGTGGGCTCTTCGACTCATAATAGTCCACATGAGCGAGGGTTCGCAATCCGCATACGTAATCGTGGGCCTTCAATTTGGCCCACCCTACAAATAAGTTTTTTTTTTTTTACCTTCTCCCCACATGATGTGCGTGTCCGCAATTCCTTGTTTGTAGGCCCACCAACGCTGCACATTGGATTTTTTTTTTTTACCGTAAATGCTAGTATGCTACATACACTTTTGGGTACACAACCGGGTCAAAAACATCAAAGCGGTGTCGTTTTTGGAGCCGGGTCGCAAAAAAAAGAAGAAGAGAGTTTTCGGAAAATAGAATGACGAAAATGGCGATTTGGGCGAGGATCTTCTTCCTCGACTGATTTCTCCAATATGATTCTGATTCTCGTTTTGGATGGCAATAAGCTCTCTTGAGAGATCAATATCATGAAAGAGAAATTTGATTCTAATTCTCGTTTTGGATGGCAATAAGCTCTCTTCTACTTTACTAAGGGAATGGGAGTTCAAATCTCTCCATCCACGTGCGGGTGTTACTGCCTTAAAACTGAACCGTTTATGAATTGTTCGAGACTCGACTCGATAAAAACGCCAAACTTGAACCTCAATTTTAGGCTCGTTCAATAAATGATCTGAACTTAAATATGATAGTATTCGGTTCGATTAAGCTTGGAAACTTGGAGTGCATATGCATGTCTTATAATAATATCACATATAAATTAAACTTGTATATATATAGACTTTTACATGTACACAGGGGCGACACCACAGTGTCAAGAGCGGGGTCAGCCGACACCACAGGGAAAAAAAATTACTACTATTATATTAATTTTTTTCAATAATTCATAAATGACCCACTGTAAAATAGCGTTGACCCCACCAGATTATTTCCCAACTTCAAAATACCCCCAAAAACCAAAAGTTAAGCGTATTCTAGTATCTGTACATCACAGCCCACAACGAGAGAAAAAAAAGAAGGAAAGAAGCGAAGTCATGAAGAGGCGAAGTCTGGTAAATGGCGATGTTCATTGGCTGGCATTGAGACTTGAGAAGTGTCATCGGTGATCGGTTCTTGTTGCTCTCCCTGATTCCTTCTTTGTTGTGTTTTGCTGGTCAATTGGAAGCCCTAAAAAATGAAGGGGATAGAGAGGTACAAGTTCTCTTTTTTCTTCTAATGAATCATATCTCCTCTACTTTATAGATTTATAATATTCTATGGTTTGGCTGATTGGCTCTTGTTCATATGAAATTGTATAATACTCTAGGCATAATTTATATGTTCTTTGCCTTTGGGATTTGGGAAACTGCGATTTGTTATGTATATATAATATATAATAGATATAGGTGTGTGCTTGTGTATTTTGAAATATTATATAGGTAATAGGTAGTGTTGACAGTATATTATCTAATTCGAGAACAGTAATGCCCGAAGGCCCCGATATGTTTATTATCTAATTGATTGATTTCTACATATAGCATTGTATATAAAGCTAGCAAATAATTTTTGTTAAATATGTTGAGATGTGCATTGTGCTTATCTGGTATTGTCGCTGTGTTGAATTCAAATAATATGGACAAATTTGTGATAAGGAAACCGTCAATTGCGCAAGGTTCATCTTCCACTAGTCCTACTGAGGAAAATTGTAGGAAGAAAATTCGTATTGATCGATCTGAGTAACCTTCCCTCGGATCCAGGACTTAGAGAAAAGATCTCAACTTATCATTCTAATGATCAAGAGGGATTTTATTTGCAAAAAGGTCCTTGTCAACCCGCTAGCCATAACTTTCCATCCCGATTCATTGGTGGAGTGTCTCGTCTCGTCGCTTTGTGCTTTCTTGGTTTGAAAAATATGAAAATTGGTTGAAATATAGAATTGACAAGGATGCTATATTTTGTTTGTACTACTACCTATTTAGGTCGGATGCCAATTGTCAATTTGGAAGCGACGCCTTTGTGATAGAGGGATTCTCAACATGGAATAAGATGGATGGGCTAAAAAAACATGTTGGAGATCACAAAAGTGCACATTACCTTGCTTGAAAAAAGTGTGAAGCTCTGATGGATCAAAAACAACAAATTGAAGGTGTTTTTCATAAACACTTGGAGAAAGAAAAAAATGAGTATCGGATTTGCTTGGGTGCATTAATTGATTGTGTCAAATTTCTTATGCGTGGGGGGTAGCCTTTTCGTGGTCATGTCGAGTATGAAGATTCAATCAGTAGAGGTAATTTTCTTGACCTTTTGAAGTTTCTAACTGAACACAATGAAATCATCAATGAGGTCGTGATGGGAAACACTCAAAAAAATCACAAGATGTGTCATTCAAATATTCAAAAGGATATTGCAAATGCTATTGATCATGATCTCTTCTCAATTTTAGTTGACGATTCGCGAGATGTATCGGTCAAAGAACAAATGGCACTTGTTATTCGTTATATAGACAAAAAGGGCAATGTTGTTGAGTAGTTTCTTGTTATTGTGCATCTACTTGATACTACTGCTTTATCACTCAAAACAAGAGTTGAATTTTGCTTTCTAGACATGAGTTGAGTTTATCAAGTGTAATGGGAAAGGAGATGATGGAGCTAGTAACATGAGAGATGAATTGAATGCACTTAAAACTTTGATTTTAAGGGAGAATGAGTCAGCTTTTTATGTTCACTGCTTTGTTCATTAATTACAACTAACTCTTGTAGCTGTTGCTAAAAATCACATTGGTGTGGCTGAGATTTTTCATTTGATAGTTTGTGTGGTCAATGTTGCTGGAGGGTCTTGTAAAAGAGTAGATATTCTTTGAGACACCCAAGCTAATAAAGTTTTGGAAGCTTTGGATAATGGGGATCTTCAAAGTGGACGAGGTTTGAATCAAGAAACGAGTCTTAAAAGAGTTGGTGACACTTGTTGGAGATCTCATCATGGTACTATTTTGAACCTGATTTTAATGTTCTCTTCTATTATAGATGTTCTTGAGTTTGTTGTTGAGGATGCTATTGTATCTAAGCAAAGTGCTGAAACTCATTCTCTTATGAATGCTATCCAAACTTTTGAGTTTGCATTTGGTTTAAACTTGATGAAAAAGGTCTTGGGCATCACAAATGAATTGTCATTGGCATTACGAAAGAAAAATCAAGATATTGTAATTGCAATGACACTAGTTAAAGCATCCAAGCAACGATTGCAAATGGTGAGAGATGATGGATGAAATCCTCTAATAGCTAAAGTAGCTTTATTTTGTGGCAAAGATGATATTCCTATGCCAAACATGGAGGATGTGTATGTTGTTCCCGGGGGACCACGACGCAAAGCCTTGCAAGTTTTAATTTGACATTATTACTTTCTTGAGCTATTTTGCACAATCATAGATATGCAACTTCAAGAGCTAAACAACCGCTTTATGAAGGTAAATAACGAGTTGCTTATTTGTGTGGTTTGTTTGAATCCTAGTCACTCATTTTGTTCTTTTGATAAGAAGAGGTTGATTTGTCTTTGCTAAGTTTTATCTGTCTAATTTTTTTCCTCTAAAACTCGTGATGTTTGATGATCAACTTGAGAACTACATTGTTGATGTGCGCTCGTGTAATGCTTTTATGGAAGTAATTGGGTTTGGTGACCTTTCTAAAAAGTTGGTGGAGACAAAGAGAGATGTCAAACATCCACTGGTATACTTGCTTGTGAAGTTGACATTGATTTTGCCTGTCGCGACTGCAACGACAGAAATAGCTTTTTCGGCGATGAAATATGTAAAGAGTAGCTTATGCAATCGAATGGGAGACCAATGGTTGAATGATTGCTTGGTGGCATACAATGAAAAGGAAGTATTTGACAGTGTTTGCCTAGAAACCATTATGCAACGATTCCAAAGCATGAGATCGCATTGAACGCAATTGTAGAAGCTTGTGTAGCTTTTTTTTTTGGGTGAAAACTGAAAATAGTGAATATTAATATATGTCTTTTGATGATATCTTTTGTTTATTGGGTTGACCTTGAAATGTGATTTTTGTTGGTAAAAGTATTTGATGTTTATGAATGACCACACTCTTCTGAACTCTTGGAGTCGCCACTGCATTTACATCATAAATTTTTTATAACTTGTCCTTGTATAAACTTGTAAAAATATGCTAAACTTAAATTTTAAGTATTATGTTATCTCAAATCCATTTACTCATAGTCAACAAATCTACTACTAGTAAACACGCAGGAGTATTCAAGACGACCAAAAAAAAAATCAAAAAGAAAACTTACTTCGTTGACCTTAAAAGGTCAGAAAGACAGAGAGGCAGACCAGCTATTTGTGAACAAATGGAAAAGGAAAAAATGAGGGGGAGAGAGATTTCCCATAAAATCTTCATAAAATCAATGTGCTAAAATGGAAAATCCCATAAAATTATCTAGTTGATTTTATGGGAAATCCAGCTTGAGAACTAAACGTGTGAGAGATAAAAAAATAATTTCAAATACGTACATAATCCTCTACGTATGTGTGGAGAAAATTGGAGTGGGAGAGAAGGGGAGAGGGAGAGAAGCATATTAGCCGGGTGGGAGAAAATTGGGGTGGGAAGTTTTTTGAAGTCAATTTCAACATTTTGATTCTTTTTTTAGCACATCAGCCGTAGAAGGGAATTCCTCTATCTTAGGGTTTAAAAATTTGAACCGAGAGTAATAAAATCCTTGGATCTAGCATTTTAAGGGAATTCCTCATTTAATGAAACCAACTCAGAAGGGAACAATTAAAAGGCATTCAAAGTTTGAAAATCAAATTCCGAATCAGATAAAATATCGTGTAGGGCTATGATCTTAACATATAGGCGATGGAACAATTGTGGATGCTATTACGTTAATAGAAAGCATCTCCCAATTTTGGGGATAGAAATCCTTTTGGCCCAGTATCTGTCTCGGCCGTAGAATAAAAATCCTTTCTATATGGGGTATGTATTTTAAATGGGGAGTGATAAGAACCCCTAGATCAATGTTACCATCAAGTTGTGTTTGGATGTCCAAAATCTTGAGTATGAATTGGAATATGAAAAATTTATTGGGTAGGAATAGAAATATGATTATTGGGAATCGAATTCCTAGGAATTTGATACCAAAAGAATGTCATTTTGGTGTTTGGATTAATTCAGTAATATTATGTGGGAAACAATTATTTTGGAAATTTATTAAAGTCAATATTTCTTTTCTTAATGAACGAGCCAAGATTCGGAGATTCTCATGGGGTAAGGAAGGGATCAGATTTCCACTCAATCTAGGAATATAATTCCTGGTTGAATATTTCATTAGAAATCACATTTCTATTCCTGTCTCTGCCAACGTTGGAATGAGAAAAGCCTGACATTACATTCCTGTTCCTATCTGTACCAAACGTTGGAATCATGGGTAGAAGACATCAATTCTCATTCCCCATTAAGATTACTGCCATCCAAACATAGCCTGAAATTAAAATTCAATCTCAACCCTCTACTCGGCCACGGAGGACAATTGTGGAAAAGACATTTTACAAAATCGTTGTATAAAGTAATATAGATGTTAGGGTCTCCAGGGTTATTGTCTGGTTTTAAAAATGGTGGGGCTTAATGTATGGTTTTGTCAACTAATTAGCCGATTAGGACATTTTTTATTAAGTAATTATTAATTTGCATCTTTTTCACCTTTATTCCAAACCCACGTTTTTACGAAAACGTGTTTTCATATAACACTATCAACTCACCTTCTTAAAAAACACTTTAACTTGCTAAAGAAGCTAAAGCGTTTTCTAAAACTACCTTTTAATTTTCTTACAAAAAATATACATTTTTTTACTCTTATGTCATTAACAGAAACAATTGCCTCGGCAAATGACATTGCACATTGAGTCTTTTAGCAGGAAGAAAATTGAGTCCTGCTAAAATTGAGTTTATAGTTGAACCCTAAAAACTTGGTCCACTTCCCTCCAAAATCATATGCCATAAAGTAAACAGGGTGCAAGGTTTCAAAGAGAGCTAATTAATGTAGTAGATATAAATTGGGTACTGAAGGAGAACTCAAAGGAGAAATTGGGTAGTGAACATAGTTATTAAAACCCTACGATATGCGATACGTATGATTCGTGGTCATCTCCACTGAAAAAGATACGTATCACATCCCGTATCTTATGATATGATCGCGTATCCTGATTCAGTATGTATCCTACGATTGCACATTGAGAAAAATCGAACATCAAATGCATTAATCTTTGCTGTTTGTTCTAATTATTATGATATTCAAATCATTTGATAGAAATTCGACCTTAATATTGAGCTTGAATAAATGAAAGAACCATACTACGATTGCGTTTTGCTTGAAATCATACAATGGCTCTTCTTTTCTTTCATCTTTTTTCCTAAGTAAGGCCTCCAAACCCTCAAGATTGTTTGCGTATTATTCTCACTAACAATTATATAAGGACAACTAAATAATTTCATATATTATTTATTTATCCAACCACTCACTCATGCAAAATGGTGGTTAGCTCATGCGGTAGGGTTTTTTAATGTCTCACATTGCGTCCCGGGATTGAGTCTCATTCTTCCCTTTCCCATGTAATATATTAGGACTGACGAATGACAAAAAAAAAAACCCCACTCACTCAAACTATTAACTATCAAAAAAAAAAAAAAAGACTTAATTCTTAGCTAATTTGTACCCCTTTTTTTAAATATATATATTTTTGAACAGCGCTATATCCCCGGCCGTCAAGCCCAAAATCCATTACGCATGGGCTCAAAAAGCCCAATATCCCAACGGCCTTCGTCTACAAACTAGGGTTTCGATTACCTCACTCTCAGTACTCTAGTAACAATGGCGGAATTGATTTGCAGAGCTCTTCGAGACGGAGCGTTAGACGGCGAACACGCACCCGCTCTCACAATAAAGGACTCCATCGACTCGCCATTCGGTCCCCACGTTTTCAACCACGTCCTCGCCCAACTCTCCACCAATATTTTGGCGGCAAAATCGCAGTCACAGTCAGTTCTTCTAATTTTTCTCAATCATTAGTTGAATTTATTCTTGATTATGAATTCTAATTGCGTGATTATACGTTTAGAGGCCTTGTACTCGTTGCTTCGTCTCAGAGTCCGTCGTTTTACTTTGATTTGCTCAAGAGTAGAGGAATTGATGTTGCTTCGTTTCATAAATGGTAAGACTCATAAGTGGAGCCATTTGGCCTAAATTTTAGTTTTGGTATTTTTATTCTTTGCTGGATTCACGCTATTTTTTTGATTAATCATTAGTTTTGACGTGAAAGTCTAAAAGATATTACCATCAAAAGGCAAAAAAAATTCCCTAAACACGGGAAAATTTTGGAACTTTTTTTTTCCCAGTGTCGTATTATCTATGCTTCTTAAAATTTGGTATTTTTGTGGATACTTCCCTCAATGAAAAATAGCTCTTAAAATTTTTGACGAAAAGCTAAACAAAAAGCACTAAAGTAAATAATTCCGTCTTTAAGAATTAATTTTGTTGAATTTGGATTGAGTATTGGATGTAAATAATTTCGTTGAATTTGGATTGAGTTTTGAATTGTGTTATTTTTTAAGAGAGGGGGAACTGAGAATCAGATTGTTGGGACAGGCTTAGGGTTTTGGATTGTTATACAGATCCTCTTGGCTGGAAGGTTCGGCTTATGGCGTGTGGAAGCATTAGCAGTCGATCACCAGAAGCTTCAAACACAGTCAGGTTGTGTATGGATGTGAGAAATTTGGATAACTTGTCCTCGTCCATTATGGAACTTGGGAGAGGTATGGAACAATCTCAGTTCTATCTGAATTGGGGATTATTAACTACTTGTGTGATGTTTCTGAGTTATGGGGTACCTTTTGTTTGTATGTATGCTTTGTACTTTGGTTTGGGGAGGGGTAAAACATTTTGTACAAGTTATGCTGTATGAACGAACATAAAATGGCCTTTAGTGAAACAATTTATGTGCCAACAGATTTCCATGTTACTCTCTGTTGAATGTTCCTTTGTTGTTTATGGTTGCAGAATTGGTTGGACAAGGAAAAGGGCGCTTCTCAGTTGCCATAGATTCGGTAATCTTGAATATCATAACCATGACTTCTGAGTGACCGTAGGAATTATGATAATCTGATTAACTTTGTAAAAACTCTATGTGTTTGCCGTGAGTTTGAATGTAGTTTAAGTGCTGTGCTGTGATCAAAGTATCCCATCAACACTTGTTAGTCTTTGTTGTCATGCTTTTTACTGTGCTGTAGTGATTTTCCAAGTACATTGCTTATCATTGATCAATAGAAAAGTAATTTGGCGGTAGTTTCTACATGAAAATTCCATCTTGAGGATCCTAGTCACTTTTAGGGAGGATTCTGGGAAATTTCCTATCATGTGTGTGTTCCCTTCATTTGTTGTTGAGTGGGCCGCCGGTTATTTTACGCGAGGAAACTTCCTTCCAGATCTCAATTACGTACTAATTATGCAGATTTCAGCGGCTTCATGTTACTCTATCCAGTTTAGCTGGGGACCAATTTGACACTGTTTGGCCTCATCTAACGAAATAAAGAACGAGTTATCCCATTGTGCCATGCTGTCTTCTTATCATAGCCTGTTAATTCTTGCATATTCACATGGATTCCAGCAGCTCATACTATCTATTGGTTGATATCCACTAGATTATCCATGCGTGGTACAGTCACATGAATTTTCTCTCGTCAGGCATGGTTATCGACCTAAAATGTGATTTGTGGACTACCAATTTAGTTAGGATCGGTTTTGATGTGTTAAAAATTTCAGTTTTATTGAAACGATGTTACACCTTGAGTTGCTTAAGAAGTGCATTTTGGCATTCAGGCAAGTAAGGTAGTATGCAACAACCATTTTCTTTTCAGGAAAGTAACGTTGAGGGGAAGTATGCCATAGTTTATAGATGCTGTGGTCAAGAGAGTTGCATTTAACAGAAGCATATTGAAAACACCTAATCCTCACATCAACAAAATTTTTATCAAGGACTACATCTTGAAGACCTTTGGATGCCCTCAGAACTCAATATTCCTTTCTTGCCATACGTAGGAGATCATTGCAGCCAATGCTATCTGCCTCACTGAATTAGCAAACTACTTACCACGAAGCTTCCCAATTAGCCTAGTAATTTCCCTGCCCAGGGCTGCTGGTGTTTAGAAACAATAAGTGTTAAACTTGCTTCCGAACTTGCCTAGAGTGCTGGCATTTGAAGAAGAGTATTGGTAATTAAAGAACTGGTGATTGAGGGTTTGAATGCAACCGCCAAAGTATTTGAGAGTCTTTTGTTTCTGGTAATACTTTAACTTTCTGTTGTTGATTATATCGAACTTCATTTAGGTTAGCTGTGATAATTTATTGCCTACTAGTGGAAGTTATAATATTAAAAAATAACTGTGGTTGGCTGGTTGCATATAATGTCAAAGTCTGTCAATTGCAATACATGGTAATGTCACTTCATGGTTTTCATTTCTGTTTAATTTCCAACTTCACATGGATAAGGTCAATAAAATTTGTTTAGTGGTAGTTTTGCTTCGGAGTTATTTGGAAATACTGGTCCTTGTGGTGTGGTTTGCACTTGCTTGTCTGTACCTGCTAGTAGCATATGCATTTGTTTCCTTTTTCTTGAGGTTTGTGATTGCTTGCAGTGCTTTATTTTGTTTCTGTGCATATGGGTATTTGTAATGGTTTCTATTGTTCTCTTTGCAGGCAAGTGAAATGATAAGGCATGCATCCATATCTTCAGTTGCGGCCCTTTTAAGCAACCTTCGTAGCCATGGTATGTTTGGAAAGCTATATAGTTGATCAATGCAATATGCAACATAGATTTGGTGCTCCAACTGAACACCTGTTAAAATTCAGCTTGTCAGGACAGATAGTTGAATGAATCTTGGAATGAATTAATTAATGACAGAGATTAAGATGATGCGAAACTTATAGAGGTTGATAATTACGAGTAAAAGAGAGTAGGGCCAGTAGGTGCTTCGTCGTAAAGTGTACCAATTGGGCTTCCAAATGCACTGACAGTGACACTGCAAGCTTTATGCCCACATGAACATCTCAGCAACTGAAATACTTGACTGGGCTGCACCTATGAAGCACGGGTGCTTCTAAAACCTCAAAGTACCCGTACCATACCTGTACCGGGTACCGGTACTCCATGGGTACTCCAAAAACGTTCCGGGTACTTTTGAGTTTATGGGTACTTCATTGGGTACTTTTGGGCCTATTCATAAAGTTTCAAAACTTTAAGGATTCTGTAAGGGAAAAAGATTCAAAGTGCTGGTCTTAATATGTAAGAACTCAATGCGATAGTCATAAACTCAAGATCACGACTCAGATCTAGAGCTTGATTTTGGAAAACAAGAGCAAGGTTGACTAACCTTTTTTGTCAATCTTCCTAGCTTTTGCGACTCCTCTCTCTCTCTCTCTCTCTCCCCCCCCCTCTCTCTCTCATTATTTATTGCTGCCCCTTCTCTCTCATTATTATGTCAAAATCTATTCATTTTTTAGATGGGCCTTGAAATATCTTTTGCTCTCCATCTTGAAATCTATGATAGTTGCATGCACAAAAATTAGTCTATTGCACTTTATTTCATAGGAAAATGAGTCTATCAAGCAGCATGGGTTCAAGTTCAATGCTATTAGCTTTTGTTATCTTGCTTGTATGTATAAAATATATTATACTTGTCATATCTAATTAATGAAGCATGCCATAATTGTAAAAATATATACATAAAAAATCACCGTACCCCCGCCGTACCTGTACCCTACTTTTTTGGGTTGTTGTCATATCTTGTACCATTACCCGTACCAGTACCCGTGCATCCTAGACATAGCCTTTTATGTGCCATTGCCTTGTCACCATTATGGATATTGTGCCCTAATGCAGACTCCAACTACAGTTATCCTTTTAGATGCGTGACCTATGGTCTATCAATGTAGGTCCTAAGGGCTGGAGTTTTTCAACTATTTTGTGCTGTTGAGTTTTGTAAGGGTATTTTGGGTATTGTAACCCTACCTATATACATAATTATGTAGATGATGTAGCATAGAGAAACTCTGGCGAAACTCTCAGATTATTCTTTGTCATAGTGAAACAGCCACGATGACCATGGCTGTAGCCCTAGTGGGGAACCATGGAAATCTTGTGCTTTTTGTGTGCTTTTTCTGTGTAGTTCTTTATCTTTCTGTACTGGTATTCTTATAGATCTTGATTATGGTTCTGCATATTCCTACCAGTGTTCTTGGGTAAAACATCAACCACCAAATTCCTCACATCCTTAACGGAGGACCAATTTGTCCTTGCAGATAAATGAAGTGTCAACAATATAATGAATACTCTAGAACTTGCACAGAGAACAGATGCTTTTTTAGATTTGGTAAAAGATGTTTGCAAAGTTTTCAGTTGATGACTGCAGGAATATTTGTTCTTTCGACAACTCTATTACATACCTTGAAACAATTGAAAGTCTGTTTCCAGTGCTTTCAAAACGCTTTAATATAGGCACTGCTGTACTGCATTATGTATGTGCCCCTCTTACTGCCAACTGCATTGCGATACATGGATGTATGTTTTGTGTTTAAATTTTGGCGGGTGTGTTCACATAATGATAGAAACTTTGGTTTTTTGTTTATGAGGCAGAAAATTAGTTTTATTCTAGTTGATACATAGAAACCACTTCAATGCAGTCCTGCTTCTTTCTTTAACCTTCATTTTTCCTTTTCATTTTTCAATTGCAGACCAAGTATCTTGTGCATTTTGGTTGTTACATTCAGACCTTCATGATGTCAGAGTCACTGCTGCTCTTGAATACATGTCCTCTATGCTGGGCAGTGTAGAACCAATGAATCGACCAGCAAATGTTCAGAGAGGCAACTCTGAAAACCTTTCGCTGCTCGAATGGAATTCTAACAAAGGGAAGTTTCATGTTCGTTTGAAGCGCAGAAATGGAAGAGTTAGATTGATGGTGATCTCTCTCTCTCTCTCTGAACTGTGTTTGTGTGCGTGGAAGTTGGCATTTATAATTGATAACTCATCCAATATCATTGTAAAGCTTCTGTTAGAGTGAAGAGTTCTGCATTGAGCAATCAAGCATAAAGTTTACAGCTGTTTCTTCTGAAGATGGAATAATCTCTCAAGGTCTTGTGCCTAAGGTTAGTTGTACCTACCTTCCTCTTAGTCGAAACTTGGAATCTCTCTCTCTCTCTCTCTCTCTCTCTCTCTCTCTCACACACACACACACACACACACACACACACACATGCACATCTACGACATCAAACACCTGACATGTGAAGGTTACTTAAACCAAAAAAATAAAAAAATAAATAGAAGGCAAATGCCCTCTAGAAACACAATGATGCAATAAAATTGTCAAATGTCAACATATCCACATATACCTTTTTTATAACTGTATGTAATCACTTGGCAGGTGCAATTCAACCTTCAGTTATCAGAAAAGGAGAGAATCGAGCGGGCAAAGGTTGTGCTTCCATTCGAGCACCAAGGTATGCGTGCATCTTGAACTTGGATATTTCCTTTTTGGTTACACTTGAGCTTCCGTTGAATGGTGTGTTTTGGAAAATGGTATTATTATTATTATTATTATTTATTATTATTATTTTTAAATTTTAGTTTTTAAGGGTCTAATTGCTTTCCCGAAAATTCACTGACGTTGGAGCTTTGCCTATTGGCTTCTTGTTTGCTTCAGGAACTGGTAAGCCAATTGAAATCTATGATGGCCGGCAATCTCTTAATGAGAGCACTACCAAGACTCATAACTCTAGTTCTGCGGAGAAAGTGCAAGCAAATCAGGATCCAGGCAAGGGAGAGATTATATATTTTCGGTGATTGGACGATGAGATGCCAGATTCTGATGAGGACCCAGATGACGATTTGGACATATGACGCTACTCACGGCTTCTTAGTTTTGGAATGCAACAATCCAAATGCCAGAAACTGTTTATAAGCGGACAGGTAAACCATTTGACCTGCTCACAGGTAACCATGCCATTTTTAGAGGTTTTTGAGCAAGTCATTGTATTCGGGTGCTTGGGAAAGTATTTAGCATTTACGTATAAGCCATATGAACGGATATTGTCAGAAGATATTTGGAAGGTTCACTAGTCTTTCTTCTGTATGGTACTTGCCTTGAGATGATTTCATGATTGTTACTCTTCATTCCTGTTCATTTCAATGCTGTATGGATTTGGGGAGGGATTTACTCGTGGAAGGGGACTATAGCAGGAGCCAAACATATAAAGCACCTTCCAAGAAAATAACTCTTGCACGCTTCAATAACCTGAGAGACGCCCCTGAATCTTCAAGTTGCACAAGATGGTAGGTGTGAAAAGTGAATAAGTACCATTACCAGTTACTGGTAATGGTATCTTGTATTTACAGTCCTGTCTTCAATGAAAATAGCTAATCTGCAACAACTGAACATCATTCTGTTGAGAAACCAGTTTACGACGCTTGTTTCAATGCTCAATGGGGGTTGATTTTCGCAAATGAAGAAGCCATTTGGAACCCATTTCATTTGCTAAAATGGGTTGATTTTATGGGATTCCCATCTTAGCAAATGGGAAACAAAGCTTGATTTCATCAATGGATGTGAAACAAATGTGTATACAGATCAAATTAGTTCACCACTCCTTGTACCGTGGCCATTTTACAAGTGCATTTCTATTCATGAATCAACTACATTCCCTCGAAATATTTAACTTGCTTTTCAAATATCAAAGAGTGGAATACATGAACTAAGTACTAATTTACAGCACTCATAAATCAGAAATGTGAACCCCAACAAAGGGATAAAAGAATGATTGAAGTTTTGTCAGTGCGTTTCTCAGTGCAGCAAATGCACACCTGCGATCTCAGATGAACCAGATGACCTAGAGCTAGAGCTGGTATGATGAAAATGGTACACAATTCAATAAGAATAAAGGAGTGCTCTTCACAACATCGAGAAGAATTCATGCCAAGTCCAAGAACCTGCAATTAGGCAAAACTCAATGTCACGGTAATATTAACTGGAAAATTAGGTGAGAAACCTAATCTAACCCTGTGAATTCAACAGAAAAAGAGACAAAAGAGAAGAAAATAAAACAACTCAATTTACTCAAATTCTACACAAGAAACGCTTCCAGTTTGTTTCTCCCTTATTTCTACTTTTCTTTATTCTCTTCATTTGTGCCCATCAAGTTCTTGATTTTCAAGAGTTCATTCTGGTAATTTAGTTGGATTATCACATGATTCAATGACATGCCTTATAAAAACACAATACTGGAGATGAGGTAATTGATCTTTTATTGCAAAAGAACAAGGATTAGATAATGGATCTTTTATTGCAATTTTAAGCAACTGTTAAACCAGATTTCTGGGATACGTAGATTTCCCTCGCGCATCTACAAGAATTTACGGTGCATCCTAAATTCTCTAAACAGCAATGAATTCCTAAAAGTTGTAAAAGTTGTTAGCAAGCTACATTCACGGAAGTTAATATATGCAATGCAACAGACCGTTCAAAATTGTTAGTGATGAGCTGGTGCTAAGGGCATGCCGCAAAATGATGAGGCAAATGCAGCATTAACTGCTTCAAAAAGAGGTACCTCAAGACAATATGACAAGTCCAAGATAAATAGCTGCGCCAAGAAATGCGAAAGAGATAAATCCCCTGCAAGTGGAGGTCACAAGGAACAGATTACGAGAAAAATAATGGAATCATGGAAACATTTCACATCCTAAAACATCAAACAGAACACGTATTCAACCACTCATGATCCCTTGCCAGTAAAAAAGCTCACCATATAACACCCCATGCAGCACCATTACAAGGACAGGGGCAAAGTTCTGCGAATTTCTCAGCATCACTGGAATAAACTCTCCGAGATATTAGATCATCATAGATATCTGCACGATTTAGATTTACATATATGAGATTTGTAAGGATGTTAGCATGTACTCTATTCACTAAGAAAGGATGGTGGTTGTACCATAAACTGAAAACAAGCTGTTCATTACACCTGCATAATTTTGCCAGATCAGACATAAGCAACACTCCTCGTTTCATAGAAGAGATGAAACAGAAAGAAGAGGAACAAAAAATGAGCAGAGTGGGGAAAAAAATGTTACTAAACCCATAGGCGAAGGGAAGTCAGCCCACAAAAGCAACAATACCAAATAACAGTGGTAAAAGGGGAAAGGCTACATACCAATGAAGAGAATGACATATCGGAGGATGCGAACTTTTGTTAATTCTTGGAGAACCCAAACTACAGCGAGGAGGATAATAAAACCTGAGAAATTCAAGTTGTAAGTGTCAATACCTTGATGGTGGAAGCCATTCATTTCAAGGAATGATATAATTATGAAAAAACTTGTCAAATTATGCAAGTGCTCACCAATGCAAAGTCCTCGAAGGGTCCACTGTTTCAATCACAAGATAAAGCAAGTAAGATAATGAACATTTTAAACATGTGAAACTTGGACTTTTCACTATTTTCTTGACAAAATAAAGAATGAAAAAAAATGAACTGACAAGCTGCACATGAGTAGAAATTCATCACTGCTCACATTTTTAGCAACAAAGAGCACAATGAGCAGAGCAACAGCAAAACAGCCAGCAGCAATTCTTGTGGTGAGAAGATTTGTGGATGCAAGTATGAAAACCATCCCCCAGAATGATGAACCAAGATCTGAACACAAGATGGCAGATAATTAGAAAGCGCTGCTGCCTCCATATAGGAGTAAATATCAAAAGTCAAAGTCAACATAGCATATTGCCAAAAGATGAAAATAACCAGATGGAGGGCCAAATGGAACAGTCTCTACGGATCCTGTTTTCCACTTTAGTTGCATAAATAAAAGAACGCAGAGCTCAATTTTCTTCACCCTCCCTAAAAGAGGCGAACAAAACCCTCCCTTCTATCGGTTGAAATGGTGTGGAACCCACGCAAAGTGATGTCATTCTTACCTCTGTGATATATTTTTTGATAAGCATGACATTACTATATGGTGGGGTCCACACCATTTCAACCAATAGGAGAGAAGGTTTTGTTCACCCTTTTTTAGGGAGGGTGAACAAAACTTGACTCCAAGAACGCATTCTAATGGTCAATATGAAATGGAAGGGAATAGGTAATTACATCCAGCAGGCAAGATTACCCAGTATGCACCACCACGTGTTTGTGTCACCCCACCCTCATTTGCATGAACCTCCATGCCCTCCACCTGCATATCAAAGTAGGCCACTATGTATGTCGCTGAGCATATAGAAGTGAAGGCATCCACTAAACATGACATATAACAGGCATGCTGTAGTGTTATGGACTCCTAACCAGTTCTACACAACTGACAAAAATACTCCCTCCGTCCCGAATTTGTTGTCCACTTTCCCCACCTTTTGATGTCCCAAAATTTGTCCATTTCAAAAAGTCAATGTACAATATGTCTTGAAATGCCATTTTTACCCCTCTTGGTATTGAACTGATAACTCAAAAAAAAAAAAAAAAAAGAAAAAGAAAAAGAAAAGAAAAACAATGAAACAGTAAAACCGTTGCATTCATTTCCAAAAACAGAGCACTATTGCATGTTGCATTTCTGAGAGACTAGATACATTGAAAATGCCCAAAATATACTCTGTAGAACTTAGTTCCAATATTTACAACACTACTTTTTTTTTTTTTGTTGATAATTTTACATCACTACCTAACACGACCCAATTACATGCATTAGCGATGGAGGGACATTGTAGCAAGTTGGTCGAGCCCAATCTCAATTCTCTTTCGACCTGCTCTCCCTAGCAATTTGCAAGATACATCAACCATCATTCCATTTGCAATAGAAGCCTGCCCTTGCTTCCAAATCCGGCTGACAGTTTTTTCACTAACAGAGTATCGTTTGGCAACAAGCTTTATGGCACCCTTTTTCAATCTTCCGTTCTTAGTTTCCACCAGAAGAGTATCAAAAACCGCTTGATGCTGTAAGTTGGTTAATTTTTTTTTGTGGTCTGGAGTGGGTGGAGCTTTTTTCAAATAAAGGATTAAATACGCTGGGTAGGAAAAAGGTTTCTGTTCTTGTAGAAAGGGGGAAAAGGTTCTTGAGAGGTGTGGGAGATATTGGAGTAGGCGTATGAAAGATGAAAAGAGGAGACTTCGTAAGAAGAAGGAAGGTGGAGATTAAGGTGGAGAGGTAGAATTTGTTTTTTTCCCAGCTGATTAAGGAGCTTCAAATGTTAAGGAAAAGTGGTCACCTGGAGTATTTGGAGGGATATATACGTGCCTTTTTGGAGGGATTTGTACTACCCATTCAAATTTCTTCCGCCCTCCATTTTGAATGGTGGCGGGCAATCAAATTTAGAGCCAAAAAAACCTTCTAGACTTATCCCTGAAGTTACAGCAGTTCAAATACTAAAAAAAAAGAAAAGAAAAGAAGAAGAAGCTACAGCAGTTTACTTTGTACTATTGCAAAAATGTTTTAAACCTGCCATTTACTAGTTTGAATTTGAGGGGCAGTTTTGGAAAGATATTTTTTTGGAGTGCAATATTCTTGATCTCTTAAAATTTAGAATCCCAAGAAATGGACAACAATTTCGGGACGGAGGGAGTATTTGTTAACATCTGAATGCCAATATCATGAAAGAGTACAAATAGTATGCTAATAATGCTCGGAGACAATGGTATGAAGGTAACAATTGAAGCAATTAAGAGTCTAAATATACCAGTGAATTTGAGCCGCAAATTTCCCTTTTTCCTATCATTTCCCCCTCATCCTCATTTCTTAGAAACAGAGAGTGGGTTAGACTAAATCACCAAAATTGGAGGATATTTCACATCGTTCCAGGAAAATATGGGCCACATGGCCCACAATACATTTCAGATAAAGGCATCTGAGATACAGTCCTAATATCTTACCACATAAGGAGGATCTGCAACAGTTTTGATCATATTTCCTCTCTTTTGCTAAGCTTCTATAACCCTGGTTAGCATGTGCGTCTACATATCCCTAAAATGCTAGAGTTATAAGATAAGTTACTACTTTGCTATGAGTCTCATGACTTTAGGTTTGGCAGCCAAGCTGTGTAATATCCATCTCTTACGTGATATTTTACAGCGGAATCAAAGCATACAACAGTAGAAACTGCTTCTTACCTGACCACACGTAAGCTTACACGCAATTGCATGACTTGCTTCATGAAGAAATACAGTTATGAGCTTGAAAGGCGTCAGTAAGAAGGTCCTCCATAGCTGTATGAACAGGAAAATTGGACAAAGTTCATTCAAAACAAGAGTAAAAAATTGTCATGAAGTATCTTGCATTGTGCATCTAATAGCTATTTAATTCAAATTCCATAAGCTAAGATGTAGTTAAGTTTACATACTATCTGACTAGGTGTGTCAATGCTGAACTCGTTTCTGTTCATTTCTTCATTTATTTTTTACTTTTTGAGATTTTTATCAAGGATAGAATGATACCTAGACTTATTTCCAACATATAACCCATTGGATTCCCTTATCCTATAATTTCCAGTGCCTTGAACTACAACTCTTATGATTATTCTACTTGGTTACCACTTGTGCTAGTTGCATGACAAAAGTTCTTAACTTCTTGTTCTTCCTTTTCATTCATCTCAATACATTCCATTACCTATACTCATATTACAAGCACCACCATGAATGAAACAAAGAACTTTAGAATCTCCAACAATTTTTTTAACCATATCAGATCAGATGAGCTGGTGGTGCAGTGGTAAAGACTCAGCCCAATAACCTTAAGGTCTTGGGTTCAAGTCTGAGTACAGTCACTTTGAGTATTATTACCAAAGTTTAGGCTTGTCCTCAACATTCCCCCTTCCCAGACACCCAGTAATGGGTACCAATTGGGCGTTGTTTTTTATCAGATTAGATGAGCTCAAAGGAGATTAATATGAGAATACGAAATTCTGATGTCATGCATATCATAGTGAAGCTATGTAGCAAGGTCACTTATTAAAATGAGCAAGGTCACTTACTAAAACAAACAACATTGGTTGTCTCTCCCTTTAGACTTACAGACTCAACCACTCCCATATCCGATATGTCATATGAGTAAAGGTCCTCAACTCTATAAATAGGATGCTGACTCAGCCATTAGTTTGTATTGCAACTTCTCTCTCTCTCTCTCTCTCTCTCTCTCTCTCTCACACACACACACACACACACACGGGGTTCAAGTTTTTTTAGTGGAATTCATTAAAGAAGAACTTCCAAAGTAAATCCTCCACCTTCCTTCAAATAGCAGTCTCTCATCTGTATTCTAGATGCACTTAAAGTGTCATACATACCAAAATTTCAAGCAAACTACACGAGATACAACTTTCCAAAGAAAATAAAGGGAATTTTTTCAAACCCTGTATTCAGATCTAAAGCAACCAAACACACAAAAACAAAAAACCAATCAAAGAAACAAGAAAAAGGAAGCAATAAAGTGAAAAAATAAGAGACTTTTTAAGGAGGGAGAGAGAGAGAGAGAGAGAGAGAGAGAGAGAGAGAGAGAGAGAGAGAGAGAGAGAATCGTACAGCGAGAATGACGACAGTGTAGATACCGATAGTTATAAGGAAGGCCTTCTGGTCGCGGTCGCAACAGTTTTTGAGCTCCCAATTCGGCATTGTAGCTTATGCCGAATCGATCTCGCCCGATTGAAGATGCAGAAGAACTGTTTGATTTCAAAGCTTGATTGGCTGGCAAGTTTAGAGAGAGAGAGAGAGAGAGAGAGAGAGAGAGAGGAATTTTGAAATGGGGATGATGAATTGGTGTCCCTAACAGTGGAGGTAGTTTCAGGAAGGTGATTGCGCTGACCTTTGTCGTTTACTGTGATGGACTTTGTCAACGGTCATAACGTAACGATGGAAGGTTTAAATCGCATGTGATGATTTTTGATTCATATAAAACGCGGAGTTTAAGGTTGTGCCGGGGGATCCTAATTGACTAAACACAACTCATGAGAGAAAGGGTCCACTTTATTCAATTGAAAACAAAAAATGATGTTGCCAAAAAATAAATATAAAAAAATCTCGGTATTCGGCTCAATAGATTGACTTTTGTGACGGATAAAGTTTACCTTCTAACACAAACAAAACCGAGTTATTCGTAAGCAGATCGGGACTCATGTCAATATAGACTCGGCTTAGTTTGTCAATTAATTAATAAAAGAGTCAACTTAGAGCTCGATTTTTTAGTACCTTTAGTTAAATGACTTGAGCTGGTTGTAACTCAGCTTGTTTGAAGGAGTTTGGCTTGTTCATAGGGGCTGGTCTCATTAACCAACCGAGTTTGAATGCCTTGATATTGAACAAATCAAGCTCGAGATCTATTATTGGGGCTCGAATTGGATTAGTTTTGAACATGTCATGATTGGACACGTAAAACTTGGTTCGGCTCATTTGCAACCCTACAATCAGCATGTTAATTAAGGCTATTCTAGACATTTTAGTTTATGAAAAGCTACTTTCCAGCAAATAGGATATAAACTTTTTTTTACAACTTGTAAAAAGTTATAACAAATTGTTCTACAATTTTTATTTTTTAAAAATTTATTGAAGCCAATAACCTAAAAAACTAAAATCTAAAAAGCTAACTTATAAGTGGTAGCAAACAGTGCCAATTTCATTAAGATATTTTCATCCATTTATTCCCAATATGCAACCTTTTCAGATGTACGTGGGGTGGTGGTTTGTGAGTAGCTTGATCGTGCAGTCCGTTTTTCCTCTACCTCCCAGGCTCCCAATACCTACAAAACGAAGAAACCGTTAGTGCCACTTTGACTATAATTGTTGGAGGGCACTCCGATGCTTAATTAGGACAAAGGGGAGGAGAGAGGTGAAAAACAAATCTCATATTAAGTCTCATATTAGGAGCAGCATACCTCTAACTAGGATTTATCCTAGGGTAGAAATAAGAGGTTGGTACTTGCTCTTCAAGTCTCCCGTGCACGACACGAGTGCCTAACGTCACCTGTAACTACTTTGCTTTGTGATGTCGTGGATGACACTTGTGTGGCCACGTCGCGAAGCATGACATCATGATTATATCTCCAACTTTTGGATTGGCTCATCAGTCCGGTCCTTTCAACTCGAACTGAAACTGCTGTGTGTGGTATTGGACGTGCACGTTAGATGATACAAAACGAGTGAGCTTCCGGCTTAGTCTATGCACGTTAATAAAGTTTGTTTCTTTTCCATTACGTTGTTTTCTTCTTGTTTTCCACACGGTTGGGAAATTATTGAGACCTCTTTCTTGAGGCGAACCACGAACCACATTGTGGCCTCAATCTTTGGGTCACACACAATTGCTCTACATATGAAGTTAGATTGGGACGCTCACACCTCTTTACACTTTGAACGTCGACAAGTCCTGATATGCCTGAGCATACCACCCGTGTCACTGGTTCGTCCAAAAACGGAGAAACAACTTGGTAAATAGTTCCCTCATGTCCAGTGTTGCTAATATATTCTCGATCAGCCTCTTAAAGTCGTTGGCCATGGCCTCCTGGTGTAAGTTTACATCCTTTATTGTTCGCATTTCATTCTCTCTTTTTTTCACAACAAAAAAAGATTTTATTAATCAAATATCAAATATACAAGATTAAATGGGACAAGAGAAAACCAAGAAGCTTCTTGAGACCCAAAAGATTGAAAGACTGACAAGAAGACAACTAAACAATAAAAAAAAACTCCTAAACCTTAACACCTAACTCCAGACAACAAAAAAACTAAAGATCAACACCACCCGAAAGCAAAACCTCACTAGCCAAAAGCAAAACATGAGAAAAGACCACAAAACACCTGAAGCAACACCCTAAAATAAACCAAGCCAAGCAAAACGAACCAGAGAAGTAGAAAATTAGAGATTGTGTTCGCATTCATTCGTGTGCCATCTTCATAATAATTGCTCAGGGGGGATATGTTCGGTCACATACCAGTGCAGCAGTGGTGTTATGGCCTGATTATATCATACAATCATTTTCAATTGAAATTGGTAACCTGCCCCGCACCCAATCTAGGGGCCCCTAATATTTCATTGCCTTCATTTCGGGCCAACGAAATATCGTATACCGGGCCAACTTCATTTTATATATATATAAAAAGCAAATTCACTGAAGATCCCTAGTATATTGTTCTCTTTTGTTTCCAAGTGCATCCTACATATTGTAGATAATGAAATGGTTAGCTTTTTGTTCCTTTTTTTTTTGTGTGTGGTTCCTTTAGCTGTCTTTTATTTGTCTATATGATAAATGGGCAATTAGGAGAACTTAGTTCACTGAAGTAGTAGTTATTTATCTCTCTAAAGCGTGACATAGTTATACGGGGTGAATGCACAGTGTTTTAAATACAACAAACAACGAACCAGATGTTTGTGGTGGTTATATCAATCTATTTGTTTCAGTACTCGACAGGATGTTAGTGGGTTAATAAGTAAGATTACCATAACCAAACATCTAATGCTCTCCATTAGAGATGGCCAAAGTTGAATCTCATCAGGTTAAGGTCACTGGCTGGCTGGTTGCAGCAACCCCACACCGTGGCAGTGGATGTCAAGCTGGACACACACAATGTTGGAATTTGGGCCGAGGCTGAGACCAAATCGGGTCGCTTATGTGGGTATGACCTGGTGACCCCTTTATTATATAGTCCTATCTTATGTTGGAGATAAGATAGGACGAGTTGAAGTAATCCTAGACTCGTAGGATTTTATGACTTCTAAAGCATTTAGGATGCTCACTCTATATAATTCCTGTAACATATTCATAATAGATGGATACAAGAGTATCAATTATTGAGTTCTATGAAACTCTCTTCCTAGTTTTCTCTCTCTGCCATTAAAGAGCGATTCAAAGCTTTTGCACCGTGGAATAGAGGGTGATACTCGAATCCCGTAGTATCACTCCATCGCCGGAGATTGTTGTTGTTCTAGTACGTGTTAGAGTATGTAATCCATCCGCCAAAAGATCCAGTTCGGTAAAAGTTAGCTAAAAGTAATCCGAACCACCCGTTTCCGCATTCATTATTTAAGTTTAACACACAATAAATTGAATTGGAAGATGAGTAAGTTTGGGCTTAATTTGTTTGGCCCTTCTTCTTAATATCTACATACTTAAATGCATCACCTGTTGTTTTAGGTGTCCATCTTTTTCGTTTGTCTATCCCTACTTTTTTATTGCATGGAAGATTGTGTTTCTGCTTTTCTGCAATTCTCTTGCATTAACTCATTGAGAAAATTTGAGCAAAATAAGTACAAGTACAAATAAAACTCAAGTTTCAAGAGACTACAATTTTAAGCAAATATTTTGAAGGGAGGGCCCTCAAGGGTTTTGGATATTCCATTGCTTAGGTACTATACAACAACAACGATAACATAACTCATTTAGTCCTCAGTAATTAGGGATATGGACGGAGGATGGATAGGGGATAGACATAACCTTTGATAATAAATACATAAAGTGACTGCTCCCAGAATACCACTGAAACAGATGGATTTGAGACAAACCTAACCTTTGGCAATAAATGCATAAAATGGCTGCTCACAGAATACCACTGAAACAATGGTCACCCTATACCGTCGAGTTTGCTGCAGAATCATGCCCTCAAATCAAAGCCAAAAGGTATCAGAAAGGGCAGACCCAAGAATCATTTTGATTTATGTGCACATTACCATGCTTCTTTCATTCAGTATCCAGAGCATTGGCATTGCACAATTTGCTGCTCAGGTACTATACATAATTATTATTATTTTTTTGTCAAAAGGATAAACTTTTGTTTCAGCCATTTCTTCAATAAGAAGATTCATTCATAATAGAGATAACCAAACAAAAACAACTAAAATCCATCCTTAGAAAAAGGAGTGGATAACCAGACCGGTGGATAGGCTTCCCAAGTGGAAATGCCTGTTCCACCAAATCCTCTACTAGCCAAACAATGACACACATCATTCGCATTACGCCTAACAAAACTAAACACACACCTATCAAGATTACACACCAATCTTTGAATATCTTCAAGAATTACCTCAACGTTTGGTGGACATTCTCTTCCTCATGATCATCTGTATTACTTTCAGCGAATCTCCTTCTATATGGATGTTCTTGAACTCTACCTTTGCTGCAAAACTTAAACCTTCTCGGGCTACTAAAGCTTCAGTTAGTAGCGGGTCGACAACCCCTTGGAGGGGTATCGATCTAGCTGCAACAAAAAGACTCCTTGCATCCTGCACTACTAGTCTGATTCCCCCTTTTCGATTCACAGCATCAACTCCCACATCAAAATTCAATTTAAGCTTTTTGCTAATTGAGGTATACATGATAGTGCGTATTTCCAAAATAAAAGTAAGAAATACATGATAGTAATTTACTGCCTTTTGATAATGCTCTCATAGATCCTAAATGTCGTGTATTAATTGAGGCATCCAAAAGTAGTTGATGTGTTTATGATGTAGAACCAAAGATATAGAAAGGAATGAAAAACCAAAATCGGATCGCTTTTTTATTTACTATTGCGGTGAACAAATTAATTAAAACAATTTATATAATTAAACCCTAATCTATCTTATTATGCAAGATAATAAACGCAATAATTAAACAGCAAGCACAATACATAGATATACGTGAAAAAAACCCTAAAAAGAGGCAGGGGACCACGGGAGGGAAGAGAGCACTATACGCAAAAAGCGAAAACAAAGTTTCTTACAACCATGCTATGAGCTCCTTCAATATTGGTTAAGAACTTCTTTGCTGACTACTCATCAACCACTTTAATAGATGCTCTTTCAGGCTCCTTGATCTACGCAAGGTTTCTCCTTTAGATCATCCTTCAATAGTCTTTGAACTCCTTCAAAGAACTCCAAAAGGTGTAGAAGATAAACAATACACCTTGAGAGAGATTATGCGAGGATAGAGATGCTAAAAACTCATTGAATCTCTTGAGGAATCAACCCACAATCGTTTTTCTTGCTCTCTTGAAGTTTTATGTCGCTCAACAACGTTGTGGCTGTGCTAGTTGCTGAAAAGAATGAAACACACGCTTAAATAGATTTTCTGCCCTAGCATGGCTCACTCAAGCGGTCCCTCCAAGTCGCTCGAGCAACCTAATTTACCTTGCTAAATCTCCAGATTTCATGGGCTTTAAAAATTTCAATCCAATAACTTTAGGCATTGATTGCTAACATAGAATGAGACACTAATTGTTGTCTTTGACTTCTCACCACTCAATCACCTAACTAGCATCTAGGTAGGATTTCAATTACATGGAAATGTCATAGAGTTTAGCCAATCACAAATCGGGAACTTACAAGGAAAATTCTAAAGTCAGCCTATTGGGCTAACATTAAGGTTTAAAAGTGTATTAAAATGTGCAAAAAATATATAGAAAAGTGTGAAAGTGTATTGATATATGTGTAGAGATGTGTATATTTTCTATCTTTGTCTTCTTATTGTTAGCCCATTAGACGGACAATAGAAAAACTCATATAGAAAACACAAGAATAAAGATACTTATAATAGATAGAGAAGAAAAAGTACATGAGGAAAAGAACTTCATGAGAAATAAATACATATCCCTCCGTCCCAATTTGTTGTGTATGTTTCCTTTTTTGAATATCTCAAAAAATTGACTATATCTCATAATCTATATTGTTTTTTATGATTTCGAAATCTTTGTTTAAAAAAAACTAATTGAGATCTATCAAACAAGATCCATATTGAATATAAAAAAAATTATAAATTAAAATATATAGACAATTTTTTTAGACGTCCAAAAAAGAAAATAGACGCAACAAATTAGGACGGAGGGAGTAGCATTTTGGGATAATGACAAGAGGAGATATATATAAGAGGAGGAGGAGCTGTTGGGGAGGCAGGAAAGGCCCAATATCAAAAAGCTGTTGGAAATATTTGGTTTTGTTCATCCTGTGAGACCAGATTCATTTATATCCTAAAAGAGACAATTTATGTTTAGCAGTGCCTTGTTAACAAGCAATCGCCTTGTCATTAACGACCGTTACCTAATGTGACACCGTGGCTCTTACTTAGGGTGAGTTTCCGAATGGATTTTATCTAGATTTTATCAAGATTTGATAAAATCAAGCCTTGATTTTATCCATTCGGAAACTGAGTTGATAAAATCTTAGATTTTTGCATTCAAAAATCTAAGATTTTATCAACTCAGTTTCCGAATGGATAAAATCAAAGGCTTGATTTTATCAGATTTTGATAAAATTCATTCAGAAACTCACCCTAATTCGAGAAGAAAATTAGCAGATCATATGGGTTCTCTGTCCCTTTGTTGAATTTCGCCCCATCCCTTTATATTAAAACAAATCGATGACGTTGATGCTCGCATGAAAGAGACGTCGAATTATTAGGAAATCAAACAGGCCTTACCGTGCAGAACACGCAATTCCCGATAAAGGTAAACCGGCAGAGTACGTATCATATTGATGCCGCGGTAAGTCAAATATTAATTTCAAACGTCAAACATCATATAACTTCAGCATGTTTATAGCATGGATGACAAACATGCTATTTTAGGGAGGCCATAGTCTTCCTTTCATCATTTTGTCAGAAATCAGCTCCCGGAAGCTTGATTCTGGGCCAATCAACTTTATCTTTGAGAAATCTATTCTAAAATCAAAACCGTTAGATGCATTCATTTTGATATTTATGAGTTATTAGTTCATGCCATGTCAAAATTAGAGGACGACAAACCGTTGAAGAACTGTCACTCCACTTTTACCTTTACCTAGTAAAAACAAGCGAACAGGGTCAGAAGACCTAGGTTTTGTCTATACTATTTCAAATCATACCAAACTTTATATTCAAGCTCCGCATGATGTTTTTAGATCACGTCAAGTTTCGGGCGATTTTGAGCTTGTTTTCTATTTCTAGGGACACTATGCTTCCCGAGACAGCCGATTCCATGATCATGGATATTGGGATCCAATTTTTGAAATCTAAACCGTTTATAAATCTATTCTAACCATTCTACAGCTCCCTGTAAAATTTTAGGTCAATCGGACTTCGTTTGGTCATGAGACCACTTGCAGCGTTCCAATTCAATCAAGAACCGGATGGTCTAATTTCTCAATCTTAGAGCATAATTTGGAAAGATGCAGGTTTCCAGAGCATGCCATAACCATAGAGAGACCTCCCTGGGTGAACCTAGGTCAAAGCACCCTACGCCGAGAAAAGTCGAACTGGAGCAGAAGGGTGCCACCGAAGGGAAACCCGCATATACGCCCATTTCTACAGTGCCTACATTGAGGTAGCCAACAGCCGCCCACCTTGTGTACCTTTCTCTCTCTCTCTCTCTCTCTCTCTCTCTCTCTCTCTCTCTCGGCCTATAAATACCTCCCCTCCTTCATTATTTAGAGACCTTCATACACCTTTGGAGCATTCGACACTTTTGTGGTGCGCTGTCTTTTCCAATTTCTGGAGTATTTAATCTGGCTAAAGCTCAGGGTGGACAGTTCATTATGGAGAAACCGGACTTCCTCTGTTGGAAAAACTAAGTTTTTATCCATTTTTTAATTAATTATTAAAGTGGGTCCCACACGTCCACATGGCCGGACCCACATACCGTTGTGTTCGTCTTAGTTAGGAGATTAAGATTGAACCCTTGGTTGGATAAAAACAAGTTAAGGTGAATGAGAAATTGACCTTGAAAATGCCTACATGAACATTGGTAGAAGGGGGAAAATGTGTTGTCCCACATTGGTGAGGCACAACTATTTCATTGGGTATATGTATCCCAAGTTGGACACTAAGGGTTGGCCCTTTGGGTCATTACAACTTTTGTTGGAGGAGAAGGCATGGACTAAATGGGCTTTGGTCCATATAACACTTGTAGCCTTGTAAGACCGAGCCGAGGTTGGGTCATTAGATAAGATAGGCTTAGGCCCACGAGATTCTTATCTTCTTCTTTGGAAAATTTACTCTGACTGCGATTAAATTTTTTTCTTCTCCTTACCGAAACAGTGTGCCCGAAATTTTTCTTTCCCTTTCTTGTCTTGGCGATACGTTCATGAGCGATCTCATGGGACATGACTATTCACTCGGCCGGGTTGTGTCTGATTTCAACAGTAGATGTCTCTAAAATGTCTTGTACTAGCGCACCGTTCGGGTGCCTATTTATCTATAAATAGGACCCTCCTCCTCTCATGCATTTCCGTTTTTCACTTGCATACATTTGGCACTTCTGCATAAAAACTTACGAGAGTTAGCGTAGTTTCTTTGGTTACTTCTGCCGTCGGATTGCGATCTTGCTTCCGGCGGTGAAAGTGGGGTATTACGGGAGGCAAGCGCCCGAAGATTCTCCATCATTACCCGTAGTGGAGGCGAATTTGCCTTAGGGCGGGGTATTCTAATACTTCGCCTCGACTCGAAGCGTCTCTCGCCAATTTAGGTAATCAAATTGGCCGTGACGCTTTCTTGTTTATTCTTAATTTTGGTTTTCTGTTTATTTTCCAGATTATTGAAACCGAGTTTCCTACAATCTTAAGGCAAATTCTTTTCCAACTCGGTTGATTATCTGAAACTTTACCGTGGTCTTTGTTTTGAATTTATCAACTTATATTCTCGTTGCATTTGAAATCTGGTTCTGTGGTTTATTTTGTTTTATAGTCCAGGTCATCAAAGCATATAATTTGAATTCCTTTATCACAGTTTTAATAGGCCTCTCGATAATTTATTACAGTATTAATTTTTAATCATTATACAGCCTCTCGATAATTTTAGTACTCGTTGCTTGAATTCACTGTTTGCATATTTCTTTCAAGACTGTAAGTGTGAAAATTTAATGCCATTGGTGACTAAAGTTGTTTCTAATTTTTCTAATAGTGGGTCATAAGTTACTAATTCACTATTTCTTGTACATCTGGTTGATATTCTGTTTATTTTTTGGTTAACAGTGCATGTTTGTTGACTAGTCTAAGACTTATTCTAATTGTTTAAGATTCTGAGTTGTGTTGGTATATTATCCTAGATGTGTTAAATTGCTTTATGGTACTTGTTAATTAGTCGATTTCGATTGTTTCTAGTAAGACTTTTTGTCATAGGACATTGACTTGATTCAAAGTTGTTTCCAGTAAGACTTTTTGTCTTGACTTCCTGTTTGTTTTTTTATAAAAAAAACAGTACTTTTGGTTGTTTGTGTTTTAAACTTTTTAGGTTGTGTTTACTTTTTATTTGAGGCACATTTTCTATTGTTAGTGTGTGGTAATTTTGTTTTGCACATTTGTAATCTGTTTGTGTACTATTTTTTTTTTATAAAAAAAATAGTGTTAAATTTGGTTTTCGGTTTAAGTTAAATTTGGTATTTATCTTTGTGTTTATCTTCTGTTTGTGCAACAGAAATGACTACCGAAAAAGTTGGTGATGTTCCACCTACTCCTCCACCCGTTATTCCTACTGCAGTTGTTGCTCCGGTTCCGACTCCGGCCGTGGTGCCATTGAGTCATGTTGAAAAACCGGAAAAGTTCACTGGAGTGGACTTCAAAAGGTGGCAAATGAAGATGTTCTTCTACCTTACGACTCTCCACTTGGCAAAGTTCTTATCTGAAGATGCCCCCATTGTCGCGGAGAATGAGACGGATGTTCAGGTTCGGATTGCTTTCGATGAATGGAAAAACTCCGACTTTCTCTGCCGCAATTACATACTCAACGGTTTGAGCAATGCGTTGTACAACGTGTATTGCACGGCTAAAACCGCCAAGGAACTCTGGCTTACCTTGGAGAAAAAGTATGTGGCTGAAGACGCTGGTTTAAAGAAATTTGTTGTGGGGAGGTTCTTGGATTTCAAGATGGTCGACTCCAAGTCCGTTTTGGATCAGGTCCAAGAACTCCAAGTTTTGCTTCATGAGATTCATACCGAAGGGATGATTTTGAGTGAATCATTCCAAGTGGCTGCCATCATTTGGAAATTGCCACCCATTTACAAGGATTTCAAGAAGCAAATGAAGCATAAACGCAAAGAAATGACTTTGGAAGATCTGATTACGCGTCTGAGAATGGAAGAGAACACTCTGAATTTGGAGAAAAAGACTATGAGTCAGGTTGCGGCTAGGGCCAACATGGTTGAGCAAGAGGGCAAGGCTAGCAAATGGAAAAACAACAACAAAAGGAAGAAACCGGGCAAAGGCTTTAACCTCGGTCCGCGAGGTGGTGTGGGTAAAAAGGCTAAGTTCGAGGGAAAGCACAAATTCATTGGTAAGTGCTTTGTTTGTGACAAACAGGGTCATAAGGCTGCTGAATGTCGCAGCAAGAAACAAGCACAAGCCAATATGACTGAAATGGAAGCTCTTTCCGATGGAGTGGAAGAACTGGATCTCTCGGCTATGGTTTCCGAAGTCAACTTGGTGGGTTCTAACCCCAAGGAGTGGTATGTGGACACTGGTGCAACTCGCCATGTGTGCTCAGACAAGAAAATGTTCACCACTTATAAAACAGTGGGTTCTGGAGAACAACTCTTCATGGGAAACTCTTCTACTGCCAAGGTTGAAGGAGTTGGAAATGTGGTTCTGAAAATGACTTCTGGAAAGTATCTGACTCTCAAGGATGTGATGCATGTGCCAGAGATTCGCAAGAATCTAATTTCTGGCTCACTCTTGGTCAAAAATGGTTTTGGGGTCAACTTCCAGGCTGATAAGGTTGTGCTGAAAAAACATGGTGTGTATGTAGGGAGGGGATACATGGTTAATTTGACTTTTTAAGATGAATGTACTAACTAAGGTTCCGGCCTCTCCGGGTGTGTCAAAGGTTCCAGCCTCTCCGGGTATCAATGAAATGAACACAACTTCTGCTTATATGATTGAGTTCTCTAATTTGTGGCATGGTAGATTAGGACATGTTAATTATGGTACTTTGAAACGTCTAATTGACTTAGAAAGTATTCCAAAATTTAACATAAACTCTGATCATAAATGTGAAGTGTGTGTAGAAGCGAAAATGACAAGGGAATCTTTTCAACGAATTGAAAGAAGTACTGAACCGCCTGGTTTAATTCATACAGATTTGTGTGACTTAAAGTTTGTTGAAACTAGCGGTGGGAATAAGTACTTTATTACTTTCATTGACGATTGCACAAGATATTGTTATGTTTATTTGCTTAAGGCTAAGAGTGAGGCCATTAACACATTTATCCACTACAAGGCACAAGTGGAAAATCAACTTGGCAAAAAGATCAAAATGGTTAGAAGTGATCGAGGTGGTGAATATGAAGCACCATTTGGTGAATTTTGTGCCCAACATGGGATCATTCACCAAACGACTGCTCCTTATACACCACAACAAAACGGAGTTGCTGAACGAAAGAACAGAACTCTAAAAGAGATGATGAATGCCATGTTGATTAGTTCAGGATTACCACAGTATTTGTGGGGGGACGCTGTTCTCTCCGCTAACTATATTCTGAACAAGATCCCACACAAGAAAACTAAGGTTACTCCTTATGAATTATGGAAAGGTATCAAGCCTTCCTATAAATACTTGAAAATGTGGGGGTGTTTGGCCAAAGTAGCTGTTCCCGGTCCTAAGAAGGTTAAGATATGACCTAAAACCGTTGATTGTGTCTTCATCGGTTATGCTTATAATAGTAGTGCATATCGGTTTCTTGTGTATGAATCAGAAATTCCTGACATCCATCCTAATACATTTATGGAATCAAGGAATGCAAAATTCTTTGAAGATGTGTTTCCTTTTAGGGATAATAGAGTCCCTAGGCCAGTTCTTGAAACTGAGCCAATTCAGGAATCTGATGATATGGACATTGATATTGATTCAGTTCCTGAAGAAAATCATGATGACTTTGATGGGCCTCGTCGTAGTAAGAGGGCTAGAACTTCGACATCTTTTGGTCCAGATTTTCTAACATATATGTTAGAAGCTGAACCTCAAACTTATCAAGAGGCAATGTCATCATCGGAGGCTCCTTTATGGAAAGAAGCCATAAATAGTGAAATTGAATCCATCCTGCAAAATCACACTTGGGAACTCACGGATCTTCCTCGAGGCTGCAAACCTCTAGGATACAAATGGATATTCAAACGAAAGTTGAAAGCAGATGGATCAATTGACAAGTACAAGGCGAGACTTGTAGTCAAAGGTTATAGACAAACGGAGGGTCTAGACTACTTTGACACTTATTCTCCTGTTACAAGGATAACATCTATAAGAATGTTAATTGCCTTTGCGGCTTTAAACAATCTTGAGATTCATCAAATGGATGTAAAAACCGCCTTCCTAAATGGTGACCTTGATGAGGAGATTTATATGGAACAACCTGAAGGGTTTAAGGTTCCAGGACAAGAGGGGAGAGTGTGCAAACTTGTCAAATCTTTATATGGTTTAAAACAGGCTCCAAAACAGTGGCATGAGAAATTTGACAAAGTCATGATCTCTAGTGGTTTTCGGATCAATGAATCTGACAAATGTGTATATATCAAATATATCGGTACTAACTATGTCATTGTTTGCCTATATGTGGATGATATGCTCATTCTTGGAAGCAATAATGAGATCATCAAATCTACAAAGAACATGTTGAATTCCAAGTTTGATATGAAGGATATGGGCTTGGCTGACGTCATCCTAGGAGTCAAGATTATTAGAAGTCCTGAGGGATATATCTTGTCTCAAAAACACTATGTTGAGAAAATACTAGAAAAGTTTAATAGGGAAGACGTCAATACAGCCAAAACACCAGTAGACTTAACTTTGCATCTATATAAGAATACTGGTCAAAGTATTAATCAATTGGGATATGCACGGATTATAGGCAATCTGATGTACTTGATGAATTGTACAAGGCCGGACATAGCCTACTCTGTTAGCAAACTGAGTAGGTATACGAGCAATCCTGGGAAGGATCACTGGACGGCAATAATCGTGGTGCTTAGATATCTAAGGCACACCATTGATTATGGATCGCACTATACTGTATCCAAATTGTACTTGAAGGGTATGCTGATGCTTAACCGGATATCCGACACTAATGACTCGAAATCCACAAGTGGATATGTATTTACATTGGCCGGTGGAGCTGTGTCTTGGAAATCCACCAAGCAAACGTGCATTGCACGGTCCACAATGGAATCTGAGTTTATAGCATTGGATAAAGCTGGTGAGGAAGCTGAATGGCTTCGTCACTTCTTGGAGGATATTCCAACTTGGTCTAAAACTCGCTACCGCCAACTGCATACACCGTGGATAGTCGGTCACAACATTGGTAGAGCTCAAAATAGTATGTATAAGCGGAAAGTCTCGACACATACATTAGGCGACATAACACCATTAGACAACTACTCTCAAATGGAATTATCGTAATTGATTATGTAAAATCAAAAGATAATATCGCGGATCCGCTAACCAAAGGGTTATCAAATGAGTTAGTTGTTAAATCATCGAGGGGAATGGGGTTGAAGCCTATAACTTAAAAGCCTCTATAACGGCAACCCAACCTAGCTGACTAGAGATCCCAAGATCTAGATTCAACGGGACAACCGAGTTATATGAGACTTAGGAGAATCACTGTGGAGACTATGTCTCTACCCATTCCTATGATGCAACAGTGTGCCTGCAGCGTAAAGGTTAGGCAATGCCTTTAATGATTCTTAAACCTTGGATAATCCAAGTAGGGTATAGCAGGATACTCTTATTGAGAATCACCTATGTGGATGTAGAATGGGCCGATTCTATGAGAATGTCACGGGCGGAATTCTCTACTAAACATCCATGAAGACCAGGAGTGTCTCAGGGCCGTAATGAGCACAACCGTAAGAACCAAACTGCGTTTGGAATGATCCTGTGTGTTGACTATTGTCTTGGCTTACACAAACGGCTGAACAGTTCAAGACATCGCGTTCACTGGTTAGCTAGTAAGTCCGATAGTTATTCACAAGGTGAGGTTCAAAGCCAAAAGCTACCTAACCCCATGCAGGAGATTTCCTATTGTAACTCTCAGAAATTTGCATTTGCATAGCACTGTCTATCCTGCCAATTTCATTCATGTGGGGGATTGTTGGAAAAACTAAGTTTTTATCCATTTTTTAATTAATTATTAAAGTGGGTCCCACACGTCCACATGGCCGGACCCACATACCGTTGTGTTCGTCTTAGTTAGGAGATTAAGATTGGACCCTTGGTTGGATAAAAACAAGTTAAGGTGAATGAGAAATTGACCTTGAAAATGCCTACATGAACATTGGTAGAAGGGGGAAAATGTGTTGTCCCACATTGGTGAGGCACAACTATTTCATTGGGTATATGTATCCCAAGTTGGACACTAAGGGTTGGCCCTTTGGGTCATTACAACTTTTGTTGGAGGAGAAGGCATGGACTAAATGGGCTTTGGTCCAAATAACACGCGCGCGCCGCCGCCGACCGACCGGGTTGGGTCATTAGATAAGATGGGCTTAGGCCCAAGAGATTCTTATCTTCTTACTGGAAATTTATACGAACTGCGATTAAATTTTTTTCTTCTCCTTACCGAAACAGTGTGCCCGAAATTTTTCTTTCCCTTTCTTGTGCGCGTCTGTTCATGAACAGTCATGGGACATGACTATTCACTCCGGCGGGTTGTGTCCCGTTCCGAACAGCCGTGTCTCTCCGTCTTGTACCTTTTCGTTCGGGTGCCTATTTATCTATAAATAGGACCCTCCTCCTCTCATGCATTTCACGTTTTTCACTTGCATACATTCGGCACTTCCTGCATAAAAACTTCTGAGAGTTCTGCGTAGTTTCCTGGTTCGCCTACCGATCAGATTGCAGTGCTGCTTCCGGCCGGTGAAAGTCGGGTATTCCTGGGAGGCAAACGCCCAAGATTCTCCATCAGCACCGTAGTGGAGGGTGAATTTGCCTTAAGGACAGGGTATTCTAATACTCGCCTCGACTCGAAACGTCTCTCGCCAATTTCCGGTGTACTGAAATTGGCCCGGTACGTTTACTGTTTATTCTTAATTTTGGTTTTCTATTTATTTTCCAGATTATTGAAACCGAGTTTCCTACATCCTCTTCCGAGTCCTAAGCTCAGGGTGGACAGTTCATTATGGAGAAACCTGACTTCCTCTTCCAAGTCCTAATTCGTCGGGCCATAGTTTTTGCCAGTATACGGACTAAGACTTGGAGTTTAAATACTATGAAGTAGCTCTGCTGGATATCTCTCAGAAGAAATACCGGTGAACAGAACTACGCAAAAGCGCTACCTGATTTTGTCTCAGAAGAAATCCAGGATCATAAATCCTACCATTACTCTGTCTGAGTGCCGAGATAAATCATCCACTTTCTGCTGGAGGCTACATCCAATTTTTCTGGCGATTTCTCAAATATATATACACGGAGCTTAGTTCAATTCTCAACTCAGTGTTTGAGCTGGGATTCTGTAAGTAAATTTAAAGCAAATACCAATATCTACCTGCTTGTTTGATTTAGCATGCAGACAACATATTTATAGAATTGTGGCAGCCCGGCTACTGCTTGTGGGTTGGGCCCATGTCCAGTTTTGGACGCCGTATACTACATTTCTGCACTCTATTTAATTTGTGAGTCAAGAGAATTCACCATAATATAAGCATGTCTCTACATGTGCACTGCGATAGTTTTGTTGAGGTTTGAGGTGAGGAATATCGGAGAGACTGACAAAATGGCGCTTGTGCTGGAGCAAGGCTTACAGAGGTCTCCTTATACCTTTGCCTCCTTACTTGGTCTTTTTTGGTACGTTCTGAGATCACTTACCTTGACTTACGAGCTGTTTGGATAGAATAACAAAACCCCAAAATAAAACCATCAGGATTAGTTCAAATGAATTCAAATCTATTTTCATAAATCAGACCGTGGTCTAAACTACAAAGTGACCTGATTACTCTTATGCACATGGGATACATAGGCAGCCCGATGAGGGTTCAATCAAAACATTTTAAAAATCTTTTCTCCCAACATCATATTATCATACTATCATAAAGTCTTCAAATACTTTTGAAAACAACCAAGTTCCCACACAGGATCCGAAAAGTAAATTTTATTATACTTACAGTATCACTAAGATAGTGTTTCGTGTTCATTTTCAGACTATGTCATGTATACCTAGGAGTCGTAGGGCCCGTACAACATTACTTTCGGTCCTACTATCAACTTCTCCCCTAAATTACCATAATACCCCTACTTTACCCTTTGGCTTATTTCCCCAAATAAAGTAAGTTAGGAAGCTTTCTAGGGTCTGTCCAGAGTTATTTCCAGTCCCAAAGTCAGCTCCATGTGAAAAATACCAAAATACCCCAACATGGAGTAAATTAGAGTCATTTCCAGTCCCGAAGTCAGCTCCATGTCAAAATTACCAAAATACCTTTGTCATATCCAGAGTCTATTTAGCCTACAAAGTTGATTCGAAAGCTTCTTGGGACCACCGTGGCGGCGACACCAAATTCTCCAACTTTTTAACAAAATATCCTTTGAGTCTCAAACTCCTATTTTCAGCCAATAAACCCTGCCAAAGATATCATGGGTCCTCTTGGAGACTATTTTTTAGCTCCGGGAGACAAAATTCAACTTTTTACTAAAAAAATCTTCTAAAGTCTTCTGCACTTTTTTAAAACTATACCAAATATATCCTAGGGCCAGTCGGTTGCCAGTTTTCGGCTCTGGTCACGAATTTGCAACTTTTTTTTACATACATTATCAGATACACTCGACCCACGAAAATTGGAGACGGCAAGCAATTTCAAAAAATCTCAATCTGAGTTATTAGTCGCGGAAAAAGCCTTACTTCAAGCTTATAATCGTGCGCTTGATATTTTATCTTCTGTTGATAAAAATGAGCATGGGGAAATAGCCAACTACAACATTGCAAAAGAGGCAAAGAATATTCTGATTACTTGTCATGAGGGGAAGAACGTGGTTAAGTAGTCGAAACTACAAAGGCTTACTACGGAGTTTGAGATCATTAGAATGTAGGAGGAAGAGACCTTCAAATAACATTTGGACACCTTCATCATGCCAACCTGATGGAGTTTCAATGGATAAACATGGAATACCCTATGCCCCAATAGCAGATTGACAACTATTTGTTGATTTTCTCTTTTGTTACTCATCCTCTTTCTATCCCAGAATTGAGGAGAATTAAAATTATGGTGAAAACAACATGCTAAGCTAAAAAGGTGATGAGCAGGAGAGGAGGCTCAATTGGGCTGGGGTGGGCCTTGGCCACCCTGCACCTGTTAATTTTTTTTGGTTGGCAAGCGATCTCTCTTTGTTCTTTGGTCGGCAAGCCAGATTCCCAATTTTCAAACAAAAGAATTCAACCCCACTGCAGTGACCGAGTTATATTCAGGCCAGAGGTGGCCTCGGCCCCTCCCAATTTTCTATTTTGGAAATATTTTTTAAATTTTTGATAGATATGTTTTAAAATTTTAAATTTCCGAACATAATTAAGAAGCAAGAACAATTTTCATTTTGAGAACACTAGATTATGGTGAATGATACCGTGCAAGAATAATACTGCATTCGTCAAATTACATGGTAACAACAATACTCAGAGATTAATTTTTCAATTTATCACAAAACTGTCCCAATAACTCTAATGACTAAATTTAGTCTTGAAAAAATCATCTAACCAAAATTTCTTTCATATTTCAGCCCCGTCCTACTCCAGTCCCTGGCTCTGCCACTAGCGATGAGCTTAAATTGTTATAAAGGCAAACCGATGATGTCCAGATGAATGTCGCCTTCTTGGAGTAATCTCTGTTTATTTCTTGAAGAAATAAGAAACATCGCCTACTCTCTGATGATCTCTTGGAGAATAGGTTTAGTGTCATTTTTTAGTGAAAATTCTTGATCAGCAGTCGCGCTTGTACTAGTTGATGAACTGTAGTGGCTATTGTCGGTTTTCGTAGTTTGAGTATCAGTACTCATAAAACTGGTTGTATCATTGAACTTCCAGTCAGACATCAAATATCCCGGCTGTGAAGTTACAGCACTAACTTCAATGTCTCCCAAAAGCATCGCAACTGCACGCGACATAGATGGACGCATCTGTGGGGATGACTGAGTGCACAAAAGAGCTACACCTATCAATCGTTTTACTTCCTCGGCGTTAAATTCTGACAAATTAGCATCCACTAGCTCCACTTCATTGTTGTTTTGATGTAGATGCCAAGCCTAAAAGGAAAAGATTAGAATGCCATGAGAATCGACGACCGGAGGAATAGTACAAAAATCCTAGATCGTGTAATAGAAGCAGGAAGCCCATGCTGGGCCAGGTCCAGGTGTGATCAAAGTATCAAACATGGCTTGTAGTTGACGCAAATCTTAACGGCATAAATTATAGACAACTAAAACTGGATTTGACATGGAATACATTTTTTGTTCATTGTTTGAAAAAGTAGCCCTTTTTTCACAGCTTTAGCCAATCCATTTATTTTCCTAGGCGCACATACAAAATTGTTCGGTTATCAAGAAAACTGAAGGTTAAAAAATTATAACAAGTTTAATAACCTTGTTTGATGCTTCCTTCTCTCTACATTAAAGCACTAGACGACAGTCCAGCCAATCCACAATCAAACACATACTGTTCCAACTGCTATTGACTGCCAAAAAGAAAGTGAATCATACCCACTCAAGGAGATACATCTTTTCTTCTTCCAAGCTTGTGTCAGAATTTGGCCTTCCACTGACAACCTCCAAAGCTACAACACCAAAGCCAAACACATCGGCCTTTTCTGTAAGGTGCCCACGCATAGCATACTCAGGTGCAAGATACCCGCTGGATCAGTGAGGATGAAAGTCAACACTAGTAAGTTATTACTTCAGCTGCAAACAGTATTAAAACAGAATGTCTACAACAATAACAATGCAAGAACATATGACACTTGACTGCAGAGAATCTTACATTGTCCCAGCAACACGGGTACATATGTGGGTCTTTTTGTCATCATAAAGTTTGGCCAAACCAAAATCAGAAATTTTGGGGTTGAGGTCAGAGTCAAGAAGAATATTGCTGGCCTTCACATCTCTGTGTACAATGCGAAGCCGAGATTCCTCATGAAGATAAGCTAGACCCCTTGATACTCCCAAGCATATATCAAAACGAGTGGGCCAGTCAAGATACAAGCCTGTCTTTCCTGCTTCATAAAAACCGAATAGTTAAATCTTCCCTGTATTCTTCACATTCAGAAACTCTAATATTCAGACTGTAAGGTGCTGTCCTCGTACCAAATAATGCTTGATCAAGACTCTTGTTTTCAAGATACTCGTAAACGAGTAGTCGTTTATCTCTCTCAATGCAGCATCCATACAATTTTACAAGATTTCGTTGTTGCACAGCAGATATTGTCGCGATCTCTGCAACAAATTGACTCTTTCCTTGGTGGGATGCCACAGACAATTGCTTGACAGCAATCACCCTACCGTCGTTCAGTGTTCCCTATTGAGTACAAAGTTCAGAAAATATGAGAAAAATTGTCTAGTCTCAACCACGGTATTTTTTTCTTCTTATGATCCATTTATAGACATCTAGAAAGGCAAAAGGGTATGGACGAAATTAGTGTATGTTGATAATCTCTTTGGTTTGGGTTTTCCATGCATCATTTTATTTCTACAAAAATTGCAATGGAATTCCTCTCTGCAATGGAACAAAATGTGATTGTACAAGCGCACTGCTGGCATTAGTAGTGAATTCAAAAGGAAAACAGAGGTGACGTAGAAGACATAGTTAACTCAGAAGCTAGTTGCAGAAAATAGAGGAGAAGTACTTAAAAGTCAGATGATTGGTGCTGCACCCTTTCATAAAGCAATACGAAGTGTTCAATGAAGGCTTTTCTTTTATTAGGACTTACCTTAAAAACAGGTCCAAAGCCTCCCTCCCCAAGTTTGTTTGCAGGATTAAAATCTCCTGTTGCAGCCTTTAGTTCAGCATAACTGAAAGTGTAAGGCCTTGAATCGATCCCAAGGAGCTCTGCAAGTTCACTAAATTACTACTAAGTTGTGAATTAACCCAACTTCCAAATTTAGTAAGAAAAAGAAGGTCATGATCATTCTGTGGCACATTCATCAATGAAAGATAACAGACCATATAAGAAAATGTTTTAACATAAACATACTAATCTGTTGGGGGAAACTAAGGGCATTGCCAAAGTGCGTTCCTTTGATAAGGCCTTTAACTTTGTTTCCCTTATTTTAGTAAGAACCAGAGGGTTAAGGTACTTTCTGACAGGAAAGAAAGAGGGAGGGAGGGGGGGTGTTTAGTAGTGGATTGCTGGTTGGGGAGAACAGCTGATAGTGTTTAACCTTAGTTGCACGAAACGGGAGTGGGAACGGGGGTGGGGGCGGGGGAGCAGGGGTATGCAGAAGCTCCCTAGGTTGGAAGCGGCGATGGAGTATATAATAAATTAATATATATTTGAATAAAATTATATATATTTATACGTATTGGACATATATTTTATAGTTGCAAAGGGAGCACGTATGTCAGCATTTTAGCTATATAAACATGAGTGAGAAAATACATCTCAATAGATTATTTTATGCAAATATATGGACTAAACATGTAGATAAGTAGTAAAATATGAAACGAGAAAGAGAGAGTCCTAAATCTTTCCTACTTTTTTCTTTTTCTTTTCCTTACATAAATTTGGAAAAAGAAGTGAGAATTCCGTCCTTAAGAGTAGTGTGGAAGCTCCCATCTTGTTTAGGTGCAGGTTCCCGTCAAGGGAGCGCACCCATTTTAGAAGAATCCTGCAACTAAGTGTTTAACAGAACATTTACCAAAACATTCCTCATGTCTAAAGACATTATATGAATCACACAAAGAACATTCAGCAGGCTTGATGTTCTGAAGAACCAGTAGAACATACATACAGCATTGGAAAAATAAGTTTCAAAATGGCATTCAGAAACAATTTCCACTACGAGAGTATAACCACACCTGGGAAAACAAAAAATCTGGAGTGTATTTTACCTTCAGCCTTCTTCCTCTGTAGCCTTTTTCTTCGTCGTACGAAGAAAAATAGCATGACGGATAGACAGCTTACAACTCCAACAAGAACAAAAATGCCCACAATCAAACCGATCTTTTTAATCTTTTTTCTAGTATCTGTATAATATCGTAGTCATTAAAAATTGCAATCAACCTCCAAAACATCCGACTTAGATTTATGAACTTGCATCAAATATTTGTTGATCATATTACCTTGGATGACACTGATTGCTGAAATAGAAGGTCCATATGTATTAGGAGTGGGTACACAGCAAGTCCCTTTACCAGCCCAAAATAGATGGATTTCAAGGTAGTTTTCTGATACCTGAGCCTGGAAATCCTTCTGAAAACCTTGGAAAGAGGCCCCACCGGCCTCCTTTTTTATATTAAAATCTTTCTCCACCAGATTGCCCTAGAATAAACAGGTTGATACCTTAAGAATCAAACAATTATAGAAGACACAGTGGAATGTGAACAAAGAGATTAAGTAAAAGATAGGATTGCTAGAAAGCAGAGGTGTCTTTTACTAGTGTAAAAAAAAACATATATGAATTTGGAGTTTAATTGATAAAATTCTGAGAAGAAATCAAGTTGGCAGTTCTTATCTCCCATGTTTGGAAAAAAAAAAAAAAAAACTCACTGAAAATATGGGAAAGGGAAAAGATCAGTAAACGAAGAAGCTTGTGGCAACATTCAGGAAATATATTCTGGGGAATAATCTCAAAGTGAAATTGGAGGGTAAAATCGTAAAGAGAGGATAGAATGGATAAGGCATCACTTGTTCACTCAAAAGTTATGCCTTTCTGCTGGTAAAATTGTCTCTCCCTTATCACTTTACAGCACATCTTTCCTCCCTTCTTCATTTCTGTTTTTTTCCTTCTCTTTGATTTTCCTTCATTGTTCATCATAGCCCATAGGAATCTAAATTTGGTTTACGTAGAAAGGGAAGCAACTACGCGTACAGAAAAGGGAGCACAGAAAATGCACTGACTGGCTCGGGGACGACCCACTTGTGGGTCCTACACGAACGATCCGAGCCGTTCGTTCATGTAAGAATGATTTTCCGAGTGGCCTCGCGTGAAATCAGCTCAATCGGTCGTGTGTAAGTGCTTGATCCAATATCCCCTTGTTTCATTCAACTAAGATGAATGAACGGCTTGGATCGTTCGTTGTGGGTCCCTAAGCCGGTCAGTGCATTTTCTGTGCTCATTCCTTTGGAACCCTTGGATTATTGTGTAGAAAGGGATCACTTTGAGTGAACGAGAACCAGAGTTTGGACCTATGCCCAGTCCACCATTCCCAGCACTCTGGGGTGATAGCTTTAGCAAGTTTCACCCTGCTATGTGACAAACCTTAACGTTGAGTGAGAGAGACATAATGAGGTGGATATCTAGAGAAACTAGTCCAAATGAACCAAAAGGTGGCAACCAAAAATTTGGTCTAACATAGAACAGAAACATCATTGTTAAAATCCAAGTTCATAACAGAGCACTGACCTGGATGTATATATCAAAAACACGCCTTCCAAGACTTTCCCACTTGTCATAACTCAGGATTGCCATCTCTGCAAACTGCAGACTCACAATATAATTACCATTCACAAGCCCCAACCCATAATATCTGAGTGATGAAGGAGAGACTCGTGCTGTCTGGAACAGCGAAGTTTTTGGTAAGCCTTGAAATGCAAAGTTCCTCATATATTCAGAATCGTTGCTGTCCCCAAAGCGTCCAACTGTACTTACTGCCCACCTTTTTGTACTAGTCACGTAATATGTAGCCGGACCCAGGGTCTCATTATCCCTCTCATATATAATCTGATTACTGGATATATTTTCGGGACCACCGCAATTAACTGAAAAATTGTTATCTGTAAACCAAGGGGAAAGAGGATTTTGTCAGATTGAAATCAAATAGGTGTGGTCAAGTAACAAAAAAGTGACATAATTCATATCCTTATTGAGGGTAATGGGTTCACTGCAATGTTGAAGTGGGAATTCTCAACCTTTAGAGACAAATTTAGTATATTCTTTGTCCTACACCAAATAATAGAAGCCTTGATAAAAAAATCGTAGGAAGTAAAAACTGACAAGATCAGGAAATAATATTAATTCCTTCCTTCTAGCTGCTCTATAAAAATAACCTCATGCACTTCTCAGTTCATATCCCAAGAATTCCCTGATACAGCTAACAAATTTCAACTCTTTCCTTCACATTGATGACCTCTGAATTTGAATTTGACATAAAAAGAAACGGAATTCGCAATCCACCAGAAAAGTACAAATTTTATTCACATTTTGAAGATCTCTATCCTCATGCAGTCCACTTGAAAGATCCTGACTCCACAATTACCTCACCCGCATATAGGTTAGTAGGTATTAGGAGGGCGCAAAAGGGGCGTTGCCCAAGCACGTCAGCAAAATCAAAAGGGGAAGAATATACAAATATTAAATTTTAAGTCCTCCTCAAAATGTGACTCTCCCATAAAATCCACCAACAAAAAGGGGGAAAGTCTAAGTTCCTCTGTAATTAAAAAATGTAAGGAGCCTAAGCAATGCCAATTTAAGTGCACGTACAGACAACTGTTCATTCTCAAAATTCTGCCTATTTATTTCCCTCCTATGATGCAGAATATTGTGAGAGAAAGGGAAAGAAAAGCTTACACAAGAGGCCACAGCCCTAACTGCAGTATATGCTCAATACTTATTAATTGAAGCCTAAAGGATTACAATGTTGAACTTGTTCTATACAGACTAACCCCCCTAGTGAACATAAAAGGGAAACTTTTACACTCAGCTAATTAAATATCAAAAAGAATCTCCTACTATAAAAGCTTTAGCTTTTACGAAATGGGCTAAACCAATGTATATCTAGCTATCCAACACGCCCTCCCAAGAACATGACTCATTCTCACATCTGAAGAAGGATGCATAAACACAAAGAACCGAGTGCACAATAACAAAACTAGAGCTATGATGGGTGCTTTTCAGCACCCATTTAGTTCTCTAATTTGTGCAGTAACAGTCCATTCATAATGTTACTTGGTGAATTTTGATGGTTTTGTTGTGTTTGTAGGCCTTGGAGGGTGTTGGACCATAAAAAGTGCAGTTAGAACTGTATGTGTGGAAAGGAGACGTGCTGGATCTGCTGAACATCGCAGGAGGCACCCTTGAAGTTCTGAAATTGCATTTTGGAGTAATTTTTAGGGCTACGGTACAAATAGGGACCTGTTGTGTAATTTGTGTACATTTTTGTGTGTGTGGGGGTTGTGGGGGTGTTCAAGAAATTTTCATGTTCTTCATGGTTTCTTCAACTTCAAGTATTTCAACCTCTTCCATTGTAGGCTAAAACACCTATCTAGGGGGGAGATGAAGCCCCGGTCCAAGTAACTTTGTTTGTGTATAGGCTTTAGGTTTATTTATTCGAATCAATTGTTTAACTAAGAACCATTTTCATTACGATTGAATGGAATCATTTTTATGTTTTCAATCTATTTTGTATTTGTGCGAGCAATCATAAATACGTAGTTAATGAATAGTTTTCTTTGCTTATGCTTGGGTAACTAAGATAGGTTATGCTTGTAAGACGGATCATGCGACTGGACAACCCCTCAAAGAGATGGGTTGTGCTAGCGAAACGGTCCTTGCTATGGGATAGCCCATGCCTCTTAACAAATAACAACTCAATTATCTTCTTGACAATTGCGATTCGAATCGTAACCCTATTCTGTACATAGCTTAGATACGTGATCGACGAAATCCTAGATTCGCTCTCACATAGTTTTCACTTAAATCAATTATTGTTTTTCCTTAGTTTACTTATTTTGAGAATCAACACCAATCAATCAATCTATTTCCAAATTAAATTAGAAACCAATTGAAAATAGCATAATTTAGCAAATCTGCCTCCGTGGATCAATACTCAAACTTAGCCACTATTCTCTAGAGTAATAATTAATTCTGAGTTCTCATAAATATATTTTTGGTACAGTACGACACGATCAAGCTATCTGTAAGGACTAAGTTCCGGAGTCTTTTGTTTTGGCAATTCCGTTTGACAAAACACACATTTACATTGAGTTGTAATTTTAATTTTTAGAGTGTCTGTTTAGGTGTGGAACGAAAACAATATGTAATTCTTTTATTGCGGTTTTTATTTTGATGTATTTCAAGAAACTTGCTCAAGCAACCTGTCAAGCAAGTCATCTGTTCGCTGGTGGGATTTAGTATTTCAGAACTTGCTCAAACAACTCGTCAAGCAAGTTATCTGTTCGCCAGTTGCTCGAGCAACTTGGTTCTTTCTTGAGCAACCGGTGTGTGCCTATATATTAACATCAATTAGGGGTTGAAGAGTGGATAACGCAACAGCTACTTCTCTGGGCATTTATTTACATTAAATACACTTGTGAGAGTTCTTTTAATGCACCTTGAAGATCTTTGAAGGCCGTAGGGTTCATCTTCAAGGAGTTTGATTCTTCAACAATAAACTTTTGATTAGAGTCTTTTTCGTGGAGTTCAAAGGCAAACAATTGTAAGGCTTGTGCGATTCAAGACACTGGCGATCAAGATCACTGGGTGCAGTGTACGTGTGACTCGGTAGGTGATACTTAGAACATTTTGAGGATATACTTCGTTTGGATAGATATATCTGTAACTGCACAATGATTACAGTGATTTGATTCCTTCCTGTGGTTTGTACCCATTCAGGGGTTTTCCACATATATCGGGCGTTCATCTATTTGATTGCTTGTGTGAATTGTGCTAGGTAACTTATTGATTTGAGTTCATACTATTAGGGTTTTTTATTTAATGGATTATTAGGGAGTAAATAAGGTGGGCTATTATTCAGTGGATAATTGCTTGGGGTCGTCTATCAACCAAAGATAGACTTCATTCTTGGGGGATTGTAACAGACAGAAGATGTGTTTTATGTGACACGGACACTAAGAGTCATAATCATATTTTCTTTAAATGCCCTTTTTCTTATGTGTGGAAACTGATGATGTTAAGAAACGATGTGTGCAGAATGCCTGGTGGTTTGATTCAAGAGTGTGAAACCTTTGAATTTTTCAAAGTAAGAGGGAAGATTCACTTAGTGTGGTGCAGAAAATTATCTAGGATCTGAGATGCTGCATGAGTGCTTGGAAGAACTTGAAAAGATTCCCTATCAACCTGCATACTTGTGTAGACACCCCAGTTTTAATCCACGGACATTTTTAAAACTCCCCGATGATGATAACGAGGTCGAAACGGGAAAATTTTGGACGCACGAACCCTTGGAAGCTAAGGAAAATCAAAGCTGGCAAGAAGAGTTAGAGCACGGCAGTGTTGCACAACCACACTGCAGTAGGCCACTGCCGTGCCATGACCATTCACTGCCATGCGGCAGTATACAACCACCACACCACAGTATGCTACCACCGTGCCATGACCATGCACTGCTGTGCGGCAATGTACAATTACTACACTGCAGTGAGCCACCACCGCGCAGTATTCTGAGGACGATGTCAAACTTTGCGGCGGTTTAACCGCCCACCTTTTTTTCACTGAAATCTCAAACGCAGGACTGAAAAGCTGGGCCTATGGCTGCCAGAAGCTGTCAGGATTCTTTGCGTGAACGCCATGACCAACATCGGTTGGTTTCGGCTATAAATACCGACAGGAAGTTGAGAAGAAGATACATCGAAAAAATTCCAGAAAAACACGTCCAGAAACCATTCAAAATGGCCTGAAACTTTCCTTACTCTCCTCAAACTCACCAATCACAAAGCCTTCGCTAGGAAAATTCCATACCCAAAAGCTCCTCCAAAAACTCCAGTAGCCTGATCTATAGTTCATTCAAAAAAAATTTCCAAACCTCTTGTCCCGTCCTAACCTCATATTAAAGTTCAAAGCATTACTTTCCAATTATCCAAAGGTGAGAAGAAAAAGTGCTCGTGCAATCCAAGTTTTCTCGAAATTTTTTTGCTTACAAAGGTAAAATTTTCGGTTCAAATGGCTATGATCTTGTCAACTTGAGGGGAGGCTTTCTTGGTACCTAAAATGATCTTCTATATTGTTTAGGGGCCTGGTATGCCAACATTTTTACAAAAATTAAAACCAAATTTTTTTCACTTTGCCACACGGTAGTGTTTTTTTCACACACAGAAAATTTTCCGTGCTCAAAACTCCTTGGTTAATTCATAATTGAGGGGTGATCTAAATGGATACATTTGTTTTCGGGTAGTTCATGATACATGTTTGAATCAAGCACAAGTTTACAGTAAAACATTTTTTCTGTGTCATGCAAGTTACTGGGGTGCAGCACTAGTAAACTACCATATGGCAGTGGTTTAAACAAATTAAAAATAAAAAAAAATCCAAACGAGTCAATAGCCAAATGTGATGACTTGTTCTTTTAATATTTTATGTGCTCTACCCCACTTGTTACTTGCATTATTGACCCTTTTAAAAAAAAAAATGAAGAAGAAAAAGGAAAAGAGAAGATCTCGTTGATGCCCTCTACAGTATTTCAGATGTGGAATTTCATTTCCATAATTTTCCTTAACTTAGTTGTTCTTTTTAATTTCTTAATTTATTCTGGTCAATTATCATTACTAATTAAGCAATGAAATTGTTTCCAAAAATCCCATATGCGTTGAGTAAAGACCAATTTTTTAATTGGGCGAATGGGGTGCCTTAAAAACCTTCTCCGTTCGTAACCTGGCTCCCGGACCCAGAATTTCTTTTTTTTCGCAGACCAAATTATTTCCCAAATTAGCGGCACGAGAGTCATTATTTTTCAAATCACTTTTAACGGTTTCTCGGGTAATAAATCCATTTTCAAAAACCCAGGTGGCGACTCTGAAATCAATTTCTAAAAATCATTTTTCAAACAAACAAAAATTATCTTATTCAGTGGCGCCATCCACAACCTGCTTGGTTTGGAGTGTCTCATGCAATATTCTTTGCTAATTTTGTGGTGTCTGGTGGTTGTGTATAGATGGGCCTAGTATGCATTGATGTGTTGTTATAGTTTGGTGGTTTATGTTTTCTACTAGTTGGTGCAAATAGGTAGTCGCTTGTGTTGTTGTATTTTGTTTCAGAGGTATGCCCCATTGGACATGTCCTCCGTTTCAGTTATAAATTTTTTATCCTTACCTAAAAAAGCTATGACTTGAAAAGAGAAGAGAGAGAAGCTAATGTATAATATTATTTCATTGGAAAAGCTTGAATTATTACAAGACTAATGTGGGGTTATGTAGGCTAACCCTAATAACCTTAGCAAAACCCCTAATAATACAAAAGGACTAAACTACCACAAACATAAAAGATAAATAATGATAACCTTAAGCGAAACCCTAATAACACAAAAAGACTTAACTACCCTGAATATAAAAGATAAATAACGATAAACTGAAACCCTAAAATAAATCCTAACATTATAGTTCATACCAACTCCAAATGCGACCCAATCTCACACTTCCAAAGACAGAGACACTGAAATGAACATGGTGCACAATAAAAGGCAAAATGAATTTCAAAATAATAAATATAACGTGGGAGCAAACATGGAGCGAGTCATAGACACACCCGCAGGCTTTGCCCTAGATTTGCTGACCTATGTGGAGGGGGCGCTTTGCATGGGTCTTGGGAATGATCGGGGTTGTGCCTCGGATACCCAATGATAAAAAAACGTAACCTCAAAAGCTGTAAATATAAGGAAATGAACCAAACAGGCATACCAAGGCATGTAAGAGTCACCAGTAGTCCTGCTTGACCTACATCTACCATTGGTAGGATTTGGTTTGTATTAATAACACTCCTCAAAGGTACACTAATCTCACATAATTTTGGAACTTCACATCATGGATGAAAATTTCTACTCTTAGAATCAAATGAAAGGGGAAGTTCTGAATTGCACTCACAGATAGGAGAATTGTGGCCGCAGGGAAAGTTCCTTTGGAGACAGCTCAATCCTGAAGGCAGAACACTGAAAGCAAGGAAAGCAACAGATATATCATGTGTTCAATAACTTAAAGCACTTTCATTACAGAAAATCTTATTGTTGTGTTCTAAACTTCCACGGAAGTGTAAATTGTTTAGCCAAAAATAACAACAAAGAATTGCAGTAGTAGGGCTGCATCAGGTGGTGATATTAACTTTTCGCGGAGACAAAGCACAGGCAGTGGATCATAACTACTCATGTTTAAACTTTAAAGTGATATTATTCATCTATTGATTTAGATATGAAAGTACATGGACTTTCAATCTTATTTGCATGGCAACAAGAAGATTAGCTGCGTTTTTCAGGATTCGGGGAGGACAATTTCAGAATCTTCCACACCATTGTAATTCTTCACCAGCACTTCTGCCATGTTAACATAGTTTCGGTAATTTCCGATATAAATTCTTAGATAGGCCCATTTTCTGCGCTTATAGCATCGAAATCGGTCTCCTCACGGTAAATAGATCTTCATCTTCAGTTCAGAATATGCAGATCAGGTGCCAGCCAGTTCCTACGGTTGCACTAAGATCATAACACCGGAAAACCGGTTGAGTTTGCAGATTATTTTCATTACTGTGCATCTTCTATAAGTGCGAAATTATGTATTTTTTTAACAAAATATGAAGACTTCTTTGAACTCAGTAAAGGGATGTTTATATGGAGACATACATGGTGATAGGGGCGCAAATGTCCATTAACGCTCTCTAGTTTACTCTTGGTACGTTCGTTTAGTCTATTATTCGGAGTTTGACACTCGTTTCTCTATTTCAGGACATGGAATACCTGAATATCATTTGGAGAGGTAAAGCGCAAAGTTGATTTAACTAGCATCAAAGCAAAGCCCGTAAAAAAAATAATTAATCAATGCAACCAAGATCAAGAAATTATTGTGCAACGCCAATACTCTGGATGTTGAATGAAAGAAGCATGGTAATGTGCACATAAATCAAAATGATTCTGGGGTTTGCCTTCTCTGATGCCTTTTGGATTTGATTTAAGGACATGATTCCGTAGCAAACGCGATGGTATAGGGGGACCACTGTTTCAGTGGTATTCTGTGAGCAGCCACTTTGTGCATTCAGCAACCACTTTGTGCATTCATAGCCAAATGTTAGGTCTATCTCCAATCCATCTGTTTCAATGGTATTCAAGGAGCAGCCACTTTGTGCATTTATTGCCAAAGGTTAGGTCTGTCTCCTATCCATCTCCCGTCCATACATCCAATTATTGGGGACTTAATGGGTTATGTTATTGTTGTTGTTGTTGACCAAGATCAAGAAATTGCATCTACGTTAATTGCCTTGGAAAGGGCATTGGTCAGCACAAATAACTCATGGGTTTTGACGTGGTATGAGCTGTTAAGTGGAAGTCATTGGTTACTACAAACAGTTGATTCCCACGTTTATACATTTTGTATTGAAAGAGAGATGTTGTACAGTATGTGAGTAGATGTCGTGTTTGTCGGTCATTAAGGGTCAGTCGCAGAACACGGGTTTGTATACTCCTTTGCCAGAACCTAGAAGATCTTGGGAGGATGTTAGTATGGATTTTGTATTAGGATTGCCTAAGGCTGCTAGGAAGGCCAACTCAGTTTTTGTGGAGGGTATAGATTTTCTAAGATGGCTCATTTCACTCCATGTCAAAATACTTCTGATGCATCTCATATACCTAATTTATTTTCCAAAGAGGTAGTCCATTTGCATGGCATTCCGAAAACATTCACATCAGATAGGGGCACCAAAATTTTGAATCATTTTTGGAGAACTTTATTGAGTAAGCTTGAAACTACTCTTCAATTTAGCAGTGCATATCATCCTCAAATGGATGGACAAACTGAATTAGTCAACCGCAGCCTTGGTAATTTGTTGCGATGTTTGGCACGAGAACAACCACGTCAATGGGACTTAATTTTACCACAAGCAGAATTTGCCTTTTAACAGTTCCTGGAATAGATCTACTGCAAAATCTCCTTTCAAAATAATTCATGGACATCCTATGCCTCATTCTTGATCGTTCCTCCATTCCTTACCATGGACATCATAGTGCTGAAGCTGATGACATCATTGAGCATTTACAAGAGGTACAACGGGATGTATTTGAGAAGCTTCAATCTTGCAATGCCAGGTAAAAGAAAGCGGCAGATGAACACTGTAGGGAGTAGAAATTTTCAATTGGAGAATAGGTGATGGTGTACTTCAAGCGAAAGCGATTTCCAGCAGGTTCATATGGAAAATTGAGTCAAAGGAAATTTGGACCATTTCGCATTCTCCAGAAGCTGGGTAACAATGCCTATCTTTTGGATCTTCCCGATGATCTCTCAACTTCCCCAATCTCCAATGTCACTGATCTATTCCTGTTTAGTGGAGAAGCAACGCCAGATCCTGTAGACATTGCTGCACTTCCTTTTGCTAATGATTCCAGACCAGCTGAGGAGTACATTGAAGATGTTGACATCAAGGTTGCGAAGACGAGTTGTGGTGAACATAAGAGGTACTTGGTTCGTTGGAGAGGCCGGCCATTGACTGATTGTTCTTGGATCAACAAGACTGAATTGAGACTATGCCGAGAGGATTTGTTCCAACAACTATCATTCCCACTCGGGGGGAATTGATGTACTTAGGATTAGCATTTTATCAGTGTACTTGGTTTGTGTTACTTGGTTTGAACTTTGAATTATAGTTACTGTTTTATTGTTTATTGACCTACTTGTGAGGGTTGTCCACATTTTAATTGACATATGCTAGGCACATGAGCTTTTATTAGAGTAGGCCAATAGGGATGCGACACCTAGCAAGGAACTAGGGTTTGGCTTGAGTTCCTATATAAGCCCAGCTTCTCTATCTTTTGAGGGATGTTTTGATGAAATGAAAAAACCCTAGCTGCCAGTTATCTCCTATCATCTTCCCCTTACCTTCTTCTATAATTCTGCCTCCTCTACTGTTGATTATCTGCTGCTGCTGCTCCTCCACCTCGCAACCTCTCCTTGCTGCGATCTCCAGCTATAACTCAGCCCTGCTTCTTCGTCATCTTCCCTTGTTGCTGCAACTGTTGCATCCTCTTCTTCTGCTTCCTCTGCTGCTGCTACTGCAGCCACTGCTTCTTCTTCTTCTCTGCTGCCCCTGATTTGCTGCAGCGTCTTCTTCTTTCCCCTTGTTCCATCATCTCCTATCTACCTCTTCCGTTCCCCTTTCTCGATTTGCTATCCCCAGACCTTAGCTAGCTGTCACTTTTGTTTTGGAGTTGAACTCTTTTGTTTTGTAAGACTTATTGATTGGTATTTCAGTGGTGGAATTCAGTTTCATTAGTGTTTTATCCTGTTAGCATCTTTTCTATTATGCGGTTGCTTGATTTACTAGCTTGTTATTCATTTGGAGATTATATACCTGCTAAATCATTGAAAGTTGGCTTACTTTATGAAGTTCTCCATTAATATCATCCTAATTCTGTTGTTATACCTAGGGCTGCATTAATGCTGCAATTTAGGCTCCCTGTTGCTAAAAGAGAGCAAAAAATTGAGGGTAAATTACAGCAATGGACTATACTTTATCTTTCTTGTGAAAGTGGATTTGATAGGTTTTGTAATGATAAATATTTGACAAAGGGTCGTAGTGACTGAAACTCCTAGCTAGAGCACTGGACAAGGCACTAATGACGAACTCATGATGATCAACACGCAACCACTATAACTTGAAATCAATGAAATTTCCTTCGGCATCAGTACTATTCAAAGGCTACAAAAATAAGACTTAAAACATACACAAGGGAAAGAATCACCTGTTGTTTGTACTTCCAATCGTGAAGTTATTAGCAACTGGATTGCTGCATATCACATACCAGAATAAAGCAATATCAGTTTTCAAGAGAATCATATCAATGCAAGGACACACAAAAAACACAAAATGCAATCATGAAAAACTTATGGAAAAAGAAAATCAAAAAAATTGAGTTGGCTCTCAAACAATGACAGGATTCCATCATTGTTCAAAATGACATTCCAATTTTAATTTTCAACAACTGATGGTTTGGCAATCTTACAATAATTGGATTACTTGATTCCAATTGAGTAATTTGTTTAAGCGGGACCATGGGTTTACTTGAGAGGAGTGTATTTAATGTTGCCAATTGAAATGCTTTGCTTCTAAAGTGTGTAACACACAGGAACTATCTTCCTGTTGCATGGACTAGGTTCCAATAGGGTTATTGCACTCTGATTCTGGTTCCACTGAAGGTTCAAATTGAAGTCAAGAGGCCACGTTGGCTGCATTAAAAAGAAGTTATTTTCGTTAATTCCATGACTCAATGAAGCAAATGCATAAATCACTAAATGGTCCGTTGGGTTTATGAAGGAGGAGGAATACACAGAGAGGCTAAAGTTTAGAGAGTGCATTAGGGGAAAGACAGCAGGTATATCGTTTCACTCTCTCAATAGAACCTGCATTTTTTCAAAATCTGTTTTCTCAAAAACTGCTTTGTAAAAGATGAAATAAAAAGATATGGTTTTCTCTATCAATTCTAGGAAAACAAAAATCCTTTTGAGGTTTATCCAATGTCCTAAACAAGGATTGTTTCCGTCTTTTCAACCACCACATGCTTGATTCTGGACATAAATCAAAGAGATATTCACTTCTTTTTTGGGGGGTTTTCAGTTGTGCAAAATCTTTCTCCCCGTTTGAAAATCATCCCCTTTACCCTTCTTAACTTCAAATCTTTCGTTATATGTCATCAAAAATGCATGGACACACATGGCCAGCAAGCAAAAATGATGTACTGTGTTCATCTCCAATTCAAGTTCTTGACAAGGGGAAAAATCCCGCACTATATGCATTGTTGTGCTCTTTCGTCCAGTGGGACACTAGCTCCCACACCAAACAGGTCTCAAGGAGAAGCAATAGATTGTGTTCCAAAGGCAACATACTGTTGATATCAAAGTAGAGAGCACTAAGTAGAATCACCATCATCTATTAGATATCATCACATTAGTATCAACTTAAGTAGAGCACTAACCATCCATTCCTCTCTACCTAAGGCAAAAAAAGTGATATCTAACTAATGATATTTGGAGGTGGCGCCGACCCCAATTAATTGGGATACAAGGCTCAGTTTGGTTTGTGATACCAGACAAGAAGGAGAGAGAAGGGGAAGACAGGCACACAAGGGTCAAAACCCTAATTCTCAAACAATTCTCAATTCATTAATCAAAGTCTGCCGATTACATCGATAAACTTGTTATTTATAGATTCGAAACCCTAAAGAACTAAAAGGAAAGAATAAGATTACCTAATTGACTCGTAACAATAAAAGGAAACAATTAAAAAAATAACCTAATCGACTTGTAATAATAATGGAAATAAAAGCAAATGGAAAATGCTACAAGCACCAACTAGTGTACCAACTATTACACTATTGTCCATGTGGCACTCTTTTAGTGGATGAATCTATCCATGTATTGAATAGTGCATTGATGTAGTAATGCCATGTGTGTATTTAGTGTAATAGTTGGTACACTTGTTAGTGCCTATAGCATTGCTCAAAGCAAATAATAAAGTAACTTAATTAAATATTATGATAATACTTATTTAGATTCTACTATATATATCTGCAAGTATCATTATGGGACCAAACTGCCATTACGTTCCGCGTCATTCTCCTCCACTGAGAAAAAGAACTCGACCGCGAGTTCCCAATCAAATACTGAACTCGTCCTTGCCAACAAATCAAGTACTTTGAATATGCCAACAATGGAATCCAAATAAGCTTCATCTTCATGTTGGTGACGAGAACTACCAAATATGGGTTAAACAAGCAAAGGAAATCATCAATTCCAGTAACATTGCAGCGTTCGACCTTGACCACATAATTGATTGGTGGAGAGGCAATAGAATTTGGAAACGTAAGCGCATCACCACTTGTGAGAACTTCTTCCTGCGTTTGAACTTCAAGGACAGATTCTTGTTTTTCAATGCCTTCCAAGATTTCTTCCACCAAAATAGTATTTGCTTCAGTTGTACTTTCCTAATCAACTTCTCCTTTTTCATCTTTGCCATCAATTTGAGAAGTTCCAGAAGCACAAAACAATTTATCTAGTGTAGCTTGTAGTTGTGCAAATTTCTCATTCACTGATTTCTGAAATTCTTGTTGGCTTTGTCTACCGTAGACCAACAGATGTTGTAGTTAAGAGAACGGATAGGATAGCTTTGGATAGAAACACTCTAGGTAGGGGAAGACCCAAAATAACTCTAGATGCGGTAGTGCGCAAAGATTTGAGTCTATTAGGTTTAAGTGAGCAAACAGCTCTTCACAGAGCTCAATGGAGGAGAAAGATTCATGTAGCCGACCTCAATTGATTGGGACATAAGGCTTGGTTTGGTTTTGTTGGCTTTGTTGGAAGGCCTCAAGCTTTGAGTACAGCTCAGACTTGGTCACCATAGTTGTTATGGGGTTGCGAATAGAAAAATAGGCAAAAGTTTCTATTTTTTTTAATGTCTAGTGTGGTGAGAAGAAAGAAGAGATTGGAACGAGGGAGATGGAATCTTGAGCCTAAGCTCTGATACCAATTGATGCCGGACAAGAAAGAGAGAGAAGGGGAAGAGAGGCACACAAGGGTCAAAACCCTAATTCTCTAACAATTCTCAATTCGTTGATCAAAGTCTGCCGATTACATCGATAAACTTGTTATTTATAGATTTGAAACCCTAAAGAACTAAAAGGAAAGAATAAGACTACCTAATTGACTCGTAACAATAAAAGGAAACAATTACAAAAAAAAAAAAACCTAATTGATTTGTAATAATAATGGAAATAAAAGCAAATAATAAAGTAGCCTAATAAAATATTATGATAATAGTTATTTAGATTCTACTATATATATCTAGCAAATATCTTTATGGGACCAAACTGCCATTACGTTCAGCGTCAGTTTGGTTTGATATTTGGACGTTGCCTAGGGGTAGGACTAGTATTGCTATTGATACAAGTGCTCATACCCCTCAAAGCCCTGACCAGTGACCCCTCACAAGTCACAACAAGACAGGGTGGTACGGCTTCCTTCTAGTTCTGGTGCATATACTTCCATATCAGCTTGCAAGGCCTTGAGGGTGAGACATCAGATTCAACCATGGCACAAGCTTATCAGGTTCGGGCATAGAGTATTTTATTCAGTGGCTAGCTTTTGATGGGACGGTTTGCTACTATGAACATGAGATTGGCTACTTGGGGTGTGATCACTGAAACTCAGCATGTTTTGTGTTGTTCTGGGCTTGAAAGTCATTGCCACCTATCTTTAAAATTCTAGTTCTCTGCAGCTGCATGGAAGGCTTCACTGATGAAGAATCTGATTGCTGGAGATCCTATGGGGCTATTGCTGAGATTAGTTGGGCTAAAAATCACAGGAAGGGTAACTCTTTTTGCAATGATGTGTTTTAGGTCTCTTTTGCTGCAACTATTTACTGCTCGTGGGGTGAACAAATAGAAGAATACTCCAGTGTAAGGCTCTGGATGTGAGTAGCCTGGTAGGTGATTTCTTTCCATGTGAGTGAGATTATGTTAAGTGAAAACTCACACTTTTGCACAACAAATAGTAAACCACAAACTATGAAGATAAAAGCAAAGAGACATAAAAAAGGGGGGCGACAATAGTTTACATACAGTTGTAAGCCTGTTTGGTTGATCCAAGAAGGGAAGCTCCCAGATAATTCATTGTATGACAAATCTCTGCAGGCAATAACATGATTAGAATGTTCAGACGATGTTCCATCCTGTTGACAGTAGGATGGCGAAAAAAGATCATGTTGCCAGCCCTAATTAATTGGGACACAATCTTAGCATGGCTAGGTTTGGTATGCCTTCGATTTTGTTAAGAGCCTTGTACTACTAATCTACTATGATTACATGAACCAACAACTATCAGTTTGTAAAACAAATTTGTCCTAATTGAGAACCTCTATGTTTTTTTCTCCATGTCTTCCCACAACATTTAAACACAGTAGCAGCACAACATGACGGTGAAAGTTCTCATACTTTCGAAGAGAGAGAGAGAGAGAGAGAGAGAGAGAGAGAGAGAGAGAGAGAGAGAGAGAGAGAGAGAGAGAGAGAGAGAGAGAGGGCAAACATATTTCATATATTGAACTTCTGATGATTACAAAGTAGAGAACAAGATAAAAAGCCCTAATACTAAAAAGACTATACTACCCTTAACATAGAAAAAGATTACAAAAGGAACCCTAATATAAAAGGTAAAATACAAAGTAAAACCCTATACTTTCTATACTTTCACAAGTTCATCCAAGCAATAATTGATGGACTGATTGAGATTCCTAATTGTCTTTCTTTGATATATAAAAGGAACTATTAGTGCACATTGTAACCTTATCTTTCCAATCAGCGTAAAGAAAACATGATTCCCATATACTTCCGATTTTCAAGTTTGAAATTTGTTAGAATAGTTTATTAGTGTTTGTCCTACATTGGCTAGCTAAGTAATGTATCTAGTCATCTCATAATATAAATAAAGGTTTTGTGTGTTAGGTTTAGTTAACACCCTATACACCCTCTCATCTGTAATAACAAGGTATCAAATCGGGGCCCTCATTCACCTTAGATGTCCGTAACCCTAACAAGCCCATCACCCACTCAGGGCCGGCCCTGAGTTTTTAAGGGCTTAAAGCGAAAATAAAAAAAGCGGCCCTTTACAAATTATTAAGATATGTATAAAAAAAACTTAGAATTAATACCTGAAATTAGCTTGAGATTTGTGAGAAGGAATAACATTTAGCACTAATTGAGAAAATTTTACTTGCGACTTTCTGACTTTGGAACAAACCAAACTTCTTCTTTGTCTTCTCGTCACCGACCTGGTGATTAGTGTTGATCTCCTTTCTTCTTTGTCTCTGTCTTCCAAACTTCTTCAAAAGGTGTTGTATGACAGTGAGTACAATAATGGGTTGGGGATTGGGATGCCAAAAAGGTGTTCTTTCAAAATGAAAAAGGGTCCCAATTGGTTCTAAAACTACAATTCTGCCATTATAAGTTTTGAGCCTATTTCATTGAATAATAGTTTTTAGGCCTTCAAATTTAAATTAATACAACTACCTATTGGGGGCCCTAAAAATTTACTAATTTTGGTGGGGGCACCTTAAAGCCCAAGGCCGGTACTGCACCCACTACAGCTGTTGTCCTCCATAGCTGCCGCCACTGTTCAAAACCCTAAACAGCCACCACTAACAAAACCCTAAATAGACCCTATTCTACACTCGGAACACTAAAACGACCTCTGTCGTACTCTATTCAAACCCCAATCGACCAACACTAAAATCCAAGCAACCCAGAACCATACGATCTTCACTTCTACCCTTGATCAAACCTAATCGACTCTCATGCCCCTCAATTGAAAACCGAGTACCCAAGTTCAACTCGAACTACCTAATCGACACTGTTACGGCCATACATTTCTCAAGAAAAACGTCCAATATCTCTTCAAATAACCTCGAAACCTCCCAAAATCTGTAACCCAGCCAATGCTAGATTTTGAAACTTCATACCCAATACTCAATTGCGCTTCTCCATGCTAGTCGACACCCAAAAATCCTCGATTGCTCTTATCTGGTTCTCGTCGTACTTGCACAGCACTCGTCAGTGCCAGAAATCTCTTGCCGACATCGATTTCATCTGTCTGGTTCTTTGTGACTTGTTTCTCATATGCTCTTGTTCAAACTCTCATCGGGTCAATGGTTATGGACTTCTAGTGCTTTTGGTTCATAAGTGACTCATTGTGATTGACTATGTTGAGGTTTCTCCATAGATTATTCCTTGTTGTTTGGTTCACGTTGGCATATCGACTTTGTGTTTGTTGTTCTCTATGGATATTGGGATACTAGCTGGCTGGTTTGGTTTTGTTGAGGTAGTTGGCAGCCTATGTTGTGGTGATTTTGGTTGTTAGGCTTTCAACTAATTTTTTGTGTTTAGTTTATTGGTTGTTATTAGGTGGAGTACTGGTTGGTTGATTGGTTGGTCGTTGGCTCGTTATCAGCTTTGTATTGGTTACTGCATTTGTTTACAATAGAATCTGGCTACGAAGCATCAACACCTCTTCAGGACCCCGTATCGCAGTGTCCCGACACTCTACGTGGCATGGGCCCTGCCTAATGTGCTTTTCTGGATGGGGACACGAGGAGAGAGAGTACAGAGAGATTTATAGGGAGAGAGAGAGAGAGAGAGAGAGAGAGAGAGATACTGCTAGTAGTAGCGTCGTTGGTAATGTTAGCCGTAGCAGATCTGATATTTTAGGGCTTCAGAAGGTAAAGACGGCTGATGAGGAAAAGGCGGGTATATATATATATATATATATATATATATATATATATATATATATATATATATATATATATATATATATGTGCTAAATTATAGTTTTTACCCTAAGTTTTTGAGTAATTATAAATTTACCCATTAAAGTTTCTAAAAAAAATTCAATTTTACCCCTGAAAGTTTTAAAATATCTCTCTCTCTCTCTCTCTCTCTATATATATATATATATATATATATATATATATATATAAATATACACATGGCTTGTCCCCTGTCGTGTCCGTGTCCCCATTTTTTTAGAATTATTGTGTCCGTGTCTGTGCATCATAGGAATCCGGTACTACTTCTAGTTCTAGTTCTACTTTTGTTGGTACTTTGTCTCGTTCTTCTCGATCTTGTGAGAGGTTCTCCATTACCTCCACACCCTTGAAGGGCAAGAATCATGCCTTTTGGGCTTAGGTTGTTCAGGTGTATTATTTGGGTGGGACAAAATTTCACTATTTGACTAATGATCCTCCTAAGGAGAATGACAGAACTGCATTAGCTGCATGGGTAGCTGAGGAAGCTTGTATTCGAGTTGAGTTATGGAACAGTATGGAATCTCACATTTGTAGTACTTTGATTTTCTTCCAGACTGCTGAACAAGATTGGCGTAAGGCTTAGGAGATGTATTCAGGTGTCAATAACCTTCGCCAGACATAATCTTCATAAGTATTTCTTCTCTATATCCCACGGTAATATTTCTTTGGAGGATTATTATGCTAAGTTTTGTGGCATGTGAGAAGCTCAATATTTGTGATCTGTTTCTACTGACATTCATATTGTGCAACATCAGTGCGCAGGTATGCAGGTTACTCGGTTTCTATCTGGAGTGTCATCCTATTGCTACTTTGTTAGTCAGTAGCTTCTGGGGTCTCAAGATCTACCTCTCCCACCGAAGTATTTAGTCAACACCGTTAGTCTTCCAAGTCTTCCACATCTGTGTTTGGGCTATTTGCTGACCGTTGTGCATTAGTTTTAATTGTTTTTGGTGGTTTTGGATCAAGTTGTTGCTGTGTTGCGGATGCGATTCTGGATTCCATAATCATGGTCAGGATTCTGGGTTCAGTGGTTCTGGTTTTGGTGGCCGTGATTCTGGTCATGGTTATGGTGGCCGTGATTCTGGATTTAGTGGTCGAGGTTCTAGTCGTTCTGGTTCTAGTTCTGGTTATGATTATGGTCGCATGTCAGGCGGAGGTAGTTTTGGTCATGGTTGTGGTACCCAACTATGCACCCATTGTGGGGGTACCAATCACCAGGCTCATCACATCAAGTTGCAATTTCTAAGGATGTTGTGCCACATACTTAGTCAGCTGATTCTACGATGACCATATCTGTCAAGGAGTACCAACGCTTTGTGTCATTTCAACAGTCATATGCAGGCTTTTCTTTCACTGCTACGCTTGCTCAGATAGGACCTTTCGTTGCTTGTGTTACCTCTACTCCTACTTCTTTCCTTGGGTTATTGATTCTTGTGCTAATAACCATATGGTTGGTACTTCTACGTACTTTTCTAGTCGTCAGTCTATTAGAAAACCAACATGTGTTCCCATAGCTAATGGTTGAGTGTCGTGTGTCTTGTCCTTTTCAATTAGTAAATTCAGATATTTGGGGTCCAATATGTATTCCCAATGTTTTTGGTTTTCAGTATAATGTTATTTTTGTTGCTGATTTCTCACGTTACATATCTTTATCTTTTGAAAGAACGTTGGGAGGAGTCATCTGTTTTTAAATCTTTTTATATGAAATACAAACTCAGTCAATACATGCATTAGTTTCTTTCGGTCAGATAATGCACGTGAATCTTTTCACAATATTCCTTTTCGTTTCTTTGATGATCACGGTATTATCAATCTTCTTGCGCTCGGACTCCACATTAAAATGGGGTTGTCGAACGCAAGATTTGGCATTTATCCAAGGTTATGCATGCCGTGTTATTTCAAATGCAGGTCCCTAAATCTTATTGGAGTTATGCTATCCTTACAGCTTGTTAACTGATAAATCGTATGCCCTCTTGTGTTTTTAGAGGACAGATACCTCATCAAATCATGTCTCTGGCCAATCTATCCACCCATTATCACCTCGGGTATTCGGTGCACGTGTTATGTTCATGCTCTTGACCCTGATTAGAGCAAACTTGACCCCTGGTCCATTCGATGTTTCTTTCTAGGTTACACCCGCACTCAGAAAGGGTATAAATGTTACCCACCCTCTCTCTGTCATCATTTTGTTTGCGTTGTAGTCATGTTTAATGAGTCATTGACATTTTATTTGGGTACACCACCTTCCGTTAAGGATGAACTTGTTTTTCTTATGGTTGTTCCTTCTGTCCCCGCCATTCCCCCTGTGAAACCTTTGCAGGTGTATGTTCATTAGATCAAAGTCTTGCCAGCTCTATTAGCGCCCACCCTAGCTCCTCCTCCGTTCTAGGATCCCATAGTTTCTCCTTCCTTGACTAATCTTGATCTTCCTCTTGCTCACCGCAAAGGTACCTGTCCTTGCAGGCTTGCACTTCTCATCCCATTTCTAACTGTCCTTTCTAATACCGGTCTTTCTTCTTTTCATGCTTTCACTTCAGTTTCTTCTATATATGTCCCCAAAACTGTACATGAGGCTATTTCTTTGTTTGAGTGGCAGACAACAATGGAGGTTGAAATGTCTGCCCTTCGCGAGAATGGCACTTGGGGAGTTGGTTTCATTTCTGTCAAGGAAGTCAACTGATGGTTGTTGGTGGGTGTTTACTATCAAGTATAATCCAAATGGCACTGTTGAGCAGTAAAAGGCCTGACTTGTGGTCAAAGGCTACACACAGACATGGCGTTAATTATACTGAGAATTTTCTCCAGTTGCGAAGATCAACTCAGTCAGGGTGCTTATTTCTATGCCCTCCAATCTAGTCTCGTTTTTCTATCAGTTGAAAGTTAAGAATGTTTTTCTTCAAAGTGATCTACTAGAGGAGGTCTATATGGAGCAACCTTCTGGGTTTGTTGCTCAGGGGGAGTGTTCTCACATTTGTCGTCTTCACAAAGTTTTATATGGTCTGAAGCAGTCACCTCGAGCTTGGTTTGGTCGGTTTAGTGATGCTATAGTATGATTCAGCATGCATTGATTTCATTTGCATCACTTTGTCTTTTTCAGACAGTCAGAATGGGGAAAATAGTTTTCATTGTCTACATGGATGACATCATCATTACTGGAGATGATCAACAAGGCATTGGGTTGAAGCATTTCTTATAGTGTCAGTTTCAGACTATAGACTTGGGTAAGCTACGATATTTCTTGGGTATTGAGGTAGCAAGATCCAATGATGGAATTAATTTTTCCCAATAAAAGTATGCATGAGATATTCTTAATGAGATGGGTTTATTGGGAGCGAAACCTATGAAGACTTCAATGGATCCTAATGTGAAACTTTGTGTTGATCAGGCGGAGATATTTCCTCATCTGGTTCAGTATCGTCGCTTAGTTGGCAAATTGAATTATCTTACCAATACGCGTCCTAATATCTCATTTACTATTAGTTCGGCGAGTCAATTAATGTCAGCTTCGCGGCTTCCCAGTGCGGAAGCTTTGTCTTTGTATTGTGAAGTATCTTAATGCTCATCATGGATGTTGTCTGTTTATCGATCTAATGGTCATTTGCATGTTGAAGCCTTTACCAATGCTGATTGGGCAGGATCACCATCTGATAGATGGTCCACTACTTGGTTCTGTACTTTTGTTGGAGGCAATTTGGTCACATGAAAAAGCAAGAAACAAACGGTTGTCGCAAGACCCAACGTAGAAGCGGAGTATTGAGCCATGACACACATCTTGTGAAATTGTGTGGTTGAGAGCCTTAATCGAGGAGTTAGATTTTGGTATGGAGTTACATATTCCTATGTATTGTGATATTCAAGCGGCGATACATATCGCTTCAAATCCAGTATTCCATGAGAGAACGAAACATATTGAAGTAGATTGTCACATTGTCTGTGAGAAGATAGATTGTGGTGTGTCATCTACTCCGTTTGTTTCTACAAGAGCTCAATTAGCTGATATTTTCACCAAACCATTGTCTAAACTGCGTTTAGATTTTTTCTGTAACAAGCTGGGGTTTATTCTCAGCTTGAGTAGGAGTGTTAGAATAGCTTACTAGTGTTTGTACCACATGACTTTCAAAAAGAAAAATAGAGTTCTAGATGTAGAAGGAAATGAGCCTTCCGGGCTCCATACTCTTCACCTCTGGTCAAGCAAGCGATCAGGCCATATCAACTCCAACGTGATGCCCGTTGGGGAACTCTCCATGGAGCCTCCAGCTCCAAGCACACTGCTGCTAACACTTAAGAGGAATCTCCATGATATCTCCATCTACTCAAATAAGACAAATTGACCAACAGGATAGAAGACCTATCATCCATACCACCTGACAACCAGACAATGGGACGACCTTCTATATTGTACAAAACTTTGTTTATGTGAGTTCCCTGATACAAGCCCCAATAACGGAACTTAACTCATAAAAGAAGTTTAATTAACCCCCATCCTGCCGCACCAACGGGTATGTAGCTACCCGCACAAGGTGAGCTGGTTTCCCTTCCTCCGAGGCTAATATATAAGGGGGGATTGTCACATATCAAAGACACATGTTCAAGGGCATTTAATACACATTGGATGGACAATTACCAAGCTCTCTCTCTCTCTCTCTCTCTCTCTCTCTCTCTCTCTCTCTCTCCACCACTGATATTAAACCACACTTAGTTCATGTGTTTTTCATCTTATAGAGGCACTGAGAGGACACGCTTCATTTAAGACTTCTCTGAAGCTGTTCAAATACGTCAAGGAAGAACCACAAAAAAAAAAAAAAAAATGATATTTCTGGAAACCTAATTTTAGTGCGTGAAAATCGCCCATCAAGAAAAATAAAGCAATAAAATAAATAAATCATCACAGGCAGATAAGAGGCAAAGAATACTCTAGTGTACATCCAAATATTTTAGATTCACCTCACTCCATCTATTGAAAAGAAAAGTTCGGTTTTTTTTTGGCAACTATTACGGACCAGAAAAGGAAGTTCTCAACCTAAAAAGATAGTTTGAATAACATCACCTACTTACGATTTAAGTAAAATGAGGATTGACATCTAAGATGTACTTACATATAAAGGAGAGAGGTATTTTTTTGCTGAGGAATGTTACCCGTAAGCTTGTTATTCCCAAGAAACCTGTGCATAAAGAACTACTTCAAGCAACTAAGTTTATATGTTGGGAAGGTATTTGAAAATGAACAGAGGACAGGATATTTATTACAGGTAAGAGAGAGAACTCAAAGTGAACAGCGAATCAGGAATCGATCCAGTTAAACTGTTGAAGCTCAAATCCCTGGGATATTGAATAAACAATTGTTGTCAAAAACAAGAAGTAAATTACTAGATTATGTGAAGATATTAACAAAAAATTTACTTCATGGAGTTATCTTTTGGGTTTTCTGTTAGACAGTCTAGGGTAGAACTCAACCCTAAAAGCTAGCTCCCCTCACAATTGTATACTTCATATTTCATTGGTACCCAGGCAACGCAGGACTTTGCTTCACACTCTCCCTCATGCGCCGCGTGCTAACTCCTCAACACCTACTGCATGCAGGCCAAAGACACGCACTTGTTTGCCGGAAAGTGGTCGGCGAGTGTGGAGGAAGTTCTGTGATGGTCAACAGTGGTGGGAGATGTACGAACAGAAGTTGCAGCAGCAGATGTGGGGAGTTTCAAGGGTTTAGAGTTGCAGCAGCAGATGTGGGGAGTTTCAAGGGTTTAGGGTTTCAGTCGGTCCTCAGCAAGTGTTGCAGAAAGTGGTCTGTTGCAGGTGGGTCCATCAAAAACTGGTTTCTTTTGCTCTGTACCAGAGCCATGTCATCACATCTCGTCTGAGCTATGAAGCACGGATACTCTATTTTGGCCTCCGTATCACATTTTTTTTGGCCACCGTATCACGTTTCGTATGCGTATCAAATACGGATACCTATCCGATACATTTTTTAGAGTATCCATAGTTTAAATTTATAATTTTTAATTTGGATACGTTTGGGATACTCTCGGGTATCCATAGTTTAAATTTATTATTTTTAATTTGGATACGTTTGGGATACTCTCGGATACGTTTTGGATATGCTAGGAAACGTTTCGGATACGCGCGGGGTAAATATATTAGTACTTGAAATATGTGGGTACAAGTGTAATTAGGACTTTATAAGTGTTTTTGCCCAAACAATCGACATAGAAGCTGCTGCCTCTGCAGATCTCTCTCTCTCTCTCTCTCTCTCTCTCTCTCTCTCTCTCCTGTGTATAATGTATATATGTATACAGTATCATTTTCGATGTGTATATATGTGTATATAATATCGTCTCTCCTCTCTCTCTCTCTCTCTCTCTCTCTCTCTCGTGTATAATGTATATATGTATATAGTATCATTTTCGATGTGTATATATGAGTATATAATATCGTCTCTCTTCTCTCTCTCTCTTTCTCATTGTTAAATATTAGGTATTTAAAAACCCAGTTATTGTTACTGATTTTCTTGACCAAGATTTTGTTTCAATTTTTTGGTATTATCACAAAAAGCTGTACCAAACTGAAGGGTTTTGTGTATTTATTTTTTATTCAATAAATTCAGTGCACAGTAATAGTTTTTCGTTGATATTCATGCACATCTAGGATGAGAATTTGGGCTTGGTTTTAGCTTGATATTGCTAGTTTACTGCACATAAAGCTCCTATATTACACTCTGAAGTGGGATATTAGGAATTAAAAATTATATGTATAAAATTTATTTATTGTTAATTTTTATATTCAACGTATCCCCTAACGAATCGTATCCGACTTTTTGAGAAAATCACATATCCGCGTATCCGTATCATATCGTATCCATATCTCGTATCCGTATCCGGGCTTCATAGTGTCGGAGTTGTAATAGCAACCACCTTAATCTTCTCTCCTCCCTTGTTGCGTCTTGTCTCCGGTACAGATCTGCTAAAGAGCAAACGAACCAGTTTTCAATCGACCCACTTGCAACAGACCACTTTCCTACGACCACAACACTCACCGGAGCTTTGCAAGACCACTTTCCGACATCCAATGACACTCACTGATATTTTCACCCCTCTTCCTCAACCTCAATATCAACTGCCCAATTTTCAGGTTGAAGTATATGGGAGCCAACCCATGATTAACAGCAACGACTTACAGATATGACAAATTTTTATAATCTCCAATGTTGGATGGGATAGAGCCAGAAATGTTGTTATTCCTTAGAATTCTGCGGGACATGAAACCACGTGAAGTTCGATTAGTTTTATGAAAGAGCGATTTAGAAGAATGAAAAATGAGAAACTAACACAAAAGATTTCTTAGCTGCAACCATGTCGTCTTACAAGACATTCAGTGACTTCATATCCTTAAGAATCGCCAGTGAAGAGCTGCCATTAGATAAATCACTTATTCTCCTGTATTAGCATTGGTATACAAGAAAAGAGAAGATGAGGATTAATAATACGCCAAAAATGAACAAAAGTCAGAAGCTATTGAAGAGAGAGAACTCACAGTTCCTCAAGCGCGGTCAATTTCGAAAATGTTGATGGTATTGGACCCTCCAAGGAGTTTCCCCAAAACCTCCTACAGAAGATTAAGATAAAGTTGATTCATCGACTACGCAAGAGAAGTTTCTGAACGGTGTCACAAGTATCCAAATGTCATAGATCTCGATTACCATTTGAAATTCTAGTTTATATCAAAACTACAACTCGAGTGTGATTGTGGAAATAAAGAGAACACAGTATAGAAGATTGCTTACAATTGACTAAGCTTTGACCAACTCCCTATGAAGTCAGGTATTCTACCAGTGAGTTCATTGTCTTGAGCCCACCTGAGATCCCAAAACTCTACTTTGGTAACTTTGATCAAAGATTCAAATAATTTGAACACAAATGTTTTCAGTTGATGAGATGAGAAGAAAGATAAGTCAGAATTCTCTTACATTACTCGCAGGTTTTGGAGAGCAGCAAATGTTAAAGGTATAGGTCCACTAACTCCCGAACTATCAAAGTACCTGCCAAGGATGATATGTTCCTGAGACAACGCTATCCTTCTTTCTCCTCAACACCGGGCATTAATTTTAAGTACTCACTCAGTACCATATTCTCGGTCCTTTTTATTTTTGGGTGTCTCAAAAATATTGTCCATTTTGAAAAGTCAAAGCAAAAAGTTTGTAATTTTTCAAAGCTATCCATTATAAACAGCTATGCACTTGAAATTGGGAAAATTAGGGACAAGTTAGCAAATAAAGCTGCTGAATTTGAATCCCAAAACATTAAATGCTTGTCCCCTTCAAAATTTGCAAATTGCAGATAGGACCAAGAATATGGGACAGAGGGAGTATGGATCATCTAGATAAATCAAGAAGTGAAAACCCATAAGAGAAGGTTACAAGCAATTGGCCAATGAGGAGAATTGTACATGACACACATAACAGAGCTTTGTATCCAGTGACTGGCATTCTTATAGAAAGGATTTGTGCTTACTGCAGAATATAAAGATACCCAAAAATCTGTCGGCCTTTTAACTGTAAATACCCCCACAAAAGAAACTCTCCTTCCCAAGGGAGAGGGTAGGAAAAAAAATGATGAATCCAGGGCGAACCGGTTGCCTAGGTTCTAAGTGATACTTGCAACTACATCAGCATAAGGTCAGTGTTTACTGGATAATTAGGAGAAAATGTAGTGATTAGAAGGTCTGATGGCTACTCCTTTATCTCGTTTATAACAACCATCAATCATCAGGACAACACAGCACCTTTTGGTTCCTCCAGCTAGACAAAAATTATCGAATCTACCATCATGGATTCTGAATGTTGTAGTCTCGGAGTAAAGAAGTTGCAATAAGAACAGAGAAAAATGATCAAGTACTCAGGTCACCAGCCTTACTCTCCTTTGTCCTTGGGATATCAACATCCCCTAGCAGGTGCATCGCCTCAGCATCCAAAGCTAAAGCTAACTCAGCTGGGAACATTGATTACTTGTCCAAATTATTGCACAGACTACAGAAACACTTTAACGGGGGTGCAAAAAGGAAAGTAAAGGGAAGTGCGATTGGTGAACTTCAACATCTATGCAGCTCAAACATTAGGGCGATTATGATGAACATGATGAAAAAACATAAAACAACTCAGTTGCAGTAACACAAGAATTTATTCAGGCTTAATGCAGCCAACAATTGAAGTATCACTTTTTTCTGGAAAATGTAATAAAGAGTGAGCAGTGCCTCATCACTTACAGTAGTTCTAATTTAGCCAAATTCCCAAGCTCTAACGGCAGTGGGCCAGAGAGGTTATTTGTACCAAAGGCCCTGGAAAATTAGAAATTCAAAAACATCAAAACAGTTTAAAGGTAATGTTAGAATAGCTTTTGTCCCACATTGCCTAGCTACTTATTGTATTCTTCTCTCTCATAATATAAATAAAGTCTTCTGTGTTTGGGTTCATTAACACCCTTACACTTCTCTCTCTCTCTCTCTCTCTCTCTCTCTCTCTCTCTCTCTCTCTCCCCTAAATAACATGGTATCAGAGCCAAACATTGATCCACCTTAACCACCAGATTGCTGCCATCCAAGAAACCCTAAATCTACCATAGCCACCCATCCCTACGACCTTGTAAACCCTAAATTGAAACCCAAATAAAAACCTCTTTTTGAAACCCCTCTCCAATCCCAAAATTAACCTCTGAAAATACAAATCAAGACCACAATCAACCAATCCACGAACCCAGACTTCAATCACTGTTCATCGCGACACTATTCATGGACTGTTCACTGTTCATCGCACTGTTCACTGTTCACCGCGGACACTGTTCATCGCACTGTTCACTGTTCATCGATACTGTTCATTGTCGCACTGTTCACAGGTTACTGTTCATCAATTATTGTTCACTGTTCATTGATCACGGTTCATCTCAAGGTGATTACTGATATGCACTGAAGGTATATTGTTTTGACGAGATCTTTGAAGTTTGCTTAGTCTACAACATGTACTAAAGGTTCCTTGGTCACTTGGTATACACCTACAACACTTCTGATATGTGCTTTTTGTTGACAGTTGGTGATTATTATTTGTGTACTGGTATTGCTTCTGTCAGTAGTTGTTCTCGTGGTGGTTTGACTATGTTGGTTTCCAGTTAGTTGGTAGACAAAGTTGATCGGTTGGTGGGTTGGTGGCTGTTCGTTACTGGTATTGAAGTAGTGGGTTGATTAGTGAGTTGGTTTGTTGGTGATTACTTTTCTCTCTGTTATTTGGCTCTCGGCGCTCAGTTGATTAGTTATTTGTAGTTGTGGTTGGTTTCTTCTGCTAGAGGTAGCGGTTGGTTGATTTATTGGTCAATTTTTTATTTGTTCGTAGATGTTGATTTCATACAGTGGATAGTAGCGAAGTTTGTTGGTTGTTTGGTTGCTAGTAGATTCCAAGTTGGTTTTGGGGTTTGTTTATGATGAAGTTTGCTTCAGTTGTTTCTGATAGTTTTGGCCCTGGTTTTTGTGGTCGTGGTTCTAATTTCCGTCGTCGTGGTAGTTTTGATTATGGTACCCGACAGTGTACCCATTGTGGGGGTACAAATCATATAGTTGAGTATTGTTATGATCTTCATGGTTTTCCCCAGGCTCAACCGGTTGCTATTTCTGAGGATGCTGGACAGTTTACTCATTCTTCTGCCAATAGTAGGGTGACTATCTTAGCAGAGGAGTATCAACAGTACCAATGCCTACTGTCACTTCAGACAAATTCTTCCATTGCTACGTTATCTTAGATAGGTTCCTCTGTTGCTTGCATTGCATCTTCTCATTCTTCTAATCATTGGGTTATTGATTCTAGTGCATCTGATCATATGACTGGTACGCCTTCTATTCTTTCTAGTCGTCAGTCTCTTGGTAAACCATCTTGAGTTACCTTAGCTGATGGTTCTACCACCAATGTTACTGGTTTGGGTTTTGTTCATGTTACTTCTTCTCTTACTTTGGACTCTGTACTACAAGTTCCTCGTTTTCCATTAAATCTTATGTCTGTTAGTAAACTTACCAAGTCTTTGAATTGCTCGGTCACATTCTTCCCTAATGGTTGTGTGTTTCAGTGTCACCGTATCAACACCATTGTCGTCTTGGTCATCCATTACTTCAGAACCTCAAAAGGCTAGTGCCTTCATGTAGCCGTGTGGATGCTTTGCCATGTGAAGTCTGTGAGTTTAGCAAACATCATAGAGTGTCTTTTTGTCCTAGGGTTGAGAGTCGTGTATCGCGTCCTTTTGAGTTAGTTCATTCTGATATTTGGGGTCCAATGCATGTTCCTAACATTTTTGGCTTTCAGTATTACGTTATTTTTGTCGATGATTTCTCTCGTGTTACCTATCTTTATCTCATGCAAAAGAGGTCCGAGTTATCTTATATTTTAAGTCATTAATTTGTATGGAAATTAAAACCCAGTTTGATACTTGCATTCGCATATTTTGTTCTGATAATGCCCGTGAATATTTTAAAAATAGTCTTTCTCAATTCTTTGATGATCACGGTATTATACACCAGTCCTCTTGTGCTCGGACTCCACAACAAAATGGAGTTGCCGAACGCAAGATTCGACATTTATCAGAAGTTATGCGTGCAATGTTATTTCAAATGCAAGTTCCTAAGTCTTATTGGAGTGATGCAGTTCTTACTGCCTGCTATTTGATTAATCGTATGCCATCTACTGTTCTTAAAGGTCAAATACCCCATAAGGTATTGTTTCCCGGTCGTCCCCTTCACTCATTACCCCTTCGGATTTTTGGGTGCACATGTTATGTTCATGCTCTGGATCCTGACCAGAGCAAACTTGACCCTTGCTCTATGAGGTGCATTTTTCTTGGTTACTCTCGGACTCAGAAAGGGTATAAATGTTATTCTCCATTTTTATGTCGTCATTTTGTGTGTGCTGATGTCACATTTAATGAGTCGCTCCCGTTTTATTCGGAGCCTGTTAGTACAAATGATCGGTTTGCATCTGAGTCTATGTTTCCTATATTTGTCCGTCAGTCTTGGTCTTCTTCCACCATCTCCACCAAAACCTTTACTGGGTGTATCATCGTCGCCCTAAACATCCACGGTTACATCTCGGCCGGCGCCCATTTCGGCCACCGGCGGTCTCGGCTAGAGCCTCGGCCAGAGCCATTTTAGCCAGCAGCACCACCTTCACCCACCGCGCCATCTTCTTCTCCGTTGCGGGATCCAGACAACCTTGATCTTCCTATTGCCCATCGTAAAGGTATTCGGTCCTGCACTCTCCATCCTATTGTTCATTTTGTTTCCTATGATCATTTGTCACCGTCCCTTCGAGCTTTTAATACCTCGGTTTCTTCCGTTTTTATTCCTAACACTGTTCAGGAGGCATTATTTGTGTCTGAGTGGCGGAAAGCAATGGAGGATGAGATGTCTTCTCTTCATCATAATAACACTTGAGAGTTGGTTTCTCTTCCTGCAGGTAAAACTACTGTTGGTTGTCGTTGGGTATTCACTGTTAAGGATCATCTGGATGGCACTATTGAGCGGTATAAGGCCCGCCTTGTCGCCAAAGGCTATACACAGACATATGGGGTTGATTATGCAGAGACCTTTTCCCCAGTTGCCAAGATAAACTCTGTTCGGATCCTTATTTCTCTTGCTGCCAATCTAGGTTGGCCCTTATTTCAATTGGATGTCAAGAATGCCTTCTTACATGGTGATCTCATCGAAGAGGTCTATATGGAGCAACCTCCTGGGTTTGTTGCTCAGGGGGAGCGTTCTCGGGTTTGTCGTCTTCGCAAAGCTTTATATGGTCTAAAACAATCCCCTCGAGCTTGGTTTGGTCGGTTCAGTGATGTTGTGCTGCAGTTTGGTATGCATCGATCTCATTCGGATCACTCTGTTTTCTCTCTTCAGTCCGAGCGTGGGAAAATAGTATTGATTGTGTATGTAGATGATATCATTATTACTGGAGATGATCAAAAAGGTATTGATGAGTTGAAGCAGTTTTTACAGCGACAGTTCCATACCAAAGATTTGGGTAAGTTACGGTATTTCTTGGGTATTGAGGTAGCAAGATCCAAGGATGGAATTAGTTTGTCCCAGCGGAAGTATGCATTGGATATTCTTGAAGAGACAGGTTTATTGGGAGCAAAACCTGTGGAGACCCCAATGGATCCTAATGTGAAACTTTGTGTTGATCAGGGGGAGATATTTTCTCATCCATACCGATATTTTCGCTTAGTTGGTAAGTTGAATTACCTTACCAATACACGTCCTGATATTTCTTTCGCTGTAAGTGTGGTGAGTCAGTTTATGTCAGCTCCTCGTCTTTCACACTGGGAAGCTTGTCTTCGTATTGTGAAATACCTTAAGGCTCATCCTGGACGTGGTTTGTTTTATCAGTCTAATGGTCATTTGCGTATTGAAGCCTTTATCGACGCTGATTGGGCAGGATCACCATCTGATAGACGATCCACTACTGGGTACTGTACTTTTGTTGGAGGCAATTTAGTCACATGGAAAAGCAAAAACAAGCGATGGGTCGCAAGGTCAGTATGAAGCGAGTATCGGGCCATGGCACACACATCTTGTGAGATTGTGTGGTTAAGAGCTTTACTCAAGGAGTTAGGTTTTGATGTGGAGTTACCTGTTCCTATGTATTGTGATAATCAAGTGGCGATTCATATTGCTTCGAATCCAGTATTCCATGAGAGAACAAAACATATTGAAGTTGATTGTCACATTGTTCGTGAGAAAAACATATTGAAGTTGATTGTCACATTGTTCGTGAGAAGATAGATGGTGGTGTTGTCTACTCCATTTGTTCCTACAAGGAGCTCGGTTGGTGATATCTTCACCAAACCATTGTTTAAACCGTGTTTAGAGTTTTTATGTAACAAGCTGGGATTTTGTGATATTTATTCTCCAGCTTGAGGGGGAGTGTTAGAATAGCTTTTGTCCCACATTGCCTAGCTACATATTGTATTCTTCTCTCTCATAATATAAATAAAGTCTTCTGTGTTTGGGTTCATTAACACCCTTACACTTCTCTCTCTCTCTCTCTCTTCTCTCCTAAATAACAGGTAATATTGTAAAGGACATTCACGAAACTAGTACTGATTGGTGACGAAAAGCACCCATTTAATATAACTCGTTCTTTGTGTGTCCATTTATGTTGTTACTTGGTAAGAATTGAGGGTTTTAATGTGTTTGTAGGCCTTGAAGGGTATCGGACCATAAAAAGTGCAGTTAGGAGTTGTTAGGAGAGCTGTACGTGCATAAACAAGACCTGCTGGACCTGCTGAATATCACAGGAACACTCCCTGAATCTCTGTTTGGAGTTGCTAGGAGAGCTGTACTTGCGGAAACAAGACCTGCTGGACCTGATAAACATCGCAGGAACACTCCCTGAATCTATGAAGTTTTCATCTGGACAGTCCTCAACCAGTCCGGATGCTTGGGCCACACCCTGAGCAGGAACCCGTGCTTCAACTTAATAATTTGGGCTAGGGTATAAATAGAGGGTTGCTGTGTACGTTTTAGAGGTTCTGATTCTGTTCTAATTTATTGAGATTTGAGAGGCAACCCTAGAGAGAGAAGAAGGCAATCAAACTCGTGGAGATCTCATCATCCTCTTCCATTCAAGCTCCAATCCTCATCTCCATGGCTGGCTCAACACCATCCAAAGGGAAGATGCCCTGTTCCAACTAATGTAGTTTATATATAGGTTTTGGGTTTATGTATTCGAATCAATTGTTCAACTAAGAACTTGATGCATTATGATTGAATGGAATTGTTCTAACGCTTTCAACTCTTTGGGTACTCGTGTGTGCACTCTCAAATACATAGTTGTTCAATAGTTTCCAATGTTTGCGCTTGGGTAACTGAGATAGATTATGCTCACTTGCCACTGGACAATCCGTGAAAGAGACGGGACCAGCAAGACAGTCACTATGGGATAGTCCATGCTTGTTGACAACTCAATTACCTTCTAGACGAATATCGATAGGGTTTGCAAGCCCTGGCGGTATTCCTTCACCATTCAAATTGTAACCATAACCTATATATTGCTTTGTTACGTGGTCGGGGTGGATTCAAAACCCTAGATCCTCTCTCCATTAGTTTTTCACTCAATTGAATTGCTTGTTTTAGTTTACTTAATTTCAGAATCGATCAATCAAACCAACTCTTCTTTCATCGAATTAACCTAGGAATTGATTGAATTCATTATAACTTAGCCAAACTTTCTCTGTGATCGATACTCAGACAGCCACTATTCTCTGGAGTAGTAGTTATTCTAAGTTCTTATAAATATATTTTGGTATTATACGACACGATCAGGTACGTATTTGGGCATATATCCACCAGTATTGGCATCAAGCTGCATTTCAATCGAGAAAATAGAAAAACCAACTTGTCTCTTAGAACCCCTGCACATTTAAGCAACTTACAGGACTGTTAATTCAGTAAGTTTCCCAAGTTCCTTTGGAAGCTCCCCTGAAAACGAATTATGACCCAGTTTCCTGAGAACATCAAACAACGTGTCAGAGTAGTAAATTAGTGGAGCTATAAATGTGTACAAATATTAATGACCCGGAAAAAAATTTAGTCAAAAAGTAAGGTGGCTTGCATGGACTGCATTTGAATTAGATTGCCAACGGACGGAGACACAGGGCCAGTCAGGTAATTAATGCCCAAGTCCCTGCATACATGGAAGAAACTTAGCAACATTGTTTGATGACAGAAATTTTGAAGGACCTACTGAAGAAAATGCCCAATCATGTCTAGCAGAGATAGAATATGGTGAGGTGCTGGATAGAGAGAAACACATCATAGATGGAAGAAATACTTCATTTACTTAACCATTTAATGAAGAAACATACAAATCTTTGAGGTAAGTTAAACTCCATAGCTCGTCTGGGATTTGACCATGAAGCTCTAATGCAAACACTTTGCTGTCACAAACATGGAAAAGAGAGCAAGTAGTAAGTGAAGGACTTCAACAAACAGTGTAAAGAGCTCGAGTTCATAAAAACATGGTTTTGAATTTAAACTGCACAGTACATTACAGCGTGCAAATTGCTGGAAGAGTTAAAAATGAACTTAACGAGAACTACATTAAACTCAACTCAACATGAATTTGAACTAATAACTGGGATTGGCTATGCAGGTCACTTCCCCAAACTCCAATTGGATCTACTGAAAATGGTATCTGGTCACATTTAAGGCCATCATATATTTATTTACCGCCCTCAAGTCGGAACTCAAGTCATTCAACATTTTTGTTGAGAAAAGTATCGAATGAACCTTATGCAAAAATACAGGATATGCAGTGAAAAGTCCAAGAATTTGTCACTTACAGACCGGTAATGTGGCAAACAGTCCCATTACATTCGCATTTCACCACGAGGCTGGTATTGAATTCAGTGCATGGTTCTGCTCTCAATTGGTTTACATATTCCACAAAACCCCATATTCCCAAGATGGTGTTCAAAGCATGCACTGCCCACCAAATTCATAAATCAAACTCAACAAGTTCAGTATACAGGATAACAACAACTCAAAAATTCAAAAGCTACTTATGTATAATAAGTTAATGAGTTCCATGATCCTTCAGTAAAATCTTAGTGGTTTTTCTTTTCTTATTTTACTAGGAGACAATTATTTTTACATTTTCTGACAATCTACTCCATTTCCTCGTTTCCTTATGAAACTACACTCAGCTGGATAGAGCAGAGGAGAAAATTATATGAAGAGTAGCCACAATTCGGGATAATTTCTCATTTATTTACTATACTATTCAAATTTTGTACACGTCTTCTATCAACTATCAACTGTACCTAGTTCATCCCTCAGGCCTCATCTATCATATTTATACATATTGAGTCAGATTGGCAACATTTGTCCAATTGTGTGGAAGGCAACCATCACACATGATGTGCACGAGACTTCATCTTGCCAAATTCAAAGACTGGAGATGGCCGCAAATTACCGTATGTGTAAAAATTTTGCTGTAGTGAGAACGTCGAGGACAAATTTGCACCCACACAAGATGGGGTTGGAAAATCATTGCAATTGAAAGATGATGGACATTATAAACAAAATCGAAAGCGTTGAAGGGATAAAAGTGCAATTACTCTTCATTATTCACACTCCATTTTTTATTGATTGCAATCTATATTAGTTTACTCTTTCTCTCAAACACAAGATGGAGTGAGAATAATAAAAGGTGAGGCATTAAAAACAATCCCCTCACATAACATTTCGAATTCATAACTGATAAGACAAAGGCACAGGTGAGAAATTTCTAAGAGAGGAAGTAAAACCGTTAAAAACTTGGGCTAGTTTTATTTTAAAAGTTGAATCCAATTGCCAACATTTGGCCAAAAGTTTAAATTAGGCAACTCAAAGGAGTCAAGGTTTGGATGGCGACCCAATTTATTTAGGCTAAATTAAAACTTCAATTGAAGAAAACTACAGTAAGATTTTTCAGAAGGAAATTGATGAGGAGTTGAATGATCACCCTCTGAAAACACTTCCGTTGCCTTAGATTTGGGTAGAGAATTCGCTCCCACTTCGATAGAGAGTATGCACTCCCACTTATATCCTTCGCAGTAAATTCTTGGACTATTGCCACTCAAAATCAAAATGCTGTCTCTTTCTAGGTAACTTTTGTGGGTAATCTTGAACTGAACAGTTGCGATTGCAGATCTAATTTGTTGGTAACTGGCATTGATCAGTAGCTTCTACGATAGCATTCGTCCTTTTATTTTTTCTTTGTATTTTGATTACTTAGGTGCTCATTGGTGAGTTGCTCTGACCATGAATGAATAAAAGAAGCATGGTAACGAGCATAAAAATTGATGTGGGTCTCCAGGCCTGCCTCCCTGATACCTTTCAGCTTTGATTTGGGGGCATGGTTATCTAGGAGAACGTCCTTTTAACTCCTTGGTTCTTCAAGGTGTAGGGAGCCACTATTTCATTCGTATTCAGAGCAACACTTTGTGCATATTGTCAAAGGTTAGGTCTTAGATCTGTCTCCAATCCAATCATCTACGGTCATTTCCAATGGTTGGGTACCAGATGGGTTTTGTTATTATTGTTATATTTTGATTACTTGTAATTTGTTGACTGTTCTCAATATCAATCAATATAACTGGATGATCTTCTCTTCTCCTACAAAAAAACAAGAGGCAGAGATGGAAAACAAGAAGAAAGACAGGAGATGTTGTGACGAGAAGCGCGCACCTTCGGCAGCAGGTATAGTACCATTAGAGGGCTGAGTCTGAATTTGAGCTCGAGCTATCTCAACCTGCAGCTGCAGTCCCAGTATCATCATCATCATCATCCGAACAAATGATCCCGCCATTTTAAGTCGTTTCATCTCCTTAATTCCTTGCTCGCCTCAATCGATGGAGATGAGAGAGAGAGAGAGAGAGAGAGAGAGAGCTCTTTAGCTGTGATTAACGAATCCAGCTCAAAGAAAACATTTAAGTATACTACCAAGATACAGGAGTAAGAGTCTTTTTCTATAGGGCAACTTGAATCCACTTCCATTCCTCTAAAATAGAGGGTGATGTGACATATTAAGAAAAAATTTTGTAATTAATGCCTATTTTTTTTTAATTTTTGTACTTTTTAGGAGGGGTCGATCCTCTAAAAATAGGAAAAGGAGAACAAAATGAGATTTGGTCTTCCATATTTGGAGGATCAAAATAGTTTTGGAGGACCAAATCTCTAAAAAAGACAGTGGGTCCCTCCAAGATTCTCCCTAAAAGTAAAAAAATAAAGAAAAGTGGATATAAATTACAAAATCTCCTCTCAATATGTCACATTCACCTCTACTTTGAAGGAATGGAGGTGGATTGAAGTTGCCCTTAGGAGTAGACCGCAGTTACAAACAATTGACCAAAGTGACAAATGCAGGTCAAGCCGCCACGGCTTACGGGTACCAAACCAAATTAGAACTGGTCAATCTTCTCAATTTGTGAATTTATGGCTTATTAATTATTTTGGTCCCTATAAAATATATCGAGATTCAATTTTGTCTTTACAAAATATTTTGTATCAATTTTGTCTTTATAGTCTCAGACGAATTTCTATTTGGCCTTTTCATCAAATTAATGATGAAAATGTTTATGTGGCAAGCAAAAAATGCATAAAATACCGGGAAAAAATAATTAATCTCCAAAAAAAATGATGAAAATTATGAAAGTTTTTTGAAGTACCAGAAAAATTCATTAGGCAAATTTTTTATGAAATTTTTTTAATGACTTTTTTTTTAGATTAATCATTCGCATCGACGAGAGGAATCAAAAAAATATAAAAATATGAGCCGAAGTTGAAAAAAAGTTCATATAAGATGATAGTTTTTTTTTTTTTTGCACGACAATAAAATTTATTGAAGAAAACTTGAAAATAGGTTGGGCCAAAGCTGACACTTATAGGACGACACTTTATAACAAAAAATAGCTATTTGGTCTTTTGTCTTTGGAAAATCACTTTGTCTAATTCGACCTATACTTTATCGATGAGAGGATTTACTAGTATTTTTTTATATAAAGTGTCAGCTTATATAATCTTTTTTTAACTTCGACTCATATTTTTTTTATACTTTTTTTATTCCTCTCGTCTATACAAATGACTAATCTCCAAAAAAAGTCATTGGATAAATTTCATAAACTGTGTCTAATAAATTTTTTCCAGTATTTTAAATTTTTCTTCATTTTTTTGGGAGATTAATCATTTTTTCAGTATTTTAAGCATTTTTGTTTGCCACATAAGCATTTTCTGTCATTAATTTGACAGAAGGGCAAAATTGAAATTCGTCTAAAACTACAAAGATGAAATTGACACAAAATATTTTGTAAGGACGAAATTGAAACTTGGTGTATTTTGTTGGAATTAAAATGGTAAATAAGCCTGAATTTATTTGGTTGACATTTTTCCTTCAAAGTCCAAAATGAATACTCATAAAGTACCTAGAATTTGAACATAACGGTTCAGATTTTGGGCAAGTGAATTTGGACCGCTGAAGTTCAAATTATGGGTACTCATTTTGGTTATGCAGCATTGCTCTTTTCCCTTTGATATTTGGGATGTTTTTAGTCAAGATTTTGCATTTGAATTCCTATTTGCATGTTCGGCCAAAAACTAAGTTGACTTTTTGTGGGCCCACTGTACATAACAATAATGTGAACCATTCATATTGTACGGTCTGTAGCAAAATAATGTATCCACGCAAAAAATCAGCCTGATCGGACGTCAGTAATTATGTCAAAAGTTGATTTTTTGTTAAAAAATGAATAGTCTGAATTATGTCAATAGTTTTTAAGGTAAAATGGTCATGACCATCAATTTTTTTTAAGTAAAATTCAACTTTTGACATGCCTATCAATGTCTGATCAAGCTTATTTATTACGTTAATATATTATTTTATGGACCCTATAAGATAAAGAGTTCAATTATTATAATGATCTCCAGTAAAGTCCACAATGGTTGCGCCACATCCTAAAGAAAGAAGATTCTTTTCAAGGAATTGTTGAATACTTACGTATAGTCTAAGCAAAGGGCACGAGGTCGAGAAAACAAAATATAATTACGAAAATAATTGAGAATGAAATAAACGAAGAAAATATTAAAAACGATACAATTTCACTGTTCCTACAAGACCAACTGCAATACAATAATCATATTCTCTTCTTTCTTTGTTTTGGTTACAAAATACTCCTTTTGCCCCTTATTAAATGATTTTTATCGGAATACGTGGAATTTTAAATCCCTAAAAATCATATTTCTTTATATAATTTTTAATACCTAATGAGTACTTTAATTTAGTGTAAAAAAATACGAAAACATGCTATAAAAATATATTTTTTAACGACTACAAAAATATATATTTTCTGAAAGTATTATTTAAAAAGAGCCGGAGGGAGTAATCCTTTTCTCTAATCATATCTGTAGGGATGGCCACGAGGGAAGGTATGGAAAGATCCTAACCGTTTGAACACCCTCATCCGATGGGACCTGATTCGGGTATGGGTAAAAGGCCCCAGACACGACCCTTCTGATTTTAAATAACGGGTCGGGTACAATGGATGACGTTGAAAATTCACTAAGTGGTCATATTTAACTACTGATACAAAAGGGTACTACTGATACAAAATAGTAAAATAAAGGATTATTTGTTATTTCGGTCCCTGAGACATGCCAGGTCTTTAGAATTACGGTTTCAATTTTGTACTCGTAAAACCTTTACAATTTTAATGTTACATTTTCCCTCCAATGGGTGACGAAAAATGCTTACTCTAACTCACATAAGTTTAGTCGCCCTTGACACCCAAACCACACTTTCTTACGTGGTGTGCCACGTAGGCGATGCGCCCCATACTCTCTCTCTCTCTCTCTCTCGTCCCAAAAAAGCATGTGCCTACAGGCGAGACTAAAAAACCACCATCAACAACACCCACTTCAACCTCTTTTTGCTTGCCTCTTCCTGATCATTGCCACCCTCTGCCACCCCCAAATTCCACATTCCCTCTCGACTCATTGTTCACTCTCTTTGTGAAAACCCCATTTTAAACATTTCCAACAAAAAATTCTCCAGATTATTCACTGTTCACTCCACATGTGACATTCTTAAAGCCTTATATTTGGATCTCAGCCGGTCCCAAGCCCGGATAAAGGAGGAGGGTTGTGCATTAGGTAGTTGACAGCCAGCACATAAAAAAATCCGTCAGAACCTTATGACATGAACCTTAATTATACAACGAGACATGCTAGGGCGTTCCCTTTAAGCGACGCGTTGTGCCTGCCCTCGAGTGCTTCGAAAAATGGGCAAGGGGCGCCACATCGGCGCCCGGGTGTGATGATAAGTGAGCAAGGGTTCCCGCATGTGCCTAGACGAGCATAGGTAAAGAAGCTAGCCTAGGATTATAGAATCCGCGTAGCAACTTGGAATATAGGGACTTTAATGGGTAAGACTAGGGAGCTAGTTGATACCATGATTAGCAGGAGAATTAGTATAGCTTGCCTTCAGGAGACTAAGTGGGTAGGGGAGAAGGCTAGAGAGATAGAAGACACAGGGTATAAGCTTTATTATATGGGTAAGGATAGACATAGAAATGGGGTAGGCATCATAGTAGATAAGTACCTTAAGGACTCGGTAGTCACAGTCACGAGGAAAGGCGATAGGATTATTTTAGTTAAGCTTGTGATTGGAGAGAGTATAGTAAATATTATTAGTGCTTATGCTCCCCAAGTAGGCTTGGATGATCTCACTAAAGAGCAATTTTGGGAACAGATGGATGATGTGGTTCAAGAGATACCTTGTGGAGAGAAGCTTTTTATAGGAGAAGATTTCAATGGTCATGTGGGAGTGCAGAGGCAAGGGTATGAAAAGGTACATGGTGGATTTGGATTTGGTGACCTAAATGAAGGTGGTAGGAGGATTTTGGATTTTGTGGTAACTAGCGACCTTATAGTTGGGAATACTCTCTATAAGAAGCGTGAGGAACATTTAATTACCTTTAAGAGCGGAGCCAATAGAAGTCAGATGGACTACTTCCTTGTTAGAGGCGCAGATCGCTTGTTATGTAAGGATTGTAAGGTCATTCCCGGAGAGTGCTTAGTGGCACAACATAGACTTTTGGTGTTAGATATTGGTCTCAAGGGGAATAGTAGGCCGAGAAAAGAAACTAGAAGCCCACAGACTAGATGGTGGTTCTTAAAAGGAGAGAAACTAGAGGTGTTCAAGGAGCATATGGGCCAAGAGATGGAGTGAGGAGGAGAAGGTGATAGTGATAGTATGTGGAATACAATGGATGGCGGGATTAGAAGAATATCAAAAGAAGTTCTTGGGGAGTCGAAGGGGAAAGGTCCAAGCTCTAAAGAGACATGGTGGTAGAATGACGAGGTTCAAACCATGGTAAAAGCCAAGAAGGATTGCTTTAAAAAGTGGCAAAAGGATCGGAATGTGGACAATTTTCAGAGGTACAAGCAGGCTAACAGGAAAGCTAAGAAGGCCGTTAGTGAGGCTAAGTTGAGAGCCTACGATGATTTTTATGCTAGACTTGATAGTAAGGAGGGAGAAAAGAATATATATAAACTTGCCAAACTAAGAGAAAGGAAAGCTAGAGACTTCTCTCAAGTTAAGTGTATAAAAGGTAGTGATTCGGAGGTGTTGGTGAAAGATAAAGAGATCAAAGATAGATGGAAGATGTATTTTGAGAAGTTGTTAAATGAGAAACATGAAGGAACCTTTGGTGAGGAGGAAGTTGTTGTCCCTAGCGAGAAAATAGAATACGAGTTCTATCGGAGGATACAAAAGTTCGAAGTGGCCAAGGCTTTGAAGAGGATGAAACCGGGTAAGGCCTTAGGACCTGATGGCATCCCCATTGAAGTATGAAGAAGCCTAGGTGACTTGGGGGTGACTTGGTTGACAAAATTGTTCAACAAGATTATTTTATCTAGGAGGATGCCTGACGAATGGAGGAGGAGCACCTTAGTACCTATCTACAAGAATAAAGGGGATATTCAAAGTTGCAACAACTATAGAGGTATTAAGTTGATGAGTCATACAATGAAGTTGTGAGAAAGAGTTATTGAGCATCGATTGAGGATGGTAACTACGGTGTTGGAGAAACCGTTTGGGTTCATGCCTGGGAGATCAACTATGGAAGCTATTTACCTACTAAGGAGACTGGTAGAAAGACACAGATCAACGAAGAAGGATCTTCATATGATTTTTATTGACCTGGAAAAGGCTTATGATAGCGTGCCTAGAGACATTATATGGTGGGTTCTGGAGAGGAAAGGAGTGACCAAAGGCTATATTGACGTGGTCAGAGACATGTATGAAGGTGCAGTCACTGCCATTAGATCACCAGCAGGAGAAACGAGTGAATTTTCCATCACAGTAGGATTGCACCAAGGGTCAGTCTTGAGCCCGTACCTTTTCGCATTAGTTATGGATGAATTGACTAGGCATATTCAAGAGGATATCCCATGGTGTATGTTGTTTGCAGATGATATTGTCCTTGTAGATGAAACGACTAGTAGTGTTAATACTAAATTAGAAATTTGGCGGGAAGCATTAGAGTCTAAGGGCTTTCAGATAAGTAGGAGTAAAACTGAGTATATGGTTTGCAAGTTTGGTGATACCAGAAGTGAGTATGAGGAAAGAGTGATGATCCAAGATCAGGAGATACCAAAAAGGGACAATTTTAGGTATTTAGGCTCTATTATTAGCCAAGATGGAGAGATTGCAGATGATGTGATGCATAGGATCCAAGTGGGGTGGCTTAAGTGGAGAAGCGCTACTGGTGTACTGTGTGACAAGAGGGTACCAACAAAATTGAAAGGAAAATTTTATAGAACTGCCATAAGACCAGCGATGCTTTACGGGACAGAATGTTGGTCTATTAAGAAGCAACAAGTGAATAAGATAAGTGTAGCGGAAATGAGAATGTTGAGGTGGATGTGTGGTAAGACTAGACGTAATAGGATTAGAAATGAAACAATTCGCGAGATGATGGGTGTAGCACCTATAGAGGAGAAGTTAAGGGAAAATAGGTTAAGGTGGTTTGGGCATGTCTATCGTAGGCCAGCGGATGCAGTAGTTAAGAGAGTGGATAGGATAGCTTTGGGTAGAAATGCACAAGGGAGGGGAAGACCCAAATTGACTTTAGATGCGGTAGTACGCAAAGATCTAAGTATACTGGGTTTAAGCGATGAAGTAGCATTTGACAGAGCTCAATGGAGAAAAAAGATTCATGTAGCCGACCCCAATTGATTGGGACATAAGGCTTGGTTTGGTTTGGTTTGGTTAGTAATTCAAATCCGAAAAATTGGATATCCAATCAAAAAATCCGAGTCTGATCAAAATTGGCCCACTTGCACAGAATTCTAGCGAGAAAGTAGGAAATTGTTTTTACAATTTTTTCAAAACGAGTTGGATTTTTACTTCAGTCAACTTTCATCTAGCTAAAAATCTTCAAAATGAATAAAAAGAAAAAAAAACGAGTTGGATTTATACAACTAGAGCTCTCATTCTCTTTGAAAATCACAAAGAACATGTCTTAGATCTATAATCCAACACTAAAAACTTCATGACGACATATAAACATGAACAGAATTTAATGATCATCGCTTGACTTGAGGCAGGCTAACGACACCACATTTGAATTTGGAAAGATATTCAGTGTATGTTGGGGTCAAAGTAAAAATAACAGTAGCCATTGAAGACTTTGTACAGAGCTGTGTGTGTGTGTGTGTGAGAGAGAGAGAGAGACAGAAAGAGAGATATCTAAAAAGATAGATGGTGAGGAGGTGGTGATATGTAATTTAGAGGTTTTAGGGGGGGAAAAAGTAAAATTTTAAAACAAGTTGAATTTTTCTAATGATGTTTTGGCCCATGGATGATCGTATTTACAAAGTAATCGGCGGTGAGAGAAAAGATAGAGGAGAATATGGGGCTTTGCCATGGGTAGGGACGTGGCGGTATGGTAGAAGTTGCTGTGAGGCTAAGTGAGGAAGAGGAAGAGGGAATGGAAATATATTGCTATGGGAATGGAAATATATTGGTTGTGTTTGGTTAGACAGTTTAGTTTAGTTTTGATGATGTCAGCAGGTATAATGAGTGGAGAGAGATAGAAAGAGAAATGAGAAAAATGATGATGTCATCAAAACTAAAACTAAAACTAAAACTAAACAGATAAACGAACAAGGCAATTATATTGACGTCGAGGAACTCTTCAATGGTCACGATCTCTTCTTTCCACAAATGGCAGTAAGAAGGATGTCTTACCATGTTACTTGAAAGTTCATGTTTGTGTAACCCATTTTTCACTTCAAACACCCAAAATCCATCATCTTGTCTTTTGCAAAGAATTTCAAACGGATATTTTATAAGGCGGGTTGCCGTATTCCTTTGTCGGTGCTCCATGGGGACATGCCATTTATTCCGGTAACAACAGTAGCATATCTATCACCTCTATCACAACCAACAGTAGCATATCTACCCTTCGTGGAGATTTTGATTGATATTGCATACCTTTGCATTTAAAAAACTCCTGAAGAGTGTCGCGAAATTTCTTGTGCGATTCAAATTTCCAACCTAGCTCTTCAAGCATATCATTCTTTTTTTTCCCTTCACTTCCTTGATTATCTGTGTTTCTTGTTGTTCCAGTACTAAATCAATTACTCTCGACGAGGCCCTCAATTGTTTGCTCACTTTCCATGATTCTTGCACATTAAATCTACATTATAAAAAGAAAAAAGAATTTTACATTTTGAATATTAAATGAGAAACATTACATAAAAGATAGTCAGAAAACACTCTCATGTCCTTGCCATCCTTACAAAAAAAAGGCACAAAAAAAAGAGATGAGAGGGTGTTCTACTAACGAAAAACTGTTTTTTTTCAAAAACCGAGATATGTCATTCCCTCACAATACATTACATAAGAAACCATGAAAAATCAATTTTTCTAAAAAACCAACTTAGGCTTGGTTTTCCATTTGCTAAAATGGACATTTGCTAACAGGTTTAAACTGTAAAAATTAAGAGCAATAAAACTGAGGAAACTTCAAATAAAAAACCAATGCTCATGTAAAGAAAACAATTGTTAAAGCCAGTACCTCGAGTAGTTGACTAACTGATCAAACAATAGCTAGGGCACAGGCTGAGCTCTCGAGTAAGTGCTGAAGCCCAGCCATAGACTCGTAAAAAATGCTTTTAAGGGATTTAAGGGGTAGTTTTGTAAAAACAAATATTGATGAAAAATAACTTGAGGGCAGTTAAGTTATTCAATGAAAGGTACCATTTCGGTTTTGGCAGCAACAATTTCGGTTTTGGCATTATCAGCTCCCAAATGAAATTTTGAAATAAAAATATCTTCAAAATTCCGGATCATTGCAATTACCACTCTTTTGGACTTTTGAGGTTTTATTTATTTGCTTTTTTCCGACCTTGAGACCTTTTTACCTTTTGTTCCAGATTTGAGCTGATATCTTAGGGTGAGTTTCCGAATGGATTTTATCAAAATCTGATAAAATCCATTCGGAAACTCACCCTTATTGTGACAAAGCTTTACTATGAACAAGTCATTTGGGACGCATTACTCTAACACATCACCCCAATAGTGTATGATCCTACAACATATTTTGAGAATCTGAGATGTGCATTTTGCAGCTTTAGCATGTAAATCACTCATGCACAAAATCAAATCGATCAAATATTGATAAATGGATGATTCAATCCAATTTATATGTCGAGACCTACAAAAATAAATGGTTCAAATTATTGAAAATATGTTGTTGAGCTCACTATATTAAGTGGAGTGTTGAAGAGATGTGTAAGTAAAATTACGCTATTATAGTGAGCTTCTTTTTCCTCATTTGAGTATAATTATAGTTTCGTGGGCACATTTTATCAAAAGAACACCTATTTTTGGGATACTTTTTTGAAGAAGGAATGAGAGATCATTGGTATCAGGACTGTTAATATTTTAGATCTCGTTTAGAACATTAGTTTATTATGTGCCTAATGTCCTCAATGAGGTATAAATATTGTAGGAGAAGTCTGCGTGTTTGATGAATGGATAGTTGACCAACCTATATTGGCTTGCCACGTGGTGAGAAGAACTACAATGGACACATTAGACATTGACTAATTAAGTCAATAACTAGAGTAAAACCCCACCGCGAAGGGGATACCCTTGCGGAAGAGCACAGCAGAATCATAAATACCCCAAGTAAGGGATACTCTAAACAAGGGAACCTTATTTGATGAGGGTTCACCTGTCGCGACCCCTATAAAAAGTGAATTGGCGCGACGGAAAAAAGTAGTACTTATTCGTACATATATATCGAGCTTGCAACTGCACCTAACCATAAGGAAGGGCCAAAGAAGTCATTGCGAGTCTCGAGCGAGGTGTTGGTGCGAGCCAAAGGGCTCGCGACCATGCCTAGCACAGCGGGAATAAGGGAGATACAAGTGGTTTGGTGGCTTTCAAGGATTAGGGATCGTCGCGATGGAATGGTGTGCACTGGATAAGCCATAGGAATCTTCCTAACGGCCAGTGACGTCACCCACATTGCCCGGGTACACGGAGAGAGCACGTGTCATCATATTATAAGGGGAATGTATGCAGCCCAATGATTGGGTGCAGATCCCTATAAATACAAGACATTTCTTCACAAATTCTCAGAGAGATTGATTCATCCCCAAGGCACGGAAACCCTAGAGAGAGAAAGTGATTCTGAGCTCTAGAATCAAGAACATTGTTCTTGCTAGTGCTCGCGGACCTATTTTTCTCCTGGTGCTGTGATAGAGAGATGATGATGATCTAAGGGGAGTGGATTGAATACTGCTGCCTTATTTCTTTGTGTATTTGGCCTAATCTTCACCCTTTCCACACTCTATTATTTCTTGATTAACCACTAGCTATTGTTTGCCTCTCTAAGTTGAATTTTATTTTGACTAACCAAGAACCTATCCTACATAAGGCGACTCCGTTGGGGAGGCTTTCATAGCTAATGATTGTGACGAGAAGTGCTTTACAAATACGAAGTTCTTCTTCATGAAATCTTTTAAGTGCAATCGATACTTTTCATCAAAGAGCAATGGAAAATAACCCACCATTGCTAGAATAAGTTAATGAAGTTGATACTGCACAAATCCTCAATGCTAACGCAGAAAGCTCTACAAGCCATCTATGATGGACAATAATAGATGCTACAGGGCCAGACCCAATTGCTTCTAGCTATAGCACAACTGACCTAAGCTGTGGTAGCCACCAGAGCTCCAGTAGCCCCTCTAGTGCCCCCACCAAATGTGGTGGCAGGAAACCTGAGAGACCAGGCCCCACAAGGGATAAATCTGTCTGGGGTGTTGCTCTTGCTGCACCTCCAACCCTAATACAAAATATAAACAACCCACCCCCTGTGGTACAACTAGTTCTAACACTAGGTACACCAGGCCTGGTGGAGTAGCTGCAAGACCTCAGCCATAGGGGTTTCTCACTCTTGCAGATGTGTAAGCTCTGTTTCAATAGGAAAAAGCTAAGGCAACCTTACCCACACTGCCTAGCCCTGAAATTCAACCACCATACCCTACTATGATAATGGCAATGCCATATCTAGAAGGGTATGTCCCTCCAAAGTTTATTAAGTTTGATGGTAAATAAGGCAGTGCTTAAGAGCATGTTCATCGTTTCATCGAGACGTTGGGTGTCCACTCTCAAGATGTCAATCTACGATTGAGAGAGTTTTCTAAATCTATGACTTCTCGAGCATACACATGGTACGTCAATTTAGAACCACACTCTATAAATACTTGGGAGGAAATGGTGAACCTATTCTACACCAAATTGTTCCAAGTGACAGAGAAGATAACATCCCTGAACCTAATGAACGAGAAGTAGAAACTAACAGAGGACATCATTGATTTCATCAAACGATTCCAGGATAAAGCGATACAATGTCATGAACCTGTCCCTAAAAAACGATTGGTAGAGATTTGCCTACTTAGGATGATAAAGGAATATCAAAAGTACCTCATCAACGGAAAATATCAAACGTTTTCTGTTCTAATGGAAGCCGCATTCAACCTTCGCGGTACCGTTGACGTCGACATAACAAAAACTACATGGAAGTCCAAAAGTGGAGCGGTTGCTTATGCGGCCTTGTGCGCAAGCATCATGTAAGCCGCAGGGGGGTGATGGCAACCTCAAGAGAAGAAACAAACCTTTCAAGGACTATAAGGAGCGAGCAAGGGATGCCCCTCCATACTTTTGCAGCATCGAGGAGGTCAAAGATCTTGTTAACGCATGGGTCACAGATGGATGTATGAAGCTCTTAGAGGTCGAAGCATAGCCCACTCAACAAGATCATGCCAACCCCAGGTACTGTGTCTTTCACAAAAAAGTACAGCATCCCACGAGTGATTGTTGGACCCTCAAGGAGATTTTCAAGAAAAAACAAGATAACAACGAATTAAGGGTTGGAGTAAATGAGGATGTACGCGAGAGATCCTATCCTCAGTATGAGGGAAGGGTCGCGATGGCAGAATGCTATAAAGGGGGATACTACTACTTTATGTACGAGATGGAGGATGAAGTTGAGGAAGCCTACATGACCTCTTTCTATGATCATATCGAAGAGATCTAGAGCTATGATCATCCAACTGTAGAGGCGAACATGGATGAAGGACATAAGATTTTGTCTAAAAGCCATAAGTTCAAGACTTTTTTCGATGGGTTTGGGTTTACCCCTACCATCAGACTTAAAATGACAAAAGCGATACAGATACTAGAGATAGCTAATGAAGGCCAAGAAGCATGTGTGGCGGAAGGGGGTTCTGTCGTGAGGATGATTCGCGAAGACTCCACTACTATCTCATTCTCGGATGCAGACAAGAGGGTACCATTTCCCCACAACAGGCCTTTGTTTGGCACTGCTCACATCAATGGCATGGAATTTAAATGGGCTTTTCTAGATGGAGGAGCATCAATCAACATCATGCCCCTCGAGACGCTGAAAAAGTTAGGAATCCCAGAGCCACGAACCATTAAGTCATTGGTGAAAATAGTTGGTTTCGAAGGGGAGAATAAGACTTCTCTGGGATACATCGTGCTAGACCTCGTTGTTGGGCCCATTCGCGCACTAACAAAATTCCACATCATAGACAATCAAACCAACTATCATATAATCTTAGGGAGGTCTTGGATGCACAAGTACGACGTGATCCCGTTGAGCTATCATCAATGCCTTAAAGGCATCTGGGCTGGGAAGAAAATCACTATAGCAGCCACCGAAAAGCCTTTTAAGGCTTGCTAGGCTTATCTTTCCGATGTGGTGTACTTCTCTGAAGTTGAGAAGGCTTGTGAGGCTACAGTCGCAAGGCTCGTTGGATTAAAAATTCCAAAATGGGAGGACATTAAAGGGGAACCATCAGAACCAACTGTTGCAAAGCGTGCCATAGTGTTTGACATATTGACCCCTCACATTATGACGGTGAGAGGGGTCAGTTAGCGTTTGTGAAGCTTCTGACCCCCGCGATATGGAAGGAATAGGAGAAAAGCTTGAGATGATTCAGAAGCACGAGCCAGCTCCTGAGTGTATGCAAGATGGACCCAAGCCTCAGCCCAAAGAGCTCGAGGAAGTTAATTTAAGAATTGGAGAAGAGGCCGCGAGGCCTGTCTTTATCAGTAAGTCTATGGAACCTAAGGCTCGAGCTGAAATGGTGGCTTTTCTACGCGAATACAGTGATTTGTTTGCTTGACGCTACGATGAAATGCCTGGCCTGGACCCAGAACTCGTGAGCCATCACCTCGACGTGTTCCCAAACACCAAGCCTGTGAAGTAGCCTCAGCATAAATACCACCTAGATTTAGAAGAAAAAATCAAGGAAGAAGTGGAGAAGCTTAGGGATGTTGGATTCATTCGTCCAATCCAGTACCCCACATGTTTTGCAATATTGTACCCGTGAAAAAGAAAAATGGCCAAATTAGGGTCTGCGAGGACTTTCGCGACTTTAACAAGGCCTGTCCAAAGGACAAAATGACATTGCCTCACATTGAAACTTTGGTAGATATAACTGCTAGCCATGAAATGTTTTCTTTCATGGATGGCTTCAGTGGATACAATCAAATCAAAATGGCACCTGAGGAAGCAGAAAAGACAATTTTTCGGATCCCTTTATGGAATTTCTTCTATACTGTGATGCCATTTGGGCTTAAGAATGCCGACGCTACCTATCAATGAGCAATGACAGTAATTTTCCACGATATGATACATCATTCAGTATAAGTTTACATTGACGATTTGGTCGCGAAGTCGAAGTATAAGACAAGACACCTACGCGACCTCAAAGGGGTGTTTAAGAGGTGCAAATGAATCAAAGATTCGTTCCATCATGGGCATGCCCCCTCCTCATTCTCAAAGAACCCTTAAGGGATTTTTAGGAAAGGTTTCTTATTTACGCAGATTCATCCCTGCTTTGGCAGGAATCATTGCGCCATTGGGCGATTTATTGAAGAAAAAGGCAAAGTTTGAATGGAAGGACAAGCACCAGTTGGCCTTTGAGAAGGTTAATGCAGTTGTAGCCTCACCACAGACTATGGTCTCGCCATAGAAAGGCAAACCATTGATTTTGTATCTAACTTCCACCGCGAGGTCAATTGGGGCATTGCTGGCCAAGGGGGTGGAAGATGTCGAGCGATCTGTGTATTATATCAATAGAAAAATACAAGGAGTAGATGAACGTTACACTACTATCGAATGCCATTGCTTGGCACTTGTCTTCACGGAACAGAAGCTTAGGCATTACTTCCTATCGCTCAAGGTTCTACTCGTAACAAGAAATGATCCAAAAAGATACCTTTTTTCTCACCATGTTCTTACTGGAAGGGCTGTAAGTTAGCTACTAACTCTGGCAGAGTTCGAAATAGTGCGCATAACACCACAAACTATTAAGTGTCAGGCTCTCACAGACTTGTTAGCATCAATCCCTAGTGGAGAATGTGAACCATTGGAAGAGTCACTACCGGGTGATGATTTTGAAGCATTAGTGGCCAGCTCTAAGCAAGAAAACTGGACCCTAAGCTTTGATGGGGCAACAGGAGGCAATTTAGTTGGAGCAAGTGTCACGCTGCAGAGTGATAGCGGCGCGAAAGAATATTTGTCCTACAAACTTGCATTCTAGTTCTGTAACAATGCAGCCGAGTATCAGGCGCTTAAACTGGGACTGCTCATGGCCAAAGAAAGGGAATCAAGAGGCTCAGAATTGTGGGGGATTCAAAACTAGTAATTCTGCAAAGCGAAGGTGCTTACGCCCTAAAAGAAGCCAATCTCATGCCATATAGGGCAACTGTTCAAAGACTTACGAATTACTTTAATGATATTAGTGTCATTCACAAGCCAAGATCTGAGAATAGATTCCCTAACACGTTGGCTACTTTGGGTGCTAAAATAGAATTCGAGGGAGGCGCAATGGCCATTGAGATCACAAAGAAGACTGAGCCTCGTTTGTCGAGGAAAAAGACCATAATGGTGACAAGGATTGGTGTGAGCCTGTGAAAATCCAGATCACGAAAGGAAATGGAGAAATCCCCATCATGACCATATCACAATTCACTATTTTAAGAGGAGAATTATACTTTTGCGGCCCTCAGGGATGGCTTACGAGGTGTATCGGTAATGCAGAGGCTCAGGAGAAATTGAGGGAGATTCATGAAAAGACTTGTGGAGAGAATGACATCACGCTGTATAGAATAATTCAACGCCAAGGCTATTACTGGCCTACAATGAAGAACGATGCCGCAACCGTGCTTAGAGAATGCCTCAACTGTTCACTCCATGAAATTGAGCATGAGTGCAACTTTTTGAACAAAGAGACAGATTGAAGGATAAAATATATTGATTATCTAAAAGAAGGGGCTCTCCCTATGGATCAAGACAGTATTCAAAAAGTGCAGCGTTGCGAGAAAAGATTTTTTATCAAAGATGGCCAGTTGTACAGAAGGGCTCTTGACCATATCCCCCTGAAGTGCTTATCCAACAATAAAGTAGAAGAAGTTCTGCACAAAGCTCAAGAGATAGAGCACCAAGGAGGAAGGAAATTGTACGATCAAATCACCCATTTGGGTTACTATTGGCCAAGGATGGAAGGAGATTGCAACAAGCATGCCACGCGTGCCAAAAGCATGGAGATAGGGTGAATGCACCCTTTGTTGAGCTCCATCATATTCGAGCACTTTACCTCTTTCATACATGGCCAATGGATCTGATTGGCCCTATCCACCCCTCCTTGCGAGGGAATCAGTGGATTCTGGTGGTAACTGAGATCACTACGAAGTGGGTAGAGGCGGTTCCTATGAGGCATGCAATTGGTGACGCGGTGGCTAATTTCATGAAAGAGAACATTATCTGTAGGTTCAGAATCCCAAAGGCGATCCTCTTTGACAATGGCACCCCTTTTGTGAACAGACAAGTGAAGAAGTTGCTCGCGTCTTATGGAATTAATTAGAAGACCTCAACGCCCCATTACCTTAAGGGAAATGGGTAGGCAGAGGCTACTAGCAAATCCTTTGTTAGGATTTTGAGCAAATATTTGGATGAAAAAGGGGGAACTTGGGCCGAGCACCTCCCTATAGCTTTATGGGCATACAAAACTGCTAAAAGAAAGTCTACACAGATGAGTCCCTTCAATTTGGTATACGGTACAAAGACAGTGTTGCCCAAAGAGATAAATGGGCCTTCTGCAAGTCTCACGTTGTCTGTTGAAGTAATTGAAGGGGAGCGAAGGGCTAATCTCGAGGCACTGGATGAAAGAAGAGAGGTCGCAGATGAGAATCAAGAGCAGTATTGGGAATTTGTGGCCAAATATTATAATAAGGGTGTACTCACGAGGGAGTTTAAGGTTGGTGACTTGGTCTGGAAATCAGTCCTTGGGGTCATGCAAAACTAGAAACTCCCAAAAGTCACGCCAAAATGGGAAAGGTCCATATGAAGTGATTAAAGTTGCTGAAAGTGGGCACTACAGGCTCGCGAGAGTTAGCGATGGGTTCCTCATTGGACCAATTAACGCGAAGTACATCAAGAAATATTACCCTTAATAGGAAATTGTTTTGAAGTAAGTTGGTTTGATTGCCATTTTGAATTAACTTTTATTTCAATTTTGCTTGTTCACAATCAGATGTAATCCAAGGATGTTTATTCATCACCCCTTGAAAAAGATTATGTGATTGAAATTATGAATGAGAATGCTATCCCTTTTGTTTTGAAGTTGTGTGTTATAAGTAATGTTCCATTATTTATTTAAGCATAATAGAAAAACGATGAAGGAAAATGATAGAATAAAATGGGCACCCATAGTGGTGACCCTGCAACACAAACTTGGGTTAGCACAAGGGGAAATTTCACCCTTCGCGAGGGAAATGGATAAGAAATAAAGTACTAACTCACGCTCAAGGCTTAAATTCTAATTAATCATGGAAAACGGCCGTCGTGAGGGTTTTCTAACGTTAAAAGGTAAATGGCACAGTAGTGCTCACAACATTGCAAGTAGCATGGATTCACATTAGTTCAAGTGATGTAGATGCTCAACCCTAGAAAGGGGAATCTCAGTTGGGGCACTCGTGGTAATAGTAATAGTAACTCATAGACAAAAAATTCTAAGTTACTTAGACAAAAAACAGTGATGCTGCATTCAAAATGAATATTTTATTAACACTTTTTTCACGAGTACAAAAATTCTTTGCCCAATTGGCACTTACACTTGTTTAAAAAAAGAAAGAAAAGAAAGGCCTAAGTACTCGTTAAGTTTTTTACCAATCAAATCAGCCTGTGGAAGAATAGGCTCTTCATCACTTAGTGTTTCCTTTGGGGCAGCCTCCAGCACTTGGTGTTCTTTGACGAGCAACTCATGGCTCACTTCTAACGCGGAAATCTTTGCCTTAGCTTCAGCGAGCAGTTGCTCGTACTTTTCCTTGGCTTCAGCGATTTGAGCCTCACTCATTTGAATTTTGAAATAGCTCGCAAATAATGTCTTCGTTGAGCAGACCTTGTCCAAGTACTCGCGGAGCCACCCCAAGTCTATTCCAAATAGTTTCATGTCTTTAATGGAAGAAACAACATCCTCATACTTCTCATCAGTGAAGTCTTTCACCTTCATTCCTTGTAAGCACACCGCCATCTCAGCAAGTAAGTCAAAGAGGGTGCCACCCACGAGATGAACGATGGAGCAGTTGGCGAAGGTTTGAGCATACTATTTTTCCAAGGTGCGGAGGATAAGGGCACTACAAGTCTTAATTCCCCATTGATGATCGCCCTTTGAATCAGAAAGCATGAAATACTTGGAAAGCACAGAGCTTGATACCTCATGCTGGGCCTGGTGCTGAACAACGTTTCCCTGATTTTCTAGAAGCTTCTCGCGTTGGCTGTCATCGCGAGATTCAGCTCTGAGTCAGAAGGATGGCTTGATGTTAGCAATTTAGAGGAAGTGAGCTCTGAGGCATAATCACCCATGCAAAAAGCCCCTTTCGAGGAGGAAAATCGAAGGGTGAAAATGTCCCCAATTCTTTCAAAAATATCACTGCTAGACTTACCTCTTGAGTATTCATCATCCTCTTCCCTGTGCTCGCCAAGGTCATCCATCTCCGAACAGTCACTAATTGTTGCTCTAGGGACGACCTTGGAAGTAAGAGTGTCCTTTTTTGTAGAAGAGGGTATCTCTATGATTGAAGCATCTCGAGGGGGAGATGGTGTCTTGTTTTGCGCAATAGAAGGAGAAGTTGTGGCAACACCTGCGTCAGCACCATAACCTTTCGTGGTGTCCTGAAACTTTTTCTTCAACCTCTTCTTCTTTTTCTTTGATTCAGACCCACCCTCACCCAAACCCGTATCAGCTAGAAAGGGTTCCAGGTCGGGAGATCTCGTTGGGGACTCAATCTCCTCGGCGGGTTCTGCATTCATTAGCAGTATATCTTTCTCAGAACCCTCTGTCTCCTCAACCTCTTGCATCTCTGCCAGTTTATCTTTTGCTCCACCATCAGGAGTATTCCCCCCAACCTCCAAATGCTCAAGGACGTCTCCAACATCCTTATCAGCAGCACTTTCCTTATTAATCACTTGCTCAGCCACCTTCTTGGCAATATCACTCGCAACATTGAGAGTGTTGAAGGCATCAATTTGTGCAACATCTGAGCCTGTAGCGATGTCCACATTAGCACCTGAATCTGGAGCATCTTGTGTTGTCCCTTCGTAGGGCCGGGAATTGCTCCTTCATTTCCAGAGCTTGCATCTACCTTAAAAGCTCCCTTTACAGGGGGGAACTTCTGAAGGAATAGCAATGGTAGCAACAGCTGCTTGAGTTGAAGAGGGAGGAGTGGTAGAAGTATTAAAGCCACATGCATCCTTAGTCTTTGGCATGCCCCCATGAGTGAGGTCCATGATGGGCACATCCTGTTCATTGGCCGTGACCATTTGAGTTGCCTCGCCTGAATTAAAACCAACAAATGAAGCCATGAGAGTTCAATACAAGAATAGAAGTGAAACTACAAAACATAGATTTTTGATGTAAGCACTCACCTTGCTCCAATAGGGGAACTGATGGTTCTGCTTGGGCTCGAGGCTCCGTGATAGGGAAAGAAATCTATGTCATGGCACGACCCCTTCGCGAATCACCCTAAAAGCCAGTAACGACAAGAAATCAGTAAAAAAAAGGGGTATGAAGGAAATATAACAGCAAGACAAGTGAAAGAAAAAAAAAAAAAAAAAAGCTCACCCTCGCCCTTTTGGGAGCTTGCTCTATTTGAGGGGGAGAGAGGTCTTTTGCCTTCCTCTTGTCTCTGACAATGGAATGTGGGGGCAATCAACTGGTCCGCAGGACGGATCTTTTGAAAGGGGATAGCGTCGATCACGTTAAGAGGAACCATTGTTTGCTTCACCTAGCACGATTGAGGCCCGTGCCGGTTGGATTGTTTCCCTGGCTTGAAGGTGCGAAAGGTGAGGTCCTTCTTAGAAATTGGCTCCACGGGGGGGGGCCACTACTAAAGTTTGAACAAAATCGTAGAAGAATTGAAGGTTCCTTGCCCAGTCCATTGATAAGCCCTCAATATTGTAAGTAGTGGGGCTTATCTTGCTCATTGTGATCACACACAGGTGCATTTTGAGTCTTTATACGATTGATTTTGCGCAAGTTGTGTTTTTGATGAGTTCCAAGAAAATGAAGCTAAAAGGGATGTCCAAAGCTCCAAATAATCCCCGGTTGTATCTGGAAGTACCCAAGGTCCCGCAATGTCGTGGAGGAAAATCGCCGAAGCTTAGAAGTCGATTCAAGAAGCTTTGGAAGGTTCAAGGAAGGCCCATAACAAAAGAACAAGAAATTTAGAGTTATGAGCCTCGAGAAAATAATACCATCTGATAGAAAAAGACTCATTACTTTCAAGATACAAAGGCTATGAATATGAGGTCAATTGGGTTGGAAAGTAGACTCATAGAGCTTTTCAACGGTTCAAGAATCGCCTCATTCCAAGTTCGGACAAAGTCAAGGTGTGCCCGCGAAGTTGGGTCAAAAATATGCCAGTCCATTTTGGATCGATCCAAAGGGAGGTTGGATCGATCCAACTTCATCAAAATTTCACCAAAGCCTTTTGGATCAATCCAAAGAAGGTTTGGATCAATCCAACTTCATCAATTCATCAACAAACCATTTTGGATCGATCCAAAGAAGGGTTGGATTGATCCAAACTCATTTCTGGCGATTTTTGACAGATTTTAGGTTGCTTTAATGTCTTTCATTTGTGGAAACTTTCCACTTATAGTATGTTTTTGGGATATTTAGCCAATGTAAAGGGCTTTTAGTATAAATACCCTCCTCCCTCCTCTCTCCTACTAAACCCTCCTTAGCTAGTTTCCTAGTAAAAACTTCATAGCTTGTTAAGCTTTATTTCTCTAGATTAATCAAATAAGTCTTCATTTTTCTTTAATTTCTTGTTGTTTAATGTTGTAGTTACTCGTTGGATCTCTATATAAATCAAGTTTGTTTACGTTTTTATCGGTTAAATTCTATTCTCTCTTTTCTAGTCATTTCCTTCTTAAACTCAAGTTAGTAATTGTTGTTTGTGATTTTCTCAAGAGTTAATGTGGTAGGCAAACCTAGGATTAACCATAAAAAATTATTTTTAAGTTGCATGTTTTTAATTTTCTTCTATTTTCTAGACTTGTTAACTAGTGTAATGAGTGAGTAGTTTAAGTAGGCTTAGTAATGGGGTGATTAACACTCCATGACTTGGGATTAATCTGTCCATCTCGACAAATAGCATGCACCTCTTGTTTATCAAATATTTGGGGTTGCACTTTTATGTACCAAAGGTTGGGTTTGTTAATCTCTTTGATCACACGTAGTCAAGAGCTTGATTACTTGGCACGTGTGATGCTTTGGGCGATGTTAGCCCATCTGTTTGCCAAATGAACCGAAAATCCTAATCTTTGTTAAACACATTTTTCTAGTAAAGGTTTTAAAATCTAAATCTTCCGTTCGGGGGCATTTAACGATGCCCCGAGCTGGTCATCAAGAGGGGATGGATTAATCTGAGTCATGGTAGATAAATACCCCTAGACTTTGCCTTAGTTTAATTAGTTAATTTTTAATTCTGAGTCGTTCTCGAAGTTGAGAGAATTCCACCAAATAACTCCTAAAGCCAAGTTTGCCGCTTTAAGGCCGAAAACCTACACTTGCAAGACAACTCTCACGCCGGGTACCTTCGGTCCCTATGGATTCGACCCGGTCTTATTGATTATTATGCTACCGCCGACCTAGCCCTACGTTTGGGGTGACACTATCTACGATACAATCCAAGGTCACAAGCATACACCCTATTCTTTAGGGTGAAGGCCGCCTTCCGCGCCGAGCTGGGGATGACTCCCCCCCCCCAATAGCCAAACGTAAGTTCATTGTTGAACTTTTTCAAAAATCTACGAATACTAGTGAAGAAGTCTCTGGGAGAGGAAGGAGGACCATTAGGGATGCCTTGATCATACCCAAATTGAAGTTGGAGCCTATTTGATCGGTACAACACCAAGATAGGGCCCTCGGAGAACAAAGTGGGAAGATACAGGGAGTAACCCATGACAAGAAGTCTAGCTTTTGGGCTCAAATGTTTTTGCTCTGAAAGTCTTCAACGACATCCTCCACGAAGATCAATGGGCCTATGGCACCATCGACATTCTTTTGATAAGGGCATGGGTCAAAAGAGGTCGCCTTATCGCACCAGTCCTCGAAGAGCTGGATGGGGCTGGTTTGGCTCCACCCTATGATCCTGGGCAGCCTTTCACTAACAATCCTGAGTATGGGCATACCATTGCCATTGCGAATGATGTCGCCCGCTGCATTTTTCTCCTCAACGGTCTATAGAGGGGGAAACTCCTTGGGAAAGGGTGCGACACTTGGGAGGTACTCGTAAAAGAAACCCAACAGAAAGGTGATATGGATCATTGAAGTGATCTCATATCTCCCCATGGACCGCTCAAAGTCTCAAGCAGTATGGTCCATCTGATTGTAGAAATGACCTAAGAACATGGGACCCAGAGGAAGTTTCTTCTCAGTGGCGATAGTGGTTACGAGAAGGATCATCTCGCGACACGGTCCCTCATGCGGAAAGTCAGGGAAAATGAAAAGAGATAAGAACTCCACCAAGAAACCCGCCAGATATAGCGAACACTCGTAATGAGGACTCATTGTCATCATGATCACCCCATCTACTGCGACAGGAGCGATGTCACGGAACCAGAACTGCTACCAAGATGACCAAGTGGTTTTGTTAGCTTTAAGGGCTTCACGAGGCCTTCCTTGAATGTTTTAGTGAGATCCAAACTCATCGGCAACCTTGAACTCCTTCTCAACATACTCAGTCACTGTCTTAACACCAGCAAAAATATCGTTGGGGTTGTAGTGATACTCGTCGCGAGTGGGGAGGTCCGTCAGAGTCTCTGTATCTAAAAGAGTAGGCCCTACTTCTCCAAAAGGGAAAACAAAAGTATGGCCAGTGGTGCTCCAGCGAGACACTGCAAAATCTAGGTCGCGGTGAGGGCATCTCGTGGAGAGATCTTGCGAAAGGTGAACAGCCTTCAATAAACCCACTTTGTCAAGGGTTTTTTCGTACTCCTTCTTCTCGAGCATAGTGGTTACCCAGTTGCCCCATCCCTTCAGGGGTTGAACATTGGCTTTGTATTGAACTTGGGAGAATGGGAAATCACCCCTCTCTATCCTCAATCATATGATCGAAGAAGGATTGATCATGTCGGCTTTTAAAGCACTTGGTTCGCTTGAAAAAAGGACGTACTTTGCCTTAAGGTCACCGCAGAGAAGAACGTAGTTCTGAATGTTGGTCCAAAAAGGATCATTATTGGACCTCAGGAATGGAGCCCTTTTCCACTCATTAGCAGGAGGCATGGAGGTCTTTGCTATGAGAGCCTTAATGTCAGATTCTTGTTTCCTCGTCCTAGCCATAAGTGATTCAAAGAAGAACTAGGGTTTTGAAAGGAAGTTTAAGTGGTAGAGAAGGGGAAGTAGTACGAGAGACTTGGGAATTTTTTAGATAAGCACGAAAAGAGTTTTGAAAGAGTAAAGAGTCTATCCTCTCTCTCAAATGGTACTTATAGGCATAGCCTGACTGTCATCACGAGAATGAGCGGTTGAAACGGTATCAACAATCCAATCGGCCTGCAACTTCGAAATTGGGAAACAACAGCCTTTTGGAAGGAAATGCTAAAACGATGGACTCCGCTGACGTCGCACGAGCGCAATATAGTGCGTTAAACATCACGTGCCTCGATATCACGCTCACGTGAGGGGCATATGTAGGAGAAGTCAGCGCGTTTGATGAATGGACAGTTGACCAACCTATAATGGCTTGCCACATGGTGAGAAGAACCACAGCGGAAACATCAAACATTGACTAAAGTCAATAACTAGAGTAAAACCCCACCACGAAGGGGATACCCTTGCGGAGGAGTACATCGGAATCATAAATACCCTAAGTAAGGGATACTATGACCAAGGGAACCTCATTTGATGAGGGTTCACCCATTTCGACCCTTCTGAAAAGGGAATTGGCGCGACGAGAAGAAGTTAATACTTACGCGTACATATATATCGAGCTCGCGACTGTGCCTGGCCATAAGGTAGGGGCAGGGAAGTCATTGCGAGTCTCGAGCGATGTGTTGGCGTGAGCCAAAGGGCTTGCGACCATGCCTAGCACAACAGGAATAGGGGAGATACAAGTGGTTTGGTGGCTTTAAAGGATTAGGGATCGTTGTGATGGAATGACGTGCACTGGATAAGCCATAGGAATCTTCCTAACGGCCAATGACGTCACCCACATTGCCCAGGTACACGAAGAGGGCACGTGTCATCATATTACAAGGGGAATGTCTGCAGTCCAATGATTAGGTGCAGATCCCTATAAATATAAGACATTTTTTCACAAATTCTCAGAGAGATTGATTCATCCCCAAGGCACAGAGACCCTAGAAAGAGAAAGTGATTTTGAGCTCTGGATTCAAGAACATTGTTCTTGCTAGTGCTTGCGGACCTATTTTTCTCTTGGTGCTATGATAGAGAGATGATGATGATTTAAAGGGAGTGGATTGAATACTGCTGCCCTCTTTCTTTGTGTATTTGGCCTAATCTTTCACCCTTTCCACACTCTCTGATTTCTTGATTAACCACTAGCTATTGTTTGCCTCTCCAAGTTGAATTTTATTTTGACTAACCAAGAACCTATCCTACAAATATCAATGGTTACTCATCAAAGAGTACCTGAAAAAGAGCCTAGAAATGACCCAGACAGAATCGTCCAATCCCTTAAAAAGAACCGAAGAGAATCCAATTCCTTCAATTCAAAATACTTGGAGTTGTGTTTTGGCTTATTCTTTTTTTTTTTTTAATTTTTATTTTGCATTTGTTAATTTTGCGTCGAGTTTTGTTGATTATTGGTTCGTCACAAAGATAGAAATCTAAAAGTCAAAATTTATTATAAAAATATTAAAAATGTTCCCTATAGACAAAAATAATCCCTTTTTTTTGTTTTTTATTCACAAAAGATTTAGTTTAGTTAATAATTTTTCATTCTCTAAATTCCTCTCGTCGAGACGAACGAATAATTCACAAAAAAAAAAAATCAGCTCAAAATTAACTAATAATTGCAATTTTTTAATAAAAACAAAATAATAAACAATTTAAATTTATTTTTACCAAAAACACCCCTCATGAGTCACTCAAGAGTCAAGAGCGGAACAATCAAGATGCGATGGAAAGCATGACTCATGATCTGATGGTGGAGCCCTTCAATGCAAACCAGTCGGGCATCAAGTAGTGTACCCCTACATACTGGTCCTTAATTGGGTCCATTTCTTAACCACCCCATCTCACTACTTCAAGAGATGGGATACCACTTTTCTGAGATGAAGCAATCGAAAACGATTGTTTGGCAGAAATGAGTCATCGACATGCGACCCTTTCATGGCAATTTGGATAGGGAAAGAAGAGGGGGGGAGCCTCTAAGGCTTGGAAGTTGGAAGGCCTTCTGCTTAATTTGTTTATCTGTGTTATTTTTTTTTGGTTGTATTTTTTGGATTTCTTTTTGTTTGAGTTTCGGACATAATTTTGTATTTTTCGAATCCTCTCATCGAGATAAATCACGAAACCTAGAGAGTTTGGTGCAAAATTAACAAATGCGAATTTTTTTTTTTTGAAGAAAAACAAAAACCAAAAAGTGCATAAAGTTAAGCAAAATAAACCCAAGGTTTGAGTTCAATTTTTGAGGTCAGACCGCAAGAATGTAATTTCTCAAGAATCCCTAATCGCGGTGTGGATAGCTAGTCTTTGACCAGATTGGAAGGGGATTGGCCGAGATGCGTGTAAGCTGATTTAAACACCCCAGGTCATCAAACAAAAAAGGAAAAAAGACGGGGGCTTTGGGCTGGATATTTCATAGTATAATTTACAAAGATGGTTGGAGCTTTAAAATCAATTTTATTATTGCATTACGTGGTAAAAATTAAAAGCCACGGAACTGGTTGCACGTTACACCCTATTGATGTGTTAGTTTAGGCATTAACAAACAACTTTTAACTAGGGAGGTGTGGAAAGTCTGATTTTTGTATGCCCTGCAGTTTCCTGATCTGGGGTTGTACACTTGTACCTATTATTTCTTGGAAAATTTGACCATCAACTAGACAATAAAAGTGCTTTTTGACCAGTAAAAGTGTATGTACTCTTAACGGTAAAAGAGCTTTCTTACCAATAAGAAATCACTTTTATTGTCTGCCAAGGATGGCTCGTATCCCCTTGGAGGAGAGATAAAAGCGGGGGGCCAATAAAAGTGCTCTTCTTTTTTGTTTTTTTTTTTCTATAAAGAAAAATTACTTACCAAAAAAACCCACTTTTTAAGTCTTTCTTGTGATACTTAAGTTTTCACATTTAATTTTCTTTTGATTGGCATTTCCGGTTAATTTTCATCTATTACTCATATGTGGTACATGTGAAACGAGCAGAGCTGGCTCATACATTTCGGGGGTCTAAGTCAAACTAATTAACGAGGCCCATCCTATATTTTGTATACAAAAATTGGCCAATAAAGAATCTTCATAAAAACTATTACAAAAGATTTACCATTACAAATGCAAAACTATAGTTATCCAAAAATATACAATCGCTACAGTATTTCAAAATCTATCATTTGAACATTTGTCGTATCATACTTTTAGTGGCAAACGTACTGATTAAGTCTTCATAATCAAGCATTTTCACCATATCCTTCTCAATAAACAAATTGGGCCATTTTTTTGTATGGATGGGTTACACAAAAATTATATTGAGCCTAGTATATATATGTAGGAGCCATAACAAACTAGGGGCCCTAAAAACTTTTATATTTTGGAGGCCTTAATCCTAGGGTTCATAGGATTTGTGTCTAAGCCGATACTGGAAACGAGCAAATTATGTCCTTTATGGAAATTTCAAAGATTAGTCGTGACGAAGCTCCGAAAATCTTTGTCGCCTTATGAAAAGTACTAATTGTATATGCATGTTTACTACGTGACATCTATTTATTTTCTCATTTTTAGTCAGGATGAAACCCTATTTCCTACCAAAAGCGAAAAGATCATCCAATGCCAAGCATAAGTTGCAAATATATTTCTAGAAAATGAGAAGAGTCAGATTCATCTTCCAATAAATAAATTTTTTAAAAAAACATTTGTTAATGATTCAAAATGTTCAGGCCAAGCATCCCGATACTATTTATAAAATCAATTTTTTGATTCAATCAAAATCAATAAAAAAATATCATATAAATGGCACTCAAAGGTCATTTGCTAATGGCCCATTTGGCAACAGGATATAAAAAGACGAATGAACTACTTTACATCAGATGTTTGCCACCCGAATATAGACGATGGATATCATATATGCATCTCGTTAGATATAAAAACCCTTCCTTTTTCTATCCATATTATATCTGCCATCATATCCAACTTCTTAAATACAAAAACACCACCATTTACTTTTAATTTTATCTTCACCTATTCATATTCACCCTAAAATAAACCGAGCATGTACATTTGTATCATATCTTCTCTTTTATAAATTACTCAAACAAACCATCGACAACGTGTTTGGTCCTTATATAGTTCTCCTTTCGGTAAAAAATCGGTTTTTAGTTTTTTGGTTTTGTTCTTATTCAAATTTTTTTTGCATTCATTAGTTTTGCATCAAGATTTTGTGGTTTCTGGATTCCTTTTAACGAGACGAATCTAACAAGTATAAATTTATGGCCAAAACTCAATTTTTTTAATAAAGCCAAAATAAATGAATTATTAACCAAAAACCGATTTTTTACCCAAAAGAGGCCATAGTTGTATATATATTTGTCATTTATCGTGGCTGTGTTCAATATACAATTTTGGCCTAGTTTTAGCGAGTCTCTGTTTTGCTTACATCATCACTTTTCTCTATTTTCTCTTTATCTCTCTCCATTTATTATACTTACTTACATCATCAAGACTAAACAGTTCAAAACAAAATTTGTTAACCGAACAAGATCCGTATCTCCTGTCTCTCTCTTCTAGAAACCAGCTTTCATGACTTCACGTCTCCCCTAACAAACTCACTTCCGAATTAGTCCATCTTAAGTCACTTTTTGAATCTTAGACGTTTCCATTATTGGCGTTCAAGTAAGTTTCCTCTGCAAAAACCTTCTCTCATTCATGTGACAACATGGCTTCGACCCATCTCCTCCTCCAATTCCCGTGACATTCCCAGAAAGAATAGAAAAAAAAAAAAACCCATTTGCCCTTTTTCCCCATTCCCAAACTTCCCTTTCCACTCCACCGATTTCCGTTCCATCTCTTCCCCCCACTCTGTTTTTCTATTTGCAGCAAGTAAAAAGATTTGGCTTGCAGGACCCGGATTAATTCTAGGTTCTGATGTCAACGACCGGACAAATTTGTTCAAAGATTTGGAACGGTTGCATTTGTGAAATTCAATCTTGCGACTTTTACGAGTTTTGAAGCATTCAATCGTCGAATGGCGTTGGAGTACATCTTGCCAATCCATAATTTTACAGAGAAAATGGCAGCAACTGAATTACGCCCGGAAGCCCACAGTCTAGCAGGAAGCCCAAGAATCTCATTCTCCCACGACCTCTCCCAGCACGACGTCGTGCCCATCGAGCCATCGTACCACCACTTCCGATCAAACTCCTCCGACACCGATTTCAATTTCTCTGTAAATTGCGAGAGTTTTGGCCACGAGTCTTCCTCGGCCGACGAGCTTTTCTCAGACGGTAAACTCCTCCCTTCTCAAATCAAAACAAAACCCATTTTGATTCCCCCGAACGGCACGAACCAAACCCACCAATCGGAAACGTATTCGGATGATTCGAAGACAGAGGGTTTCCTGAAATCGTCCGACGAGAAGCAGAGTAGTGCGAGGTCGTTTTGGCGGTTCAAACGGAGCTGTAGCTTAAACGGCGGCAGCGGCGGAGGTGGGTATGGGCGCGGTTTATGTCTGCCGCCTCTGCTGTCGCGGAGCCATTCGGCTGGCTCCGCACCAGCACCAGTGGCACGGAGTTCAAAAACGCAGTCAAAATCTACGGGGACTGCGTCTTCAAAGAAGAATTGGCCGAGGAGTTTCTTCTCTACCAATTCCTCGGCCAATTCGGCGGCGAAGGCGCAGGTGAATTCGGGTTGTTCGAGTGGGAATTATTCGAAACCGCCGTTGAAGAAGAAAGGGCATGGGAGTTATGGGAAGAGTGTTGTGAGGGTCAATCCGGTTTTGAATGTTCCTTCGGGTAATTTATTTGGTTTTGGATCTATTTTCTCCAATGGGAAAGACAAGAATAAGAGAAAATAATTAATGTTACGATTTTTTTTTTCCTTTTCGGTACTTCGGAATTTCTGAAAATAAAGTAATTAATCTTAAACAGGAGTATGTTTTTTGGTTCATATTCTAGCAGGTTTGTGTGATGATTATGGTGATTTTACGTTTGGTATCTAACAAAATGTGTCTGCATATGGTATTTGGATACATTTTAGCCGTTGGATTAATAGAAAATATCGAGAGATGTAAAGATTTTCACGTGAATCAATGAATCATTACCGATCGGAAAATGTATATAGAACACCAGTACTATTTGTACATGTTTTGAATACACATCTAAAGAGCTGTATTTTTTTAATTAGTCTAGAATGGGAACGTATTGACTATATGTTTGTCAAAAAGAGCCACCGAACATGGAAAGTTAAAGTTCTCTAATTTACCATTTTCCATTGGATTTTTCATGGTTCTAGATCTTCTTGTTGGGGAGAATTGAAAAAGTACACAAAAGAGTATTTACTCGACTGAATTTTGAAATTTTGTTTAAAAAAAGACAATAATTTTGCAACCAAATATGCCTTGCCATGGTGATATATTGATGAGTGGATTCGAAGATCATTTGCTCTGTCGTTGGTGAATGAGTGTAAATTAATGTGGTTTGTTTTGGTTTGGTTTGAATATTGAGAAGAAAAATGGTTGAAGACTTGAAGCCACAAGCTCTGGAGCAGCAGAAATCTTCAGATGAATGATTTGTGCTTTGATTTTATTGGTTGTTCTACAGGTTTTTTTTTGTTTCCTTTTTGGTTCATTATTTGATGGAGAAAACAGAGACAAAATGGTGAGTTGTTTGACAGAAATTATTTGAGTTATTTCATGATTTTTGTTCAGAGAATACATGTTGTTATTAGCTGTTCTTGTTTTGGAATGGCTTTAGGCTGGTTCTTGTCCCATGTTGCCCTTTAGCTTCACATTGTTTTATCCCACCAAAAAGGAACGCAATGCTTTGTTTTAATTAAATAGTCGGATTCCCGTCGTCCTTACCCTAGGGAAGACCTTGAAAAGCCGTTCCTAGTCCGTCCCCCGGCCAACACGCGACGACCATCTCTTGCCACGGGTGCAGCTTTGGCACCCATCGGGTGATTTTTCAAGTGATTGCCTTGTGCCCATGTCGTGGCTAGTTTTACCCTACTGATGACGACGGGTCGCAATAGAATTATCAAAAATTAGAAGATTAGATCAAGTACTTAGAGTTGTCTGATTGAGCTGGTTTTTTAAGGGGCTGGAGAGGGTAAAATCTAATTACCCTATTATAAGGTAAGGCACGTGTCTAAGATGACCGCCACGAGAGGGCGATTAGCTCGGCACCACATAGGGAGTTCGTTAGTCCCTATGCCGATCTGGATTGACCATGAATAGGTCGAATCGAATTGAAGTAAATGCATCGAATGCACTAGCTCGGGCCAGAAGGCCTGAGGGGATGCCCTCGATATGGCCGAAGCCGTGGGAGCTACGGATATAGTTTGGCAAGCGTTTCGAATACATAGTCCAAATTTCGGCGTGATGAACTGAACTATGTATCGAAGTTACTCCGAAGCTACGTGTAAAGCCTCGGCACCGCCAACGGAAGCGGCGTGAAACATTCCGTAATATTCTATAAGCGGTACCTTTACGAGAAAGCGAGCAATCCCGTAAAAATAAGGGATTGACATGAACATTCCTAATGTGGATGGGAATAGACCCCATATAGGAATGAATCCTATATGGAAAGAAAGACTAATGCTAGACGAGATCTAGCAATATAAGAAGTCACCCCCTTGATAGGAAAGTCCTATTGAGAAAAGGATTCCTAAAGAGCATAGGAAATAGTGGCACGAGATGCCTAAAGTGAAGGACATCTACACCTATAAATACAAGGCAATAACCATGACAAAAGGTACGCGGTGAAAATCTACTTTCATACGCATTATAATTTAAGCTCTCAAGTACGTGATACTAACTTAGGCATCGGAGGGCCTTTGCCAACGAGAGGCAAAGGTGCTCTAACCCTTTTTCTGTCTCGCAGATCCAGGGTTGATTCAAGGAAGCACGTGATCCAGGGTTACGCGGATTTATCCTCGTACAATTGGCGCCGTCTGTGGGAAAGCGGGCAGAAAAGCTTGATCCCCTACAAAGAAAAATCAATCATGGTACATTCGAGCCCCCTTACGTGCACTCCACAACAAAAGGATGTAGAAGGCGATGGTACCACGCTTGTGTATACTACGAGAAAGAGCACAAAGGTGGACAAAGCTCCCTTGGTTCTCGGAGCGCCGCTGAAAAAACCATCAACCAAGAGGTTTAACTTAGGGGAGATCCCAGAGATCCCAAAATTTAAGGACACACGTTTAGAACTCCGCGGTACCCCAAGGAGAAGACGCTCAAAAACACCACCGGAGAGTGGGGAAGCCCCTACCCGACGTGAGCGGGGAAGGAGCCCTCCAAAGAAAGATGGTCACAGACACGAAAGGAATCGCGAAAGGGAAGATAGCCTTGACAGAAAGGAGCGAGAGGCAGAGGAACTGGCCCGTGAGGTCACTCGACGAGAACGAGAGATTCGGGACCTAAAAAGCAGCCCGTGAAAAAGAAAAGACCTCACGCCTCGGACGCAGATCCGTGCGACATGATCAGAAAAAGAAAGGCCACCATCACGCAACGCTTCCATCGACCTAACGGCTTCTCCATTTAAAAAAAGGAGAGAGCGGAGTGTTTCGCTGGAAAAAGAGAAAGGAGGAAGCACGCCCGTGACAGATATGAAAGATCCGTTCCAACGAAGCTAATCCTCGCGGCAAAGATGAGAAAAGAGGGACGTTAATCGACCGAAGCCGAGGGAGGCCACACAACCGCATCGGCAGCGACTAAAGAGGCCCTAGGTCAGATCTCCAAGTCACCTTTGGCCCACTGGATACGTGCAGAGAAAACGCCGAGCAGGGTGAAACACTCAGCATTCATCCCCTATGAAACCAGTACGGATCCTGTGGCCCACATCCAGCACTACCAGCCGAGGCTATGTTTATGCATGAGCGGGATGACTTACATTATGCAAAATGTTCCCATCCGCCCCGGGGAAAGTGGCACTTAGTTGGTACCATAAGCTCCCGGGCGGTCCATCCTATGTTGGGCACAACCGCAGAGGGAGTTCACCGCCGTTTTTCTCACAAACCGAGCGGCTCCAAAAACCTTTGATACGCTAACCTCTATGAGACGTAGGGATTCAAGAGACTCAAGGCCAATACTCAAAACGCCACCGGAAACCTTCAACGAAATTGAAAATTGTAGTGAGGAGTACGCCCGCAACGTTCAAAAGCGAAGCTTGCCGTGCATAGTAAGCTATTTAGAGTCGCTACCATGCATCCATCAAATCTGTGGCCAAATTGATGGAGAGGATACGGGAGAGCACGACGGGTAGAAGGCGACATCTGCAGGCCGGAGGCAAGATCGTGGTTGGACAAACTACGGTTCCCGGGAGAAGAAGTCGATGGAGTCAAAGGTATACAAGAAGGACTTCATGATGGGAAGGAAGGATTACGCCAAAGCAAAAGAAAGATAAAGTCGAGCGGACCCCAAGTCATACTTCAAACATCATGACTACTTTCAACATCCCAATATACAAAATCTTTATGCGGGATCAAGAACGAAAGCGGTGGTTGGAGACCTCAAAGATGGCGGGAACCCAGGAGAAAGGAGGGCCACCAATCGGCATTGCGGCTACTACCACGAGGGATTGGGGCACATGGACCGAGGATTGCGTGGAATACAAGAAGTTCTTGGGCGAAAGTATCCCGGAGAGGGCCATCCGAAGGAGTTCTTGGTCGGCGGCAAGAATGATGCCGATTTAGTAGAAGAGATAGACTACGAGAAAGGGCCAAAGGGGACAATCCATATGATACATGGATTGGTTGCTCGATATCTGAACAACGAGATAAGACATGTCCAAAGGATTGATGGGCGGGTAAAGCAAGTCATGAAGCTTCGGCATGAAGAGGCCGGGGTAGGGGAAGCCCTGGGACCCCGATCACCTTCATCGGCGATGACACGGATGGATAACGATACCCCCATAATGACGCGTTAGTTATCACCCCTACGAATAGGGGACTATGGCGTGGAGAAAATACTAATGGACGAGGGGGCCGGCAGACCAAATCATGTACTATAACACCTTCAAGAGGATGGAGCGCCAATAGGTTCACTACAAAAGTGCCTTGTCCCCCTTGGTTGGTTTTAGCTCACAAGCGGTGTGGCCGATAGGAAAGGTCACACTACACGTCCGAAAGCAGGATCGATATCTTGAAGACAGATTTTCTTGTGGTGGACATCCCTTCATCCTATAACGCGTGATTATAGGAAGGACATGGATGCATAAAATGAGGGCGGTGTCTTCCACTTTACCACCGTAAGATCAAATACCGAGGCGGATGGAATAGAGTGCATCAAGGGTAACGGAAGGTGGTCGATCAATGCTTCACCATGGTCCCGAGAAAATCCCCAAGAGCCGAAGCCGGTACAAGCGGTTGAAGTTCGGACCAAACAACTTTAGAAGACGCCGGTGGCGATCCCACCAAGAAGATGGTAGAAGGACCGAAGAAGGTGCAGATTCGGGAAGGCGATGCAGAGAGGTATTTCCGACGGCGAGACCATCTCGAAGTGGGAGGAAAGAGATCCGGTCGCTTTTTCTTAAAAGCCACATTGATGTGTTTGCATGGACCCCGGGAGATGCCGGGATAGATCCCGAAGTCATCCGGTCACCATTTGAGCGTGGACCCTTTCGGACAAGCGGTTGTGCAAAAAGCAAAGGAGGTCGGCACCACAAAGACGCAGACGAGCGGATGTGATCGAAGAGGTAGAACGGCTACTAGAAGCGGCGCCATACGAAGTAAGCTATCGGATTGGTTGGCTAACACGGTCGTAGTAAAAAGAAGAATGGAAAGTGGAGTGGTCATGTGGATTTCACCGGCCTCGACAAGGCATGCCCAAAAGAAGGCGGTTTTCCACTCCCGGGATCGATCGGCTAGTAGGCGCCACATCGGGCTATGAAAGGATGAGTTTCCTTGACGCGTAGCGAGGATACCATCAAATAGCCATGTATGAGCCCGATCAGGAGAAAACATCTTTCATTTCACCAAGAGGCCTCTACTGTTACAAAGTTATGCCATTTGGGCTAAGGAATGTTGGAGCAACCTATCGTGAATTGGGTTACTAAAATGTTCAAGGATCATTTCGGCAAGACTATGGAAGTCTACATCGGCGACATGGTGGTCAAAAGCAATTTGAAATCGGATCACCCTCCGACTTGAAGGTAACTTTTAGCATTACGAGAAAATACAAGCTAAAATTAAACGCCTCAAAATGTGCCTTGAGTCATTTCGGGGAAGTTTCGGGCACTTAGTGACTAAGAGGGGGGTGAAGCCAACCTGGACCAAATTTCGGCTCGCAAGCCCTTCAAAGCCCAAAGACCACGAAGGAGGTCCAAAGATTGGCGGGAATGGCAAAGCGGACTCTTAATCGTTTCATCAAGAAATCTTGGTCGCTGCGGACCTTTTCTTTCAACTTAAGAAGAGAGAAGGCTATGAATGGGGAGCCGAAAGCAGAACAAGCTTTCGGGGAGTTAAAAGCTACCTATCATCACCGCCATTACTCTACCTAATGGGGGAGCGGTTGGTACTATACTTAGCGATGCTCGATCATCTTTGTCCATTTCCTTCCTTCTCTAATAAAGGGGGGGGGCAGGCTCCAGTTTACTTCGTGAGCAAAACGTTGTTAGATGCTAAGACACGCTACCTGCCATTGGAGAAGTTGGTATACGCCCTTATTGTGGCATCAAGGAAGCTGCCACATTACTTCTTACAACATCCCATCACCATACTCACTGAATATCCACTAAGGGCCTTACTTTCGAGAAGCGGACTTCTCTGGAAGAATCTCCAAATGGTCAATAGAATCGAGTCGGTTTGACCTAGATTATCGACCTAGGACAAACAATCAAAGGCGATTTTAGCGGACTTCGTTCTTTGAGTTTTCTCGACGGTAGCACCCCCCAGCACCGTGCTCCACGAGAAGGAGCAAATTGGAAATCCCAAGCAAACAAGGGGAGGTGGCGATCGGAATCTAGCGAATGGAAGCTTTTACGTTGATTCGTCACCGCAACAAAGGATGCAGGCAGGAGTTGTGCTTTTCTCACCAGAAGGGTTGGCTCTGGAGCAAGCGCTACGGCTAGGATTTAGTGCCACCAACAATGTGGCAGAATACGAAGCTCTGATCGCTGAACTAAAAAGTGCCCTAGAACTCAAGGTTAGCAAATTGAGAATATTTTGCGACTCCGCGGTTAGTTGTTAACCGGCTTTGGGGAGAATCGCTCTGGCGAGAAGATGGCAGCGTACTCAGACGATGCGGTGAAGGATTTGCTCGATAAATTCCATATCGATCCACATCCGCCAGGTCATTTCGGGTCAAAATGCACATGCGAGACTCAGCTGGCTTGCTGGGCTCACCGTCAAATCAAAGCAGAATCGCCGCGATGGTGGTGATGGAGACTATCACGGGCGAACCAAGCATTGGCCGATCTGTGGAGGTCGTGATGGAAAACCGAGATGGGACCGAGTTGGATGGACCCAATAGTGGCATACCTACACGAGATGGGACCTTGCGGGAGGACAAGAGGGAGGCACACAAAATCAAGACCAAATCATGCGCTTTTGGCTCTCTCCGGAAGGTAAGCTTCTGAGAAAGTCTTTCCTTGGTCCATACCTATTATGTGTACACCCGATACAGTCCGAAATTTCTTTCTGAAATTCATCTTTGGGACTTCTTGGAGGGCTGCTTGGTGGGAGGTCTATAGCCCACCGAGCAATATCGGGGGTATTGGTGGCCATACATGCGGGGAGGATCACGAAGGCCTTTGTCAAAACTTGTGAAAAGTGTCGGAAGTTCTCCCCTTTGATCCGAGCACCGGTGAGGATTTGCTACCTTTAACTAGTCCGTGGCCATTTGCCCGGTGGGGATTGGACATCGTGAGGTCCCCCCCTATGGCTTGAGGAAAGCGAAAATTCCTACTTATTGGTACCGACTATTTCACAAAATGGATAGAGGGGAAGCTCTTGCAAAAATCCACGAGAAGCAATGGTGGAAAGATTTGTGTGGAACAAGATAATCACAAGGTTTGGAGTTCCCTACTCCATTATCTCGGAATAACGGATCGGTTCGGCAATAAATTCAAGGCCTTACATTGCCCGATGCGGTATCGGGAATTACTACTTTCGACCCCTAGCATTACCCACAAAGTAAGCGGACGGTAGAGGCCTCAAATAAAACGGTATTAAAAAGCCTCAAGAAGAGATTGGAGAAAAGAAGGGGAAAGTGGCACGATGAACTCCCGGTAGTGCTTTGGGCATCTGGGACCACCCCGCGCTGATCTCTGGGAGAGAGCGCCGTATTCCACTGCATATGGGGCCGAGCGGTGATTCCTTTGGAAATTGGTTTGCCAACCATTCGCATTACTACATTTCGTCGAATCGAGGGGGCAATGATAAAGCCCTCGGCCGGCGGCTTCGACCTTCGAGGAGAGGAGGGCGTGCACTCATCACCTTGGCGGCTTATCGGGAGCGGCTACGGAAGGAGCTACAACAAGAAAGGTCGGCCAAAGGGAATTGAGTGGGAGATCTAGTCCTAAGGAAAGTTTTGGCCAACACCAAGGTAGCCAGCGATGGGAAGCTTGGACCAAATTGGGAAGGCCCATACAAGATCGTGGGAATTCTTTGGCATTGGGGCCTACCGTATGGCGATCGACGGATGGAAACCTAGTTCCGCGGCCGTGGAACATCCAAAATCTTAGAAGATTTTTTCAATAACATGTGGGCACGATTACGAATACAATCGGACCTTTCTTTGGTGAATCTGAATAAATTCACACTTGTTTTTAGTGCATAGTTGGGATTACGAATAAAATCACCAACGACTACTTGTTCAGATTTCTTTTTATAAATTCAAACTTGTTTTTAGCTCTTTTTATAATGAAATTTTACTTTTTCCTAGCATGATTAATATGAACCGAAATTTCTACTTCGCAATTTGGATTCCTATTGGGGAGCAGAGGATATGAATATTACACAAAATTTCTAAGTCTGAAAACACTTAGATATGCAACGAATATTGCAACAAAATTTCTAAGTATGAAAACACTTAGATATGCAACGAATATTGCAAGAAAATTTCTAAGTATGAAAACACTTAGATATGCAACGAATATTGCAAGAAAATTTCTAAGTACGAAAACACTTAGATATGCAACGAATATTGTAGGACATCCCTAAGTATGAAGAAACTTAGACATGCAGCAGTGCAAAAACTAAGATGTGTAACGAATATTGCAAAGAGATCTCAAAACGAAACTTAGAAGTCAAAGTACAAAACAAGGTATTCAGAAGGCCACATCTAAAGCCGAAGTCAAGACCACGCAGGTCAAGAAAGGAACTACGTAAACCGGGCATCAGGCCCCTCTTCACCGAAATCGACAAGATCGGTGGCAATATTGGGGTTAGAACCATTTCCTCCAGCTGAGCACTCAATATTTTCTCCTTCTGCAGCAGTGAGGTCAGAGGAGGGATCTTTAGTCTGGGGCTGGTCAGAGGGGAGCACGATTCGATCCGGCTGGGTTTGAGTATCAGGGTGGGCGTCAACATGGCCATTTAATTTCGGCTGACTCCATGTTGATCCAATGAGGGGAAGACTCATCCACGCGTAAGCTTTTCAAGGCAAATACGCCAAGCCGCTCCCCGTGATAAAGATCCCCGCATCGCGGTAGGCATCATTGCGCTTTGTAGTTTTTCCGTGACCTCCGGGCTGGCTGGGTCATACTCGCCTACGCCTTGGCTTCTACGATGGATAGCCGATTTAGGCCGTGAGCTCAACCTCCTCGATCTCGCCCGGTGGGCGTTCTCCCCCCGAGAGCCTCTGCCCGGACTGAGCTTCCTTCAGGACGGGAGTATCGGCGTTCTCTTTCTCAGCCCCACCAGCCCTTTTTGCTCTTCTGCCAGCTCCTTTCTCCGACTCTTTTGCCTCCTCAAAGCCTCTGAGAGGCCTTACATAATGCGGAGGTAGAGAACAAAGTAATACTTAGGTTCAAGAGCAATTCATGATACAATAGGGAGAAAGCGGGGAGAGAATTAACTTACCTTGGCACCGGGTCGAAGATAGACTTCATCGAACTTCATACGAAGTTCTTTTCTCCCCTCTCCATATCGTGGGGAAGAAGGGCAGCTCTGGACACACCGAAGGCCACATCGGTAGACGAGATCTTGTCAGTGGCACTGACGAGAGTACCATCGGGGCGAGCAAGTGCCGGGGCCCAGGGTTGAACCAGCGGTGGAGAGTCAATCACAGGAAAACTGATGTCTCCCGTCCTTCTCCTCTGAAGAGGGGGTTGGATCGGCTGGGGGCTCCCCGCTGGCCTCTTCTCCCTTTGATGATCCCGGTGATTTTTGGGGAAGATGGGCCGGAGAAATTTGGGATCGTTGGGATAGCGGGGGGCACGAAGCTCCGCCGAGGTTGGTGATCCGGGAGGTTGATTGGTTGAAGAGGCATCTCCGTGCGATCCGGAGAAGGGAATAACCGGTGAATCGCACGGAACCCGCTGGTTGGGGAGGCTCATCTCGGCAATCTCACGCAGTTAAGGATGTGGTAATCAAATTCCTGGCCGCCCTTCTTCCCCTCTTCCCTCTCTTCCTTCTTCGACTACTCTGCCGGATGTGCTCGGCTCTGTGTCACTACGAGTAAGGATTGGGATGGCTGTGGGGATCTCTGGAATATGGGCGAAAGTGACCTGCTGCTGAAGATCAGTTGGAGCTCGAGAACGTCGGGATCCTCTCCTAGCTCGGCCTGTTCTGGTTCGATTGGTCCTTCGCTCCCCAGGAGGGTGTATGGCAACCAGGGGAGTGGGTAACCCACAGGGCGTCTTGTTCTCCCCTTCTCCTCTTTGTCGACACCACCCCAATATGTGGGGTGTAATCCAACGACAAATGAGCTGCACGTCCAGGAGGCCAAGGGGGTTGGTGGGAAGCCGTCAAAGTAAAGGGCCGAGCAATATCCTCACGGTGGAGATTGCCGTGGACAAGGCGACCACCGTGGTTAAGGTTGTCTCACGCAACATGTAAAAAACAACATAAAAAGGAAGAAACAATGGGTTATAGTTTCCAAAAAAATAATAATAATAAAGAGTAAATACAGTGCAAGAAGGTACTAACGCTTGATCTGCCGGGGAGTTGTGGGGCATGCAAAGCCGATGGTCATCCCCCGGCATCTCACGGGCTCCCGGTTTGCCGGTGACTACTGAGATAGTCATCTGCCCCACCCCTTGGAAGAATTTGGCAGGTCGGTGATAAGCTTACGGTTGGGGTCCACGGCTTTGAAGTAATAGGTATTATCGGCCCGTTGGAACTTCTGTTGTAGAGGTAGTGTAAGTCCCACCAACCAAGTTCAAGGCCCGGTAGCCTATTTGGGGCTATTGTGCCCATAACTACCCTAACGAAAGTGGGGCACGCGGTGCATAGGGTTTAGGTGGCATCTAGAGCACACCTCACGGAAGAAGGGGGTGTAGGGGAGCCTAAGGCCCCCCGAACTATGAATATCGAGGGGGATATGGATCTTGGTGTTATCCACGGCCATGTTCTTTCGGATCCCAGTTGTCTAGCCGGAATTGAACGTCGGAAGGGATCTCGTACTTCCTACGAAACTCTAGAATTTTATCTGGGGTACTTAGGAGAGCCCTATGTCTACCCATTTTTGCTAAGAAAATTAGGGTTTCGAAAGTTGAAACCCAGAAAAATAGAACAGGCACAGAACGACCCACGAAGAAGATGAAACGAAAATGGGAGTCCAGATGATACACTTACGTGGAAGGGATAGGATTAGTGGGACGGTCTCCGACGTGAACGGAGGGGAATTTTCCAAGTGACGGAACGGAGAAAAGGTGTTCAGGCCAAGAAGGCTTGAGCGTCGTTAATGGCGGAAGGGGATTCTTCTCTCTTCTCTGCTCCAGTCGAAAACAAAGTAAACAGAGGAATAAGAAATTTTCGGCTTTAAAAGGGTTTTGGGGGGAAGAATAATGATTACCCCGCCCAAAACCCCATGAAAGTGGGATGTGACACGCGTAAAACGTCAGCAAAATCGTCCTTTGGGATTATCTGAGCCACCAGAGGGTCGCTTCGCATTTAATACGAAGGCTGCACCACTACCCACGTGGAGGGAAAGCGTGCAGAAGAAAGCATCTGGAGTCGTTGGAGCTCGTGGCACGTATTTGAGCAATGCAGTGAATTGAGTGGGGAGCAATTGGAGAGGGTAAAATCTAATTACCCTATTATAAGGTAAGGCACGTGTCTAAGATGACCGCCACGAGAGGGCGATTAGCTCGGCACCACATAGGGAGTTCGTTAGTCCCTATGCCGATCTGGATTGACCATGAATAGGGTCAGGAATCGAATTGAAGTAAATGCATCAGAATGCACTAGCTCGGCGTAAGGCACGCGGGATGCCCCCGATATGGCCGAATTTGTGGGAGCTATGGATATAGTTTGGCAAAAGCGTTACGGAATACATAGTCCAAATTTCGGCGTGATGAACTGAACTATGTACGAGTTACTCCGAGCTACGTGTAAGCTCGGCACCGCCACGAGAAGGGCGGTGAAACATTCCAGAATATTCTATAAGCGGTACCTTACGAGAAAAGGAGCAATCCCGTAAAATAAGGGATTGACATGAACATTCCTAATGTGGATGGGAATAGACCCCATATAGGAATGAATCCTATATGGAAAGAAAGACTACTGCTAGACGAGATCTAGCAATATAAGGAAGCTGTCCCTTGATAGGAAAGTCCTATTGAGAAAAGGATTCCTAAAGAGCATAGGAAATAGTGGCACGAGATGCCTAAAGTGAAGGACATCTACACCTATAAATACAAGGCAATAACCATGACAAAAGGTACGCGGTGAAAATCTACTTTCATACGCATTATAATTTAAGCTCTCAAGTACGTGATACTAACTTAGGCATCGGAGGGCCTTTGCCAACGAGAGGCAAAGGTGCTCTAACCCTTTTTCTGTCTCGCAGATCCAGGGTTGATTCAAGGAAGCACGTGATCCAGGGTTACGCGGATTTATCCTCGTACAGGGGCCACTTGAAAACATATTTTAAAATTAATCAACGGTTCAAATTATTTGTTTGGGATGTGAAAGTAGATACTTTCAAAAGTACTAGAAGACTTCTAGAGTCCAACTCCAATCTAAAGAAGTGTAAAAATTGCCCCTTTGGTGAAATGTTGAGAGTTTTGGGGGTTGGTTTGGAAAGTAAGGAAAGAAAAAGGAAAGGTTTCCCAATTCTGAGATGAATCCCTAGACACACTCGTTAGACCAGATAGAATTTTTGCTCCTGACAAAAAAGAGGAGGAAGAAGGAAGAGTGAGGGGCCGAAGCACTGGTTGGTTGATCTCTCTCTCTCTCTCTCTCTCTCTCTCTCTCTCTCTCTCTCTCTCTCTCTCTCTGTCTCATAGCGGTCCCGACCCACTGTAATTTGGTTTCTCATTCTCATTGCAGAAGCACTCTCGAAGTGTCATTTTTGCTTAAGCTAGCAGTCGCAGTAGCTTTTGAATCCGTTGCGGTAACTACCCACTCTTTCCTTTTGTCTTCTTCTTCTTCTTCTTCTTTGCCGAATATGACTTCTGTATACCCAGGGAGAAATTAAAAAGTTTTTGTTTTTTTATGCAAGGGTCTACTTTCCATTCGGTTTCTGTTGCTGTATAATGTACTATAATGTTTTTTTTCTGTTGCTGTATAAATATCCCTTAACCACTTGGTTGCCAACGGCATTGCTCTAAAGGGAGTAAATAATGGGTCTATTTTTGGGGAGAACATAGTAAAGGGGTCTTTATTTCAATAAGGATATCAACTTTTTTCTTAATGCCAAAATGACAAATCACCTACACATTTCAAAAATGCCCTCACTACCCAATGAAAGGTGCCTAAACCTCCAAACCTAATAAAAGTGCCTAAACCTAAACCCTAGGATACCCTATGAAAGTGCCTAAAACCCTAGGGTATCCTAAGAAAGTATCTAAACTACTAAAACCCTATAATTGGAAAGTGCACCCTAAAACTAAACCCTAGAGTACCCTTTAAAAGTGCCTAAAACACTAGGGTACTGTGGAGCCTACTTTCTCCTATTACTCCTCACGGCGGTGATGAACGACAGAATCACTGCTTGCTCTTGTACAGCACCTGGGCCTGCACACTCGAGCAAACCGTTAGCACCGGACTGGACCGTTGAGTCCAGAACGGTACTCCGACGGTCAAGTAAGTGAAGGACAGAGATGGAAAGCAAAGTAGATTTAGGGTTACAGAGGGTGTTTCGCGCGTACCTCTTGAAGGAGATGGCTTCTACCTTATATAGGCGGACTTCTGGCTTGAGCCCCAAGTTGAGTGTGCTCGACACGTGAGATAACCGCTCGGTGACGTCATGATGATGAGCCCTGGGAAGGCATCTCGAATGCATGCTTCCAATGAAACCTTGACGCGTGTCATAACCGTTCGGCTGACGTCATCCGCCATGATCGCAGTTTGTTGAGGGCACGTGAAACAGTAACTGCCTTGCTGGCTCAGCATAGAGGCCCCCTTGGCCAACATTGCGGATCGGATTTAGGACACTCTTCGGCAGATATCCGAAGCTCTTTGACGAGAATCCTTGTGAGCTTGTTTATTAAGTTATGTACATCAGAGGCTTCGGTTATGATCCGAGACGATGGGCCGAACCCCCGCTTGGCATATTCGCGTACTCCAAACGGTATATCCGAAGAGTCCCTCCATGCCAACCTCTCGGAGATTAACAAAGTGGTGTCTCGTTGTATTGCAGGGTGCTCGGTATTACCGGACCCCCACAGGTACCCTATGAAAATGCCTAAAAAATAAAAACCCTATAATTGGAAAGTGCACCCTAAGTGCCTAAACCCAAGGGTACCCTATGAAAGTGCCTAAAAACTTAGAGTACCCTATGAAAGTGTTAAAACCACTAAAACCCTATAATTTGAAAGTACACCTTAAGTGCCTAAACCCAAGCGTACCCTATGAAAGTGCCTAAAAACTTATGGTATCCTATGAAAGTGTCTAAAACCACTAAAACCCTATAATTGGAAAGTGCACCTAAGTGCCTAAACCAAAAATGCCTAAATCTACTATACCCTACCCCAAAGAGCCTAAAACCCCAAAAATTGAACCCACCCCCAAAATTGAAGAGAGAGAAATTAATTTTGTCACACCGCCAAGATTAAACACGCGTGATGGGTCTGAAGAGAGAGAGTCTGACCTCGGTCCAACATTCAGTTGGGACACGCATGATGGCCATGGGTCATTGTCTGACACGCAGTGACATCACTTTCAACTTCTGTGGGTTAGTCAATAGAAAAGGAAAAACTGACGGGGTACGGCCGACCCTTTTTTTTGTAATTTTTTTTTATCATTAAATGTATTTTTGTCTAATGTTGTCTTTGAGCCCTCAAATATTTCCTATCAATGTATTGGAAACATTAAAATAAGTTAAGTTGGATTAAACATCATTTAAAGCCCCAAACTTAACCTTTAGATCAATTTTCTGATATAACACTTGATAAATATCTCTTTATATGTGTATGTATGTATGTATATATATATATATATATAACAAATCATAGTGGTTTTCAAAAAGACACATTTTGTGTGCATAAATAAAGGCCCTTCATTTTTTGGTTAACGGCTAAGATAGACCATTGCTTTTGAATGGTAATTCTGTAAATAATTTACATTTGGAGGGTTAAGATTAATAAGGGTGCTTAACCATACACCATGGGCCCCACGCCCACTTAAAAAAAAAAAAAAAAAACCAACACTGAAATCCCCAGTTCCCCTTCACCCTATTTCCAGTCGACTTCAAAGGAGAAGATCCAATCAATTCAAACGTAAAAGCCCCAACCCCTATAGCTTTGTTTGGAACTTATGCCTCCTTTGGGTAAAAAACCAGTTTTTGGTTTTTTATTTGTCCTTATTCAATTTTTTTTGCATTCGTTAGTTTTGTATGAAGATTTTGTGGTTTCTGGATTCCTTTCGACGAGACAAATCTAACAACTATAAAATTATGGTCAAACTAGATATTTTTTTGAATAAAGCCAAAATAGGTGGATTATTGGCCAATAATCCACCTATTTTGGCTTTATTCAAAACAAAATTGAGTTTTGACCATAAATTTATACTTGTTAGATTCGTCTCGACGAGGAAAATCTAGAAACCACAAAATCTTGATGTAAAACTAACGAATGCAAAAAAAAATTGAATAAAGACAAAATAGAAAAACTAAAAAACCAAAAACTGATTTTTTACCCAAAGGAGGCCAGGGATAGAAAGGAAAGAGGATAGAAAATTTTCAAAATTTCCTTTCCCTTTTTTGGTTCCTAAAGAAATACTCCATCCATCCATCCTAATTTTTTGGTTCTTCTTTCCATTTTGGAATGTCCTAAAATATTTGTCCCACTTCTAAAAGTATCCATCAAAATTGGGTCACTTTCCAATTTTACCCTTAAAAAGTACTTTTCCCATCTTAATTGGCTAATCTATTATCTTTTAATTTACAACAATTTTTATGATTTTGAAAATTTTGTTTAATAAAACTAATTGATATCTATCAAATAAGATCTATATTGAATATGTTTTGACTTTCATATAATAAATTAGCCTCAAAAATTTGGTCACAGTAATATTGACTGGATTTATGGACAAAATAGAAAAGTCAATACAAAGTTTTCACACACTTTAAAAACCCACTTTCCCAAAAGAGGCCAAGAAATTAGGATGGAGGGAATAGAAGGGAAATTTAAAAGACAAGTATGATTTTCCTTTCAATTTCTTTCTAATTTTTCCTCAAACTTTCCTTCTTAGTATTTTCTCTCCCATTTTCTTTCCAATCCTCAAGTTCCAAACAGAGCCTACGCCGATCGGAAAAGCCTCAACCCTTTCACCTTATTTCCATTGGCACCTCGAAACCCACAAAAGCCACAAACACAACAAACCCTAGAAAGAAACCACTTCATCAAACCCTATGAGACTCCGTTGAATGGGCGCCACCGGACCTTCGTCGACGTCGTGAAGAAATTACCGTCTTCCCATTCTACAGCCCCAGGCCGGCCCGTTACTTCTCCTCCAAGAAGTCACCGACACAGCACATAAAGGCGACAACATATAACAATTTACTTCCCCTTGCATTTGTGAGTATAAAGTTATTTTCAGATTTTGAATTTTTCCTGTGAGTGGTATGAAGCCTTCTTATGTCTCTTTGGTTTTGGTTTTGGGTTTGACTGTTATGCTGATAGAAAATTCAAATGTTTGACCCTCCAGTTGTTTGATCAATTTTTAGTGAAATATTGTAGATAACCGGGGCTTATCTCGCTCATTTATTCCACACACACGCATCCGAATTCACGCTTAATTTGGTTGATATGTGTGTAGTGGTGTTTTTGTTAAGTTACAGGTTAAACAAGGAAAATGAGTGCCTTTGGTGTGCATTAAGATCCGTGCCATGTTACCGAGGGCCACGTGCCCCATGGCATGTCAACACCGGGCCTCAAGAGCGAAGGAATGACGATTCGGCTTAAAGCCCGGGAAGCCAAAAAGTCACAATTTGAGCCAATGCACTAGAAGTCGTTTGCACACTCTCAAAGACTCCTAGTGGAATCCAATAGTAACCAAGCATGCACAAGACCAAGCAACACCTCCCCGAGGGTCACACAACTCATTTTAGTGTTTTGAAGGAAGTCTTGAAACACGAAAGGCCAAGTGAGTAACCAAAGGCATCATCAAACCAATGGTAGATCAATCCAGTGAAGGAGTGGGTTGATCCACTCAAGGCAAAAACATCATCAGTCCCTTTTGGATCGAGCCACTATGGGAATGGATCGATCCACTCCACCCCAAAAGTTCACCAGAGCATAGTGGATCGATCTAGTGCAAAGAGTGGATTGATCCACTCAAGGCCAATTCTGCATTAGCAATAGTGGATCGATCCAGTTTCATAGAAGATCGATCCATTCTACCCCAAATGACCACCAGAGCATTCTGGATTGATCCACTCCCATAGTGGATCGATCCACATTAGTCCGAAAAGCATTTTTCAGCTACTTTTTGGACATTCTATTAATGGAATTTTTTTGGTTAATGTGAGAGTTTTATGAGATATTATGTGGAGAGAGAAATGGGTGGATATATACACTATTCTCTCTCCCTTTGACATTATTACTTACTCTTTCATTTTGCTAGTTAAGTTTTGCTCCTCCATTGGAGGATTTTTAAGCTCTTTCTCTCTCTCTCTCTAGAACTCTCATGTAAGCACTCTTCTCCCATTCATTTGTCGTTTATTAATGTTGTAGCTTGTACTTAGATTGTTCTATCTATCTAATTTATTTTCGCTCTTGTTAAGTTTCTTATTTCCATGTTCCTCTAGTTATTTCCTCTTAAAAATCCTTGTTCTGAACCTTGTTAGTTAATTTCTCAAGTATTAAAGTGTTAGGCAAACTTAGGATCTCCTATAAAAATTAGTTGTTAATGTCATTTGTCATGTTCTTTATTTCCTTTATAAAAATAGTCATGTTTCACTTAGTAATGATCGAGTAGTCGTTATAGGCTCGGTCATGGGGTGATTAACACCCCGTGAATTACGTTCATTTGCTCTCCTCACCATAATGCAAACATTGATTGTTAATCAAAGAGTACAGATTAATTTTATGTATCAAAATTGAGATTTGTTAATCTCTTCGATCACACGTAGTCAAGGGCTTGACCACTTGACACGTGCGATGCGTAGGGTGATGTCAATCAAAATGTTTGTATAAATGAAACAAGAATCCTACTCTTTGAGGAACACCATTTCTAGTCAAACGAGTTTAAATACCAAATCTTTTGTTCAGGGTGGTTTAACAAAGTCCCAGAGCCGGTTATCTTAGAGGAGAACGAATTGGCCTAGGGTATGGGTGTTGTGAACCCCTTGACTTAGCCTTGATTTAATTAGTCTTTTAAATCTTGCGTCATTCACGAAGTTAAGTGAATTCCACCGCCAAACTACAAAGCCAAGTTTGTCGCTTTAAGGCTAAACCATCATTCGCGAATCAATCATCACGCTCCGCGCATTTGGTCTCTGTGGAATTGACCCGGACTTACCGGTATCATGCTACCGCCAACCTAAACCCTACGCTTGGGGAAATCATATTGAAATACAATCCAAGGTTGCAAGCACCACTTCAAAATATGTTCACAATTCATGGAATCCAACACTAGTTTACTTCATACTATAAGAGAGAAATATTGTATAGTAGAAGCTATAGAGAAGAATTTTGTATAGAACATTCCATAACAAAAAAAGGGCATTTCCCGGTATGGGATTCATTTTGTACCTACAATTCAGCTGAAACCCATGTCAGGAAATTTGCTTATTTCAACAACCGTAACAAAATACTTGTAATCTGCATTATGGATAAAAACAAGAGGTTACTATCTCACATTCCTTGGATAGATTTAGAGAAATGCTTCAAAGTAGTTGTGATTTCATCGGCCTTTGCTTTTGCATTCGTGTAGGTCACCAGTGGGCTGCCTTCAGGGACAATATCGTCTTTGAGAAAGCTTCCAACTGTTCTAAGCAGCTCTTCGAAACCTTTCTCCACCACCCTTTTCATGATGATGGTGTTATGGGTTATGGATATCAGTTCTTCTTAATCAGTGTCTCCAGTCTCACCGAGAATAACATACATATTAGCAATGTTTAATCTCCAACGAACAAAAAGGTACCTAATGACACCAGAGGATGACTCGAGTAAAAAATCGAGTAACATAAAACCAAAATATAGGAGTCACTAGACAATTCAATCATTAGGAATTGCTTTGTTATGTCATCACCAATCTGTGAAATAAAGACCGATAATGTTATCATTTACAAAATCCTAAAATGAGATCAATTTGACTAGAACAAAGGATTATGCAAGATTAATTTTGCTTCCACTCCAATACATGAAGAAAAAAGTTGAAAGCACAAGAAACAAGTATGCTGTAGAAACTTGAATATGACCCTCTTCTAATCTCATGTTCCTTAAAAAGCACAGACATTGATGCTCAACACAACATGGGGACGACACAAACAAGCTGATAGACAAAAAAGAAGCAGGACACAATAGTGGGATACCCAAGAATAATGTAAATTTGGAAATGCACCAATTCCTCAACTATAAAGTAGGAGGGACGGGGAGGTATATATTGGACCATGCCTAACGGATCAATAATATTGAAGACCATGCCTAACGGATCAATAAGTTGCCTCAAGTACTCTTTACCCCTCTTTGGCAACTCTTGAACAAGATTGGGTACCAAGGCAATACAAACCTGAACATCTAGAGCAAACTCGGGAGGCAACACTTCTGAACCCTCTTTAATCAACAATTCATCAATTTGTGGAGTGTCTAAATCATTCTCATAAGGTTGTACGTCATCTTCAATTTCGAAGTTACACTCATCAATCTTCATGTCATAACTCTCGTCTAAGACTTGCTCACTATCTTCTAAAAAATTGCAAGGCTCATGCATCGAAAGGCTAGGCATTTTTTGTTCTTCATGACTACCACCGATGTCTTCAAGTCCTTCTACTTCATTGTTACCATCAATGTCCTCATTTGAACACTCATCATAAACGGGAAGGTCTTCATAATCACCTCCAAAGAAAGAAACATCTTCAAATCCATCTTCAAACTCCTCTAACTCTTCTCTTGGAAACTCATCAAAGATCGGAGCACTAATATATCCATACTCTTCATTGTAACATGATTTTCTTTCTCTTGGAAACTCATCAAAGATCGGAACACTACCATACTCATCTTCAATCTTAAATACACAATCAACTTCAAGTTCTTCACTTGGATATTCGTCAAACATGGAAACATTCTTATACTTGTAATCATCATCACAACATGATTCTCTCACCTCCTTAACAAAAAGAGAATTAAGAACACGCTCACAAACTTTTTCACCAACTTACAACTCAAGAATTGGTTCTCCCCATACTTGAAGCATTCGAATATTCCACTAGGTGATGGGTTTTTAGCCTTCAAGGTATCGATTAAAGGTTGATTCTCCGTTAGGACAACCCCTAAGGACTTCTTCTTACCAAAACTAGTCAAAGAATAGGCATTGGGATTATGATGGAAAGGGAAGAATTCCTCCTTGAGCTTCTTCTTCATCTTATCACAATTTCTAATCCTTTCTTTGCCTCTCCTTGTCGACATCCTTTCTTTGCCTCTCATTGTCGACTAACTTTGAGTTGTGTCCACCAATTCGAAGCTCTCCCTTTAAGGCAACTAGATACCAATTCCACCTTCGTTTCATCGGTAACATGATAATACTCGAAAATACTCTCAATAGAGTTCAACCAATCAACGAATTCCGATGGACTCCCACAAAACTTGGGAAGTTCATTATCACCCAACTTTGTTTTACACCAATGCAGAGCTAACAAAGAATCCCCAAATTGAATTTGAGAATTCTTAACATAATCACTATCTTTGGTTGGAGGTTGTAAGTTACGCACTCCTCTAATCAAAGAAGTAAATTGTGTACTCAACTCTTCGATCTCATAATTTCGGTTGCTAAACTCAATATCTTCACCTTTATTCACCAAGAATCATTTATCTCTACCTCGAGCTCCTCTACAAGCAATTACAACACCAAAATCAACTCCAAAAAAACAATTCTACCCCAGTCAAGTAAACTCAATCGATTGGGACCTCAAACTTCAAGAAATCACCAATAACAACTCTAAATACCAACCAAATCGCAACAAACACCAATAAATCGAAACAAACCTAAGTAAATCGAAACAAACCTAGGCAAAATCACGAAACCCAAACAAATAGTAGTAAAACACACTGAAATCGAACCTGAAACTATACTGTAGAGGAGTAAAATCACTGTAACGAACTTGAAATCAGTCCAACAGTCAGATTCAAGCACTGAAATAGAGTTTTGAAGACCCCATCACTTGATTCGAAAATACACTTGCTTCTCACCCAAAAATTTTCTAGGTCACCAAAAGTTTCAAGGGATAATGGTTTGTTCATCTTGGTTTTGAAAATTAACATGATCTGAACATTGCAGTCTCAATCGTACAAAAACTACGTACCCACGTAAAATTACAGAAATGACTTGTGAACATAGCTTTTGAGTCTAAAAAAGAAGGTTAAATGGGACATGGTTTTGACCATGATAAGAGATTATGATTACTTGATGGTTTTTATTCTTTGCACATGGTATTGTTCAGGGACAACCAAGGTTAAGAACCTTCATAACAAGCTAGGAGCATTGTCAATGAAGCTAACCAAAGAAGATTTGAAAGAAATTTCTGATGCAGTCCCCATTGATGAAGTGGCCGGTGTAAAAGACCGGATGACTTTGAACAATACTCTTGGAAGTTCACAAATACGCCAGGAAAATATTGAGTAAAGCTGCTGATCAGTGGAGCTCGTATTTATGTACCATCTCATGGCTTCTGCTTTCGGACATGATACTTATTGCTCATAATTTATAGAGCTACTATAAAAGGATGACAGGCTATTGTTTGAATAATGTTGCAAGGACCAAGTTTCGGAGTTCTTTGTTTTGACAATTCCATTTGACAAAACACACATTTACATCGAGTTTGAATTTTATTTTTTAGAGTGTTTGTTTAGGCGTGGAAATGAATTATCTCTTTATGTAATGGTTGAGAGTTCGATAGTATGTATTTTAGTGGTGAGTTGAGTAGGTTATTTTACTAGTTCAAAAGTTGCTCAAGACTTGCTCGAGCAACATGTCCAGCAACTCTTCTGCCAAGAATAACTCTAGGACTTGCTCGAGCAACCTGTCGAGCAAGTTGGGAGTGGATTGCTTCTATAAATATCGATGTGCTAGGGTTTTTTCATTATCTCTCATAACCTATAGCAGCCGCACACTTTTTGGAAGAAGAGAGAGAGAAGTTTCTTCATCTTTTGAGTGATTATAACCGCACTTTTTGGAAGAAGAGAGAGAGAGAAGTTTCTTCATCTTTCAAGTGATTATAACCTTGGAGTCTCAACACAAACGAACAATTGTACAACTACATGTTCATCTCCAAGAAGTTCTCTACAATCTAGAAGTGATTTCTAGGGAACACTTTTGGTAGGACTCCGAAAGTATCCAAGGAAGGCTTGTGCGATTCAAGGCGTTAGCGATCAATATTACTCGGTGCAGTGCACGTGTGACTTAGCAGGTGATACTTAGAACTTTGTGAGGATTTACATCGTTTGGATAGGTATACCCCCAATTATTGGGGACTAAATGGGTTATGTTATTGTTTTGTGGATATGTATATCTGTAACTGCACGATGACTATAGTGGTTTTGATTCCTTCTTGTGGTTTTTTACCCATTTAGGGTTTTTCACGTATATCTCTGTGTTGTGGGATTTGTCTGCTTGCATGAATTTCTGCTGGTAGTATTAACTAGTGATTCACATTCATACTGTTAGGGTTTTTACAGATATTTAGGGAACCTTAATTTTTCATTCGGTATCAGAGGGAGTTGCTCCTTCCGTTAGGATTTATTTTCTAGAGCAGATCCATCATGATTATGAATATGAATCACGTGTCTAGAAATTTGCTTATACTTGATGCTGCTAATTTTGATTACTGGAAATCTAGAATAAAGGCTATAATGAGATCTGCAAGTGAAGAAATTTGGGATTAATGTATTGAAGGGTAGACTAGACCCACGAAAATAGTAGAGGACAAACAAGTTCAAAAATCCCAATTTGAGTTATTAGTCGCTGAAAAAGCATTACTTCAGGCTAATAATCGTGCACTTAATATTTTATTTTCTGCTGTTGATTACTGAGCACAGGAAAATAGCTAACTGCAAAATTGCAAAAGAGGCATGGGACATTCTGGTTATGTGTCACGAGGGGACTGATGTGGTTAAGCAATCTAAGCTGCAAAGGCTTACTACGGAGTTTGAGATTATCAGAATGCAGGAGGAAGAGACCTTCAATCAATTTTACTCCAAGCTTATTGCCATCGTCAATAGCTGTGAGAACTTGGGTGAGCCAATTCCTTCCTTTCGTATTATTAAAAAAAAAATTATGTTCTTTACCTCCTAGATTTAAAACTCAAGTCACTATGCTGGAGGGTAAGAGAAAATTAAAAGAAAAATCTACACAAGAAATAGTTGGGATTCTCCAAACTTATGGGGCTGACATATTGCAATCTCCGTTCAACCTAAAGTAAAACATTCTGAGACTTCTATTGCTTTAAAAAATACTCAGAAAAATAAGAAAGGTTCAGATAGTGATAGCGATGTCGATTTTGAGGAGATGAAAGCTTTTTTCAAAGGTTTAAAAAATACTATGAAAAAGAAAAATGATAAAAGAAAAGGTGAGTTTTCTAACAAAATTAAAAAGGAGGGAAAAAAGACCACCTGAGGGACGACAGTGTTTTAAGTGTCATGGCTTTGGTCATTATGCCCAAGAATGTGCTAATAAAAAGAAAAAGAAGGGTTTTGTTGCTCAAACGTGAGATGATAGCGATTCTGATGCATCGAATGAAGAAGAAGGTGATGAAGAAAATAATGATAAAAACTTTTTGGCTTTTGGAGTTTCCTTAAACACATAGTGTCTTTCTAAATCTAGTGGTTCTGAGACTGATAATAGCGAGCCGGAAAGCTGTAATGATTTAGATGAGGCCAGAGAGGAGTATAACAAACTCCGTGCTTTTGTAAAAAAAGTGATGAGGGTTAATGATAAACTTTCTGATAAGGTCAAGAATTTAGAGAATATTCTGAATGAACACACTCAAGAGAGCGATGAGAGAAATAAAAAAATTGAGCTCTTTCTTGAGAAAAACAAGACCTTGACTAATGCGAAGTCTAAGGAAAAATTAGAAGATGATACAAAGATTGGGATCCAAGTGTTGAATCATATTCTTTCCATCCAACGGCATCCTAGGGATCGTTCAGGGTTTGGTTATCGTGCGACATCTTCAACTTTGCCAATTAGGAAAAAAGAGAACAATCGTAAAGGTAAGAAGAAGAATGTTAATGGCATGAAGAATAGGCCCAATTCTCCCACGCCAAAGAAGCAAACGACAACAGTGGTAAATGAACATCCCAAACGCAAGGAGGTACAAACTAAAGTTTTTTTTTTGGTACAGAGGAAAACAAGAGAAAACTACATCCTTTTGAAAGCCACACCCCTCATGTCGGCTTCGAGAAGGGGAATGATGGTCTCCGGTGGCGAAATGTGAGAGACCCACTTATCCCCTTGTTCCACTCCCAGGTTGGCTAGCTTATCGGCTACCTTGTTGCCTTCACAGTAAATGTGTTTCAGAGTACATCTTGTGCTTTTCATCAGGGCTTTGCATTCCTTGATTAAGACTAGGTGGGGTGAATGGTCTGGCACCTCTTCACTAACGAGAGCAATGGCAGATGTGGAGTCAGATTCTATCTCTAAGCCATCCATGCCTTGACTTTGAACCAATTCTAAACCCCTGAAGATGCCCCAAAGTTCAGCCTCAAGGCTGGTGCAATCGTCCAGCCTTCCATAAAAGCCAAGAATCCAATAGCCTCTCTCGTCTCTGATTACACCACCATAACCGGCTGGGCCTGGGTTTCCCTTGCTACTTCCATCCGTGTTCAACATCAGCTTTCCAGCACCTGGAAAATTCCATGCAATCAGTCTCACACGTTTAACATTGGAGGAAAATCTAGCTGTGTGCAAAGAAATAATTTCAGCCGTGAGTTTCAAGCTATTCGTGTAAGCTGTCATGGGGTTAGGTGTGGTGTCATGAAAAACCATATTGTTCCTCATAATCCAGATGTTCCATAAAATAGTAAGAACTAAAACAGAGTTAAGAAGACCCCCAGGTTTCCTTTTGTGCTGTTTGATATTAGTCTTTAGCCAAGTCTTCCACTCTTCTAGAAATCCAAATTGGACAACACACGGATATTGGGAAGTCTACTCCAAATGTTAGCGCTAGAAGGGCAAGTAAAAAACAGATGGATAAGATCCTCAGCCACCGTGCCACATCTCGGACACAAGTCATCAGCCGTTAGCCCTCTAAGCTTATGGTGTTGGTTTGTGAGAATCTTTCCATGCATGCATGTCCATAGAAATCCCTGAAGTTTCGCTGGCACTTTGAGATGCCAAATCCAATCCCAATTCTCATTAATATCAGGAAGATGGGCCAGTTGAGAATAGGCGGATTTAACAGAGAAATCACCATTGCTAGTCAACACCCAACAAGGGGCATCCTCAACCACCGCTCTCCTAGGTAGCAAAGAGTTAGTAACCGCCCCAATATTGGGAGCTCCCAAAATATCTGACAGGAGGGAGGTGTCCCAGGTATTGTCAGTGGTAATAAACTCCTTGACCTTGACATCCTCCATATTAGACACCAAACCTTGACTAGCAAGACTGGTGTCGCCACACCACCAGTCGTGCCAAAAGGAAACATCATTCCCGTTGCCAACAATCCATTTGATGTTTTTAACAGTGAAATCCCTGACTTTAATCATACTTCGCCAAGTATGGGACGCTTTTTTATTAGAAGGCCAGCTTTTGAAAGTATGATTCTTGAGATATTTGCTTTTGAGCACTTGAATCCATAACGGTTTTTTCTCAGAGGTGACACGCCAACCCAATTTAGCCAAGAGAGCCAAATTAGTAGGACCAGCTTTCCTAATGCCAAGACCCCCCAATTTTTTGGGTCTACACACGGTGTGCCAATTAACCAAGTGAACCTTCTTTTTCTCAGCTTTATCACCCCAAAGAAAATTTCTATTGATTTTGTCAATTTGATTGGTAATAGAAGTAGGGAGAGAAGTAGTTTGCATAGTGTAATTGGGAATGGTAGAGGTGACCGATTGGACAAGAGTGGCACGACCCATAAGATTATTAATAATGCTAAGTCTCAAGTGTTTACTCTTGTCGTTAAATTTGTTCCTACTTGTCATTATTGCGGTATGATTGGCCATATTAGACCACACTATAGGAAGATGCATGAATCAAACACTTCACATGATGTAAGGACCAAGTTTCGGAGTTCTTTGTTTTGACAATTCCGTTTGACAAAACACACATTTACATCGAGTTGTAATTTTATTTTTTAGAGTGTCTGTTTAGTTGTGGAAATGAATCATCTCTTTATGTAATGGTTGAGAGTGCGATAGTATGTATTTTAGTGGTGAGTTGAGTAGGTTATTTTACTAGTTTAGAAGTTGGTCAAGACTTGCTCGAGCAATATGTCCAGCAACTCTTCTGCCAAGAATAACTCTAAGACTTGCTCGAGCAACCTGTCGAGCAAGTTGAGAGTGGATTGCTTCTATAAATATTGATGTGCTAGGGTTTTTTCATTATCTCTCATTACCTATAGCAGCCGCACTTTTTGGAAGAAGAGACAGAGAAGTTTCTTCATCTTTTGAGTGATTATAACCTTGGAGTCTCAACACAAACGGACAATCGTACAACTACATGTTCATCTCCAAGAATTTCTCTACAATTTCGAAGTGATTTCTAGGGAATACTTTTGGTGGGACTCCGAAAGTATCCAAGGAAAGCTTGTGCGATTCAAGGCGTATCACTGGGTGCGGTGTACGTGTGATTTAACATGTGATACTTAGAACTTTGTGAGAATTTACATCGTTTGGATAGGTATATCTGTAACTGCACAATGAGTATAGTGATTTTGATTCTTTCCCGTGGTTTTTTACCCATTTAGGATTTTTCACGTATATCTGTGTTGTGGGATTTAACTGCTTGTGTGAATTTCTGCTGGTAGTATTGACTTGTGATTCATATTCATACTGTTAGGGTTTTTACAATTTTTTAGGGAACCTTGATTTTCCAAATGTGTTCATATCTTCGTGTGAGTTTTTCAACTTCTTCTTAGAACCGATACAGTGTATCTATCTCAACTAGGACCAGAGGGCTGGTTTCTGTTAGGTACAGATATACAGTATTACCTTTTTCATAAGTGAGGTGGATCCTACAGTAACAGTAGGTTTTGCAGGTGGAGAGAGCCTCCTCTTGTATGAAGAGTGCCTTAGGAATTTGTGTCCAGTAGATCTGTGTTATAGGTGGAGATTTCGGCGGAAGAAGATAGCTAGATGGTTGCAATGAATGCTTGTGTATGTTGTTGTTTTCATCCCCGTCCGTTGGGAAATATAAACTTAGTTGACTTGCCCAAGATGATACATGGTTTTTTGAACATTTTTCGATCTAAGAGTATTTTGACTTACACAAGTTCAAGAAGTGACTTGCACTGTAAATCTAATCGACTTGGCCAGTTATGATACGTAATCATATGGGTAACCCAATCATTTTTATGTGAATGCCAAGCGCTCTTTAGGTACAAAGCATGTCATTGCACAAAAGAGAATGTGCAAGTCATCTGTGGGCACAGAGCAACTACTACATGTGCAGGGACCAAGTCAATTCAGATTACAGAGCAAAGCACAAACAAGTACATGAAAAGGGCCAAATATAATCAAGTAAGAGCATCTCCAATACCCTGCCATAACTCCTGCCATTCTCTTTTTTGGCACCTCTTTATTGTGCCATTATCGCCACCTAAACAAAATGGGTGAAAGTAATTCTCGAAGATAGTTTTTCGTGTTATCGTGTCTTGTCATGTTCGTGTTTCATCGAAAGTTCATACCCATTCTTCTTCCAGGTGTTATATTTGATTCAATTTCGCCCGAGTATGATTGTAACAGGGTCATTCATGATATCCCCAGGTGTAACAGAGAGTCATTCGTATCGTGGAGTACTTCCATCTCCATCTGATTCGTGTCTCAGCTTATTTCTACCCCCTTCGACACTGACTCTATTTAACGTCCACCATTCGGTTGATACTGTACTTGAGATGATCAATTAATGGTTCAAAAGAAAAAACTGCGCTTTGATAGTCGGCCCTTTCGGGAGCTCAACCATCCCATTCAATGATATTACAAGTGCGTTTGAGAGCTTATTCTATTTTGTATTTTGCATCTTGCCTTGTAAATTTTGGATTTTGAATCATGCTAAGAATGAATTAGTTGGTTTTGGAAAATATGTGCAATATAAATTTTGCGATAGAGTAATGTTTGATAAAATACATCGTGAAAAATATATTATGAGTTTTTTTTTTTGTGTTTGTGTTTGTGTTTGTGTTTGTTTGCAATACAATGAGTTGTTGATTGATCATGTTGCCCTTGATTTGTAGGTAATCTTTTTGAACCAGATATCCATTAACTCAGAAAAAGCCCTAAAGGGCTACAAATGCCAAATCAGAGCCCTCCCCATTGGGGCAAAACCACAACGGATTAAACGGATTATTCATGTGATTTTGAACAGTAAGCATTGAGTACAGATGATGAAAATGGTACAAATAGGAGCTCCACAGATGGGAGACTCTCATGCCGGAGCAGATCCCTCGCAGGGGAGAACACTAAAACACATAAAAACAAAGCAACAAATAAACCTCCAGAATTTGAGATCCAACCTCCATTACCACCGTGCCTCAAACCCTTCAATCGCCGCTTTCCACAAAAGATGGCCACTGTGAAACCCAAGTCCGCCACAAGCCACAGACTCGTGGCCAATGATCTTGAAAAGATCTCTGCCCTCTCAACACAGAGAACAGCAGTGGGCGTCTTAGAGACAAGCTGCAACGGACGGAGGAAGAACGACCATAGAAAAAGGAGAGAGGAGAGGGGAGTGTAGGTCCTGGAGTGCTTTAAAGAGAGGATCAGAATCCGCCCCGGCTGCCATTTGTAGGTCATCTGCCATGCATCATCACAAGCCACAAAAAATCTGGTAACTTCGAGGAATATTAGGTTCCCAAATTAAGGTCTTCATGATTAGAAATCAGCCGATGCATGATAAAACTTTACCTTAGAAAGAAATTTAGTTAAAAACATAAGATAGCATCGCAAAGGTTACAGATTCAATTATAGCAACTTTTTTAAGCGAGTGTCTGGTGCAGCTTACTAGGAAATGAAAAATAGAATAAAGTCCCTGAGTTGCAAACTGGTTTACATGTACACATTAGAAATAACTTACGAGTCAGGACAGCGAAATTGCGCTTGAATGGAAATTTTGATTTGCCGATCCCAATTGATTGGGACATAAGGCTTGGTTTGGTTAGGTAAATTAGCAAATCAAATCATATGCCAACTAAACAAAACCATCTTTATAATCTGAACCAACTAAACAGAAGAAAAGAAAACAATTCTGCTTCAAGAAATTGAGCATTTAAAACTACAGGTGAATAGAATACAAAATTTGACTGACAGGTAAACAAAATTTGTGGGTGGATCTCACAATATTCATGCGCTGCTTGACTGCTGCTCCTCCATTATTTTTTCTTTGACTTCTTAAATGATTTTCCTCTCGAATATCTCTCAACATCTTCCTCACCCTCATCTCCCCCTCTTTTCTTCTTCTTGCCGCTTGTTTCTTTGATTTTCTACGAAATTTGGAAAAAGAAGAAAAGAAATTAAAAGAAGAGGTTAATACATATAAAAACATTTCACAAGGACATAGTAACAAGGAACAATTAATAAGTTACAACATATTTCTTCCAGAATGTTAATAAAGTCAAAACAACTACTATACACTATCGATTAAAAAAAAACTACTATACACTAAAAAATGCAATAGGGAACGATAAAGGGCTTCTGGGAAAAATGGGAAAGAAGAAATTTAACGACCTAGGGACCTTTGCTCTAGTGACTGACAACAGTTTTCCTGCGATTGATTAACTGCTGCAGAGAGTAATTATATATTCCATTAGTGACGACTAATGTGTACATAAAACTTAAAATAATTGACAGACGCATCCATCTGCAGTAGTACCTATAGAAACAATTAGGCACACATATACCGCTCTCAAGGTACTTCAACTCTTTCAGAGGCTTCCACGTACTTGCTCAGTGCATTGGTGACAGAATCCAGCAACAAGCACTCCTTTATGATTATTCAGGAAACTAACCCATCTGTCCTTGCATTTCTGTTGCTAACTTGGGTCTACCATCACTCGAATTGGCTTTGACTATCTAATTCGGGATTCCAGCAGATTTCAGCTTCCACATAACCTTTCAGAGATGCTTTTGCAAGATGGCCAAACCACCTGCATTGGTGGCACTTCTGAGGCTTCCATATATTCTTCCCCCATTTTTAATCACCTCTTCATCACTGAAGTTGCTCCAACTTCTCCTGTGACTCCTAGGAGCTCTTCCATCTTCCCCAAGATGATGCATAGCTCTTCCTACGCTTATAAAAGATCACTGCTGCTTTTCCAGTTGAAAAGATGTCATTGCTTACTACGAAAAGGTGAATTATCAAGGGTGGGTGGGTAAGGCATCCGTGCTCAACCAAGCACGGGTCCAAGATATTGCCGGGCCAAAACCCACTTACTCCTAAAGGGTTTATCCCGGCACAAGTACTAAGTCTAATAATTAGACCAAATAAGGTTCAGAAAGCTGAAAAATCTACAAAGTGGACATTAAGTCTTTCTACTGGATACAAACTTCTTAAAAAAGGTCTGTCTTCATTTTTCTATTTTCTCCTCAATTATTACAGCATTTGATGACAGTGCATCTGGGCTGGGGCAGGCCGGTGACCGGGTGAAATTGGTGTCCCTATATGATTGGTCCGGATTGGTTATCCCCTCTTTGTTACTCACTCCCATCGACAAAATCAGACAATTTGACAAGTTACAATGGCCAACTTCAGCATGCATGTCTGTACCAATAAGTCAAAGGGGTATTCAAAACAGAGAGAGATGCTATTTGGGCATTCCTTTGAATCAAGAATCACAAGTTATCTGGAAACTATTATGGCGGATCAGAACAATGCCATTGTAATTTTGCACAATTTTCAACTAGCATGATTAGTTCGCCGATGGAACTAATAAATCACCAATGCATGAAATCCAACTGCCTGGGTTCTGGCTTCAACCTTAAGTCCCGTTTTATCACTCAAACTCCTACATATAAAATTAGTTACAAGGCAGAATGAATGTCATGGAACACAAAACCAATGAGAGAACATTACAATGCAACCAAAGCTAGTAAAAGGCCACATGAGACAATGTTCAATAAAACTTAATCAATTGCGTAGACAAAAACAATGCAATCACTCGCTAGGTCCCAAATCCCAATTGATACAACAGGTGTTCTAAGTTCAGGTCATTAATTGGTAGACACCCACAGATACAAATAGAAAAGCTAAGAACTTACCATTTCAGATATTCTTCTGGCCTCTGAGACACGCTCCAACAGCAGCAGAACTTCTTCTTCCTGAGCTGGAAACTTCGGTAGCTTTTTCCCTGAAAGACGAACACAATGCTAATCTTAAGAAGACTTGCCCATGGATTAACAGCTAGGGTTGTCCCACAAAAAAAAAAAAAAAGATTTTTCCGTAAAACAGTCCACAGGAGGGAGATGTATGGTTTCGACCAGTTTTATTGTAGAGCAGTTTGGTCCTGGTTCACAAAATAGAAAACCGAAGGCATTTGATTCGATTTATGGTTTTGACCTCATCAATCCATGATTATATTTGACAAGTGGAAGAAGAATCAAATTGGACCAAAGGTTACAATTTCAGGTTAGTGATGATAGGAATAGCCTTATAAACCGAAATGCATTCTACAATGTAGTTTCATGGTTTCTTCATCTGAACCATGAACACCCCCATAATAAGAACTGTGACGCTCGTTGCCTACCAATAAGATTCTCTATCAGCAAATACCACTCGAACTCGTACTGACTGACTATTGAGATTGCAACACCAGTTCGCCCTGCCCGAGCAGTTCTTCCAACTCGATGTATGTAATCCTACAGGACATTTCATAAATGGCAACAATAAGAATCAGCAGATTAAGGGAGGATAACAAGTTTCTTCCCCAAATCACTATGAGTGGTAATTGTAGTTTCCTCCACGGGAACTGGGGAGGTGCTATGCAGCCCTGTGCTGTGCTGTGCAGTCTATTTCGGCGCCACATCAGCACTGTTTTGACAATCGGAGACGTCCACTGTGTAGAGCTCGTCAAGTACTATTGATTTTCCAAAAATCAACCCGATCGGATATCATTAAGTGCTTTGTCAGAACACAAATAAGTTGAGAAAATTTAGAACCCATGTCTTGAAACACTGAATGAAAACCATTGAAACCATTTTTTCAACTTAATTGTGTTCCAATGAGGCATTTAACGATATTCGATTGAGTTGATTTTTTGTACACTTATAGTACTCGACGAGCTCTATGCGGCGGACGTCTCCAATCGTTGGAATAGTGCTGGAGTAGCGCCGAAATGGGCCCGCACAACATGCTGCGCAGCACCCCCCTGTTTCCTCCACAACACATTAATTGTCACAATGTCTAGGCACACTTGTGACTAATAAGAAGTTTTGAAGAATCAACACGAAAATAATCAAACAAGTATGGAGAAAAATGGCAAATGTTTGATATACACAACGTAGGAGCACTAGAAATAAATTCAAAAAATACAAACAAGTGAACAAGCCTAAGACAAAGAGACCACATATTCCAACCTCAAACAAATAGAAAACATACCATAAAATTATACTCCCTCCATCCCAATTTATTGCTCTCTTTTAGGGATTCCAACTACTAAGGGGAATAATCATTACACTTGTCATACTTTTTCTTTCCTTCTTTTACCCTTCAAAAAGTCATCATTGCATGTACTTACTCAAAGAAATGGTAAAAATGGAATTTCATACCTAATGCCCCTTCATTTAAATTGGGACAACAAATTTAGGACAACAAAAAGTGGTGTTTGGGACCAAAGATTGGGGATGGAGGGAGTAAAACCCATGTATTAGTTAAAAGTAGAAATAATCAACAACTTTGATGAGTAATTGAAACAATGCACCCAAATGAAAACACAAGAAGGAACAGAAACTTTCCACCAAAACAGATCAATGTTCCATCAGGTCAAACCTACTTTTTTGTAATGAACTCTAGATTGTGTATGGTGATTAAGCATATTACATAGTACTTGCTAGGAAAAAAAAGATTGTTCTTTGGTGGAGAAGCGCCTAGTGAATGTATACTGCATAATTAAATGAGCCCACACCGAAACTACAGCGGAAACAACAAAAGACTCCAGATGTAAATAGCTGGTATGAGAGATCATATGCATAATTTTAAGCACAAAGTACTAATGAAGCCAAACCTTCGAATTTGAGGGGATATCATAATTGATGACCAAATCAACATTTGGAATATCAAGCCCTCTACTGGCCACATCAGTGCACACAAGGATATTACACTCCCCAGCTTTGAACTTGTTTAAGGCTCCGAGTCTTTTGGCCTGCCATGAATGAAACAAGGTGAGGTCATACTGGGAACAATAAGACGCGATAAAAAAAAGACCGCGACTGTTAAAAACAAAGCCAAACAATCATTTGCAGCCAACCAGTACAAAACATCCATATATGTACCTGGCTCATTTGACCGTTAATTTGTATGGCTCTTAAACCAAGGTTTCGAAGTACTAGAGCCAAAACATTTGTTGAATCACATGTTCGAGTAAAAACCATTGATGTACTTCCAGACATCTCAGTCAGGAGATATACGAGATAGCAATCCTGTGGCCAACAGCAGAGATGAATTCAGAACTACAAAAGTGCAATAATGACAGGTAATCACAGAGGCAAACCTTGCTTCAGCTATGTGAATTGTGGCCTGTTCTTGGTACTCAAGCAACAGACTAACATGTTCCTCCCACAGACATAAGGTGAATACATAGTTTCACAATCATTATACCAATATGAACACAAGAAGTTTAAAGGTAGGAAACAATCACTCCTGTTTTTAAAATTCTTTTGGGTTGGGGATCGGGAGAGAGAACAGAAATGAGATCTGCTCTCTCGTAATAACCTCAGCAGTATAAACGCAAGCCTCAACCATTGCATAAAAATAGATTCAACTATTTAAGCATTTTCATTTCCACATCGGCCGGATCAAATTTACTAAGACATTGATATCTGCTCTTTGACCAACAGTTTCACGGAAAACCTAAACAACCCTACTTCTGTAGGATAAAATAAAACAAATGGATTCACACTTTTCCCCCCACATTTTGCTTGATTTTGCAGACTGTCACTCTTTCTACATCCAAAATAAATGCTGTAGACAAAGCAATGCTTTGGCATTCATTCTCAAAATCTTCAAAAAGATTAAACACGACAGACAAGACTAAATGCTATAGGAGGAAACCTTGTGCTTTGAAGGCACGAGAAGATACTGTTGCTTTAGGGTATCAACCGTGGAATATTTAGATGAAGCCTCAACCTGGAAGGGGAAGGAATTAAAACTTGGCGTTAGTCACAAAGCAATTAAGAAAATTATATACGATGCACTGATAGATGGTAATTTAGAATACCTTCACAGGATTCCTCAGACAAGCCCTCTGGAGCTTCCGCACCTGCGTCAAACACGAAGAACTGTCATTTCAGCCCTTCCACAACTCTTTCTCCTAACTTGCAAGTTTTCAAACATATTTTTGAATCATCAAATATGTTAACCATGGTTCCTATAAAATAACACTACACTACTAAAGTACCCTTCCACGCTTCCATCTCCTCATAATAGAAGTACCAAATGCGGAAAAAAATGCAAAAGCAGACCATTTGTTTAATAATTGCTGTAGAAACAACATTACTCCAACTTCCTTCCACTTTCCGAATTAAACTAGAAATAATTGAATTTACAGTAACGAGCCTTCATTCCCCATCGGACTTGACAGCTATTCTTCAGAATAATAATTAATTTCTAGTTTTATAAATATAGTTTTGGTGCATAGAAGACAAGCAATCAGTAGAGAATGAACAGTGACGAACACACATCATAAAACATCCATCCAATCTTCAAAATCCTGCTTTTGGACTCCCCACATTCAATTTTATTGGTTTATTTGTCAGCAAAAATGCAGCAAGGATGATGAATAGAAGGCGTGTTTCCCTACTTGGTCAAGCAGCCTCCATGATTTCGTCCAAATAAGACAAGTTAACCGAATGGTCAAAGCATGGGGCTTTCTTGAACTTCATAATATTATTTTCCTTTTTATGTAAGCAAAGCCGAGCATCTTAATACCATGAGAATGGCATGAAATTTCACCTCAGTGGAGGTAAGGCCATAGGAACCTATTGTCCATAGTCACTCGTAGGTTTAAGCTTTGAGGGTTCAACATCTCTCCTTAAGCCTAAATGAGTTCTGAAAACAGGGTTATCCTTAAAAATTGTCAGGAGAACCTGAACGATTGACTTTTTTTGTTTTCATAGTCAGGAGGACATGAACGATTGAATCTTACTGTTTTCATATAATGAAAACAGCCGCAATCTAATTTACCATAAGCTACGTGGTAATAACTAAGTTTAATTCAGGTACATATTCAACATCATGAATCACTTCTCAAAGGTAGCCTAACCTGTAGCAGAGATAAGAGGTGGGAATGAGAAACACAACCTTGAGAAATGGTAATCATGCGTTTCAAGGAATTCATAAAGTCAAATGGGAGATTATGTCCAGATAACAAAGCATCGAATACCCTTAAGGTAACTCTCCATTTTTCTGGAAATCACACTTTCAAAAGCATATTCCCAAAACAAGTACTCTGAGTTTCGCTCTACAGTAACAAAGGGATGATAACTCGAATAAAACCACGACAAGTTTTGAATTGCATCTGATGAAGAGTCAGAGCAACCAATAGGAAGACAAAAGAACCGTACATAAGATACTTAACTGCAATTTATGGATGCAGTTAGCAACTATCAACATTCTTATTCAACCAAGTAGACAAATGATGGAGCAACCAGTTAGAAAAATAACAGGCATATGCTCAAACATTTACCTTTTTTGTCATAGTAGCAGAAAATAAATATGTTTTCCGCTCGCGAGGAATAGATTCCAAAATATTATCAATTGCTTTCTCGAAATCCTCATTCAGCAACCTATCTGCTTCATCTAATACCTGTCAAACATACAATGAACCACATAGTGAAGAATAAGTGCAGCTCACTTCCTAGGCAAACGGGATTGTCCATCAAGCCAAACATTATCAGTATATGCAACCTTTCTGGGCATATTATCAGCATTTGACACTTTTCCCGATTATCCAGGCACAGACATTCATGTCGGTAGGTAAGTCACCAATTCCACACTTAAATAGACCACATAATACGAATCAAGTGGAACACTTTTTTTTTTTTTTTCTGGCAAAGCTAATCAAGCAGAACAGTTAAAGCAAATATATAATTCTTATTGACTTCAAGTACAACTCTTTTTTTTTTTATAACATGAGTTCAAGTACAACTTGAGACATCGTGAAATTAAGAAATGGCTGCAATGTTCAATACCCTCCTCTAACATAGACATTGTGAATATATATTCAACATATATTTAGTTCTAATTAGGGTTTCTATTTAGTGCTTTGTGTTTATATTATTTTCTATTGTTCCTAAGGGTGGTTTTATCAGAGTGCTAAGTGCTAACTAGGGTTTCTTAGAGCATCCCCAATGGCATACTCAAAAAGAAATATATTCAAATTTTGGCATTTGGATAAAAACTCAAAGTTAGCAACATTTTTTATAAATACTCAAATTTTGGCATTTTGAACACTCCAAAGTACCAACATTTTCCCAATAATCAAACTTGGATACTCAAAACTACCAACATTTTCCTTTCTTTTGATTATGGACAAAAATGAACCATTTTCGAGCATCACATTGCTAACTTTAGAAACCCATTAAATGAATACTCAAAAGGTGAAGCGGCAAGTGGCAACATTTGAGTATGCCATTGGTGATGCTCTTAGCCTTTTTCTTTTAGGCTTTGGCTTGTATTGATTGTAATTCCTTTTGGTTAATGGTTATGCAACACAATGTATGTTCTCTCTCTTCTTTGCAAAGTACTAGACACATGCTTCAAGTCTTCCTAGGTCACAAATCATGGTCCAAGAAGGAAATCTAAAAATAGACAATTGAAATGTGTGAGTATCAGGAAACCACCACCTCCACCTCCATGATACCTCCTCCATGGCACTTCCTCTGAGGTACCTTGTCCATGGCACTTCCTCCGAGGCCACCTCTTCCATGGCATCTCTTATCATCCATACACTTAATTAGGATCTTATGAGCTTGGAGACTCTATACAAGACCCTAGGTTGGAAGCAGGGGCCTAGGTACCAGCTCGGGACCTAAGGAGGTATGTGGTTTGGAGGCTAGAGTAAAGGGATTGTCAGGAGTCAGGACTCACCTCCTTGAGGTGAGCTCCATGACTGGCTAGAGAGAAAGGGGCTTGTTGACGTCACCAACATCTGAGAGAAGATTTGTGCAATATCCCGGGTGACATGCTGATATGTGGGAGCCTATATCATACCTACCATCTAGCCGTGATACATTAATCCACATATCACCCAACTATCTCTAAGAGTCCCATGATTCATAACTCCAGTTCTGATCCTAACCCTCAAAGAGAAACTCTACCCTGCTATGCATTAATGAGGGAATCAAGCTTACTTCGCCTCCAAGGCTCCTATATAAAGAGGGGTTAACGAAGCATTCAAGACATCACATTCAATACCTTCCTACTACACTCTCTCTGAGAATATGGCATGCACTAAAGTTAAGCATGCTTTTTGCATTTTGACTTATTAGGGGGAAAAGCCAAAAAAGCTTTTTTCACTTATTTTGGCCTAAAATGCCGTAGGAGCTACTTATTAGACCAAAACAAATGACTTTCTTAAACTCAAAGAAGCAAAAAGCATGCTTAGCTTTTTAGGCCAAAGACCACCGGAGGTGGAGTACCTCAAGTACTCTTCTCACACCCACATTACTCTGCTGGGGAGAGATGGGACCAACGTTGGAGAATGTTTGTTATTTGATGGGATTGCCTGTGGTTGGGCAGGTTGATCCTTCCACATGCAATCACCACATATAAGAGAACATTGAGTCCTTTGGCATGCAACAATTACATGTCTCTCTAGCAAATCACAAGACAACCACAACAAAACTACATGACAGATACTAACATGAACTGCATTTGGCACAATTTCACAGCCATACCATATTGGAAATCACAAAAGAGAGAGAGAGCTCAGAAATTTACATCAAGACATAAAAATATCTTACCAAGTATTTCAAAGTACGAAGAGAAAATCCCTTGGTGTTGGACAGATGATCCTCAAGGCGACCAGGAGTTGCCACCTTCAAAGAAGCACAAAAACTAAGTTAATACCAAAAATGAAAATTGTGAGTCAATAGGTAAAATAGAAGATAAGCCATATTACAAACTAATACAATAAAATCAACACATCTGCAAATGAAGTAACAAGGGAATCAACCAACCAGAGAACGAAACTTATCAAACCGATCATTTGTCACATAATGACTGTCTTAACAAGCATGTGTAGGTACATGTGACGCAACACTAAGGGAACCAAGCCATGTCACCATATCTTTGGGATCCTACACCACGGCCGGCACCAAGTAGCCGCTTCATAAAGGCGCACACCATAGCCCTGGCTTGGACTTCATCTCTAAAGGGCAATCACAATGGTAAGCACAAGCTAGGAAGCACCGCAACAACAATTTGTCTCATAGCCCGCAGCATTAGAGCCAAAGCACCACAAGAACCTACATTCATGAGCCAGGACTTACACAGCAGCCTTAGGAATTAGCTGCTTGGAGGCTAAAGAGGAAGGTGAGTTTTAGCGTTCGTACACAGAGAAACAAAGAGAGCACAATAGACAGCTGCAACACACAGAGAGACAGAGAGCACAATATGAACCATTGACGCACCAAATTGGTCGTTGTCATCCGTGTTTGTCACAACAGGGGCATGGGGAAAACTTAAAGGTGATACGTTTGAAACACGAGTGTATCAAGAGAGGCGTGTGGAGATTGGAGATGTACAATGTTAAAAACTTGTTTCAAAAGATCTACAACAAAAAAAAAACCCTTGGGACTAGTCCCACGTGGTTTGTCTTTTCATGGATCATCCCTTTGTTATATGGTGGACCAGTGTCAGTTTTATTTCTGTATAAAGTTAGTATTCGTTTCAAGTTTAGGTTTTACGGATACAAAATTCATATTAATCACAACTAAAAAAGTATGAAAATACTAACCCCCGCCTATATGTTTCCCCGTTAATTTTACCATGAGTCCATATCTATGTTCGTGCCCATGAATGTGTTTTCGAACATCATCCTTGAAATACGTCAAGTTAGATGTAATCACTTGAAGTGACATTCTAACAAACCTTATCACCTTGGGATTCCCACAGTTATGCACTTAGAGAAGGTCCACATGACCTACCCGTAATAAATACAATGTCAGATCCCCTCACTTGGGATCCATAATTCCTTAAATCGTAGTCAATGTTCCAAATTCCAAAATCTCTCTGAATCATTCCTCCGGTTCGCAATGCCATACAAATATTTTCACTCCTCAGCTACCATTAACATCTTGACACTGATCAAGGTTATAGCGTAATACACAATGCACCGGTATTATGGACTGCTGATTTGGATCCTCTCTCAATTTTTCTGCGGATTCATATCCTCTCAATTTTTTCTCTCCACATTGTGTGGCAGTTTGAAGGGGAGGCTGGCATGAAGGCAAAGCCCATGCAATCAACAGAGACGCGTCCTTTTGTGCTTAAATAATCTTTCGATTAAACAACGCCCATCCATGGCCGTTTATGAGGAAATTTAGAGTAAACAAGGTCCCACCGATCACTCTCTGTCCTCAACCATTCATTAACATTCGATCGAATTCCAACAAATTCGAATTTCCTTACTTCCTAATAAATTTGAAACTAAAAACCATGAATTGTTTTCAAGCATAAGAATTGCCCGCAATTGTTCTACGTCCTAATATTTTGAGAGAGAGAGAGAAGGTAGAGGGTCATGCACACACAAAATTTGACCGCAGTCGCCCACAATTTTTCCCTCAATTCTTAATCAAAAATCCTAAAAACAAAAATATCTTGTGATTTGGGTGTTGATGAGTGTTAGTTTTTGTGTTGAATAGTGGAGTGGTGGAATGGTTGGTGATCATTGTGTATAGAGAGAATGAGGTATTTTCGTGATAGCACGGATGATCGCAACGGCGGTGGGTGCACAAGGAGACTATGGGAGGTTGTGGTGGGAAATGTTTGAATATGGCAAGAGGTGGCTGCATACTGTGAGAGAGAAGGTACAGAACAGAGAGTGCTAACAGTTTTGGAATTTGCGTCAGGGATAAATGACGCCGTCCCCCTAGCTGTAATGTGCTGGTCATGCGTGCCAGTGTTAGAATCATCTGCTTCCTTCATTAAAGCGTTGTCAACCTCCAAATGATGGAGAGAGAGAATGAGAGAGGATCCAAATCCAATCCATGGACTAGTGTTTGCATTTCTACCTTCAAAAAGAGCTCCAATGAGCCAAGAAAAAATCACCTTTATACTAATCGTACCGATAATAGCCAATACTTCCAACCTAGAAGAATATAGACTTGCCAAAATTTGTATGAGGTACCCAGTAACTTAAGAGTTCACTAGGGAAAGTTGCACGAAACAAATTTGTGAGGATTTAACAAGCAGGTCACACATACTCATGCAAAGAAAGGGATAGAAAATACACACTCATGCTGTAAAAATGAACACTTACAACAATATGTGGCCGCTTTGCCAGGGCAATGCTCTGTTGCACATGGTCAACCCCTCCAACAAGCTGCAAATAAATGTCGAAGCCACTTGTTACTAAGTTTGATCAGCGTAAGACGGGGGAAAAAAAACTTGTAAGAGTATTAAATGGACTTCTTCAAAAATATTAAAACCACATAATAATTTTTCCATTTGCTTATTTTTCCCACTTCCAGTACCGTGGTTGCAACAAAGTAACACCAAAAAAACAGTGTGGAACACATCAAATACTAAAAGGTAACGAGGAAGAAAAGAGTCGGACTGAGAGTAAGGTAATTTTCCAACGGTCGCTTATTTTTTCCTTCTATTTTGTGTACCTTTGGGCACCAACCTCATTGTATTCCCTTCTTCCGATATTAAAATCATTGATACCTCAAACAGAACGGACCACATCAAATACTTTTCAAACAGAATTGGATTTAAAAAGTAGATGAATTTCCCAAAGTGCGTGGAGGTCAGGCGGGTGACTTTGCACTAGACTCGCTACATGTGTTAACTCTTCTTAGTCGAAAGCTCACTTATAATGGATAGCAACAATTTACTCGTGATTAGATACAAGGTTTTAAATCATTCTTCAGCATCCACTATAAGCACCATCTAGCTCCCATTATCTAAGTTCATTGCACTCTCTAATTTATCACAAATTATATCCTCCTCATAGAATAAAAATCTAGTGCTTGCCACAACATGAACCTACACAAGAACTTCCCTCACCACACCACAGAGGGGTGAATGCAACCATATCAAACCTAAAAATGTAGGCCTTCTGAAAAGTTTACTCTTCAATTATCTATCCCTAAACGAACAACATGGTGAACTGAATGTGAATACGACTATTTGGGAAAGCTTAAGTTATGTTCCACTTAAGAGTACATAGAGATGATGCAATTATTGACTACATTAGACATTAAATCTAAGGACAAAGTATAATGTAAAGTTAATTGATAATTAAGACAACTTTACTATGACATTGTTATTTATTGACAATTTGAAATCTACCATGGAAAACATAGCAAAGAAAAGAAAAACAAAGAAAGAAATCTACCATTGAAAACTCAATTTGAAGCCTAAGCTTAGTAACTTAAGGGCCATCTCGCAGATTTAGACATGTAATAACTACATAAAACTGGATATTGTAAGCAAGATATGTATACTAAAAAATCTGGTCAAAGCAGCTATCAAAAGCTCACAAGATGTACAAACGTTATACATGTGACAGATAAATATTAAACCTAAACTCACCACAGCACACTTTAAACCAATACCAGACCCTAAAGCTTCAAACTGTTCAGCAATCTGGATAGCAAGTTCACTAAAATGAGAAGGAAAACAGGATAGATTAATCAAAATGGGTGAAGAACATGTCCCAGTTCACTCAACAAAAAAAGAGTCATCTAACAAACCGTGTTGGGGAAAGCACACAAGCAAAGAATGATTGAGGAGTTTCCAAAAGCGCTTGGATGATAGGAAGTGCAAAAGCTCCAGTTTTACCAGATCCTGTTTGTGCAAGCCCAATCAGGTCCTTTCCTAAAAATACAAAATCCATACAGCAAAAAGATCAGCTTTTAAATGGATCCCAAAATGTGAGAGATATGCTGTGTAAAGTCAGTATGAATGACGATGGAAATTACAATGCATGAATAAAAAGAAACAAAGCACAAGGTAAGTGGTTCAAATTAAATGCAACCAACACACAAAATTATTAGATATATGGAAAATAACCTTCGAGTCCATGAGGAATGGCTTCGACCTGTATCTTGGACGGCTGTTTCCAACCTAGATTATCACAAGCCTCCAACAACTCATCACGTAGTCCAAGATCTTTGAATGACTTCACTACTTCTTCGTCCTCTGCCATGTTGAACTAGTAATCCAACAGAAGAAAAACAATTGAGGCTTATCTACTTTTTTGGTCCCTACAAAATGAGCTCAGTTTCATTTTCGTTCGCACAAAATTATGCGTTTCAATTTTATCCTTCAGGTTTCATACCCATTTCAATGTTACCCTTTCCGTTAAGTAAATGGACAGAAAATCTAAGTTGCCACGTGGAACAAACACACATCTGGACTGTGGTCCCCACCCTCCTTCACTTATATCTTCTTCCCCCAAACCGAGCTCATTTCATACCACACAGAAAGCATTTAAAACAAGGTGATCACCTCAGTTTGGCATTTCTTCACCATGGCAGATTCAAGAAAAAAGTATTGCCCCACACAAAAATGAATTTCGGACCATATTTTTCATATGAAATGATACCTTTCCTAGTCCATCTACAGTAAAAAGGAAGACAAATTGAATTTCAATTTCAAAATAAAATTGCATGTTCAAAAATCATTTACCTTCTCTTTTCCAAACGTCCAAAACTAGCAGTGCATCAGCAGCACCAAACCGAGTAGTTTAATTAGTTCCATGGTTTTGAATGATTTGTATAATTAGTTTTATGGCTAAGATTTTTAACCGCAACCAAGGTTCTAAAACTCGCTAGGCGCTCCTAGGGCGGCCGGGGACCTTCGAGCTTCCAGCCCGAGTTCTTGGCCTTCGAGAAATTACTCAGGTTTTTTTTTTTTAAATAATATATAGACATTGTAGAGACATGTAAAATTGTAAAGTAAATACTACCAAGTACCAAACAACTAGTCAATCTATAATCACTAGTCAATCTTCATAGTTCAACTTCAAACCAAATAAAACCACGTAGTAGCAAATAACTAGTCAATTACAAAGTTCAAAGTTCAAAACTAAGTGGCACGAAACTAGTAAGCAACTACCCCTCCATCTCCTCTTCATCTCCATATCCCTCCATAACAAGGCCTTCATCGTCCTCACTTGGTAGTATTTACTTTACAATTTTACATGTCTCTACAATGTCTATATATTATTATTTTTTTTTTAAAAAAAAAACCTGAGTAATTTCTCGAAGGCCAAGAACTCGGGCTGGAAGCTCGAAGGTCCCCGGCCGCCCTAGGAGCGCCTAGCGAGTTTTAGAACCTTGGTTGCGGTTAAAAATCTTAGCCATAAAACTAATTAAACAAATCATTTAAAACCATGGAACTAATTAAACTACTCGGTTTGGTGCTGCTGATGCACTGCTAGTTTTGGACGTTTGGAAAAGAGAAGGTAAATGATTTGTGAACATGCAATTTTATTTTGAAATTGAAATTCAATTTGTCTTCCTTTTTACTGTAGATGGACTAGGAAAGGTATCATTTCATATGAAAAATATGGTCCGAAATTCATTTTTGTGTGGGGCACTACTTTTTTCTTGAATCTGCCATGGTGAAGAAATGCCAAACTGAGGTGATCACCTTGTTTTAAATGCTTTCTGTGTGGTATGAAATGAGCTCGGTTTGGGGGAAGAAGATATAAGTGAAGGAGGGTGGGTATGCTTTCAAAAAGATACATTAGAAGCAAATATTTCAAAGAGTATTTCCACTATGTGCCTTTGTGGACTGTTTAACAAGTGGGTTCATTAGTAGAACATAAAATGTTTCTTTTTCCTTTTCTGAAATGCTTAAACTACTGATTAACCAATGAAACAAATAAAGAAATAAGGGCCAGTTCAAAAAATAAAATAAAATGCCAATAAAGGTGTGAAAAAAATATAATATTGTGGTTGCTGAAATTCTACCTAGTTGATCTCTCTACTATGCTCTAGCTCATCTAAAAGGATCAGGAAGATATTGAAACAAAAAATTTAATAATTGAGGATTCATTCCACAGCCAGACCTTGTAACTTGGGCAATAAACAGGTATATAGAAATGTACCAATTAGTGAAAACAAGATAGAGGCATGGTATGATCAGAACAGTAGAGGCGGCAGCTTACACATTAATGATTTATGCTACCATTTCAACAAAGGTGCTCAAATGCTTCAATAATAATAAAGCTTTTTACCGGAAAAAAAATATTTTTAGGCCGATTTCTAACCTTAAGTAATGCAGCGAATCACGAGTGACAGAACACTATCAAAGCGAGTTTTATTGATCAAATCAATAGCTTATAATTTGGGAGAAAAAGACATCTACTAAGTAAAGGAAAAAGAGGCGAATAGCAGCAAAAGTTTCAAACTTGATGGCCTAGTGTTACCTTCATGTAATGGGTCCTCAATCCCAAAACCAAACCGTACCAATAATTTCATGAGAAGTGATGAAACAGCAAACGAGAGATACATGGTCTTGACTAATTTTTTCGCCCAAAACCGTACCCAATGGACTGACAAACAAGGTGTATTCATAGTTCATTCATTTGAACACTTGTAAGTGTAGTTTTCAGATCTAAAAAACGAGAGATACATGGTTCAAGTTTTTCAGATCTAGAAACCGAGAGAACTAAAAAACGAGAGAGAAGGAGAAAACATGGGAGAGAAAACGAGAGAGAGGAGATGATTACCTGCGTTTCGGCGTGAAGATCCGTCTTCGAGAGAGAGCGAGAGAGCTAGGCGTCGGCGTCGTCTGGTGGTAGAGAGAAGGAGGAGCGGCTGATGAAGTTTGAGAGGGAGAGAAGAATACGATAGTCAGGAGAAGAATACATATTCAGGATGCTTTGGCTAAATTTGGTTTTTTATTTTATTGGATTCTTTGGTTTTGTTTTTATTTAAATTTATTTTACATTTGTTAGTTTTCGGTCAATTTTTTTGAGGTTTTTTGGCTTGTCTCGACGAGAGAAATCTAAAAAGTATAAAATTATTAGCCAAACTTAAAGTTTTGTGAATAAAGACAAAAATAAACTAATAAACCAATAATCCAATTTGGTTTATTTTTATCTTTATTCACAAAACTTTAAGTTTGGCTAATAATTTTATACTTTTTAGATTCCTCTTGTCGAGACAAGCCAAGAAACATCAAAAAATCGATAGAAAACTAACAAATGCAAAAAAAAAATTTGAATAAGGACAAAACCAAATAATCCAATAAACCAAAAAACCAAATTTAGCCAAAGTCTACCTAGGTTTAGAAATATTTCAGTGGCAGTTTTGTAATAAGCAGCCGACAGAGTTCCGTGTCTTTTTTATCCCGGATTAACAATCCCACCCCCCTTGGTATTACACAATACCCCCATATAAGGATTAAATTTGTCCTGGGATTGTTAATCCCACGCGATTTTTTGGGAACCAAACGTGGGACTGCACGGGATTAGGTGCGAATAGTCCTATCCCAGGCACCTAATCCCCGAATCAAACGAGGCCTACAGGTACAAAGAGATAGGTACACAAATGATTCGAACAATTCATTATACTTAAAACATTTTTTCGAGGGGGCCCAAAAAAAATTTAGGTCAATCGGACACTTAGAAGTAGTTGAACCAAAGTCCTACCGTTTCAATCAAAAGATTTTTGCTTGAAACGTTGGGATTTTGGTCCAAGCACTTATAACAGTCTGATTGAGCTGAATTTTTGTGGTCCCCCTCACAAAAATGTTTTAAGAATAATGAACGGTTTGGATTGTTCGTGTGGGACCCAAAAGTGCGTCCCCGAACATGCTCTATACATTTTCTATGCCTATCTCTCTATTCAGGGAGCAACGCCTGAATATAATGGCTTAAATTATGGAAAACCTAAGTTTGAATGAAATGGGGAGATTTTGGATCAACCACTTACGAATGTTGGATCAAGCTGATTTCTCACGAAGGCCCCTCAGAAAATTATTCTAAGATGAATGAACGATTTAGATCATCCGCGTGGGACCCAAATGTGGATCCCCGAATAGCTATGTACATTATTTGTATGTTGTCTTTTTGTACATCTAGCATCCTCCTTTAAATTACGCCATAGGCTCAACAAGTTGTGCCCTAACTGTAGTTTGGGAAAAAAAATTATGAGTTTAAATTTTTAAATAAGTTGAGCAATAGTTATAGTAAAAGTGTTTTCAAATTTGAAGGGAAGAGAATCCCAAATTAATATCTAAAATTAGTATAGAATAAAAATATCTTCTTCTTCTTCTTCTTCTTCTTCTTCTTCTTCTTTTTTTGGAAGATTGAAACTAAAATTAATTTTTAAAAAAATTCATTTACTTCTTTGAAACACATCGGTCTCAACAATTACAAATGCCATATAATATCAAATGGTAATAAAAAAAATCAATGGTAAATATTTTTTTAACTATTTTTAAGACTGTTTGAACCATGTAAGGTCAATTTTTTTCTTTTTCGTATTTTTTTTAAAAAATGCATATTTTCAATATATTGCACAACCCTTTTGATTACAGAGAAAATGATAACTTAACTTTTTACGTAATTAGTTCTCAAGGAAATAATAGTTTAATTAAGCAACAGTGGAGTCGATCATGCAAGTTAAACAAATATGGAACACCAACAATGAAAGTAATGGGCCAGCTACAAAGTTATTGATACAAGATTACCAAAATAATATTAATTGCAGTAAGATAACGCACTACTAGTGCCTTGTAAATTAGTGCTTGTAACACGATTAAAAATAATTGATCACTTTGATTTTATAAGATGGCCAATCACATGTGTTATCAAGACCAATCAATTGAGGAATTTCACACTAACCGATTCCACAATCTATTAGAAAGGTTATTGAAAATGATTGATAGCCAAATCAAATACTCTACTCACCCAATTTGATTGAACAATCGATGTTGCAATGTTTACCCATTTTATTGCATTGCATTATTGATTGTGTCGCATAATAGATTATAGCATTGATTGTAGAAGTGATAATGTATTCAATTGTTCCCAACCGTTTTTGATAACTCAAATTTGAAGACCACTTTGATCGATTACCCAATTGATTGTGTTGTGTTGTGTTGTGTAATCGATTATGGAATTGATTATGTATTTGATTGTTCCCAACCATTTTTTATAACTCAATTTTGAAGACCACTTTGATCGATTACCCAATTTATTGTGTTGTGTTGTGTAATTGATGGTGGAATTGATTTCATTACGTATTCGGTTGTTCCCAATCGTTTTTTATAACTCAATTTTGAAGACCACTTTGATCGATTACCCAATTGATTGTGTTTTGTTGTGTGATCGATTATGGAATTGATTACGTATTTGATTATTCCCAACTATTTTTTTATAACTCAATTTTGAAGACCACTTTAATCGATCACGCAATTGATTATACATGGTTGAAAAGTTATGATTTTTTAGTAAAGTTACGATACCAACAAAAATGTTACGAATTAAATTTGCGAAAAATTACGAATCATATTTGTGAAAAGTTACAAAATGTACAAAAATGTTACGAATCATATTTGAGAAAAGTTATAATTTTTTATCTCAAAGTTACGAGTTCTACGAAAAGTTATGAAACACACAAAAAGTTACGAAACAAAAGAAAATGTTACGAATCATATTGTCCAAAAGTTACGAATGCTTAGATTAAAAGTTACGAAACATATAAAAATGTTACGAATCATATTTGAGAAAAGTTATAATTTTTTATCTCAAAGTTACGAAACCTACGAAAAGTTATGAAATGAAAGAAAATGTTACGAATCTTATTATCTAAAAGTTACGAATTCTTAGTATAAAAGTTATGAAACAAACGAAATTGCTACGAATGACCAGTACTCCAGGTCATTTTTCATGAGGTGGCGCAATTGGACCATACAATGGGTGCATATCGTATACCCTAAAAGGGGTGTGTATTGTAGATTTTTCCTGACTTCTAAGGTGAGAAGTTTCCTTGTTCCTTGTTATGTGATGATCGAGTTGACTGGTTTACTTAATAAGGATTAATTTTGAACACCTATTTATAGTAGTTTACTTCATTAATTGTGTCAATAAATAATGTAATTCTAGTGGCCCGAATTATGTGGTCCAGCCCACAAGTAAATTGGTTGGGGCTGGATGAGCACGAGGGACCTCATCTCACATTAGGGCCGAACATCCTAGAGGCCGTAAGTCCTAACAGATGTTCCGTTTAGCCTAAAAAGACTCTAGATGGCTTAAGTACAGAAAGTATCATAAGACCGGAACCCAGATGCCTTCGCCAATAAGGATTTTTGTAAAAGTCCTTCGTGACCAAGATAACTAGTGCCAAAGGATAAAAGACCAAGGGTCATATTCGGATCTCAGGAGTAGATGCCCGGGTACGGTGGTATTGGGGCCTGTAGTGTGGCTTGACCCAAGAACCAACCCACGAGGGCCGTTATGTGGTTACATGAGCACATGGTGAAGGACAAGTGGCGTGAGTAGGGAGTTTCTAGAGGACTACGTGGCAGCAATTGTGGCCGCGGCACGTGACCAGAACGATTATGACTGGCGTCATGCGCTCATGCCGAGCAAGAGAGACTTGGAGAGCAATTACATCAATACCTATAAATACCAAGGGATAAACCCAAGAAGTACACTTACAATGTGATCTAGTACTCTTTCCATTGTTTACTTATTTAGGAAGCAGGACACTAACCGATTCTCTCTAGTTGTACGTCTAAAGCGAGAGGGAAGACACTCCATCGTTGTGAAAAAGAAGCACCACCGTGAATCACCCCCGAATAGGAGTATATGACTTATTTAAATCTGGGTTATCGTTATAGAAGTAAGATATAATAATTTCCCGTTAGTTCTGAAACAGTCTGGCATGATTATTGCTTTGGTGAGAACAATTCTGCCATGACTATTGATATCAGCTTATTATTATGCCCCTGTAAGTCAAGTGCGTTGCTTAGGCCTTAGGGTAGCATTACAAAAGCTAAATCTTTGGCATTATCTAGGCAAGGAGAGTGTTGTCGATTTTAATTTATTCTATGAATCATGTAAAGAAAAAATTAAAATCGACAACATGAATCAGCAGAGGAGAATTTGAAATAGAGATCTCCCAATTTGCCTTCGAGATTATATGTTTTCGTTGTCGAAGTAGAACAGTTTGACAGTTGCAGTAAACTGTTGCTTCAAAACATCAATTTCGAGGCTCTCGGTATGGTTTCTTCCCTTTGTCTCCCTCTCTCTCCAGTCTCTTTATTTCCGACCCCTATCCCTCGCCGCTAGCGCCGATCTTGGCCGTGCTTTCTTCTTTCCTTCTATTTTCTCCGGTTGGATCTCTCCTAGGTTTTCCGATCACGGCATAATGGCGTGGGGTTCTGGTTGGGATGGGTGGCATGGTTGGTGTGTATCCCCCTGTGACCATTGTTGGATGGTCTAGTTCTCGCTTAACAGCTTTGTGAGCATCTGCGACAAGTGGTGTCTGGCTTCGGGTTGTACCTTCGTCGGGTGGCCAGTGGTGGCGTGGTGGTGTTCGTTGGTGGCTGCCCGGTGGTGGTGGTTGTTTTTCATGTCAAATCTGGTGGTTGGTAGTACGATACATTTAAAGTCAAAATGGCACGACTTTACGTATGATACATTTAAAATGGGACGGAGGGAGTAATAGTACGAGCTGTTTGTGCGTACATGTTTGATTTTGCGACGTTTGTGGTTGATTTTCTCTCTGATTCTTTGGAGTTGAGAAGGTGCATGGCTTAAATGAAGCTTCAATTTGATTAATTGAAGAGTATTGGCTCTCTTATGGAACTTACATTCATGTGAAAATTTGAGCAAAAATCAAATATTTCAGTCAATAATTTGATGGGTAAGCAAAGAAAACAATAATCGATCGATATCCATAAATGAAAAATTGTGTTATAATGTGAATCAAAATGCCAGTAGATATTGGACTGGAGGACAAATGGTCCTACAACCACATGCAGAGTAGTTTCACAATGTTTTTGAAAAAAATTTGACTACTGGACAAATTTGGCTGAATCAACAGAGTCATCACTCATCAGCATATCGGCATGTACTCATCCATAAGTTCAATGTCCTCTTTGTCACTTTGATATTTATTTTTGGTACTTCTATTGTTGACCTAATAAGCGGACAATAAAAATACTTTTTTCCTAGTTAGAATGCTTTTTGACCGATAAGAGTACACTGTTACCAATAAAAATACACTTACCTGTTAAAAAATACTCTCATTGTTTGCCCATTGGGTTGATGGTCAAATTTTCCTTTTTTTTTTTTCCAGCCATTCTTACTCTACCAAGTTCTCTCTCTTGAAGGTGGTAGCCTAGATGGCAAGAGTGAGTGGGCTTAAGTGCTCCCTCTCTTCCATACATGATATTCCACACAGGTTTGAGTCCCACCAACTAAGGGACTAGTGTAGAGGGCTCTTTGTCCATCTAGTACCTATGTGGTATTGTGGTGACAAACTTATCTTTTTAGACAGTAGCTATAACTCAAACATGCACGTTTCACAGTGGGTCAGGAACCGTCATGGTAACCCCCAAAAGGGGTCACTACTTACTACACTGGTTGCCCTTTTCCACCATTTTTGCAGTTCAAAAAAAAAAAAGTTCTGTCTGATGAAAAAAAACTCTCTCCCCCTTGCAGGGACCAAGCTCCCATCCATTTTGGACCATTGTGGCCCCTCCATGGTCCGAAATAAGCCGAAAAAATAGAAGCTTTTTGGTCATTGTAGTCCATCTGGAGTAAAGTCTTGCTTCTTTCCACTTTGTATCCTTACATGTTCCCTTCAGACATCGACTTGCGCAGGCCATTACTGGATAAGAGCTGGAGAAAAGTAACAAATTGTTTGTATATGGGTGTGTCACTAACATAGAACAAAGACAGATCACCCAAATAGTAATGTAGTTTGTGACATTTGATTCCTATTGTGCAGAAACCGGACGATGTTCTCGAGATGATTCTCGGTGCATGCCCAAGTTTCATATATCTGTATGCATGTATATGTATGTGTGTACCGGAATAAGCATGATATTGTGCAGAAACTGGACAGGGGTGCAATTCAATTTCTTGGTATTTTGAGCCTGAACTTGAACTTAATTCCTGTATGTCTAAGTAGATTTGGAATCGTAAAACATCTAACCCTAGGAGGTGCTTGGAAAATCAAGCTCTAGACCTGAGATTATACTTGAGGTTGATGATGTTTTATTAATGGTACATTTTGGTAATTGTGTTTCTCTGTTCTTTTCTTTCCCTCTTGCAGTAATTTTGTTATCTTTTTCCAACCGGGAAAAGAAAATGATATGTTAATGATGCTCGACGACAAGGACTGTTATTCTAGTCTAAGTTTTCAAATGACTGCAAATTCATGGCAAAAATGGTATAATTTGATTGAAACACGGTTGCTCTGTGAATACATATAAATTTTTATTTGATTGAAACATGGCATTTGAAACAGTATATACAGAAAATGCTCACAACCAATGAAAAGGAGGGCTTTTATTATTTCTACTTTTGGGATTTCGTCTATTACTTGGACAAGCTGTTTTTGAAGTGGGGCCAAACGTACAAGTTGCTGAACTCGGGCCGAACGCACATGTTGGCCAAGCCTGGGGCTAAACGTACATGTAGCTGAACTTGAGACCAAACGTTCATGTTGGCTGAGCTTGAGGCCGAAGGTATATGTCGAGCATGAAACCGAACATACATCTTGGTCGAGATTAAAGCCAAATGTATATGTTGGCCAAGCCTGGGCTAAACGTACATGTTGGCTGAACGTGGTTGCTAGCCGAACGTAGTTGTTGGCGGAGTCGAGCTGGGTCAAATGATCCGAGTAGAGACAGACAGTCCACGTACAAATCGGAGATTCAGTTCAGTCATGTGGCACTAGATGAGCCATGCATGACGTCACTTCAAGAAGCGGTTAAGGCATGTGCCTATCATGAGCTTACTTGGAGCCTAAGTCAAATCACTCTATATAAATGGTGTTCTAAACCCTAGAGAGGTATGTTACTACTACTCACTCTTGAGCTTTGTATTATTCCTCTTCTCCGATTGGGGTTGATTTAGGCATCAAAGTACCCTCCGGTCGACGGCGGCCGGCACTAATGGTGTTCTCTTTTGCGGGCCTAGGTTGAGGAAGGCAGTGCTCCACCTAGATTTGAAGCAATGATCCAACGGAGAATAAGATCAAACACCTCTCCACAATCTTCATAGCTATATTTAATAATTCATGGAAAGTTGGGGGGGGGGGCTTCAGTATCTTTGAAACTTAAGCAGTGCCTAGTAATATAGTGGAGAGTTTGATAGAAAAACAACCAGGGAATATTGCTTATTTATTATCTCTTCTTGGTTCGATCCTGAACAGGCGCGATTATTTAGTGAGTTTTACCTATTTTTGTTATGTATATTTATCTCTTCTATGGCCATTGTGTGTTTTAAGTATGGAAGATGTGCTTCACAAATGGAGACTAGTTCATCAGGGGTAATATGCACAATTCTTACATATTTTTCTCTCTCATTCACTCACCATCAATCGTCTCTTCACATCACCCCACCACCGCTCACCACCACTACTTCCAAACGTAGTCTGCTTTAAAACGTAATTATATCAATTTCGAGATTGAACACGGCTAATATTGTCTCCTCGTAGAAGAATTGTTTGGTAGTCATTTGTGAAAGAAAAGTAAACTTGAGCAAGTGGCTCATCAGCCCATAACAAAAACATGGAGAACTATTTAGCATCAGGCTCACACTAAAGAAGACTTTTTGCACTTCCATGATATGTTTTGAGATTTGCAAAATAAATGAGAGATCATCTCATCTTTTTTTTTTTTTTCTTATTGTTCTGCTTATAAATAGACTTGTATTCTAATTGTTTAAGTATGCAAATACGAGTGATCAAAATGTGTGGGAGAGTACGAGAAACCCATTTCTCAATGTAATACGATTGAGTGTATGTAAAATATAAATTGAGAGGATTAGTGTTTGATACTCCTATGTTTGCATCAATTTGTTAACTCTCAAGTCATCTAATATGAGCTGTTTGTGTGCACATGTTTGATTTTCTCTCTGATTCTTTGGATTTGAGAAGGTGCATGGCTTGAATGAAGCTTCAATTATATTGGAGAGTATAGATTGGCACTCTTATATATGGAACTTACATTTATGTGAAACCAATGAAAATTTGAGCAGAAATTGAATATTTATTTCAGTCTACAATTGTTGGGTAAGCAAAGAAAACAACAATCGATCAATATCCGTCAACGGAAAACTGTGTTATAATGTGAATCAAAATGCCAACAGATAATGGATGACAAGTTGTTGATGGTCCTACAACCACATGCAGAGTAGTTTCACAAGGTTCTTGAAAAAAATCCGACCATTGGACAAATGTGGCTTATGCAACAAAGTCATCAGCATATTCATCCATAAGTTTAGTGTCCTCTCTCTCACTTTGATATTTATTTATTTATTGGATCCACCCCGTGTGGATTAGATGCACTTAGGCCCAAGGTGGTTTCCTTAGAATAACCCTAGGATTATAAATACTCTTGTAGTCTCCTATATTTTGTGTGCGGTAGCATAATGTGAGTGAGGTAGTCTGAGAGTGAGAGGGGGAGCTGGTTGTGGCTCCCCGGAGATATTTTTCATCTTATGTGTTGTGTAAATATATTCAAGAGAGTTTTCCTCAGATTTATTGTGTGTGTTTGTGTGTGACCTAGAAGCACAACAACCATTTCTACTTTACCGCAAGTTCTCTCTCTCTCTCTACCACCTTCGGTAGTAGCCTAGATGGCAAGGGTGAGTGAGTTTAAGTGCTCCCTCCCTCCATACAAGATCCGCACAGGTTCGAGTCCCGCCAACTGAGGGACTAGCGTGAAGGGCTCTATGTCCATCCAATGGCGACTCTAGAAATTCGGAAGTGTGGTCAAATATCTTTACTAACCATAAATCAAAGAAAATATCAGAGTAATGGCAACTAAAAAACTTGTTCTAACAAAAACCACATTTAAAGCTCAACCTAATAAACAAACGATATCATCAAAAGGCATAAAACAATATTTACTGTTTTCAATTTTCACCACACACACACACACACACACACACACAAAGAAGCTACACAAGCTTCTACAATTGCATTCGACGCGGTCTCATATTCTAGAATTGTTTCATGGTGGTCTCTAGGTCGATACCGTCAAATACTAATTCTTTAGCAAGACAGATCAATCTTTCCTTATAAAAAAAAATGAGTGACTACGATTCAAAGAAGCCATGCAAAGAGGGGAGGGTGAAAGTTAGGGAATTATCCAGTGGTGTCACCCCTAAATTTATGGGGGGTTCATTTATGAATTTTATAAAAAACATTAATATAGTAGCAGTAATTTTTTTCCCCGTGGGGTCGGCTAACCCCACTCATGTCCCTTTGGCGTCACTAGTGTGTCCATCTAGTACCTAGGTGGTGTTGTGGTGACGGACTTGCCTTTCCAAACAGTAGTTGTGGCTCAAATTGGACATTCCGCAGCGGGTCGGGAACCTCTATGGTCACACCCAAGGGGGGGGTTACTATGTTGGTTGCCCTTTCCTACCTTTTTTGCTGTTAAAAGATGAAAAAAAAAGTTCTCTCTGATGAAAAAAAGGCTCTCTCCCACTTTCACGGACAAAGCTCCCATCGAGTTTTTCATTATCCAGTTTGGACCATTGTGGCCCATCCGTGGCCCAAAATAAACCGAAAAAACAAAAGCTTTTTGGTCATTGTGGTCCATTTGGAGTAAAAGTCTTGGTTCTTTCCACTTTTTGTTCCTTTCAGACACCGACTTGTGCCAGAGAAAAGTAATGCTAACCTATTTGTATATGGGTGTGTCACTAGCATAGAATTCCTATTACCGGATGATGTTCACGAGATAATATCAATGCATACTCAAGTTTATAGTATTCCGTATTCGTATGTATGTGCATGTGTACTTGCATAAGCATATTCTACATGATATTAAGCAGAAGCAGGACAGGGGTGCAATTCGATTTCTTGGTATTTTGAGCCTTGACTTGAACCTATTTCCGGTATGTGTTGGTAGATTTGTGTAAGAGATGGTTCTTGCTTAGTCAAGTATGATGAGCTAGAGAGATATGGATAGTCAATAGTAAAGACACAGTAATAAAGAGAATAGAGTAGTCTAGAAAAAGGGTGAAGAACAGAGCAGGTGTGTACAGAAAGAACTAACGCAGTGGATTGCTCTCAATCTAATCCGTGATACCCTTGGATCAATGATCAGGTGCCAGGCTGTCACCCTATAATATGACGACACGTGTCCTTTTCCGTACAACTTGATAACACGAGTGATGTCATCACCGCGCAAGTGTCCTGCGTGGTGACAAGCCATTCCCCCGCACAACGATCCTCTTGTTCTTTATGGCTACCAAGCCACTAGATCTCCCTTATTTCTATAAGGGCAAGGTCGTGACCTGTTTGGTCACGCCAATACTGCAGCCAAGCCTCAAGGGGCCCCGGGGTTCTGCCTTCAGACTGCAGCAGGTATAATTACCGGGGCTAAATTGGGCTAGCCCCTCGCGTTCTTGCCCATGTTCTAGACCGCGCTAGTCGTTTGGGTCATGGACTTTTCTCCTGTGAGGATGGCCCATGATTGCCCATACACCGCCTCTGGTGGGCTTGAGGTGCGCGTCGCTGAGGCGCCCTACGTGAGAAGGTCCCGTACCAGCGGTCCCCCCATGCAAAGACTTGTACCCGCGTTAGTGGCCCCCAGCGCGAATCCCTCCGTGGAGAGTGCTACGTGTCACGTGGACATCACGCCACCTAGGTGACACTTGTCATGAACTGAATGGCAAGTCAATGTTGACTCTGGTCAACGGAATTCTGGCGCTAACCTCCCTTACAATGGCCCACGCGCGCGCGTGTTGAACATGTGGACGCGTGACTTGTTTCCCTCATGCGTGTGACGTCAGCGCATTATCCGTTTTCTAACAACTTTTCGACTAATTGACACGACCGTTTGGGGGCGCCTTTTCGGTTGTCTAAGGCCATCATTATTGTTGACGTTTCATCCCGATGTGATGGTTGATTGTGACAGTTCGGGGTCCTCTTTCCTCCCTATAAATATCCCACTCACTCTCATTTCTCCACTTCTTCTTCTCCCGATCGAAACTCAAAGCTCCTAAGCCTTTGTCTTCTACAACTTTCACTTCTTTACAAGTTCTTTCTTCTACAACTTTTCTTCCCTTTCAAAACTCTAAAATGATTCGTGGTGAGCAAGTGGTAGGGGGCAAGCCCACCGTCCAAGGAGGTCCAGTCCCTCCCTCCGACCAATGGCGTAGGGCCCCTTACCTTCATGGCAAAAATGATCCATTTTGGAAGAAGGTGGAGTCCTACAACTGGTGGGCAATGAACTGGACGGCATCCTAAGTATCCGGCCAGAGGCATCCGTTGAGGATGGAGACATGGTCCCACCCTCTTCTATTCTCCGTCTTTTCCCGGAGAGGGGAGACTTTCCTCTTTCCTCGGTTCAGTATTCTTCTCTCTCTACGCCCCCTGCTGGCTGGAGCGAGTGGGTGAACGATGTGATCGAGGATGCTGCTCATAAGAGGGTCTTGGAGCGTTCTCACATATTGGAGCCCATCAAGATCTCCCAGGTTTTGACTTTAAACAAGAGGAACAAGAACATCAATTTTCTGGTGTCGCGATGGAGTACGGACACCCACACTTTTATGTTTCCATGGGGAGAGTTTGGTCCTACTCTTCAAGACACTAGTACGCTTATGCATCTTTCCTCTCGTGGCAAGAAAGAGTTTGAGCCTGCCAAGGCTGACTACGCAAATCAGGAGTTGGCGGGTAGGCTAAAGTTGGCCTACAAGGCTACAGGCCACAGGGGCTCACAGTGGGACAGAAATGGGCATAAGAGGGCCATGACAAACCCAAAGAAGACTTTTTGGGGCTCTTGGATAAGGTACTTCTTTAAGGATCTCCAGCTCGCGCCTTCCGGGAGTGTGGACGCCAGGCCATTGATGGCCCGGAGTACAAAGGTGATTTGTACCTGCCCGCTTTTATTGCCTTTTTTCTTTCATTCTTCCTATTTCTTGATTTTCCCATCGATGCACCAAGCGAGTTTGTCTTTTATCTCGCAGTGAGGATCGCTCAAGGGGGTAGACTTCTGATGGGCCCTTTGTTTCTTAGGCACTTATACCAACAGTTGGACCGCCTGTCCACGAATTTTGAGCACTCGGTAGGCCGCTATGACATCATTTCGATGGTGCATACTCAGTTCCTAACTACACTGGTGTATGAGCATTTTCCTGTTGTTGCTCCAAAATCCAAGAAGTTTCCCGCACAGGTGTCCAAACCAGTTCTGGACAGTAGGGGTCGTCTGGTCAGGGAGGATGACGGCCGCCAGAGGTACACTCTTGAGGGTCCAATGTGGCCTATTATCCTTCGTTGGAACATTACAACCACAATGAAGCTTTGGGAGGAGTACTTGGATGATGACTCTCATTTATATCTGCGCCCCTACACCCAGACCTTGGATGGTATTTGCAACTATAATCCTAGCACTTCGGAGGAGGTTGATTTTACTGACGCTAGTCCTCCACAACATAACTTTCTAATTAGCATATACTGTATGAGCCGCTTGGCCTACTTGCCTGCACTCGGAGTTGAGAATTGGCGAATAGTGGTGTATAGGTCAGACAGGGTGGCACGCCAATCGGGGTATGATTTAATGGTGCCCGCAGTCGGGCCAGAGCCTTTGGAGTTTCAAGCCGCTTTCAATCAATTCCTTGTCTCCTTTACAGATGTTCTTTTGAATGGAGTTTGCCACTGGCGCTTCCTAAAGTCCATCTGTCCTCCTTTTGCCTCCACCCAGCTCTGCTTGTATTGACCCAGGAACTTGGACTCCTTCCATGCTTTTGTGCAAGGTGAGGCCGCCAAAGCTACCCCATGCGTCGTGTTCAAGCCAGACTTTACTCTTCACATGCCCAAGCCTCAGTTTGATGATTGACGAGGTGTATAGAGCCGTTGGGCTTTGAAGGATAGCACTACTGTGGCTCCCTCAGAGGCTAGGGTAGTGGTGCCACTATCTGCTATGCACATCACCAGGGCCTAGACATCTTCTGTGGACGAGGAGAAAGTCATGCGACCGCCTGTTCATCGCAAGCTACACAAGGTACGTGATATATTTTTGTTGGAATTGTCCGCTACATTGATTGTGATATGAAAAGTGTTTGCTTTATTCTATTAATAAAAAAGAAGTACAGATTGCAAAATAGTAAAACCTTACCCCAAGCATTTACCTATTCTCGCTAATCTTCGATGCTTTCAGAGCTTCTTCAAGATTAATAGATGAACCACAAGCTTCACGCCCGATCTCCAGATTCAACCTGCTCCGAATCAACCTCCAAAAAATTCGGCCACAGTAGTTCACGGCATCACAAAACACGAACACCAAATGATATGATATGGAAAGTGTTTGCTTAAAAGAACTAAAAGCACAATAAAAATATATATAGTCTCTCGTTTTTTCTCGTCAAAATGTGATATGAAAAGTGTTCTTGTAGAAAACTAAAACTAAAGCACAATGGAAATATATAGTTTTTTTTTTCTTTTAAAAAGGCAAAAATATATATAGATAACTTGACAATGGGTACATCAAGTGAAAAAAAAAGGAAGATCCCTAGAAAACATGACATGCCATGAGCCTAGAGAAACAACCAGAAACAAAGTTTAAAGCATCCAACAAAGTATTGGATGCAAGTGAGGAAGGAATTATAAACTGTCCAAACATATCAAAGAAAACTAAACTAGAGATCCCGGGAATCATGAGACTCCCTGAAAATTTCAGTAACAAGGAAGCCATCACTTATGGAAAATCCCAAGATGAGACCAAAGTAAGTAGGCCACCAATCCTCAAGCTTCATTCTTCAGGTATCAAACTAATGAACATTAACAACCTTGATTCTTCTGATCCCGTCAAGACTAATTCCACAACCTTAAATTTAGCCTTAATCCACCATGCCATTCTGGTTTTGACTAATTCCACAACCTCTTCTGTGATCAGCTCTTTGTTTTCTAACACGACCTAATTTCTCCCAAGCCATATAGACCAAAGCACAGCATAAAAACAAGAAATTTCCCTCCTTTTAATCGTCCAAAAAATGTGCATTCATTTTCAATGGCAAGTGCACCCATATATAGGCAAGAGAAGAAATGCCTATACATGTGGCAAACAAAATCTCTTTGATCTCTTCTCCAAATAAAACAAAAGAAAATCTTTCAAGAACACCAATATTATTTAGTCTCTCTTTTGCCGTTTAAAAAATGTGCCTATACTTACCAAGATTGTGATCCCTTGTGTAGGAAAGGGAACTGCCGCCCCTCACAAAAAAATCTCGGTGAAGCTTTCCAAAGAAAAATTAATACTAATCTTTTAATGATACCCATATGGAAAGACATAAAAGGAAAACCATTTGTTGATATAAATATATGTATTATATGGACAACAAATTTTTTAGAGATTTAAAAGAAAATCGTTTTCTTGATATCAATATTTTTGTGAGTATGGAAAGTGAATTTCCGGTGAGTTAAAAGAAAATTATTTGATTGATATCAACACATATATGTAACACAAAATCTTCGGAGAGTTTTATAGAAAAAGCAAATGTGCAAAAATATAATCTATTTAAAAAATATATGCATGATATGTTGTGCAATGCATTTACCTCTCACACAAATAGCTTGACTTTGTAGCAATCAAATTGGCGCAGACAACTGGAGAAGCATCGAGCGAGCAATTACCCTCCAAAAAAATCTACCCAATTTAATCAAAACAAATACATGAACAATCTGAGTTGTACTGTAACTTGTATACTTTTTGATAGGCGCGTAATGTCGTAGATATAAGCACCTAAGTAGGGCGAATTAGCGCGTTAGAGGCCCGATTTTATTCCATTTTTCACTTGATGCGGTGTGTTTGTGGTTTTTCATGTGTTTGGTTGTTTTGTAGGAAACAGGTCGCAAAAGTGCTCGTGAAGTGGACACATGGCGGTCAGGAATGTGAGAAACTAGCGGGGCCCAAGTGGGGATGGCCAAACAAGCCTGGGTGGCATTTTAAAGGAGCCGGTATCGATACAAGACTTCTCCTGTATCGATACAGATTGCACCATTTGGGAACAGAAGGCACGGGTATCGATACAGGACTTCTCCTGTATCGATACCGAGGGTCACATGGCTGACGTTTGACTTTGTTTCCGGATTTTGACTTCATTAGGGATATAAATACCCCATTTTCGGGTTAATTTAGGGTTCCACGAATTTTACTTAGGGGTTTAGTTTTCCAAGCTTTTGGCTACGGATCTCGGCTATTCATTCAACTTGCGTTTCCAGTTTGATTCCCAGTTTTTCCAGTACTTGGATTGTTTTCGCAGATTGGTAATTCAATTAAGTTCTTTCCTCTTTGCAATTTATAGTTTTATTTCTTTATCGCTCTTATATTTCATCCATCAAGCATGCATAGTTCTAGGTTTTTACTGATCCTTGCAACCTTAATAAACATGAGTGAGTAGTCGCATCGAGTGCGAATGCGGGGCGAAGGCGTCCGCATCTAGGCTAGTCGATATTCCACCTCGGAGCCGAATTAGATCGTTTTTCAAGCAGTTTTGGGAACTGGGAACTTTCTAACGAACAAACCGGGCATTACCGAATTGAATGCGCCGCGGAATGCGGTGACGGTGCGGCTTGCGCATTCGTTAGGAAATTTTTCTCAGATTCTAAAATCAGTAAAAGGATTCATTGTGGCCCGAGTGATTATTGGCTAGGCTAGGTGTGGACGCTGGGTCCCCACAGTCGCGCTCTCTTAATCATTACACATTTAATCAATTAAATTAGACCAGTAGTTAATTAATTAATTCCATAAACCAAAAGGGTGGCTACCTAAGAGCCAGTTCAAACTACACTCCGCACATTTGAGTAAGCACTCCATCGTCTCTGTGGTTCGACTCCGGTACTTCCGGAATTATTGTGCTGCATCGGTCAAGAGTCCTACGCTTGGGACGCGTCTTCATTAGTCTTTTTGTTAGTCACCTGGTCGGTCAAGCATTTTTGGCGCCGTTGCCGGGGACGGTGACGAGTGTTCAGAAGTGTTGAGTCGTAGCTTAGTTTAGCCTTTTAGTCTAGCCATCATAGGTAAAGGTAAGAAGGGTTCTCCTAGGAAGGACCCTCTTTATTACCGAGACCCTACACATCGTTTAGTTCGAAGAGAACTAGAGTCGGGTCAGTCTGCATCTCCTAGTGTTTTATCTTCTAGTTCGGGATTAGACCTAGCTCAGGCAGAGTCTATTCCCATTAGTGATCTTTTTATCGAATTACCTTTGGAGTGGGTCGATGTTGGTAATCCAACTGTACGGTCCAGTCGAGTTAAAGTCCGAGGTTAGTGATATGGCTGATCAGCAACTTGCGCAACAACCATCTTTGAGGCAACACTGCATTACTGCGAGAGTCCGCCCGAAGGACCCATTGTGTTTTCCTCGAGAACCTGAGAGGCACATAACAGCTTTTCTTGTCAAACGGGTGTCACGAGCGGCCTCCCAACTTTCTATGGGAGGGAGTGCGATCACCCATATGAACATGTCTTGAACCTTGGCAGGATTGGTGCGCAACAACCTGCGTCAATACCCAATACGAGAATGCATGTCTCAAGCTATTTGAGGCAACACTTAAGGATGGTGCACTGATGTGGTTTAGGATGCAGAAGCCTCAGTCTCTTACCACCTGGGCGCAAGTGCGCGATGCTTTCTATAGGAAGTACTTCTCTGAGGCTAAGTCTGTGAGTTTTAGGCGTCAGATACAAGGGTTTAGACAGGAGAGAGACGAGTCATTTCTTAAGGCATGGGAGCGCTTTAAAGAATTGATCCTCAGATTGCCACACCATGGCTTTGAGAGGATTCAATTAGTCGAGTTTTTCCACCTAGGTCTCAACGCTGAGACCATCCAGCACATAGAGTACTCTTGCAAGGGGGACGATTTCTTGTCCAAAACAGCTGATGAAGGGTGGGATTTCTTAGATGATCTGGCTGATAAGCAGAGAGCCTTAGAACCATCTGATTTTGACCGAGCCGGACCTTTCGAGTCCACTATTGTTCCTGTCACCATTCGTGATCAGCGACTTCAAGCTCAAGTTGACAAAATGGCTTAGAGGTTAGAAGAATTAGAAGTGAGACAGGCGCGACCAGTTCATGAGGTCAGTATTGAGGAGGTATGTGTTTGGTGCGAGTGCAAGGGGCACATCGCAACCGCTTGCCCTGGGTTCCTAGCAGCCAAAGGGGCAAGTCAGTTTAATCAGGAGGAGGTAAACGCAGTTAGGACTTGGGATCCCTACTCGAATACATATAACCCAGGATGGAGGGATCACCCTAACTTTGGGTGGTCCAATACCAGACCCACAGGTGGAGGCCAAGCTCAACCTCCTGCGCTGCCTCCGCCGCAGCAATTTTCCCAGTCCTAGTCTTTCAGGCCTTCGCAAGGCCAAGTTATTCCATACCACTACCAGCAACAGCCTAGTAGGGGGGCAGGTCCATCCACTCGTGGTCCTCCCCCAGGTTATTCCCAGATGGTAGGTCGTGATCATAAATTGGAGGAGAATGTCAACTCCATTATGCAGTCTCAGATGACATTCCAGACTGAGACAAGGCAGCAGATAGGGGCCCTTACCACACAGATGTCCCAACTCACTGCAATAATTAGTCAAATGCAGCAGGAGAAGGGCAAATTTTTGGCCCAGGGTAGTACAGCAGGAGCCCATTACTTAGGAAGTTCTTCAGGTCAGAATAACCAGGGTCAGAATCACGAAGAAGCCAAGTCGGTCACCATTCTCAAAAGTGGGAAGGAGATCGACAAGCTCATTCCGCCGAAGCGAACACCAGTTTCACCCCCGGAATTGGTGGATGCGCCGAGGGCGAATCCTGAGAATACTGAGAAATCACCCGAGGTGGTGGAGCCTGCTGACGCCCACATGACTCAAACGCCGCCAGCAAAACCATTAGCTCCATTTCCTCAGAGGCTGGCGGTAAAGCCTAAGCAGAGCATGAACCATAAGATGCTCGAACTTTTTAAGAGGGTGCAATTCCCTATTACTCTGATGGAGGCTATAGAGTCTTTCCCACAGTGTGCGAAGGTACTGAAGGACCTTTGCACGACTAAGCGCAAGAGTCAAAATAACGTGGTTCTGACAGAGCAAGTGAGCTCCATCCTTCAGACTGAGATCCCTGCCAAGTGCAAGGATCCAGGTTGTCCCACCATACCCATAGCCATTGAAGGGCAGACTTTCGATAAAGCCTTGTTGGATTTGGGAGCGAGTGTCAATTTGCTCCCTTATTCAGCATTTTTAAGATTAGGCCTTAAGAATCTGAGAGAGACTTCTGTCACACTCCAGTTGGCAGACCGGAGTGTTAGGGTTCCGAAACGGGTGGTGGAAGATGTTTTGATTCGGGTAGGCGAGTTCCAATTTCCTACGGACTTCATTGTCCTTGATATTAGCCCAGGACCTGATGTCTTAGAAAAGACTCCTATCATTCTAGGTCGCCCTTTCTTAGCAACCTCCAATGCCGTCATGAACCTGTAAAACGGCAAGGTCCAGTTATCTGTTGGCGAGGATAGGATGGAGGTAGATGTTTATAGTGTTAGCACCCTGGGCGAAGATGATGAGGAGACGGAGGAATTATGTTTGATAGAGACACTCACGCAGGAGCACATATAAGGACCCTCTCGAGGTGGCTTTTACCACTGAGGAGGTCTCATTTTTAGAATCTGCAGAGGTGGGCACGTTCCGTGAGATGTTAGCAGTTGAGGATGAGTATGAGGATATATGCGGGGTCGCTCATGACCTTATGTTTGAGCCATTGGGCAACCCTCCGCCCAAGGTTCTTCCATCTTTAGTGCAGCCGCCCAAATCAGAGTTGAAACCTCTCCCGGACACACTTAAATATGCTTTTCTTAAAGGCAATGACACTTATCCGGTAGTGATCTCCTCGACCCTTGAGGAAGATCAAGAGAGGAAGTTGCTTGAATTACTGAGAGAGCACATAAGCGCGCTAGGTTGGACCATAGTAGATTTGCATGGTATAAGCCCTACGGTGTGTACACACCGAATCATTCTTGAGGAGAGTGTTAAGCCGTCTAGACAGCCTCAGCGGAGATTGAACCCAAACATGAAAGAGGTAGTACGGGCTGAGGTGCTTAAACTTTTAGATGCGGGTATTATATGGGATTGCCCATAGTGAGTGGGTCACCCAGTGCAGGTTGTGCCTAAGAAATTTTGGGGTCACAGTGGTGACCAATGAGCGAGGAGAGTTAGTACCGACCCGCATCCCTACATGTTGGAGAGTATGCATCGACTACCGGAAGCTCAATGCGAGCACCCGGAAAGACCATTTCCCTCTTCCCTTCATTGATCAAATTCTGGAAAGGGTGGCTAGTCGAGCCTTTTATTGTTTCTTAGATGGGTACTCAGGGTACAACCAGATAGAGGTCGTTTTAGAGGACCAGGATAAGACCACCTTCACCTGTCCATATGGGACATATGCATACCATCGCATGCCCTTTGGGTTATGCAATGCGTCTGGTACCTTTTCCAGATGCATGATGGGGATCTTTAGTGATATGGTTGAGCGCATAGTAGAGGTGTTTATGGATGATTTCTTGGTCTTTGGGGACTCTTTCGATGGATGCCTCGAGAATTTAGGTAAGGTCTTACAAATGGGCGAGGAGAAGCACTTAGTCTTTGAATTGGGAAAAGTGCCACTTTTATGGTTACCCAAGAGGATTGTGTTAGGGCACATTGTGTCCTCCAAGGGTATTGAAGTGGACAAAGCTAAGATAGACTTGATCCGTAATCTTCCAACTCCTAGGTCTATCAAAGATGTGCGTTCATTTTAGGACATTTGGTTTTACCGGGCTACGGGTTCATTAAGGATTTCAAGTATATCTTTGGTCCATTGTGCCAACTTTTGGCAAAGGACGACCTTTGTGTGGTCCGAGGCATGTGAGGGCGTTTGCTTAAATTAAAGCGAGTCTCACGACTCACCAATTATCTGATCCCCGATTGAGTCTTCCCTTTGGTGATGTGTGATGCTTCCGACTATGCAAATGGAGTTGTGTTAGGACAGAGGAGAGGGAAAGACCCATGTGTGATCTACTACGCTAGCAAGACACTAAACGAGGCTCAAATGAATTATACAACCACTGAGAAAGAGTTGCTAGCTGTAGTGTTTGCCTTAGACAAGTTTTGGTCCTATCTGGTGGGCTCACAGATCACGGTGTTTACCGATCATGCGGCCCTTAAGTACTTGATGACCAAACAGGACGCGAAAGCTCGCCTTATCCGGTGGATTCTGCTTCTGCAAGAATTCCACCTCATCATTAATGATAAGGAGGGGGTAGAGAATGTGGTCGCTGACCATCTGTCTCGTCTGGCGTTTGAGGACCCTACCTCAGATATACCCATTAGAGATTCCTTTCCAGACGAGCAGTTGTTGGCTGTTAATGAGTGCCCATGGTATGCTGACATCGCCAATTATTTAGTGATTGGACAAATCCCTTCTCATTGGTCTACCCAGGAGAAACAACGGTTTTTGAGGAGTGTCCGCCAGTACATATTTGATGATCCTTATTTGTTCAAATACTATGCGGACCAGATTGTGCGTAGGTGCGTCCCCGAGTCTGACCAGCAGGGAGTTATTGAGTTCTGTCATAGTGAGGCATGTGGGGGGTCACTTCTCTGCGAAGAAGACCACCGCCAAGATTTTGCAATGTGGGTTCTGGTGGCCCGATATGTTTAAGGGTGTGCACTTGTTTTGTAGGTCATGTGACCATTGCCAAAAGCTTGGCAAGTTGTCTGCACGTCATGAGATGCCCCTCAAGCCCATTCTTGTGCTAGAGGTATTCGACTGTTGGGGCATCGATTTTATGGGTCCATTTCCTGTTTCTCACGGTTATGAGTACATCCCATTTGGCGGTGGACTATGTGTCGAAGTGGGTGGAGGCTGATTCCCACTAAGTCTATGGAGTCGGTGGTCGTGCTAGAGTTTCTTAAGGCCAACATTACGTCTAGGTTTGGTGTGCCACGAGCCATTATCTCAATCGGGGCACGACTTCACGAAAAGTAGGTCTTTCGAAAAGTTAATGGGGGAGTTTCGCGTCACTCATAAGGTATCCACCTCATACCACCCCCAAACTAATGGGCAAGCCGAATTAGCAAACAGAGAGATTAAGAGGATTCTAGAGAAAACTGTAGGTGTGACTAGGAAAGATTGGTCCACTAGGTTGACGAATGCGTTGTGGGCCTACCGCACTGTTTACAAGACCGTGTTGGGTGCTTCACCCTATCGGCTCGTTTACGGTAAGGCCTGCCATTTGCCTATTGAATTAGAGAAGAAGGCCTATTAGGCCATTCATGTACCAACTCGGTTTGGTTGACCGGTGTGAACATAGGAAATGCGCAGCTTGAGTGAACTGGAGGAGCTTAGAAATGACGCGTATGAGAATGCGAGTATCTATAAGGCTAAGGTTAAGGCGTATCATGATAGGAACATTCAGCGCAAAACCTTTAGGACTGGTCAGAAAGTATTACTCTATAATTCGCGTCTGCATATTTTTCCAGGGAAGTTGAGGTCCCGTTGGGATGGTCCCTACATAGTCGTTCATGTGTATCCAAATGGGTCGGTCGATGTCCGTGATCCTAAAGATGATCATGTGTTCAAAGTCACCATTGTGGTCTTAAACCGTATTTGGAATTTTTAGAGGTAGGCGAACCTGATGAGGAGTTGGTCGATCCTGTTTATTCGGATGACCGAGTTGTGTAGGCCTTTGCGGCCTTGTTCTGACGGGTAGCTCACGTGTACCATGCTCTTCATTGAGTGTGGACCCGATCCCTAGCATTAGGGATACCCATCATTGACTTGGGTTATCATAGCTCCGCACACCGCTATTAAAATAAGGATCGTGTGCCCAGCTCCGGTTAGTAAGGGCATGTTATGCATTTTTAGTGTCTGTCTTTCATTTAAAAACATAAAACAAAAACAAAAAAAAAAATTACATTGTGGTCTGGTATAGCCACCTAATTTCTAGCCTTGAATTTGTTTATCTGGGTTTCTAACAATCTTATTGCTTTGTCTCGGATAGTCATAAAAGATGATTGGCTCTGATTTCTTTATGGAGAAACCTTGAGAAATTTAACCTGTTGAGTCATGACTTACCCGGGATTGTTATGATGACCTTCTCTACACAACTTTAAGTGAGAATATTAGGGAGAAAAGTAGTACTCGTATCTTTCACGTGACGAAAGTGGTGGTGTTTTGGCCTTTGGTGTGTTTTTGCTTTTCTTTTCTGTTGGTTATTTCTTTTTGTGGCCCGGCTTCTACTAGCGGGCGGTACTAATGTCATTTGCTGCCTAGTAGGTAGTTGGTTCTTAAGTCTTTTGCAGGACGAGCATGCTACCACACTAGCCTTAGTAGTTTGGGCCTCACCGCCGGAGTGAGTGCGGCATTCAGGAGCCTTAAGCAGGGGTGCCACGAAATGTGGCAGTTGTAAGTCCTAAAAAGCTTCGGCGCGGCTCTGTATGACTAGCTATGGACCTCGTAAGGTCCGAAGGAGCGGATCCTGGAAGCAGTTCCAATGACGAACCGCAGCGGTGCCAGGAAATTCCCCATACATCGGTCGGGGTCATAATGGTTGGCTGCCATCCGACGATCCATTTTCTTTCCCTTGTTCTTTCTTTTATTTGTCTCCATGCTCTGGGGACATAACATGTTTCCAGTTGGGGGGAGGGTTAGTATATTTGTTTTTTTTAGCGTTGCTAGGTAGTTTTTGGGGGTACTGTTGTTATGCATTTTGTGGATATTCTTCGAGCATATGAGATTAAGCTGATTAGTATGCCTGATTAACTTGAATGCATGCATATATTTGGCTACTTAGTTGAGCATGGTGCATTGTTGAAACGTGTGAACAAGTATCCCCTACGTTGATAATAGCATATTCTGAATAACATTCCCATGTTCTTTGTATTCATTTCTGCAATCGCATAAAATAGTAGGCTATTGTTCTGCAATTAAGGATCCAAATTTGTCTATTATGCATTTGTGAGAGTGAATAACGTGCATAGGGGATGATACAAGGCATTCTTTGCATGATTAAACCACAGATGAGTCCCCTTGACCGATCTTAAACCAGTCCGAGTCAGTTCCCGTGTCTACCTTAGGAAACCGGTGTTTGGTTGGATTTAAGTTGGGGGGAAAGTCAAGTTCCGTGCATCATAAGTGCCGTGTTGTTGTGAGAAATTGGTAAAGCAATGGGGATTTGAAAGATTAGTGCTTGAGGAAGTTTGATTAGGTGTCATGTTTGGAAACCAAAAAGCCCCAAACCCAAAACCTTCAACCTAAGTTTCCCTTTAAAAAGAAAAAAAAGTGGAGTTCAGTATCGATACGGGAAAACCTTCGTATCGATACCGGTAGTGTTAGTGCGGATGGGGAACCTCACGGGTATCAATCTGTGGTTTTACCCAGACGTATACCAAGCCCTTAAACGTAAATTAAAAAGGGTTTGACCGGTCATTCTCACCTTTCATCTTTTTCTTCAACCTCTCTCTCTCTCTCTTTCCCAAACCCTAACCCACAAAAAACTCCATAACCACCACCTTCAAACCTCCAAAACCCCCACCAAATCTCACCCAAATTCCACCAAAGTTCACCAAAATACTCCTTTCGTCCTTATCTACTACATATATCTCTCAAAACCGTTCCAAAACCCTTATCTTTCCAGATCTAAAACCCTAGTTTCCTAACCTTGTTCCAAAGCATGGCACCTAGGAAGGCTTCCACTAGCGCTAAAGGTAAAGGCGGCAAAAGATGCCCCCCTCTGAGCAAGCAGCCAAGGGGGAAGGAGGACCAATGATCAGATTGCCCGGGATGAGCGGGATAAATGGGAGGCTTCTATTGACCAGAGAGGGGTTAAAAATGAGCGCCACATTATCCGGGATGGGTTTCCCCTGAACAACGACACCATACGAGCCATTGTGAGACAAGGTATGTCCTTTTGGTTCGAACCAAACCCCGGGTATAATTTAGAACTTGTGAGGGAATTTTATAGAAATATGCATGTTCCCGCATCCGGGACTACTTTCAGTGCTGAGTCCTAGATAACCTCACGGGTGGCAAGGGTTCCCATTACGGTCACCCCCGACATTATTGCTGCATCTTTGCGATATACGCGACCTACTGAAACTAATTACCCATGTGATATTACGGATTTTGTCCCACGTAGAGTGGCGGGTATGTTATATGAGAAATGTAAAGATGCTAGTATCCCTCACCGTCCGGGAAAGTTCAGGCAGGCTTTTAAATTTCTGAACCAAGTGGTGTGCTATAACATAGACCCTAGGGCAACCGAGAACAAACCATCTGAGCATACTGGGAACTTACTAACTGTTTTTATGGAGGAAGGCACTGTCTGTGATTGGGCTTTATTCATTTACACTAAGATTATCGACTTCCGAGATGCCCCGACACAGACCCGCATGCCGTTCCCTTGCCTGATCACTGCCATTGCTAGAGACTCTGGGTTGACGGGGGCCAAGTGGTTCAACAATGATCCATTAATTCCTGGGCCGATTGATAGTACTATCCTCACCAAGAGCATAGCTCAGACTCGTGGCGCCAGAGGCGGAGCCTTTTTGACTACCGAACCACCTCCCCATGCATCCAGTACCTCTTGGCTACAGAAGATCTTTTGCCAAGGTGTTGCCACTATTCGGAGTTAGCAGAAGCTTAAGAGGGAGGTGCGACAAAATGCGAGAGTTCTGCAGCAGATGAGTCACAGGGAGGAATGGATGGTGAGGCGTATTGAGGGGTCGACTTCGGAGCCATATGTGCCGCTGGAGTTGCCTGAGTTGGAGGTCAGTGATGATTTTGCAGATGATGATGCTGCAAAGGAGAGTGAGGATAGTGGGGATGATGAGGAATGATTGGGATACTTGTGTTGCATGGAGTTGACTGTAGGGTAGGTAGTATGTTAAGGAGGTGTTATTTTATGTTGAGAACTCTGTTATTTCATGTGGATTTATTTCTGTTTTGATTTGGGGTCTGTAATATAATTTTCGTGGATTATGTTCTTATGTTGTGGATTTGGTTTGGATAGCGCCGATGGGCATTTGACAGGTAGTAGACATGACAGGTGTGGCGGATGGGTAGTTAACCTTGAGCCTCGATAGGCGGCACTTGTCTTTTTGCAGTTCCTTTCTTTTGTTCTACCATGGTCATTACAATCAAAAAGTCCTTAGTAGATCTTGTGCACGCGTGTTTATACTCTCACTTATGCATGATTGATGATGATGATGTCTCTTTATTTTATGGATTCATATTGAGATATGCGTGTATTCTTACTAAGCGTTCATCTTGATTGGCATGTGGCAACCAGTTGTTCGGTTCCACACAGTTCGCCAAGCGCTTTAATGGGATGTTGAGTGTTCTAGTGAGTGAGTGTAACGCGATTATGGTGTGGGGGTGTTCATTGTCACGTGTGAAGTAATGTTATCTGTGTTCACTTTTTACACCAAAGCATGCATGCATGTGAGTTTGAGCATATTGAAAGGTGAATATCTCTTTGTTGTGATTAACTTTGCTTTCTGATTGCATAACCACCGTATCCCCATTGGTGTTTTCTAGTTTTTCTTTCTTAGTTTTATTTCGCTTTCGTTCTACGGACTAGCAACGCTTCAAGTTGGGGGTGTGAAAGCGGCGTAATGTCAGAGATATAAAGCGCCTAAGTAAGAATTAAGCGTTAGAGGCGCGATTTTATTCCATTTTCCACTTGATGCGGTGTGTTTTTGGTTTTTCGTGTGTTTGGTTGTTTTTGTAGGGAAACAGGTCGCAAAAGTGCTCGTGAAGTGGACACATGGCGGTCAGGAATGTGAGGAACTAGCGGGGCCCAAGTGGGGATGGCCAAACAAGCCTGGGTGGCATTTTAAAGGGGCGGTATCGTCACGGGACTTCTCTGTATCGATCTGATTCTTTCATTTAGGAACAGAAGGCACGGGTATCGATACAGGACTTCTCCTGTATCGATATCGAGGGTCACATGGCTGACGTTTGACTTTGTTTCCGGATTTTGACTTCATTAGGGATATAAATACCCCGTTTTCGGGTTAATTTAGGGTTCCACGAATTTTACTTAGGGGTTTAGTTTTCCAAGCTTTTGGCTACGGATCTCGGCTATTCATTCAACTTGCGTTTCCAGTTTGATTCCCAGTTTTTCCAGTACTTGGATTGTTTTCGCAGATTGGTAATTCAATTAAGTTCTTTCCTCTTTGCAATTTATAGTTTTATTTCTTTATCGCTCTTATATTTCATCCATCAAGCATGCATAGTTCTAGGTTTTTACTGATCCTTGCAACCTTAATAAACATGAGTGAGTAGTCGCATCGAGTGCGGATGCGGGGCAAAGGCGCCCGCATCTAGGCTAGTCGATATTCCACCTTGGAGCCGAATTAAATCGTTTTTCAAGCAGTTTTGGGAACTGGAAACTTTCTAACGAACAAACCCAGGCATTACCGGAATTCGAATGTGCACGGAATCTGGTGACAGGCAATGCGCATTCGTTAGGAAATTTTTCTCAGATTCTAAAATCAGTAAAAGGATTCATTGTGGCCCGAGTGATTATTGGCTTGGCTAGGTGTAGACGCTGGGTCCCCACAGTCGCGCTCTCTTAATCATTACACATTTAATCAATTAAATTAGACCAGTAGTTAATTAATTAATTCCATAAACCAAAAGGGTGGCTACCTAAGAGCCAGTTCAAACTACACTCCGCACATTTGAGTAAGCATTCCATCGTCTCTGTGGTTCGACTCCGGTACTTCCGGAATTATTGTGCTGCATCGGTCAAGAGTCCTACGCTTGGGACGCGTCTTCATTAGTCTTTTTGTTAGTCACCTGGTCGGTCAAACACTTTTCTTCGTGAAAATTTTGAAGACATTTATCAAATTTGTGTGTGTGACTTGCTTGTGTTTCTATTTTTACTTTCTTCTTTTTTAAGGAGGGTGAACAAAATCTCACTTGTATACTACGGTTGAAAACAAACCTGCAAAGTGATTCAGATTGGTGAGGTGACCCCAAAAATGGCCCTATAATGAGCAAAAACTGCACCCTTGCAGTTGAGGGGGAAAAAAACTGCAGGGAAGCCATCTCATTTTGTTTTTCACTTTAAGGAGAATCAGTGGACTACTTAACTGGGGAAAAAAATGTCAGAAATTATGCATTGACAATTTTAAGTAAAGGACTCTCCAACGAACTGTTGGGCAGTAGCAAATTAGCAATCATCTCTCTCTCTCTCTCTCTCTCTCTCTCTCTCTGGGGGAAGATAAGACCCTTATTGCAGTTAGCAAGATGTTTGACCACAGGGCTGGCTCTAAGATTCTGAGGGCCTAAGTCAAACTTGTAAAATTGGGGCCCTAGTTCTTTTAACAAAAATAAAAATAAACCTCAAAAGGAAAACAAAGTCATATGAATAATGAAAAAATAAACTACATGGGGTGAGAATTTAACCTTAAACCTATTGGATAGCTAGCCTTAAACTTACCACTTGGGCAACTACCTATATTGGGAATAATTGCACTAATCTAGTATTACATATCTTGGGCCAAATTTCGGGGGCTTAAGTCCACTGTCTTATTGCCATTAGCTAAGGGCCGGCCCTATTTGACCATGAACTTTAACTCATATTTTTTTAATAACTTAGGCATCCCCAGGTCATTTTTTGTGCACCCCGACTTATCCTAGAGCTCAATGTCCCACTTGCGGGGAGTCCAAAAAGGCCAGAGCTAATGAACTGACCCAAAAACAGTTGATAACACCTAATGGTGAGTTTTTGAATGGATTTTATCAAAATCTAATAAAATCAAGCCTTTGATTTTATCTATTTGTGGAGAGAGTTGATAAAATCTTAGATTTTTGCATTAAAAAATCTAAGATTTTATCAACTCTCTTCACGAATGGATAAAATCAAGGCTTGATTTTATCAAATCTTGATAAAATCCATTCAAAAACTCACCATAAGAGGTTTCAAACCTAAGACTTTAAGAGAGAACAAACTTTTAAGTCCCAAATTTCGACTACCAGGCAGAGTTAAATGTCTAGTGGAGGTAAAAAACTAGCCTAAATTTTTTTACTGGCATGCATCAACTGTCCATTGACACTAGTACTAATGGCCATATCTAACGCCTTGTTTGGATGGTGGATATACTACCGGTATAAGTTTTCACCCCTTCTTAAGAGGGGGCCCCAGTGCTTATACCGTTGTTGGTAACGGCGAATCCTCTCCCCCATATGTTTTCACCCCTTCTTCTCTTCTACGCGTGAAGGTCCTCTCCCCGGATAATTTTTGGGTCGCCTCAGCCCTCCCCAAAAGTTATCCCCCTGTAGAAGGGAGGGTTTTTGACGAAAAGGACCCTCGTTATCCCCTACCACGCCGCATACTTCATTTGTGCTGCAAAATACAGTGGTGTGCTCTTGTGACTTCGAACCGACTAGGGTTTGTGCGATTTGTTGCGATCCCTGTTGCGATCTGTTGAAAGCACTCAGGTATGGGTAAACGTTGGTAAATATGCTGTGTATACAAGTTTCGATTGCCACAGAACTCTTTATTGTTCCATTTTGTTCAATCTATTAATGTAGATTTGTCCAATTTGTTGAGATTTGTTGGGTTTTTACTGTTTATAGCATGAACTAGGGTTTTGTATAGTGTATATATGTCAAATATACAGTAGATATATAGATAAATGTAGGCATTTATGTACCGTTATACAGTTTATGTATGTATAAAGTGTGTGTGTGTGTGTTTAGTAGGGTTTTCTGATATATATAGGGTTTTCTTGTATGTATATACAGTGTGTGTGTATTATACACCAAAGATATATATAGATACACACAATCTCAACATTATGGAGAATTCAAGAGGGATGTATGTTATTTAGAATTTTTTTTAAAAAACTGTAGGTCAACCAATCCCATGTACTGGTACAAATCCAGGGTTTGCTATCCCATTTTGCTTCTTAAAAAGGATACAATTTGTTTAGTGTGTGTGTCATTGGTATGATACTCATCATGAAACCGTATGTTGGGCCCTTAGGATGGCAAGAGTGAACAGAAAACAATTACGAAGGAGAGAAGAGGAAGAGACAATTATTGCGTTAAACACCTTCATTCAGGCTACAATGGGGGTGTTTCGCCTTTACCTGTTCATCATATCCACTGCTTAGTACCCCCGTCCTGAGTGTGCACAAAATCCTAACTTCTACCAGACACAAGTCAATGCTGTCAATAGACTCGTTAATGGTAATGAGATTGATTGCCACGAACAGTTGAGGGTAAACAAACATACTTTTTAACTAAGCCCTTGTTACATCACATTTTTTGCGGGTCTTGTGTGCTTGTGTGTGGGCCATGTCTTGTTTATGGGGGATATTGTTATTTTTTAGTGCTTGGTAGTGGCAATGATGAGAAATCTGAGCCTACTACTGGTTATTGTGTTGTTGTTTGTGTTGCAGGTACTGGGCCTTTAGGCTATGATGAGTATTGAGCCATTGTATTGTTATTGGTATTGCACTACCTATTCTGATCTTTGTAGTGCAATGCAGTGCAAGTGCAGGTTGTGTGATTCTGTGAGTGTGATCTTCTGGCTTTGGGTTGCACCTACTGTGCCACTGTTAAGTGCAGTGTAGTGCAGTGTAGGTGTGTGATATGCAGTACTGTTGCTGTGTTTTTTTAGTGCCTTTGGGTTGCACCTACTGTGCCACTTGTGATATTTGTTGTTATGTGCATTATATTTGCTGTTACTGAGCCCAGCCACTGGTAATTCTGGGTAGTGCTTCAATTTCTGTAGTTGGAGTGATGATGATTATTGATTTGCTATTGCTGCACCTGAATTTCAAGGCAATGACGAATTTGTTCTGAGCCTTGGACCTGTTTACTGAGTTTGAAGGTCTTAATAGTGCAAGTGTGTGTTTGTAAGTGTGTTATCTGTGCTCTACTTCCTTGACCTGTTTCTATACTAAATGTGTAATTTAATGGTAAGGACATTAACGTATTGATTAAATTTCTTAGTCTTTTGTAATGAATGTTTGTATTTTCATACTTTCGAATATGTTTGAATTTCTATGGGCCTAGTAACTGTTTATTAAGGATTTGCATTAATTATTTGAGAGTTTAATAAAATATCTTTGTTTCTTCATTTATTATTCATTGTGCTGACGTAATTAAAAAAAACTAATAAATAAGATAGGCCAACAAATGAAAAAAAAATTGCCTTCTTCAATTTTTTATGACAACCAAACATTCAAATGTTTAAATATAAAAAAACGTTTTTTAATATAAAAAAAAAAATTCAGTCAAATAACTTAATTACACTTTAAATCATCCAATAATACAAAAATTATTTACTTCATCTAATTATATAATTAAATTAATCATTAATAATGTTCGGTACACCACAAGGGCAAATAAGTCATTTAACAGCTTTTCCCATCATCACCCCCTCTTATTTTTAAGTTAGCCAAACCAAGCCAAAAGTTATCCTCCTGTTTAATCCCTCATCCAAACCATTTACTTTTTTATTCCCCCTCCATAAACATCACATCAATCTGGGCCCCCCTCCAAAAATAATACCCCCTCTTATCTTATCCTCCCTCTAAAACTTATCCCCTGAAAATAATATCTCATCCAATCGGGGCCTAAGTCGAATACAGATTGCATTCAGATGGGTTAGCTATTGTCTGGCAAAATTAATGGAGTTTTTGAGTCCAGCATGTGTATGCTCTAATTGTTTTTTGGCCTCTCTCCTCTATTTTTGGACCCCACTTTTTTGCAGCCGTAGTTTGAACTGCAAGAAGCAGTAGCATCTCTGTCTTTCACTCAACAACATTGCTTCAGGGTTTCTACAAGATTCTTCCCGTGAGATATTTTTATACCGATAAAAATCTGTTGACAGCTCTGGGCCATTAGAAAGACTTGTGGAGTGTGGACTGTAGTATTACACAGATTTCTTATCTTTTTCTTTCTCCTGTTACCCTCGCTAGCTATATATTTTTCATGATTCAGTCAAACCTTGCAACTGAACGTTTCTGTTGCATTGGACTTCTGTAGCTTCACACTACTTCTGTTTACGGTTTTTTATCAATAGGTTCATCACACTATACACAGTACTAGCTATTAGGGGCGGCTGCACAAAAAATCTAGAAAACCACAAAACCAGACTGAACCGAACCGAACGTTTTGGTCCGATCCGTGGATTAATGGTCCGGATACGGATTCAAAAATTAGAAAACCATGAGATATGTTCGGTTGCAGAATTTTTGTTTTAGAACTGTGGACTAACTGAACCGGACCGTGGAATATTGATATTTATCCATGTAACAAACTAGGGATGTATTTTTCAAATGATGTAGACACAAACTAACTTTTCGGGGCTTCCAGCGGTTGGGATTGAAGTTGGATTTTGCGCCAATGACTTGTTGGTGCAAAAATCGTATAATCGATGGAAGTGGATAAAACAGGAGAGAATAGATGGTTGCTTCAAGGTGCCTTACAATGTCATTGTCCTTAAGACGATATTTGCCTCCACCAATTAGAGTGAATTTGGTGTGCGCTAGGTTACTAGTGAATTCGACTCCAATATATAATAAAAGGCCAATTTTGATTGACTGTTTGTCCAATTGCGTCATGCACAAACGAAGGACTAGAACACCTTTGGATTTTACGAGCCTACAAAAAACATATAAGGGAGATAATTTTAAGGGAGAAGGAACAATCGGAATCATATTGATTCTATATATCTGAACAAAAATGCTACTTGTACAACTATTTCGGCTCCAACTATTTACAACCTCCTCACATATACGTGGGGCCTACACCCATAATTGTGTGTGGGCTCCACTTGTATGTGAGTGAGTTGTAAATGGTTGGAGCCAAAATGGTTGTACATGTAGCATGATTCATATCTGAATTGGTAGAACCCTTGCCTTTATATAGGCATGAATCGTGACTGTTAGCCAAAAATCACACCTCTTTGGTTAAAATAAACAATTATGTCTATTTACAATAACCATGACTATGCATTTGTTCCTAATAGTTGCACCTTTTAGTATATATATAGTCATGTATATTTAACCAAAATAGACACACCCTTTGCACTAAAATCTAGCAATCATTTTTGGATTAAAACTGTTCACCAATAATACCATTCAATATCCATTAAATATTTTTAAAATGTTCCAACATGACTAGCTAGGGATGACTTCTTAGGGCATCTTAGTGCACTACCTAAAAGAGTAACCCAAAGTGTCCTACTTAGCTAACTAAGAAAAACTCAAAAAAATGCTCTCTAGTGCACAAGAATTGACTCCCTAAAATTCTAGGTGTCACTCCTCACTTCCTAAAGTACTTCAAGTCACTACTTAAATTTGGAGAAGACTTAAGGAAAGAGGGGGTTGACGGAGAAAGACTTAGAGAGGAGAGAGAGAGAGGGGGGGGTTGACGGAGAAAGACTTAAGAGGAGAGAGAGAGAGAGAGAGAGAGAGAAGAATGACTAAAAAGATAATGAAGATATATAGATAACCCATTAAAGTGTATACTGTATTCCTCTTTAACTAGCTAATTAAGTTCTTACCACATAAAATAAGACCTCCACATGTGTTTATGTATATACTTTAGCGAACTTTTTTTAGATAGTACACTAGAGATGACCTTAGATTTTACCCCTTGTGGGGTGGTAAATTTTTTGATCACACCCTTGCCTAGCCGTTGGTGCAAAATCCAACTTCAATCTCAACCGTTGGAAGCCCCGAAAAAAATTAGTTTGTGTCTACATAATTTGAAAACGTTTCCTTAATTTGTTATATGGATGCAAATAATTTTACTTATGAATTATTAAGTTATGTCTATACAACTTATTTGTTTGTGTAAATTAAAACCTGAGGGGGTAAAGATCGTAAAGTGTAGTTCTACTCTAAATTGAATAAATATGAGTACACAGACTAATCGTATTCTCTTAGGAATTTGGTTGTTGCACAATTAGGAATGTGTAATGTAATGCTTTGATGTTTTGTAATTTGGTTTATGCTTGAATCTGAAATTAGGAATTTGGTTGCTGCATTATGTAGTGTGGCTTTTTGTCGTTGTTTGTTGCACGGTTAGAAATTGAGTTTAGAATGAGTTTGCTACAGTACTACTAGGAAAGCGAAATTTATTAAGTAATCCGGGGATAAAAAACTAGAATCAAACCATGACTCATAGATTGGTTGTGAACCAGACTATGTGACTTTGGTCTAGGCATGAATTGCATTTTTTTTTAACCGTGACTCGTGGTTCGATCTGTAGATTCCTAAGAAACTGGTCATATTTGGACCGTGACCTCAGGGTGTACAAAAAAAATAGTGTAGCCCGGACACCAATTGTAACGACCCGAATTTTTGTAAACTAAAATTTTTGTTTAAAAATTCAATAAATTATTTTTATATTTTCTAATAATTGGACTATTTCCTTATTAAATTAATAAAATTCCTTTTAATTTTGATAATTGGTTTTCAAGTCATGCATGCAATGTATGAGGCTGAGTAACACACCCGTTACACTACCGAACAACCCGGAGCTTCCTCTTAATGCCACGCCAACTCCAACCACTGACTTTATGGTGTAAACCTAACCTTGGTACTAGTTGTGCAATCTTACAAGTCTTGGGACTTGGTACTTTGAGAGAGAGAGAGAGAGAGAGAGAGAGAGAGAGAGAGAGAGAGAGAGAGAGAGAGAGAGAGAGAGAGATGTGTGTGTGTGTGTGTGTACATCTACTCTTGTACATGCAAGAGTAGATGTTTGTTTACTTGTACAAGCAAGAACTTTGTGTGAGGGAAAGCCCTAATAGCTAGATTTTGTATCAAAAAGTAGTTAGAGCAAGCTTTACTATTTTGGAAGAGAACCTAGTCTAACTTGGACAAGCACGTGCATTTTGCTTAGACTTGTACACAACCTACAAACCCAAACCTAAGCAAACTAAGACTTGGCCACCAAGTACCATAAAACATGCATCCATGTTTTAAGGAAGCATATTCCTTTCTTAGAAGCCTAGCAAGCCTAAGTGATAGGTTACTATGCATGCACATGCACAATTTTGTGTATAAGCTCCCAAAAACACCCCATAACAAAGGTAACCATGCAAAATTCTACACAACAAGGACCCTATTTCTACTACATTTCTTTCCCAAGTAACTTGTCCCAATCAATTTCCCTTATCTTGTGAGTTCACCACCTAAAGCATAGGACCTAAAATCTAGAGTGTAAGTTGCACCCACTTGTGTATTTCCCATGTGCCAAATTGATGGCACATTTATTCCCCCCAATTGGTGAGGTTCGGTCAAGCATAGAGAGGGAGCAAGGATGAATATTTTGGGAGGAAAAGAGAGAGCCTCTCTTTGCTATATAAAGTCATCCCTCTTTTGGCAAAGCACCACCTTTTCACTTTCTAGTTTTGTGCTTTCTTTCTTCCCACATATAAACCTACTCCGACCACCACCAAAGTCAACCTAATTAGTTGTTAATCAACTTCCTACTAAATTAATTAGTAGATAAGTTTGTTAATTAGAGAGCCTCTCACTCACAAAGGATTGCTTTTCGGCTTCTGGTTAACACCCAAAAATCGGAAATTTGAGGTAATTACTTAACCATCTTTCTTATTAGTTATTTCTAGTTCATTAAGGAACTTCTAATTAGTTTTCTATATTGGGATTTGAAGCATGTTTAAGCAAAATCATGCATGTATTAAAGTTTCTTAGTTGTTACTTAGTTTCTAAGAAAGATTAAAGAAAGGATTTCATGTTGAAAAGTGTTAAGGGTTTCTAATTAGAATGATTCTAGATGAAATTAGTGGTTGATTTGTTAAGAAATAAAGATTGTGAAATTTTTTGGGAAAGCTTGTGCATTAAAATGCATGATTTTATATAGTGTTTTCCATGAGAGAAAAACATGAAACCTTTTATGAGAAAAGTTTTGGAGAATATTGCATGGGCATTATTTTGAGCATGTGGCAATGAGCACGTACATGATACCTTATGACACAGGAAATGAGAAAGTTTGAATAACTGTTGATGAGAAAATAGAGATGAGAATGAAAATGCAATTTTGAAATGAGAAGAGTTTTTCGGGAAATGAAATGAAATGAGATGAAATGGATTGATGCCACCTCAAGTTCCTCGGGGAGAACTTGGAGGATTGAATTTGATGCGGTAGTGCAGCGAGAGCACCACCTCAAATTCCACGGGGAGAACTTGGAGGTTTGAGCTAAGCGTGCACAACACACGGTGAACGGACCTTGCAAACAAGCTGTTAAGTTCGGTGATGTAAGACGGATGGGACTGTGTTGTGTGAGTCGCGGGGCGGACAAACCGTGCAAACAAGTTGTTAAGTTTGATGATGCACGACGGCAGGGGGCCTCGAGCAGAAAGGTTGGTGCCGCCAATTGAAAGGAGACTTAAGCGGACCAATAACTTTCGAGTGGTGGGAAATGTATGAAATTTGAAGAAGAATGCTAAAAGAGACACTGATATGAGAAAATGTTTTTTTAGAACTGATGAGAAGTGAGATACATTTTTGAGAAACAGATGAGAATTGAAATGAGAAACTGACGCGTGACACTGTTTTGAGATACTGAAAATGAGATACTGTTTTCTAGGCATGTTTACTCTGATCCGCATAAACACGCATGGTGCATTGCATGGTTTTACTGTTCATAAGTCTGAAATAATGTTTTAATTTGAACTTATTATTCTAGAATTGCTATTTAGAGAGTTGGTAGTGTAGACTATTGGGATTTATTGCTCACAATGTTGCACTTGTGTGACTCTGACATAATACCACGATGTTCCTTGTGCGACTCTGACGTCTTATGTTAGATTATTGAGATGGACATGATCAATAGTACGGAGATCAGTCCTATGGAGTAGGCAATTCTGCCGGAATGGGGAATGACCCAGCGCAGAGGTAGAAGAAGACCTAGAACCACCTCGGTTGTTATTTAAATACTTGATGGAGACAATATTATTTGTATTAAAGTTTATGTCTACGTGCTCAAATTTTGGGGACATTACACCAATTCTCCGAAAAACCCCCTATTTCCCGAAACATGGGAAGAAGTCCAACAAAGCATTTTTCCCTACCAAATTCTATCCCTCCCTACCTGCTTCTTCGTAGGACCGATCGACGTCTCACCTACACAAGTACCTAGCCTTACAAAGTAGAAATCTGGACCATCCAAATTAAACATATATAAATGACCGATATTCGCGATCGGGCACTGCATAGGCGGTGCTCACTCGGTAATGAAAATTTTCTCCCATGTCAATATATGACGGGTGTTTTAGGGAGCCAGACAGCCAGTCAGTAGAACTATGCTGCGTATGCGTTCGTACCTCACAAGCAGCTACTATTAGGGGTGTACAAGAAAACCGAAAAAATCGTGAAACCGGACCGACCAAACCAAACCGGTCTATTTGGATTGGTTCTATGGTTTAATGGATTGGTTTTGGTTCTAAAAAAATGAAAACCGGATATTTTGGTTTGGTCCCTGGTTTCAAAATTAGGAACCGTGGTTTGAACCAAACCGGTCCGTTATACAATATAATATAATATATACACTCCTATATACCAACACATGCTTAATAATTTTGTTAGTTTTAAGTTTTAATATTGCATCAGCCATCTATATCAATAGTGATATTTTAATAGTTACTTTAGTTTCTAATGGACTCCTTAATCTATTTGTGCATTGATTTAATGGTAGTAGTTTTACGAAGAATTTGCAAAAATTTTGTGGACAATTTTTTTTGGCAAATTTTGAATGCTAACATGGTTTAGAATCGGAAACCGAACCAAACCGGACCAGTCTAATGGTTTGGTGTGGTTTGGTTTTATATGTGTAATGATTTGGTTATGGTTCTTAATTCTTTGGAACCATTAGATATGGTTTGGTTCCTGAATTTCAACAAAATCGGTCCAAACCGGACCATGTACACCCCTAGCTACTATCACATTTGTTGGGAACTTGCGAGAAGATATTATTGACTAAAATTTAAGTTGTGATATGTTTTGCTTACGGGAAAAAAGAAAAAAGAAAAAGAAAGGAGGTCGTGATAAGTTTTGATGACAATTCATGTAGAGAGTTTAACTGGAAAACAAATATACCTCTTTTTATTTGTTTTCCAATTAATAAGATATCAAACTTCCGGTCCAAACTCCCGGATTTTGTTAAGTTCCGGACCTCATTGATTCCGATTGAATTTCAACGATCCTAACCGTCCAATGTGTTTAAAAGGTGTTTTCTAAGGTCCCCGCGAGAAATCATAAAAAAAAAATACCGGGAAGGGCTTGATCCGAGTACATATACCATTTTTGTGAAAAATGGATCGGATCAAGCCCTTCCCGGTATTTTTTTTGATGATTTCTCGCAGGTACTCTAAAAAATACCTTTTAAACACATTGGACAGTTCGGATCATTGAAATTCGATCGGAATCAATGAGGTCCGGAACTTAACAAAATAAGGGAGTTTGGACCGGAAGTGGAATATATATATATATATATATATATATATATATATATATATATATTACTATTTTGTACTTTTTGTAAATTTGTTTAATTTTTCAACGTAATTCTTGGAATTAACCATTCGCCTTACGAGAAGAATCAAAAAATTTAAAAAATATGTACCAAAGTTTAAAAAAAAAAAAAGTTCACATAAGACGGCCGGACACTATAAAAATAAAAAAAATAAAAAAATACTGCCAACAAATATAGTGCTCCGTTTCAAATTGGAAGTCTTGTGGAGTCCAAGGAACTCGTAATCAAGTTTTGGACTATTTCCACCGAGGTTTACTAACCACACACATGGCCTCATTGTTTGCCCTTACTTTTTGGTCCTTGGATTTGACCACCCTAACAATTCTCCTTATTTCTCTCCCAACACTTGTATAAAGCTTTCCCCTTCTTCCACCTTTCTCCTCCAAACCATTTCTCTGTCTCCTTTTAGGGTTCTAATTAAATATCCCATTCTCTCTCTCTCTCTCTCTCTCTCTCTCTCTCTCTCTCTCTCTCTCATACATATAGCCATGGCCAAGGAAATGAGCCCATACATGCACAACTGGGTCGAGGTTGCGCCGGCTCCTCTTATCTCTCCTCGGAAACCTTCGTCGAGATTTCCTAAACTGGAGACCATCGCCGAGGAAGAGTCCGCCCGGTTTGCCGACATTGTGCCGAACAAGGCCTTGTATCTTCTTCCTATGGTTCTTTCCATTGTGTCCTATGTATGGATCAATAAATACTATGTTGTTGCTTGAAGGGTACGTAGGCTTCTTAAGCCATGCAGTAGTATTAGCCCTTCTCTCCTACTACTATCCAAACGTATTGAAGGTTAGTCTTTCAAAGAGAGATCTCAAGGAGCAGACGTATTACATGCATAAATATATATACCCAAAAAAGTATATCTTTCAAAATAATAGAAGATGGATAATGTGGACCAGATTCGTTCTGAAGGCGGATTGTAATTCACATCATGCACTTCATTTTATGGTTATCTTTCTGGGTGTATGTTTATGGCGTTTTGTTCAATGAGACTCTCTATCCGACGAAAGAAGAAATGGCAAAGGAGGTGGCGGGGATACGAATCTAAAGATATCATCCTTTTCGAGAAATCCGCAATACAGGTGCTGCAGAGAAAATAATGGTGTTAACATGAAAAGGATCGATCATATGCCCTAACGACCAAGTAATCCTTTGTATTAGGGTCGGGTTTTTGTCAGTTATGATCGGGCGGATAATTGGGTTTGGATTGAGATTGTAGGGAATGTTTGTTTCTATGAATGGGACGGATATTTTTTGATCTCCTTTCTTTCATTTTGTTTTTTGCCTGTACGGATTCGTGCTGGAATAAATTTGGCTTGTGGATATTCATATTTTGATCAATTGTGCACTGTTCTTAATTGTTGCTCTTGATTCTTTGGATAAATTGATAAGTCAGGCATTTCCGGCCCACCAAGCGAAAACCAGTGGGTAACCAGGAAAATCCAAAATTTCAACAAAAAAACCAAATTAATGATTTCAAACATCACACAATGTTGTGATTGCAGTGAGTCTCCGTCAATTTATTAGTCGAGAAGTCAATATTCTAGGTGCAGTATATAACCATCTATAGGTGCACATAAGCTGGTCGGACACCCCTAATCTTCGGGGGAAAAAACCCATCTGTAGGTCCACCATAAGCAACATTCTGGCAAATTAGAACTTACATTACACCAACATTGAAGTTTTCATGCCAGTTCCTATTGAAGTACACAGTTACATGCTTACACGAGGGTTTGTTCAAGTAACCGCGCGTTAGAGAAGCAACATCACCTTCAGCTCGAAACGCCTTTCCAGTTCCAAGATGAGTAGTTCGTGTCACCATAAGTCCTGTACAGTACACAACAGAATCAGAAAACAAAATGCCAAGCCTTGAGGGAGGTTTTATAAAGCAACATTCAGATTTCAGAGAGGAAACATGTCGATCAGGGGCGGCTCCACAATGGTTTGAGTGGGTTTTAGAACACCTCCTGGATTCAAAAAATGCACTGATTTTTTTTTTTTTATAATTTCTTACATATAAGTTGATTTTTTTTCCTTAACATTGACAGCACTGCATTAGACAAAAAAAACAGAACCAGGCCTGATAGATGTTTAACTACAATAAATGTCTTTTGTTTGTATGGTATTCTGATAAAATAAACAGCTTAACGTTTTTGTCACCTCTGAACCAAAATTGTAGAGCCGCCCTCATCTTGGTAGTATCCAGAGAAAAGAAAAGAAAAGCACCTGGTAAAAACTAGATCTACGTATAAAGAAAATCTACTGACAACATTTAGCCCACTTAAATTATTCAGGCTATTCAGAAATTTTGCCACATCAGAAAAAGAACAAGCTTATGCATTTGAAATTATCTGGCACAGTACGCATCCATACGATAAGATCTTCTTGGTCGCTTAGCTGATTGAAAAGATGCATCCCAAGACCAACCAAAAAAAGGAAAATGACAGAAGAACTTTTAGCACTCATGATTTGGCCAAGAAAGTGTGGAGAGGTTACTAGGCTAGGAGCACCATCCTTGCCTCCTCTAGAAGCAGGAAGTAAAACGCAAGGAATATTGCGTTCCATGTTCCTAGAAACATGAGCAAACAGAAAAAAGACTAGCGCATTGATCTTGGGTACGTCTGGCTGCGACATTTGCTGTTTATTGGTTGTCACTTGTAAGTATGCACTTAAATGGTCTAAAGGAATGGTGAATTTAGTCTAGTTCCCGTGATGTGCATTTAAATGGAAGAATAATAGGTTAGTCCAATTAGTTAGTCAGTTTTCACCCCAAGTTTGCAGTGGAACAATCGAAGCATTGATCTCTTTTTAATCAATTATGGTGATTTCCCTTATTCAGTCATTGTGCAACTAGTTCAATCGCCAAAAAGGATTTAGGAGGTAATGGCTATGAAAAGATCATTTGGATTTAAGAAAACATCTTTGGATTTATCCATGGTTTTCATAGCTTATTCCTTCATCTGAAAAATCCAAATTCGGTCAGATCTGACATTGACAATCCTAATAAGTAATAACCTGATTGAATTAGCACTTTAAATATGAGAATCAAGAGCTGCTTATCACTTCTGCTTTTGACATACCTGGAACAAAAGCACGAAACTGAATCATTATTAAAGAACAAAGAAGCTTAGGTATTTTCTGAAAGCAAACAAGAATCAAGAAGGAAAACTGCCGGCGAAATCCAGTGACAAAACAGGAAGTTCAATCATTGTACCATTTAACAGTGGATTATCGCCACAGTTCCCCTTACAGTTACCAGAGATGAAAGCCAGAAGCCAAATTATCGGCAAGAACATCAATTGCACTGTGATGCAAATAAAACATTACAGAAGGAATGAAAACTGTGTCAAAATATGTATGCAAAGAGGTATATTGAGACAATTAATAACACCAAATGGATAAACAAGTGAATTTAGAACTGCAGTAGAGTTACACCTAGGGTCAACTGAGTTTTGACTCAACTCTGAATTTTGACTCAACTCTGAATCCAACTCATTTGTCTTCTTGTGGCTTAATATAGATTCAGGCCACAATTATGGATGAGGAAGGAGAAGTTGGAGACGTGTAATCCATAAAAATCTAACAGACATTTCATGGTAGTTGTAAACCAAAATAATTCAAAAGAACAATTTTAAGGCCAATGATGCTTTATGAGACCTTATTGTTGGGATACTTGCGAGAACAAAATAATAAACAAAAGAAGCTCGGATGAGAATTCTTAAATGATGGGTCGCAAAACAAGAAGGAAATACACTTAAGATGTTTGGTCATGTACAACGTAATCTGGTACACCTAACTGTTGAAATGGGATCATTGTAATAGAAATGCAGGGTGGAAGGGAAAACTTAATGAAATAGGAGAGCGTACAAAATTTTATATCAATTTAGTAACTTCAATGGACCATATACCGCCTGATAGACTGGAATGACGACAAACAGCTCTTGTATTAGATGCAATTGATTGGAACGTAAGACATAGACTTTTATTGGTTTGGACTTGTTAGTATATTGGGTATGTGAAGAGAGAACTCACCGTCGGTGGTTCTGGTAGTAGTTATCCAGCTGATAGTAGATGTAAATCGGGGCCTTCATATGTTGGGGAACCTAGAAATGAAATTGTAAATGCCAATTTTCTTGCACAAGGTATGAATTAGAGAAGTGTTTCTAGAAATGGAGATGAGAGAAAAAAAAAATGTTGTTGCCATGTGGGGCCCCCACCAAAAAAGTGAAAACTGGTTTTGGAAACCAAAACCAAACATGGTCATAACGCCCCAAAGCGCTACAGGATTGCAGCCCCCATCGTGACTGTCCAACTTAGCAATCAATGGTCTAGATTTGTAAAAGAGCAACTGCAAATCCAAATCATTAAAAATACTTTTGGACAGCCTTAATTTGGGATTACAATCCTAAAGCACTTTGGGGTGTTACAGAGCCCTTAAATTCGTTTTTATGTCAAGCTTTTGTAGAATATTACAAGACCCCTAGATCATAAAAAACAACAAATGCGATTTTTAAAAAAATGAAGCCAAAATCAAAAAATTGAAAAATTCAGTTGGTGTAAACTGGCTTAAGTAATGTTGATTGAGCCCCATCAATTGAAAATGTCATTTGAGTTCTCATAGAAACAAAATGTCATCTGAGTTCTCATGGAAACCATGGAGCTGCAAGAACCCAGAATTTTCATAGAAGGCAAATATGATTTTTACTTGTTTATTGGATAGCAGACTTTTACGTGTGGGAAAAGCAAATTATTGGGGAAATGGATGGAGGGAATTTGTAGAAGGTAATTTTGGAGGGAAGTTAGGCAAACACAGAAAATTTTATGGTTGGAGTGAAATTGAAAAGTGATTTCCTCCATAATCACTTTATAAATAAAAACTATTATTTTGATCCTCTCAAATGAAGTATTGTGTTGGAGATGTCCTAATAAGTTCATCAAAACCTTGTACTCCACTCATGGTACAAATCTTCTACATGTGCCCTAAAATTGAAAATCTCAAAAAGATTTATGCTATTACTTATTTTCTTTCTCCCTCTTCTCTTTAGTATTTTTTTCTTGCTTTTCTGATTTCTCTGATTTGTTTCTTAAGGTTCTGTTTGGTACATATGAAAAGAAAGGAAAGGAGAAAAAAAATAATATATATATATTCTTCCTTTGTTTGGGTTGAGAGGAAAAGGGGAGGAAAAATAACTAAATTAAACTATTTTAACAAAAAAAAATTCCCTCTTAACTTTCCTCAATCTTTTCTTCTTTTGTCCTCTCTTTTATTTTCTTTTCTTTTCCTAGGTATCAAACAGAGTGTAAATTTACAATCGTAATTGGCAAACTGATCGCAACAAAAAGAAATAGCTGCATTCTCCTACTCCTAAAATTAGTATTAAAATAGTATTTCTCATTAGGAGTGAAAATTGAAGAGAAAATGAGAGAAAAGTTAAATTGAAATTTGAATATTTGTCTCTCTCTCATCTTATTAATAAAGCAAAAGAAGAGAAAATTTAAACTCTCCTCCTTTCCACTCCTCTCTCAAAACATGTTTCGGTCCTTTTCCCACATAGAAGTGGTGGAAGCCTGGAGATAGTAATACCAAACTGAATGGGTGAATTCCAAGAACGAGTCCCCGGATCCACTCCTCCGCCGCCGCCGCAGTCTACACTCGACGCCACCCCTAATGTACCGCCTCCAGCACCAAGTGACAATCCTCCTCCACCACCACCACCACTATTCGATCCCAGCCGCAGTAACCTCTCTAACTACCTACTCTTCATTAGGGTTTGCAATTGCTTCAATTGTGGTTCTCTTATTTTTCCCGTAATTCTCAGTTATCAGAGCCTTCACTGTATTGGTTATTGACCCAAAACAACAAAGAACAGTTTTTGTGGATTCGTTTCTGTTATGTGTCTTTACCTTCCTATGCATTTTTTTTGTTTTCGTGAATTTTCGTGTTTACTTCCTATCCAGTATGTGTTCTCATCTGTTGCTTTAGTGTTTGATATGTGTTCTCTATTTTTGAATAGCTTTTATACTTAAAAATAGGAGGAATTTATTGGTTTACTGAAAATAGCAGATTCTGAGTGCAATTTCGTTATAACTGGGGACAATTGTTATTATAGAGAAAAAGGGGTCAATTCGTTGGATTCTGATCTGGTGTTCATGAGGGGTCGATTGGGGAAATTCTGATCCGGCATTCTTCGCTAATGTATTGAACCCATTTGATTTTAGCTTTGAACATGAAGATAATTGATAAATAATGCAAAATGTGTCCGAATTGCGGAATACCCTTCCTCTATCCCATTCTAACAACATTAAATATGTATGACAATGATATACATTGAATTTACAACTTTATTTTGACAAATGGAATATGGAATTGTTCTACTGTGCGTTTTGTTTGGTTACACATTGCAAAGTTTTTTTTAGCATAGAAGTTCTTGGAAGATTTCTTTTAACTATGAGCAATGACCTGATCCTTTCTTGAACAATCAATCACAGTAGATGTATATTTTCTCATCTGTGAAAAATCTAGAAGCCCCAGCCGACGAAAAGAAAGCTGGAAACCATTATGTCTTTTGGAATCATACATGTTGAATTGTCTAGAAACTTTCAGTTGCTTATGTGTTCTATATTCTTTAACTAAGTTATAGCTCGCTCGATATAGAATGGACGAATTTATCACTATGCATGGGGGCAAGGGCATGCCTGACTATTCAGGATATGTAGGTCAGAGTCAAGACACTTAACTCACCGGTCGCGATTTTGTTTTGTTGGGCTTGTAAATCTAGGTCAGAGGACTTCATGGGTCCCATCATTATACTGGGAGCTGGCTTGCCATTATGAACTTTGTTACTCAGAAGGTGATGAAAGGTCCTCTTGGTTGCTGGCCTCAAGGGGAAGGCTCACAACTTCGCTACTTGAGAGGAACTGGGTGGTGACGACAAAAATTTCAACACAACAGGCTATGCAAATACCTAAGGTTATCCCCAGGTTGTTAGTCTAATGGTATTTTACTTATAGCAGTTCTTGGCATATGTGGGCGGTGTTCATATCAAGGGTAGTTAGGACCCATTCCCAACTTATTCTTTTGCTAGACCAGCAGAATTAGCACATGCCCTGCTAATGGAATAGAGGCAGACAGGTAAGGGTTCCAATCAATGTGGCTGGTGGGTCGATCATATCTGTACGGTACAGTTAATCATCGGTCTCTATATTGAGGTTATTCATCTATTAGTTCCTATCAAGAAGATGACCGCGACAATAGAAACTTTGGGCTCTTTGGGCACTTCTTTGGACCCAACTACTTGTTATTATAGATTCTATATGCATTTCGGATTACTGTAGTGGAGATTATCTATCAGTTGGCTGCTTTTTACCGTTGGTCGACACTTGTCCAGTTTTGACTTGTCCATGTTGTGTCTTTTACATGCTGACACGTATAATGTGTCCCTCTTCAATGCATGCCCACGTAGGTACTAGGGGGATGACCTGCCATCATATTGAACGTATTCTATCCTACGATGAATCATCTATGTTGATGACAAGTTTGCCCTTTTAGATGTTTAACTAACATATGTTTTGGTGATCTACTCATATATTTTTCCTAGTTTTTTACGTCTTCATATGACACTGCTACTCTTTGTTTGTTTGAAGTGGTTGGCATCATTAGAAGGAAGTCCTTGATAAAAGACTTGGCCGCTGTATACCATGCCGAGTGCCTTGCATACTGTCAAGAACTTTTGGAACTCCAAAGAAAGCGAGAAGAGGTTAGAAAAAAAATGCCTTTTAGTTGTGCTTTTTACTTGTACAATCTAGAGCTTCATATCAAAACTGAAAGTATCATACTTCACTTACTCTACTCAATGCACTATATTGTGCTGCTTTACTTATCAGTTATCACTAATCGATTTTGTCCCTTATGCTCTGATGTAATATATAATCACTCATTCTGTAATTGTGGAATGAACAAGGAAGCTCCTTTTTTGGTGTTGTGCTCTCTTAGTTTGATTTGGACCCTACAAAAAACTCCCCTGATTTTGTATTGCCTCTAGATGGTTGAACACAATTTTTTTCTGGCCAACTTTTTTTTTTAACTCTATCTAGATGGGTTTCTGTTAGATTGATTGATACTTGTCTTTTCTTCTGTGGTTAATTTTGCTTTGTTAGCTTGTTTGGAATATCCAGAGGACTGTCAGAAAACTTAGCACATGTTTGTGACGTAGGTCGGACACATGGGTTTCATTCCTTCTGACACATCTCAGAAGCAGCTACACCATCCTAGGGGCTTTGTGCTTCATTGAATCGCTTATAATTAGCTTCCTTAGTTTTCTCTTCACTTCATTTGTGTGTTCATATCAAAGTTATTTATTTTGTTTGTTCCTTTCCTGTATTGAAATGGAATAATAGCTGCTTAATCCTAATTCCAGCTGTCCAGTTTTCGGTTTCGGGTGGAGCTTTGATTGTTACTACATTATTGTCTCTCCATGACATCTTGCGATGTTACTTGAACGTTAATGTTAGTCAATGACAGCATAATGGATCCATGTAGCCGGACCTAATTTATTGGGGCAAAATGTGGTTCAGAGAGCTTTTGATAACAATGTAGAGATTTGCTAGGGCACGTAACATAAGGCAGTATTTTTTATTGTTAAAACTTAAAAGGTGAATCACCGGCGGGGATGATGTGAGATGGCAGATGCCTAGATGGGGTTCTTCATACATGTCAAGATCACCGGGATCAAAGAAAGTTATTTTGATTGAAAAAAATACAGAAATAGTCTAAAAAAAAAAAAGAAAAGAAAATCCTTGTGAGATTGTCTTAACCATAGAGAATGAGATGGAAAGGAATGTGGATTAGAAGAGTCGGTTCCTTGGTTTATACAGCTTTCTCTCTATATGTGTATCAATTTATTTGAATTGGAGCATGCATTCGCGCCAATTTCAAGAGTTGGCATTTGAATAGGGGTAGACATGCGGTTGCAAGTTGGAATTGCATGTGCAAAGGAGTGGAGGAGGTGGTTGCCTTGTTAATGAAGAATTGTTCTGTTAGTGTATTGGTCATGTTCTTAATTAGCTGTTGTGATTCAATGGCTAAAGTCTATATAAGTTCCCGAGATGTTTGCAATTTGGCATGGTGTGTTGAAAGAATCTTAGTAAATTCAAGTCCTAGCAGTTTCATTTTTTTTCCCCCTCTATTTTTCCCCCTTTGACCTGGTTCAGAGTGAAAAGCACATTTTACGCTTAGCAGACCATTTGGAATGAGCATGATCGATTAGCTGGTAGATTCATCAGTTGAAATGCTTATTCTTGTGGTATATTGTATGCCGAAGTTTCTTTTTCCTCCTTTTATAATTTAATCGGTGATATTTTGGGTTGTCATAACTTCTTTGGATTTCCAGCTGTCGCTGCATGAGTGCATGTAGGTTTTATCAAAGGAAAAGATAGAAACCGGAAAAAAAATTTAAAAAAATAAATAAAAATAAAAAAGAAAAGTTTTAGGCTTTCTCTATTATTCCAACAACTTCTCAAGTGAGGAAAACATTGTGTTTGAGGAATTAATGGATTCTATTTACTTGTACTATCACATAGGCACTCTGCCTCGACTTTAAGCTACTAGAAATTTGATGGTTGGATTTACACTTACTTCCGAAGAGAGAAGCAATGAAGCTGTTGGATACCATTGGCCTCCAGGCCATGGTGAGCTAATGTGCTTGTTCTACACCTAAAGCTCCTTAGGAAGAGGCGTTCAGAAATAAGTTGAACAGTAGAAAACGCAAGTCAATCAAATAACAGGAATTGAACGAAGTGAGAGGATGCATGTGCAACATGCCAAGGGACCTCTCCGCTGCCTACTTACCGACGTATCAATTTGCTTGACATTTGTGGAGGATAAGATGATCCAAACTTTCTGTTTTGATTCTTGCTAATTATGAATTTTGCCCGTTCATTATAGTGAACGAGATTGGATTATTAGAACCATCTGTTCCTATTCTTCATGCCATTGATCTTTGCCAATCAAGAAGCGATAAACCATGTGCATTCATACGTGTCTGGGACACAGATTTTTATATTTTGGTCTCCGATAATATGATTCACTTTATCTCTCTGTACTTTAATATTGTCTCTTCAAATTGCTTGCAGCCATATGCAGACATAAAAACTCCAGATAATTCAAAGAAAGAAACAACGAGGCCAGCTAAACGTGTAAAGAAATCTCGATAAGCATCATCTTGGATGTAAGATTCGCACTTCTATTTGGTTGAACTTACACTTATCGTTTGACTCTTGATTATTTCGTGATTATTTTTTGTTATGGTACTGTTTGGTTAGGCCTGCTGCAGGTTGTAGAGTGCAAATACAAATAAAAGCTGGGAACCCAGTAATTCAGCTTTTCATCGCCAGAATATTTAATGAAAGGGGAGACATTGAAATCCCTATGGCTTCATCATCGAGAGAGATGTGGAAAGCTATCAATTATTGTTGGTTGTTAATTTTGCTATCTCTCTCTCTCTCTCTCTCTCTCTCTCTCTCTCTCTCTCTCTCTCTTAATTTTAAAAATTAAGAATTAAAATAAAATAAAAAAAAAATATGAGAATTGGGGTTTGGAAGTTTTTGAAAGCGCTATATACATTGTTATAGGGTTTTAATAGATAGATTGATAGATTTCCTATGAAGATAATAAAAAATGATTTAATCATTACAAAATAGCATTTGATCAGGAGTAACACAGCCAGATCAATTAAAAAAAGTAACCCAAAATAAAAATATCAGAATTGGAGTTTGGACACATGGCGCAACGCAATTGATTTAGAGGAAACTTTTGTTTTCACTGGCGGTGGAAATAATTACTTACACTTTATTCACTTCACATTTCCAAAAAAAAAAATTCAAAAAGATTATTTCCTCATCTCTTCAATCATTAATCACATTTATGTGTCTATTCATACTTCTCTTTCCAATCATTATTATCATTTTTTTCTATCTCTCTCCAATTATTAAAGTTTCACTAGTGTTATACTCAAATATTGCCACATCACATTTTGAGTATTCATTTAATGGGTTTATAAGTTAGAGTATCTACTTTTCTACAATGGTTCATTTGTGTCTATAATAAAAAAATACTATTCACTCTATTTTTATTTATAAAATGGGCACAACTTTAAATTTGTACATATATTTTTTATAATATTATTACCATTTAAAAGATATTCACAATACGTTTAAAATGAGATCAATCTTGAACATATTTTAGTAAAGATTAAAAATTGATAATGGGAGAAAGTGCAAAAAAATTGAGTTTTGAATTAAGTATTTGAAAAATGAAGAGAGAATATTGTTACTTTTGATATAGTGTGGCCTCCAAAATTTGGTTATTGAGAAAGATTGGTAGTTTTGAGTATCCAAATGCCAAAAGTTGAGTATTTGTAACAAATGTTGTTAATTTTGAGTGTTTATTCAAATAACATTGTGATCCTCTTTTGTGTATCAAAATATTTATTTTTGAGTATTTTTGTGTTTGAGTATACTACTAGTGATGCTCTTACACTTTTCTCTAATTATTACTTTTTTCAAAAACTCGTCCAAATACTATTTTAAAAATATTTTTCAAAATTATCAACCAAACACAACCTTAATCTCTAAGATAAAATGTATCTAGGAGATTAGTCGAGACAAAATATCTCGGACATTCGATAAGAAAAAAAAGAAAAAGAAAAAAGAAGTCACACTTTAACCAAGGTTTTTCCACAATTAATCATAAAACACATTTATTCGAATATTCTTGGCGCCTGTACATTTCCACAGAACCACAGTCACTGTTTCCCTTTTCTGGACAAACCACTATACGTATTCATATCAGACTAGGTGATGGAGTACTTTTTTTTCTCCGTTATACTCTCTAAGACAATATGTTCGGCACGCAAAATTTTCTCTGAGTGAATGATAGTGTAATAGAGTTTTCTAAAACATTTGAAATACACCCAAATCCTCAAATCTTTTATACCAAAAAATAAATTCATATATGTGATTTTATTCCAGTCTATTCTATTAACGAGTCTCTCTAAAAGACGAGGAATGTCAAATGCACTAAATAACTTACAAACTATTACATTAAAGTACATGTATTGTTACCACTTCAACGTATAATGCAATACATGGATGTACTCATTCACTAAAAAAATGTCACATGTACATTTAGTACATTAGCTAGTGACTCTAGCATTTCTATTAGAAGAGTCGAGTTTACCCATCATAATTTGATCATCATGTACTCCAAGTTTGGAAATAATGTAGTACTAAATTTCAGACGTTTGGGACAGTAACGGAGTCACCGTCATAGTCTCTGAAAGGGGACCAAATTGATGATCAGGGATGTAAACGAGCTGAGTTAAAGTATTTTGTTTGAGCCCTAGACTCAATTCGTCCTCATTCATTTATTAAACAAGCTAACTTTGAACGAACGAGTCAAACTTCAAAATGTTAAGCTTAGCCCTTTTACAACAAAGAGCATAAAACTTGAACTCAAACTTATTAGCTTGATTATATTGAATGACTTGAGCAAAGTTAAGCACTTAACGAGTAGAGCTAAGTAGCTCGGTTCATTAATTTACAGCCCTAACATCAAACTTGGAAACTTCTTCGTACATTTTTAAAAATTAGCATTGCATTTGAATTTAACAATTTGAGCAAGTCAAATGAAAATGGCAAAAATGTAACTATTTGACTGCTTTCAATGGTAACATCAAACCTTTTTATTTTCTAGCACCACCATATATATACCTATAAAATATACTCATAATTTAACAATTAGTAGATCAAATTCACTTGGGAGTGAATCTCGGCCATTTATTTATACATTTTGGATAATTTCTAGGTCTCCTTTCTGAGTAATTAGACTTTCATCCACTACAAAAAAGAAAAAGAAAAAGAGTTTTAGTGATTGTGTTTGGTTAGATAGTTTAGTTTAGTTTTGACGATGTCATAAATTGTAATGAGTAGAGAGAGATAGAAAGAAATGAGGAAAATAATGATGTCATCAAAATTAAAACTAAAACTAAATTGAGAAACGAACAGGGCCAGGTGACACCCTAGTGATAACAACATGTCACTAAAAGTGTGTTGCTAAAGGGTATTCAGTGACAGCTTTTTGTACTAAGTTGTCACTAATGTCACTAATTATAGTTAACTCTGTAATTAGTTACAACGCGCTAAAAAATTGTCACTAAAACTCTTTAGCAACACACTTTTAGTGACAACCGAGCGACAATATCATTGTCACTAAAGATCAATTTTTTTGTAGTGTGTTTCATTTATTATATGAGTGCTTTTTAGCCATAAAAAAAGGTACTCATGTAACGTGAGATCATCAAAAAGAGAGGAATTATTCAATGCCGAGCGGGTATGATTGACTTGGTACCCTCTCACGCACTTTCAATCTGGGTTGTCCATTACATTTTTGGACAGTCAAATGTGCACAAGGAGGCACCACATGGTACCACATTGAAAAAAAAATCTCAAAAAGATGTGTCATTTTACTTTTACTCCCTCCATTCCTATTTGTTTGTCCTCTGCGAAAAGTCGTGCCACTTTTCAAATGAAAAAATAAAGTGTCTTCGTGTATTATTTTTCAATTTTTTTACACTAAATTAAAGTACTCATCGTGTACTTTAATTCGGTGCGAAAACATTTGAAAAATGATATACGAAAACACTTAATCTTTTTATTTAAAGAAAGGCAAAAGAAAGATTGTAGAACAAACAAATATAAACGAAGAAAGTATGTTGCAAGGACTATGTTGTAAGGACATAATTTTGGACGTCCTACCAGCACATGGTACGGTGGTGTCCCCAAATCCTCATTTTACACTCTCTCTCTCTCTCTCTCTTTCTGCATGCCTCATGTCATTGCCATTCATATCAGCCGGCTGCATGCCAAACCTTTACCACCCCAACCCACAACTTTATAGTACAAACTGTAAAGAGTAATCCTGCATTGTCCGTACGGTACGTCCTTGAGTCATACCATCAGTATGAACTGCCAGATTGGAGGGAACCAAACTAATCCCAACCGTTGCATGCCATATGGTTTGACTGGAACGTGACGTACAATATTCTACTCTATGGGTCAAGTCTTTTGTACTCCATCCAAGATTGTTAATTTTTTTTCTTTTCTGGTTGTTTATTTCCAACTTTTTTTTTGGTAAGTAAAATTTTTATTGAAACCAAACCAAAACAGGAATAAAGGGCATACCCCCAAAACATACAAAACAGTTGTAGTGTATTGTAGCTGTTTTGTATGTTTTTAGGGTATGCCTTTAGCTCATGTTTTGATTTGGTTTCAATAAAAAAAATTTACTTACACAAAAAAAAAAAGTTGGAAATAAACAACCAGGAAAAAAAAAAACAAACTTGGAGATTTTAAAATGATTCTTTGATTGAAAACAGGTAGAAATCACAAATAACCAAAAAGAATAAATTTTTAAACATATAAAATATGTTCAGGAAAAAAAAAACTGAAGGACAAGGTTTTAAACAATTGTAGTGGTAGCGGAAATATCGAATGATACGCAGGCGAGTGTTTATGAGTTTTGAATTTGTTTTAGGTCAGAGCACTTGAAGTGGCTGTAGTGGTGCACGTATCTTGGTGGTTGTAGCAAACCGGATACAACTATATTGCAAATTGGCCAATGTGGCTGTGAATTTTCTTTAACACCGGTACATCGATAATCCGGTATTAGAGGATTGAAAAACCACTACATAGATTTCAATGTTTAAATCCGTGTTGAAGAACGTACAAAAGAAACTATGAAGACACAAGAACCAAAACAAGTCACCATCATACGACATTTACAGGGAACATACTAAAAATTATGGATAAAATTAACATCAAATGATCAACCAAAACATTCTTTAACTGTATTACAAGACCAAACGGTAGTATACTACTACCACTCGTGAATATATATGATTAGCAACAACCATTGGAGTGGGAAACCTTAGAGAAAAATTTCGAGAAATAACGACTTACATATGTTTTTCTAACTATAATTGATCAATCCTAGTATCGATACATATTTTGTTTCTTAGCCTAACATTTTCTATATAACCAAGCAACTTTCCGGTCATATTTCCGGCTATGATTGTGATAATTCCGGTGAAGAAGTCAGAGCCAGAGAGCGCCGGAATCTTTAAGGAGTGGGACTAGAGTGCCGTTAATGTGACTAGCCATCACAGTTTCAACCCCGCCTAAATATTTCCCAGATACAAAGACCGCCGGAAGGGGCTGCTGCCGGCCACCACGATCTCCGCCAGTACTAGCTGCGAGGCGGCAGAGGACGTCAAGGATCTCCTTACCAGCGTCGTGGCGGTCGAGCTCGATGATGGTGGGTCCGACACCGAGGCCGAAGAGAAGTTGTTTCACCACGTGGCTCATGCAGCACCCGGTGACGGTGAACACCACCACGGCGTTTTCCGACGCCAGGTGGCGGAGTCGCTCGTGAATTGGTTCCGTTGTCACCACCGTTCCTTCGCTGCTTCCTTCCATTCCCATACCTGATCGCTTCACTACCTGCATTATTATGCTTGGAAATACTAAGAGACTGAGAAAGGGTAGTAGGATATATATGGAAGCTGGTCAAAATGATCAGGAAGACCAACGGTCTTCCCATGTTTTAAAGCGTCAGAAAATGAATTGAAAAATTAAAGAGATTTCAGAGGAGAGAGAGAGAGAGAGAGAGAGAGAGAGAGACGGAGAGATGTAGGGTGTAGCTGGGTGAGAAAAGGAGGAGTTATGTCTCTCCACCTTTTAATGGCCTATTTGCCTTCTTCATGAGAGTATATTGGACGCGCTTTTACATATAATACGTGTATATGTTGAATATAGATTCAACTTACAAGTGTAATGTGTATGCACATATCGAGAGAGAGAGAGAGAGAGAGAGAGAGCATGAGAGATCAGTTGGAAAAGGGAGGGGACGTACCGAAATATTCCAACAGAAAAAATGGCGCAAGGCATCGCTAGTTCTAAAATTACCTGGAAAAAAAAGTAGGGTCTGTTTTTTGGAGGACATATTAAATGGATCTTTATTGTGATAAAGATATCAATTTTTTTTCTTAATGTCAAGAGGACAAATCACCTACACATTCCAAAAATTCCTCTACTAGCTAATGAAAGTGCCTAAACTTTCAAACCTAAGACCATCTCCAACACAATGCAAGCTCTCCTCTCTAAAATGAGGAGTGGAAGTGACATGTTAAGGGAAGATTTTGTAATTTATTTCATCTTTTCCTCAAAGCATTTTAAAGAGTTGAAATTAAATTTAAGGAGTGGATGTGACAAAAAAGTGGATGAGTCCTTCCAAACAGTACAACTTCTTGAGGAAAAGAGTACATAAATTACAAAATCTTCTCTTAACATGTCACTTCCACTCCTCATTTTAGAGAGGAGAGCTTGTGTTGGAGATGCTCTAATGAAAGTGCTTAAATCTAAATCCTAGGGTATCCTATGAAAGTGTCTAAAACCCTATATTACTCTAAGAAAATGCATAAACCACTAAAATTCTATAATTGAAAAGTGCACCCTAAACCTAAAACCTAGAGTGCTCTATAAAAGTGCTTAAAACACTAGGGTACCCTATGAAAGTGCATAAACAACTAAAACCCTAAAATTGGAAAGTGCACCCTAAGTGCCTAAACCCTATGGTACCTTATGAAAGTGCCTAAAACACTAGGTTTATCCTATGAAAAATGCCTAAATAACTAAAACTCTATGATTGAAAAGTGCACCCTAAGTGCCTAAACCCACAATGTCTAAATTCACCCCCAAAATTGAAGAGAGAGAAATTAATTTTGTCACATTCCATCAATTTTGTCCGACACATACATGAGAAAGAGAGAGAGAGACGGGAAAGTGGGTCACTGACCCATGGTCACGAATGTCGGGGAAGTGATAGGTAATGTCACATGTGAATGGGAAAAGTGACAGGTTGCTTTCAATGGGTTTTAGCCGGTCAACACCAAAAAGACAGACATAGTGCGCATGAGTGATGAACTTCATTTAGGGATTTTTGTCTAGTTTTGTCTTTGAGCCCTCAAAATTTTTCTACCAATATATTGGAGGCATTAAAATAAGTTAAACTGGACTAAACACTATTTATAGCCCTAAACTTGGCCTTTAGACCAATTAACTGAAAAGGTATTTGATCTGGAGTTTTGTGAGCATTTTACAGTCATGTGGTGCTCTGAGAAAAATATCACTATAATTGAAGATCGGTAGACAAATATATAGTCTACTGCTTGACCGTTCGGGTGATTAATAATTAACTAAGATTTCGTCCCAAGCGTAGGACTATCGACCGGTGCAGCACAATAAATCCGGAAGTACCGGAGTCGAACCACAGAGACGGTCTACGGTGTTTCACTCAAACTATGTCAGCTAATGTTTGTAATCGGCTCTCAGGTAGCCACCCCTTGCTCAATTGGTTTAATTAATTAACTAACTTAACCTAATTTTGTTACCGAACTCTGAATTAAACAGGAGAGCACAGCCGTGGCACTACGGTGCCCGCAACTAGTCTGATTCACATTCACTCGGCCCACAATGATTTAATTAATAGGTTTAAAAATATGGAAATAGTTCCTAACAAGTGCACACCACTCATCACCAATTCCTGCGCAATTTAGAATGGGCGATGCCCGGGTTTTGTTTGCTAGAAAAATTCCGTATTCAAAAACTGCGCATTAGTTAAAGTAATTGAACGGAGGTGGAATGTAGCCGTACCTAGCCACGGACACCTTCGTCCCTTGCAATGCACCCTATACGACTACTCACACATATTGAAAACAATTGCAGAAGATGAATTCAAACTAAAACTAATCATGCTTTTAATGAATAAAATATAAAATCAATAAAAACAATACCGTAATTGCAAAGGCAAAACTTGAATGTGAATATCAATCCACCAAACGAACTCAACAATGGAATTTTGGAAATTGAATTTGAAAACGTAACGATGAACGAAGAACTTCAGATCCGTAGCCGAAAACTTGTAAACTTAAAACCTAGGTAAAAATTCGTGGAACCCTAAAACAGCTTAAAACAAGAGTATTTATCTTAAACCCTAATAATCCTAATTTAAAATTAAACGAATTCGGGAAACAACCGGCCACAAGATAGACCAAACGGGTGAGCCAGGATCGTTCTTAACCTCTCCGGTAGCGGCCATGCATATTTTCTTTAGTAGCGCTACCGCTTTACCTTCCACCATGGGCTGACCAAAACGGCATCTTTCAACATCCTTCCATAACGATTCGGTAGCGCAACACCAAAATATAGGTAGCGCTACCTCTTCCCTTAGCGTGTACATTGACCGTTAACTGCTGTGTTGACCATTGACCTCCTCTTCTAATACGTTTGTAGCGCTACACCTATTCTGGTGTAGCGCTCAAAAATATTCTGTTCATTTTGGGACCCTTTTTGAGCCATCTTGAGCGCTCCAAGGTATTGGGGTAGCGCTCCCGACGAGTTTCGACCACCCCATGCACAACTCACTTGCCTTCAACTTCTGATCGACGTGCATGTGCCTCCAAAATACTGAAATTACACTTATGCCTCTTAATTACCTGCAAATCACACTCGCAACACAGAAACACCACATGCACGAATTAATTGAAAAATAAAGATTAAACCGCATATATAACAAGCCAAAACCCCCTTACTTAGGCGCTTATACGCAAACTTCTCACGCGCCTATCATCTACATTTCAACTTTACAATTAACAAAAAAAAAAAAAAAACTTACTCACATCTATATCGATATTCAATCGTACTAAAATTTTGAATCATAGTTTTGTGTCCGAGATGTGTACAAAATATGAGAGTATAGTGGGATATGAAGGGATTAAGGCCCCGTTTGGCAACCGAAGATGATTTTGGGTGAATTTGAAATGAGAGTAGATTTGAGGGTGGATTTGTAATAGGGATGACCCACTTCCTAAGCAAGGTGAATTTGTATATGAGGTGTTTGGATAATTTTTTGATAAGGGGGATTTAGAGAGTGAATATATGGGCAAATGACATAAATACCCCCATTTTATGAATATAAATAAAATGAATTAATTATATAATAATTACAATAAATACATAATAAAATACAATAAATACACAATAAAATACATAAAAAATTCAAATATATTACATGTAAAAAAATTAATTTCAGGGAAAATATTTAAAAAATAATTATGAAGTGAATTTTTTTGAAAGTAAAAGAGAATGAAGGCCATATAACTTTTAGTTGGGCTTGCCTTATTTGGGTCTCTATAACCCTAAACCATCCCCACGTAAACACACCAGTCTTCTCCTCTTATTATTCTCACGCATAAAGGAGCAACAGCCATGGCAAAGATCAGACATCCAATAGAAGAAGAATCAGACCTCCCATGGGTTTAATAAAACCAGGTTCTCTCTCTCTCTCTCTCTCTCTCTCTCTCTCTCTCTCACGCACAAAATCCATGTTTGAGACGAAGATCAGACCTCAAATGGACGAAAGATCAGACACCCTCCAAAATCACTTGGGAGGGGTATTTCGGTACCAAAAACACCAAATCCCCCCTGATTTGCTAACGACAGGGGGAGGCTGTCATTGGCAAATCCGGGTGCTCCTGGATTTGTACTCCCAACAGTGATTTATTTTTTCTTGCAAATCTGGGGGCGAAAATGACATGTCAAACGTCGGCTTGTGATGGGACCTGAATTTCAAATCCGGGTGAGAGGCAAATCCGGTTGCCAAACAGGACGTAAGTTTGGAGTGGAAATGATGATCATTTACTTTTCATTACAGCCATTCTGTGTTTCTATTGCATCACCTACATCAATCTGTTACAGGTCACTGACTCACTGTGGAAAGCATAATGTGGACAATCTGAAAAAACTGGTCATGTTAAAAAGCATGGTTAATTTAGGATGAGTTTGGAATATTGAAATTAATTTTTTTTGGTGATTGTGAATAGAATATGGGGTTAAAAGAGAACTGTGGGGTTTGAGTCGCGCAAAACATCTATGGAAGGACGCAGAACGGTTCGAAATTCCTTTAAATATTGTTAACTAATTATTTCTTCTCTAACTCTCCTTGATGTAGGTAATGTTGGAAAATAAAATTTTGAATCTAAATTCCTCGAGTTCTAGTAAATTACATATTTCTAAACTATTTAAGAAAATAATTTTTACGTCCTACATATAAATAAGTGCACTTCAAATTATGCCAACTAATATTTTTTTTTTTTGAAAATTATGTTCCCACATACAGTTGGGGACAGATCATGCTTAGACATCTTTGCAAGGACAATTTTAGGTTTTGCAATAGTGATTTGAACCGTTCTTCTTTTTTTTTTTTTGTTGAATTTTACTTTTTATAGTTAAAAAAATTAGCTCAATTAGAAATTGTTAAGATCATGCTTAGAGGTTCTGCAATAATGACCGTTGGGGGAAATAATTATCTGAAATCTATGGATATCCCGAACATTCCCTTCCTAATATCTAATCAAGCTGATTTGTGTTTTATTGGGACCCATGAAAAATATTTGAAAAAGAATGAACGATTCGTATCATCTTTGTGATGCTTGAAATGAGCCCCACAATGGCTTTTATGCATGATCTGTTCCCCAACTATCTGTGCAAATAATAGATTTGTGACTTTGTTATGCGCATAGATCTTTCTATAGGGTCCCCATTGAGTCCTACACAAATAATCCAAGTCGTTCAATAATTTTATAGTTTTTTTAATGCATTGTATACAATCAGCTCAATCTGATAACTTCAGCTACGTTATCCAAACATTTTATTTTTGATTCAATGTTTAGAATTATCAAAAATTAGAAGATTAGATCAAATGCTCAGAGTTGTCTGATTGAGCTGGTTTTTTTAGGCGCCACTTGAAAACATGTTAATTTTAAAATTAATCAAGGTTGTTTGGGATGTCAAATTAGATACTTTCAAAAGTACTAGAAGACCTCTGGAGTCCAATCTAAAGAAGTGTAAAAATGGTTCCTTAGGTGAAATGACAGTTTTGGGGGTTGGTTTGGAAAATAGGGAAAGAAAAAGGAAAGGTTTGCTAATTCTGAGATGAATCCTTAGACACACTCGTTAGACCAGATTGAATTTTCGCTCCTGACAAAAAAGAGGAGGAAGAAGGAAGAGCAAGGGGCCGAAGCATCGGTTGGGTGATCTCTCTCTCTCTCTCTCTCTCTCTCTCTCATAGCGATCCCGACCCACTGTAATTTGGTTTCTCGTTCTCATCGCAGAAGCACTCTTGAAGTGTCATTTTTGCTTAAGCTAGTAGTTGCAGTAGTTTTTGAATCTGTTGCGGTAAGGGCATCTCATAAGCCTCTCCACTTTAACCCCAAAACCCTAAAAACACACCAAAATCAGCCTATCTACTTTCCCTCACCAAATTGTTTTTGCTACAGTACCGCACCAAATTTTGTTATGGCACTGTTAATTTTTTTTTTTAATTGTTTTTTCCTCCGGAGGCATCAGAAGTGGGTCTGAGTCAGAGAAGAGAGAGAGGGAGGGGAATAGGGAGGGGGGCCGGGGGAGCACGTGGCTTCTTATTTGAGGGGGAAGAACGTTGAAATGACCCGGGGGGTGGGGGGGTGTCCATTACAGTATATGGCGAGAGAACAAGTGGCTACTCGTTTGAGGGAGATTTTTATTTTTTTTTAGATTTGAGGGGAATATTTTAATAAAGTAAAGTTTGGATAGCGAGTCTGATGTTTTGAGTTTTTGATAAAGTTGCTTGCTAAATTATAAAAGGTGTTTTATGGTTAAACTTGGTCCAAAATTTGTTGAGACTAATGAGAATGCTCTAACTACCCACTCTTTCCTTTTGTTTTCTTCTTCTTCTTCTTTGCCGAATATGACTTCTATATACTCAGGGAGAAATTAAAAAGTTTATGTTTTTTGATGCAAGGGTCTACTTTCCTATTCGGTTTCTGTTGCTATATAATGTATTACTAATGGAGTATATGTTGATCGTAGGATATAATTACGGTACCGAAAACTCAAAATATGCATATAATGAAATTATTATGACATATGTTGAAAGTAGGAACTGATCAATGCTAAGCACAGGTAAAAAACATGTTTTTGAATTAACAACTTTTTCTTTTGAAAATGGACATTTGTGAATCATGAATCATGTGCAAAGAGATGTTTGTGAGTTGAGATTGATACTTGCGATAAGTTTGAGAAATAGCACAATGTAGGAAGTAGGGCTGAACAAAGGAATCGGATGAGCCGAATTAAACCAGAGAATTGAGCCAAACCAGTTTTATTTATTTTATTTTATAGTATACTGGTCCGGTTCTTGGTTCTGAAAATTTCTAAAATTTAAAAACTGGTTTGGTTCCGGTACTTAAGATTTTTGTCCCGGTTCGAACCGAACCAAACCGGTTTTATATATACGAAATATATATTATATATTATTCTCATTACGCAAAGAAGAGAGAGGGGCTGGGAATTGAACCTCGGCCAAACGCTTGGCATCCACTCTACTTATCAACTTGGTTGGACCACCGGTTGTTTGTAACCTAGCAAATAAATATTGCTTAACCACTTGTCTACCAACGGCATTGCACTAAAGGGAGGGAGGAAATAAATATATTTAACACTTGATAAATATCCCTTTATATATATCTATATAACAAAATAGAGTAGTTTTAAAAAATACCCGTTGCTTTTGAATGGCAATTCTGTAAAAAATTTGCATTTGGAGGGTTAACGACAGTCTCAAATACACCACGTAAACCAAAAAAAAGAAAAAGAAATAACAAGCCGGTCCGATCGGAAACAGAAATAACAACGCTGAGGCTAATTAACCGATTTACGGTTTTTTTAACTTTATTAAATAAAACGCGTGTTTTTTAACTTAATTTCCAAACTACGTAAGTCGGGGTTAGCAACCACGTTTTCTTGAAAACGTGTTTGGAAAACACGCTTTCTCGGTTGGTTAAGCCGGGTTAACTAAAAAATTAAGTTAATCGTAATCCAGTTTGAAAGCGTGGTTAGAAAACACGCCTTATAAAAGCGTGGTTAGAAAACACGATTTATGAATAATAAAACTGGAAGCGGGTCACCCAATAAAAGCGGGTTTGGCAAACCCACCTTCTAAAAGCGGGTTTACTAAACACGCCTTCTAAAAGCATGGTTAGTAAACACACCTTTAGAAGGCGTGTTTAGTAACAACACCTTCATATGCTGTTCTGGACAGTTCCATATTTTGCATTACTTGTCTTTTGTAACCTAACCAAAATTGTATTTTTTTATATTTATATTTATTTTTACCACGAATGAAATTAAAAATGGTTGTGGACAAACAACAAAAACATCAAAAATTTATACTAATGGGGAGATTCACTTTGATTAAATCCCTCATATTCCCAAACCATAGAAAAAAAAAATTCCATATGCAAAGGACTATATAATGGTTATGACGAGGTATGCTTTTCTAGTTGTAACTTCTGATTTAACGTGTTGATCCTCTCTTTTCCATTTTCTTAAGACGTACAACTTGCTAGTGTATTATGCATAATCGCTACTAATAAAACGTGCTAGGTGAAGTAGTTGTACGAATTTCTGTCATGTATGAAAAAAAATTGTAGCCTAATATATGTTGGCTCTCTAGCTTGTGTGCTCATAGTTGGTTTAGACTTATTCATGTTTGGAATCCAAAGCTCTCACAATGTTGGCCTATTAGACAAGTGAATGACATGAGAGGTCGAATAGGTGGTATTGAAGGAAAAGTCACGGGTTGGCATTTGATTACACGTCATCTGACAAGTCATGGAGTCACGAGTTGGCCTTTAATGGGAAGTCATGGACTACGATTGTTGAATAATACAAATCAAATGTGATGACACATAAGACATTAAAGACTCTTATCCAGCTCTATGTGTATAAAAGGGAGAAAGAAGTATGATTAGGTACTGAGAAAAATCATTGCATAGCAAATAGCCAAGTATGAGGTATACAGTACGTGACATATTCGAAGCAACTGGGCGTCATTGGCACCTCGATGACGATTTTGAATACCCTTTGAACCCAAACGTCCGATACACACCCAGGGTTATAAAGAAATGCGACGTGAGTATCAGTATCGAATTGAAGTATCTGAAGTTCTTATATTCGATTGTCGATCATTCAACATTCCAATTCCACATCGCCAAGCAGTTGCCATGCCGATTGATACTCCACAATTGCTGCAAAGAGCCTTGCATTGTATTCGTGAAGAAGTCAATCGCATGCAGATGCGTTTGTCTCGATATAACTATCAACGCTTAACAAATGAACAGAGAGAGGAAGGCTTGATGGTTGAAGCTAATTTCTATATGGAGGCTAGCATGAACGAAGACGTTCAATCCGACATTGAGATGTCTGATGATGATGAAGAACTATGAAAGTTGTGCTATCATTGGAAGATCAAAAACCATGGAAGTTATGTTAGCATTGAACTTTTTTTTTTTTCAATAATTTTGCCATCCATTTTCTTTTATATTTCATGTCATTGGTAGGAGTGACTTTTATTTTCCTGTACTAGCAATCTCTCTATATTAATTCCACTCTTATGTTGTCACTATATTTCGGACATCCATTGTAACTTCTTGTTAAACCAATTAAATTTATGAATGACAATACAAAAACAAGAAGAACTAAATTGTAGTTAATCAAAAAACACAACAAAGTTAACATACTTAGCAACAATCAATACATCAGTTAACTTACTTGACTTAAACTAACACACCGATTAACAGACTTAACATATTACAAATATATAACTTGAAGTACTTAATGTAGAAGCAATACATCGCATAACATAGTAGGAGATCTACATATCTTCATCAGACATAGCGTAGTCAGATAGGTACTTCTCATTATTCAATGCATGGTTGTGCTCATTTTCTGTTAGTTCTCGGCCATTTGCCTCCGCCACCTCAATTGCTAGCTGAAGCATGAAATATCGGCTCCTACGCATCAACATCCTATTATTCTCCTCTTTGATTCGGGCCAAAGCAGCTTCATACTCATGCTTATTTGTTCTTGGCATTTCTAGCGACCAACGATGAGGAATTCTTACTCCCATGTTCCGTAAATCAGCAACTGATCCCTCCTACTCTTCAACCCTAAACTTCCATTCTTCTCGAAGACCAACATAGTATTCTTTAGGGTTGCTTCTTTTTTCTTTCCAGGTCCTTGAACCTAGAAAGTATCCACACCCTAGAAGTAGAGCCTCTTCTTGCCATTGTGATACAAGTAACGAGTATGAAGTGCTATACAAAATATCATAAGTTTGAAATTAATTTATAGACAAATAGTTTTGAGCCATCTTGCATATATATGAAATTTTGTATGAAGGGCGATAAGGCATCGATATATGAATAAAGTGGTCTAAAAGCTGATATTAATAAATAGAGATGATGAATAAAGCTGTAGTAGTACAAAAGTAGATGTTGACTTGACCACCCATTGCTTTGCATTGAATGATTGATTACAAGTCCACATTAAATTAATGTCACTATGTGGCCACTTGAAATGTTTTGGTTTTTCTTCAATAGCATTGGTTTCCAATTATTATCAAAGAAGACCAATAAGGCATATCATGGTCCCCCGGCATACTTTATATGTGAAATTTTTGAATTCTAATGGTGAATGAACAGGCTGAAAAGCCTCAGATCATTTATATACAGACACAACTACACAAAATGACATTTACGCATTGTTGGAGTATTCCCATCCATAAGAGATTTTGTGAGCTTTTTGGATTCCAAAAAGTTGAATGTTCTAAACCAATTATGAGCACACAAGCTAGAGAACCAACATATATTAGGCCACAATTTTTTCCATACATGACATAGAAATTCGCACAACTACTTAACCTAACACGTTTTATTAGTAGCGATTTTGCATAATACATTAGCAAGCTGTACGTCTTAAGAAAACGGGAAAGAGAGGATCAACACGTTAAATCGGAAGTTACAACTAGAAAAGCATACCTCGTCATAACCATTATATAGTCCTTCGCATATGGAAAAAGGATTTTTTTTTTCTATGGTTAGGAATACGAGGGATTTAATCAAAGTGAATCTCCTCATTAGTATAAATTTTTGATGTTTTTGTTGTTTGTCTACAACCATTTTTAATTTCATTCATGATAAAAATAAAAATAAATATAAAAAAATACAATTTTGGTTAGGTTACAAAAGACAAGTAATGCAAAATATAACCGCCTGTCAAAACGGCGTATGAAGGCGTTATTCTTAAAGTTTTCTAAAGCGTGTTTTGCATAACCACTTTTTAGAAGGTGTGTTTAGTAAACCCTCTTTTAGATGGCGGGTTTGCCAAACCCGCTTTTATTAGGTGACCTGCTTCTAGTTTTATTATTCATAAATCGTATTTTCTAACTACGCTTTTATAAGGCGTGTTTGTTAACCACACTTTCAAACCGAATTACGATTAACTTAATTTTTTGATTAACCCGGCTTAACCAACCGAGAAAGCGTATTTTCCAAACAAGTTTTCAAGAAAACGTGGTTGCTAACCCGACTTACGTAGTTTGGGAATTAAGTTAAAAAACACGCGATTTATTTAATGAAGTTTAAAAAAAACCGTAAATCGGTTAATTAGCTCAACGCTGAAATCCCCTTCCCCTTCGCCCTATTTCCAGTCGACTTCAAATCACAAAACCACTGTGAGAGCCACCGGTCTCCTATCGGAAACCCACAAAACCCCCAAGCTCTACGCCGCCGATACAGAAGAACAATCGGGATTTGAGGCGCCACCGGACCTTCGTCAAACCCCATCTCTCTCCGTCGAACCATTCTGTCAAACCCTATCTCTCTCCGTCGAATGGGTGCCACCGGACCTTCGTCGACGCCGTGAAGAAGTTTCCGTCTTCCCGTTCTACAGCCCCAAGCCGGCCCGTTACTTCTCCTCCAAGAAGTCACCGACGCGGCACATAAAGGCGTTTCCGGTAATCGATTTTGGATTTTTTACCGTCAGTTTCCTATTTAATTTCTTCCACCTACATGTGGGTTTGCCGTGAGCAATCGGGATTTGAGGCGCTTGAGGTGGATTTATCGATTTGCTTTTGGGGGAAATCAAAACTTCAACTGGGCTTTGTTTTAATAGGTTAATTTTCAAAAATTCAACTTGATTTTCTTGAATCTGATTAGTTTCAAGACTAGCAATTTTGAATACAGATATGCATGTTGCAAGTGCATTTGAATACAGATATGTAGATATAATGTGCATGTGTTTGTATGTGTGACTATGTATATACAGAGAGATGGAGATGGAGGAAGAGATAGACTGTGTTTATGTATATCCCATTATTTGTTAAATTTCTTTTTTAATCTTTTATTTGTTTAGCTTTTGAAGAACCCTCTTGATTTAGGTGTGGTTTAGTCTTCAATTTGTTTCATTGGGTGTGATTTACTCTTTCCTACTTTTGTGTTGATGATTTTATGCTGTACTTGACACTGGGTGCAGAGAGCCATGGTGGTGGGGATTGGCAGCCAATAGAATAAAAATTATCAAACTTCACATTTTGCCATCCATGGTTGGGATGAGGTTTAAGATATATTATATATATGGGGGCATATTTTGACAGTAGGCTGTCATCCATTGTGCTATTTTTGTATACACAATGCATCTACTACAAATGGCTGACCTTGGTCGATCAGGATACACAACTGACCCCACTGCCCCATGTTTTGAGGTACTTTTATGCTATCAAAAACTGTTGTGTTGTCGCTTCCATGTCCTAATTGTGTTTTGTCGTCTTATTTTGTTAAACTGAGATATGATGCTTAACCCTATTGGTAAGTGAAGAAGATAGCGCCTACTAGGTGTTCGACTGAATGCCCTGCAAACAATGAGTGATGATATAGGAGGGTTAAGGGCATCCAAAATAGTTATAACATATATATGTTCACTGATACACCAGAATCGACAGCCACAACACCGGCCATTCCAGAAAATCAGCCCTTGAATCCTCCATTGTGCCTTTCTCATTCTCCCGTGTCCTCTCCTTATCCTCCAAAATAAAATAAAAAACTTTTCTTTCCAGAAAGAGATTTCAGAATCGAGACTTGGCCCAATTAACATTAGATATCAACAATTAAGTTCCTAATTGAAGTATTAGAGTCCCAGAAGTCCAAAAATGATTATCCAATTGATGCCAACCACCAACGCCAGAAATGGCTATTCAGATTGAGCTACTGCTGCAAAATGGAGATTTTTAGGAATTACACTAAAACCCTTGGGCTATTCAGATTTAGGGTATTTAGAGCTGGGTATAGAAGTTGATTTGTTTTGTTATTTGTTTTGGAGAAAGATAAATAGATAACTATACATGTGTGATTTGGTTTTTTGGCAGAAGAGGAAAAGATGTGATAGTGATTTATAATGGTTTTGATGTCGGGGGGTTATGCATTTGGAGAGTTTGAAGAGGAAAAGATGCAATAAGTAGATAACCTCAGCCATGGTAGGTCTTTTGGATGGCTCTGGCTCAAGGCACATTAATGCAATGTTGAATGCATGGTTGATTTCATCACTAGGACAACAATCTAAGCTACTATCCTTTACAAGCTCTTCCCTGTTCTGTTGAACTACAGCCTTGACCTGTCTCATGAAAAAGAAACACAAAATCAAAATTTGTAAAATTCCTGGTTCACATAGAAGGCAATAAGTAAAGCATTACAATACGTCAATAATCATGATATTCATAACCACCTAGACAATGACACAGGACACCACGGGTAATGGAGAGTTAAACATGGCTGTTTGGTGAATATCTGAACTTAGTTTCCAACGACTTAAACTGCTTATCGCAACTAGAATACATAAACAGGCAAATTGGGTGCAACTAGAATACATCAACAAGCATGCCATGCTTCAATTTTTTTAAATTTGAAAAAATTTCAATTGTAAATCCCTCACAGAAATCCATCTCTCTCACATATACACAGGGAAAAACTATTCTCTCCATTTCAACACTTTGCAAGAGAAACGATTCGTTCAGCACTTAATCCCCGCCGACCATTTCTGACCGTCATTCTCTTTGCGGTTTTGCGTAAGTCTCTTATCTCAATATTTCAGAATTTTTTAGCATCTAATCTTTTTCGTTGTTAAGCATCTATTCTCTTTATTTTCTTGGTTTTTGATTCAATATGTTTGTAAAATGCATGGTTTCACTATGGGAGGACATTTAAATGCATAGTAATGTGAAATTGGAGAAGTCTAATTATGTGAATACCATTGCTGCTTGGGTAAGGTTAATAGTGCAGGAAGTTGATATTGGATTGATCAATGAAAAAAGTCATTTTGTGAATGTAAATGTAGGGGAGGTTGCTATATCCATTAGATTTGTCCCGACAACTACCCTTACACAATCCAGTCTTATCTTATTCTCTCCATCAACTTCTTCTCCTACCTATCCTTTTTCTTTTGGAAATTTCATCCTATCCTTTTGCCTTTAATTAAGAATCGGTTGGTGGTCAGCCGATTGATGAAACATGGCTCAAAGTTGAAATACAACTTTTTTCCTTACTTTGTTCATGAACTATAGAAGAACCTAACATGTAAATGGTTGCACAGAAAACCTTTGTTGATCCTTAATTAAAACTAAATAAGGTACAATTCTTCCAAAAAAATATAAGGAACAATTGGTTGAGTTATTTTTCACTTTAAGTGAGAACCAACTAGAATCCTGATATCAAAAGCTGGGAATGCTCCTGAATGCTTATTTTGAAATGGAACTCTTGATCTGAATGCCTCTATAAGTCATTTTTAGCATTTAGCAATCTAAGTGCTCGGCAATCTAATTGTAGTTCTGTACAATTCCGGTACGTTAAAACAGGATGGGTAGTTTATAGTTCCAGCGCCTCCTTTGGTCTGACGGTTTCAGTTTCTAGCGTGTTTTTTTTTTCCTTCATAAATATAATAGGTATTCTTAATGTGATTGTGATTGTGGGTATCTAAATAGCTGGTTATAGTTCCAGGGCCTCCTTTGGTCTGACGGTTACAGTTTCTAATGTGTTTCTCCCTCCCTCTCTCTCTCTCTCTCTCTCTCTCTCTCTCTCTCTCTAAATCCCTTTAGATAAATTTTATGTATTGGTCTCCTAGGTTATTTGGTTTTGGTTGTTTAAGCTAAATCACCGCATACCATGGTTCTTCGTGGCATGATAGTTACTGTAAATCAGCTTCTGATAGTCAAGTTATTCTTTGTGGACTTTAAATCTGGGTTTTTAATATTCTCAAAGATAATATTGCCCTCTCTCTCTCTCTCTCTCTCTCTCTCTCTCTCTCTCTCTCTCTCTCTCTAAATCCCTTCAGATAAGTTTTATGTATTGCTCTCCTGGGTTATTTGGCTTTGGTTGTTTGAGCTAAATCACTGCATACCATGGTTCTTCGTCGCATGACAATTACTGTAAATCAACTTCTGATATTCAAGTTATTCTGTGGATTTTAAATCTGGGTTTTTTAATATTCTCAAAGATAATATTGCCCTAAATTATTTGAATTTCATACAATTTGTTACTCAGTGTCAGAGTTGCTGATATTCAAGTCAGTTGAATCACAGAGGTTGTAGAAATCTTAGATACTGTCTGTGTCTGATGTTCTTTGGTTTTTAGAATTACAGGTTGACCTCCTATTAGTCGATTTTTGCAGTAACTATGAGATTGATGTCAGGCCACCGAGAGCGCAGACACTTAATTGTCATAATGTGTCCTTACCCGAAGTTGATTTTGAATAGATCCAGTGCATTCATGGTCGAATAGATCCAGTACATTCATGTTCGAAGATGAGGCTTCCATTATTGAGTACATTAGTTTTGCTGTTACCTAGGCAATTACACATTGCTTGAATTAGGTATGGAAGATGGGCAGTTTGAGTTCTTTCTATGTTCGATTGCTATGTTTATGGGAAAAATAGAGGTTTTGCGTCATTTGATGAGAGGGATGCTAATAGTTTGGTTTCTTTTTGGTTTTCAAATTCACTTATGGATAATTCGATGATGGGAGTAGTGTAGGTAGTACTTTATAGTTGGTTAAAATTCTCATTGTATTTCATTGGTTAGTGCCTTAAAGCATAGGCAAGGTGCTAAATGGTCAAAGAGGAATGCCGACTGATTGCTTCATGTTGCATGTTAGCACAGGATAATTTGATTTGAGATTTTCCCCTATAGGCTATTAGAAAGAGTGGATCATTATTAAGTGGTTTAATGTGCCTAGGTTGTGATTATGCCTTTATGCCGTATTAAAGGGATTCACTTGCTTTTAGTTGATTAGGTGATCTTATTTGAAGCCTATTTCTCAAAAAAGTTGGGTTGGTTAGAGGTGGGAATGGGTAATTTCAATTTAATTGTGCTTGAAACATGTTTTTTTTTTATTTTTTTGTACGCTTGATTTTATAACTACCACAAATCTCTCTCTCTCTCTCTCTCTCTCTCTCTCTCTCTCTCTCTCTCTCTCTCTCTCTCTCTCTCTCGGTCTATTGTTATTTGAACCGTTGGATAGGGTTTAAGACATTGCATGTGAGCTCAGCATAGGTTTATGTGTGGTAATTGTTCAAGCAGTGCCTTCAGGCATGGATATCATCTGGTGTAATCAAGCCAATGTTACGTTTACATGTGTTTGAAGGCATGGGCATTCACCATTTGTGGTGGTAAATAGCAAAACGATAGTTCATAAAGTTGAGGTCAAATTGCGCCGCACCGTGCCGTGCCTTTAGGCACGGGCAATCACTAGTGCTCTTATAACATGTTGCAGTGCACAAAAATCCAACACCTCATTCAGATCTAAAAAACACAATAGTCTCTCTTGATCTCTCTTTCCCCCCATTCCTAAGAATCCCCAAACCCATCGTTCAGATCTAAAACTTTCAGACTCCTATTATACAATCGATGCTAGTAACTGACGGAACCATAGTTGACCCTGACAGTTCTCAAGATTCTTTACTTCTTGAAGAAACCTTAAGGTCTCAACCGTTTGCAAGGCTCGGAATGAAAGCATTGGGAAAGAAGAGGGGACAAGCTCATAACTCTGAACCTGCTGTTGTAACTGGACGGCATCATCATCGTCATCTCGACCATTCAATGGACGGAATCATCGTGACTTCGATCTGTAGTTCTGTATTTTCTCTCTCTCTCTCTCTCTCTCATGTGTAGATGTATAATATATGTATATATGTCGGTATAAAAGTATGCATATGAGTATAGATCTGTATCTGTGATTCTGGATATTTATTTGTGGATCTGTATCTGATTCTTCCTCTTCCTTTTTTTTGTATATGGATTCTTGTTGAGTTTTTCTGCTTCCTGTCAAGAGAACTGAACCGATCAGAACCGGGACGAACCGAACTGGTCACTTCAAAACCGGTTTCGGTTCCTTGTTCTCTCCGAACCGGTTTTACTCGGTTCAGTCAAAATCCTCCCCAAACCGAACCAATTACATCCCTAGTAGGAAGCAAATATTGAAAAAGAGCAAACACAAATGCCAGGAATTGGGCCCACAGGTGCGGGTAAGATGGCATGAACACCCTGAATCATATAAGAAATTTGAGTTGGAAACTTACAGCACCAAATATGTCCCATCTCATTAAATTTGAAGTTTTTGCAGGGCTGTTATACTGTTAGAAACTTATTAGAATTTAGAACCTTGAGCTCTACTACTGTCTAACCTAAGCTGCCCAAGTCTGGAGAGTGAGCTTTTGAATGTGTAAACATTGGCAATGTACATGAGTGCATCTCCTGAACATGAAAAATAGGGCCAAAATTTATTCGCCTTTTGCATTACTAATTGGGATATTATCTATGTTGCTAGGGGATGGAGGGGATGGTAAAGAAGTATCAGCAAAAATTCAGGAAAGTGAAAGACGAAATGAGTCAATGGGATGAACTTCAATCTAGGTTGCTTTCCCAGTTCCGGAATGCATCATCAATCATTGAGAGGTTGCAGGTCCTTCTAATGCGCAACATGCTTATGCCACTCATTCTTGTGAAGAAGCTTTTGAGTTATTCATCGTATTTTTTTAATCTGTTATGTTTTCTTCTGTTATAGCTTATCCAAAATCCCAAGAACTATGGACCATTGAAATGCGTTGGTGGCATAGAAGATGCAGTCTTGAGAAAGCAGATGGAATCTTTGGAAAATATCTTGCTGTCAATGAATAATACTATGTGAGTATTGTGTTTCCATGTTCATTTTGTTCAATGTGGAATAAATCTTGGCCAACAATGTAAACTCTGATGTTTAAAACTTATGATTATTTTGTTAAAAAGAGCATAGCAGGTTAGCATTGTTCCTTTTAGTTAACTGGCATTGATGTTAGAAAAATGCTGGCAATAAAAACTTCTATGTGACATACTTTCCTCAGTTCTGTGAATGCTTGCCGGAGGCTTTGAAAATTTGGAAACAACTCAATGTTCTTTTGTTTGTTAATCAAATTATCCTTTTTGGAGAGCATAGAGTTTTCCTGATGCTTCTCATTTGTCGTGTGTGCCTTCAATTGTAGTATTATTGGTACTCGTATTGTTTCACAACCTAGACTAACCAAGTTTATTGGTTCTTTGATGATTGTCTAAATGTAATTTTTTGTGGCGAACAAATTCAGGAAAGAGTTTCACAGTATCGTTTTCTTTCTTGAGAAAACTCTTCGTGATGGTAGGCAGCTAGTTAAAGGGGGATCTGTTCAGGCTACACCGAAACAGCTACAACAACGAATTGGCATAAAACCGTGTCTTGCAGATTGTCTTGATGGGCTAAGCAATGTTTATGAGATGCACCATTCAGAGTATGGCATATGTACTACATCCATTTTTGTTCACTTCTTAATGATATGTTGAGCATATGGTTCGACCAAGGAAAAGGACCCCTGAATTATTGTTGGCATAAATAACCCATAAATTGATGGAATTTGCTATATCATTCATCACATGCTTCGCTATCTCAACTCCCTCCGTCCCATATTGTTTATCCCCTTTTTGACTTTTCTATGCCTCAAATCATTTGTCCAATTTAGAATTTCTATGATTTTCCTCCTTTACCCTTATTTCAAAAGTTGAAATAACAAGTCTAAAATGGAGGGAAGGGCATTCTTTGGAAAGTTCAAAATTTTGAAGTGCAATGATTGTGCTGCCTTATTACGTCGGATTCTCCAAAATGGACAAAGCAAACAAATTGGGAAGGAATGATTAGTTTGCAAACTCTATTTGTCATGCCAGCGGGAAACTGAATTTTCTTATCTCATTCCACCATCTACTATTGTCGTAGTAAATTATGTTAGTCGCTGTTCTGGAGCACTGGGTTTTGATCTTTTGAATTGGTCTTGATGAAATGTCAATACTTTGGGAAAACTTAAGTCGTGATAACTGTGCGATAAGGTCACAGTGCCATACATATGCTTGTTTTCTTTTGAATTCCCGATAAACTCACTCATTTCCTTTTTTTCAGGTACCTTCTTAAATCATCAATTGTATCAGCGCTTCCAGCTCTAGCCTTGAAGCCCAGGTTTTCTTCGTTATTATAAGCCTTCTCTATTGGAAAATCTCATTTAAAATCAATTTAATGTTTGACTTTTGAATTTATTTAATGTTATTGCGTGCATGTAATTTTCTCTTTGATTGATGTCTGATGACTAACTGTAATTTTTTCTCACTACAGTGGCAGTGATCTAGGTGCTCTTCAGCAACTCTTGGTTGATCAACCTAATATTCCTAGAGATGAAGGTATGTTCAGGATATCCATAGAATAGAATGTCAGTAGATAAAATTTGCACAATTCTGTGTGCTATACAATTCAGAAAGAACCATGGGGTGAATTCAGGGTTAATTGATGTATTACTACTTTTTCATGGTCCACTGGTGGAACTCTTGGCTTCACAACGAGTCTTTTGAGTTTACTTCTGTCCCCAAGTGATATGAGAATACAATCAGTTAAATTTAGGATTTCAAGTGCATGAGTCAGAACGAATGACTTTTTCTTCAGTTACTTTCTGGTCTTCTTAATGTTCTTGAATGGTATTCAGCAATTTATTTGATTGAAGAAATCATTTTATGAACTTTTTTTGTTGCACAATGCTGAGAACTTTATAAGTTTGTCGGGTATGGTTGTATTCAAGACCTATTAAACAGCTAGTTTCGATCATGGAGTATGTACCACCTTAGCTTGCCTCAGTTGAAATTTATCTTCAGCATTGTCCTCTCTTAACTCTTACTTTTAATGAATATCTGAGTTGCTGCATTTCCGTGCAGTGCAATTAATATTCGACATTGTTTTTGCTGAAGAAATATGTTAACATAGCGAGGAGTACGGCATGCGTCTTCTTCTCCTTCCCCTTTAGAGGATCATGAGTTGTCATTTTTAGCAGCCTCAAAGACAAGTTTGCTTCGAGAAATCAACTTTTTTTTGTACGACAGACATCAAACATGAAAGCTGAGAGGCTGACTTGACATTCTTTCATTGATCTGAGGGTGAGAAGTTGTATTTAGGAGAAGATTTTGTTTAAAATTATCTGTGATCTGTTTCACCCTTCCTCGTAGTAGTTTTTCGGAGTAGTTTTTGGTGCAGCTTGCGTCTAAAGTCCAATGCATATGGTGGAGATATGAATATTTCTTGCGGTTTTTCTTATTGTAAAATTTTCTTATCTTTTTGTGTAAACAATTTCCATTGTGGCATTGATACATTTCGTACTCGTGCTGCTTCTTGGAAGATTAGAGCAATACAAACAGTACATTTTCTTGAGGTGGGTCGTTTGCAATTTCCTTTTTATTTTCCTTGTCAAAGCACATGGTCTCGGAGCATCTCCAACCCAACTCAGTTTTTCATTTCTATCTCTATAAATTTCCCTCCAACTTCAAGTTCTTTTCTACAATTTTTTTTATTGGATATTGTCTCATGTTAAAAGGTATTATCAATATCTTTTCATTGATACCTTATTCATAAAAATTGGTTCAAGAATTTAAATGACACATTTTATGAAACTAAAACAATAGTTCAAAGATATGGTTGGCAATAAAAGACATTTTAGATAAAATGCACAGTCTAAACGATGTTTCAAGAATGTTCTTTATTTTTGAAGACGTTCTCCAACAATAGTTCTTCATTTGGAAGGAGTAAAATGAAGGCATACTTGGAGATGCTCTCAGATTAAGAATTTTTCTTTTTAATCCGATTATCACACGATTTTGTTACAATAAACAACCATACAGTCCAACAAAATGCAGGCATACCACTTCAAAATATGTTCACAGTTCATGGAATCAAACACTAGTTTGCTGCGTACTATAAGAGAGAAATATTGTATAGCAGAAGTTATAGAGAAGGATTTTGTATAGAACATCCCATAACAAAAAAAGGCATTTCCTGGTATGGGATTCATTTTGTACCTACAATTCAGCTAAAACCCATGTCAGGAAATTTGCTTATTTCAACAACCGTAACAAAATACTTGTAATCTGAATTATGGAAAAGAACAAGAGATTGCTATCTCACATTCCTTGGCTAGATTTAGAGAACTGCTTCAAAGCAGTTGCGATTTCATCGGCCTTCGCTTCTGCATTGGTGTAGGTCACTAGTGGGCTGCCTTCAGGGACAATATCGTCTTTGAGAAAGCTTCCAGTTGTTCTAAGCAGCTCTTCGGAACCTTTCTCCACCACCCCTTTCATGATGAGGGTCTTATGGGTTCCAGATATCAGTTCTTCATAATCAGTGTCTCCGGTCTCACCAAGAATAACATACATATTAGCAACGTTTAATCTCCAACGAACAAAAAGGTACCTAATGACACCAGAAGATGACTCGAGTCAAAAATCGAGTAACACAGAACCAAAATATAGGAGCCACTAGACAATTCAATCATTAGGAATTGCTTCGTTATGTCATCACCAATCTGTGAAATAAAGACCAATAATGTTATCATTTTCAAAATCCTAAAATGAGAACAATTTGACTAGAACAAAGGATTATGCGGGATTAATTTTGCTTCCACTCCAATACATGAAGAAAAAAGTTGAAAGCACAAGAAACAAGTATGTTGTAGAAACTTGAATATGACCCTCTTCTAATCTCATGTTCCTTAAAAAGTACGAACATTGATGCTCGACACAACATGGGGATGACACAAACAAGCTGATAGACAAAAAGAAGCCAGGACACGATAGTGGGAGACCCAACGATAATGTAAATTTGGAAATACACCAATTCCTCGACTATAAAGCAGGAGGGACGGGTAGGTATATATTGGACATGTTTTTTCCTCGCAACCAAGTTCGGATGGGTTGTGAAATCTTAAACTAAGAGATATTACCTCAATGCTTGTGCCCGAGATGCAAGAAGCGGGATAACATGCATTCTTGTTGAGTTTCTGCAGTACATTAGATGGCAACGTAGACCCCGCATCCTTAGCTTCTGCCTCATGTCATCCACTTTCCTTGCCTAAGAAAAGCCAACCCCCATGAACACGCCATAACCAATATAGACGATAACTTAAGACTCTGCTTGGTTTGCTTGCTTATTTGCTTATCCAAGTAGAATAAACAATATGCAAAAAGCTTGTTTGGTGAAAGTTGGATTGCTTAGTTGCTCATACAAGAAAGTCAAAATTTTATCTTCTAAATATGCAAAGTGGATGCCAAGCTACTTTGCTTACTGATTACTTCCAAGAAATTAGCAAATAAGCCAGGAGAACCAAACGGACCCTTATGCAGTTCGAAATGCTTCAATCAAGAACTTTTCTCCTCACCTTACTAATATCGTTTATCAAGTAGGAGACACAGTGAGAATTGCTAGATTTGGTGTCCTCTTCTATGGGGCTTGAAGAATGAGGAGATACACCTTCATGTGTATTCATCAGCTTCCAAATAGTTTTTTTCAATCCATCACAACCCCAACGGTAATCAATATGCGTTGCATAGTCCCGGTCAGGACAAAGATTTCCATCTTCTGAATAAATTCCCGGATAGTAGACTTCACTTCCGCTGCTACAAATCAAAGCATCAAACTCGTTCACTTGAAGATTCCCCGATTTCAAGAAGGCTGTTAGCTCAGACATTGACATGGCTGTCGATATAGCGAAGCCAGAGAACCTAGCAGTTTGTGAGACTAGATTGACGGCCTTGAATATTTCTTGTACTATTCGGATCATCTTTTTTTCAGGGGCTCCACTTGTGTCATAGCAATCTAGTGCTATGACAATCAAGCGCCTCCGCCTCCGTAACATGGGATATTTGCTCGCAACATTATCAAGCAGTTTTTCGCTCCCTTCAGAATCTTTTGAGCTTGTTGCTGGCTTCCTTATCTTGCTTAGTATCTGTTCAAGGAAAGACATGAGATTGAAATTTAGGGGTTGCAAATATCACATACAAATAACACAAATAATTTCAAGATATATATCATTAGGGTGGCAGCGAGGAACAAAGTTTCATTATGTGTGCATCGAAATGGCTGAAGCACTATAGTGGACTCACTGAATTCCAATGTTTCCATCATGACATAGCAAAACTTACAAAACATGTTGCGATTCTATGGAACATACGAAAACATTTAGCTGCCGAGACACGTTATATAGATATCTAACAATACCATTTCCAAGTTTTCTAAATTCTTCCAAAATCTTCATAGTATTCAAAGCTACTCTTTCAAAATGTTTCCTCATCTTTCTAAAAAGTTCTTGAAATGTTCTTTTCCCAGCTAATCGATACAAGCACGGAAATCATTTATGATGTGAACCTACATACAAAATCTTATGATGTGAATCTACATAACTTAAAATCATTTAATACTTATAGAATATCGTATGTCACTCTTTCCAAAATATCGGGTGTCAAATCTCCCCACCGGCCCTGGGTGGGTGCAACGGTGTACCTGTTTCACTTGATCTTGCAGCTCAGGGTCTCCACCAATTGCAGCAACATGGTCTAGTGATTCATTGAGTGATGTTCTTTCCCCATCAACAGACAACCTAAGGGACATATCTTGCACATCCATTAGCGAATCATTTAGGGACTCTTCAGCGGCTAAGTCATCGGCGGTAGGGGTGTCAGTTTGCCATTGTGGGTGCCGCATCCGGCAGGATGCCACCCTTGTTAAGTACGTGCGGCAGTGTTCTGGCCATGAAAATAGATGTATGTTCTTCCAACCGTTCTTTCTGCAATCATTCCATAAGTTCTTCTCTGATACTAGTTTAAGCAGTGCATTAGCAATTGCTTCTTGATCGTGAGGGTCGACAAGTAGGCCATTATTCAAAGCCTGAAAATGGCAAAAGAAATACCAAGTCCACCGTCAAGAATCAATCGTTGAGAGTTTACTCGAAGTTATGTTTTTTTCTTGGCAAGCAATCAGAGTGAAATAAAATTGCAAGTTCAAAACTAGGCATTATACAAGATGCTGCAGATGGAGTTAGATCTTTCTTACCCTATGAATGTCAACTGGCCCACCATTTTTAGTGGCCACCATTGGAAGTCCATGGGCTGCAGCCTACATGATTCCCAAACCAACAAAGTGCAAATCTCCTTTCTCAAGACTCGGTTAAGGTAAGATCATAAAAGATGATTGCATAAATTCAAACCAACCTCAATTAGGGTAAGTCCAAAAGGCTCAACTAAAGCTGGATTTACGAAAACCCCCTGTCATCATAGATGGAGGATTAAGTAAATAACAATGAAATCATGTAAAACAAGTTTGAAAACCATGACTTCGATGAACCTTGGTTTTTCCAGCGAGACGGTAGATTTCTGGAACATCACTTTGCTTGTGATGCTTTGGGAAAGCCACTTGCCCATACAGATCATACTTATCAACCAGTTTCAATACTGTCGTGAGGACACCAGCACTGCCAGCTGACATCTCATCAATATCATCCCTATTTCCCATTATAAGGGTCTGCACATAATGCAAATTTTGTATGAGGCAATTAGTTTTATTTAGGGCCAAGCAGAGTAAAGCGAGAAATAAGCTACGCTGAGTAACTAGTTACTTGATCTTGGTATCAAAACTTCATGAGTTTGAAAATGCATTTGAGCTTGGCAAGTACAGTAGTGCTTGAGGAGCATCATTTGTTACACAATACCTATTTATATTGTTTAGTGGTCCAAATAGAAACTGTGTCACATTATCTTGTTCAGAAGGAATGAACTAGCATCAATATCCCAACTCCAATCCAAATATGGACATGATTAGAAATCCATCTTATCAATTAAAAAAACATGCAAAAGCTCTGTTACTTACAAGATTAGCAAGTTCTCTCAATGGACGGCATTCTCCAAAGGCTTTCAAAAGAGTGGTGATGTTCTTTTTCGGGTCAGGTCTAGACAATGCCAAGATCATTGGCTTATGCGGATTTGCCAGATAACGCATCACCTGCAAAGACAGTTCAATCACACCTATCATGTAAATAGCGAAAAAAGTGTATGCATAGCAACTCAGGTACTCACTTCTGACCATATTGGTGGGAACACTTTTGGAGAAGACCCATCCGTATTAGCAAGTGCTATCAACTCCCCGTCAGCATCTTCTTCTTGAACCTCAACGTTGCTAAAGTCCATTCCAGGAGGAATTACCTGCAAAAAAAATTGAATCATGTACAAAAATCAATATAACTCAATCAAGATTATCCACAACAAGCATTTTCTCTATTTAACACTGTCATGATTGTCCATGATAAGCATTTTTTGCAAACACATTGCTCAACCTCAGCACCATATGTGGTTATGGAAATCTTTATCGTAGTCACTAGTCAGAGGTCACGAAGAGAAAATGAGGGGAGGGTATTAAAAGGTGGAAGCAGGGTTTTACAATATGTTATAAGGTTTGCAAAAGGAAATTAAAGTGAAGTTCGAAAATAACAATATGCACAATTTATTCAATCAACATCCCTACCATGCCTTGAGGTTAGGACTTTTCCATGTGAGTTGGAGGCATCAAGGATTCAAGTCTTACAATAGGTATATAATATATACGAAATTGATATCGTACAACTAACTCTTCAAAAAGGATGGCAGGCTGAATTGGCCAAAAAATTGTTAAAAAACAGCCTCTTACCGCCATTCTTGGCATATATCGTCCATGGCAATTGACTCCTCGTCTAGCACGAGCCCTCAAAACTTTCTCAAGCTTGACGTCAAACCCATCATATAAACCCCATTGCTCATCAATCTCTTGTTTGGTGCTTGTGATAACAAGTTCGGCAACATCAAGTGAAAGCTCTTCTGCTTCTATCCTCCTCATAATCTTATATGTAGAATTGATGTCCTCTTTTGACTGCCTTCCTTGCTTTAGAAGCTGTTCTAACTTGTTCCTCCCAAGTGAATGTCCCGTTAGAACCATCGGAACATTTAAAGCACCCGAAAGAAGAGCAGCACTATCCCCCGCATCCGCATAGTGGCCGTGAATTACGTAGGGCCAAACTGGCTGGCCCCCACCAATTTGTTCACACAAAACCTTTGACATGTTAACGATATGTGCCAAGGCTCCATCGACAAATTCTTGAATATACGGCCACAACACTTCTTTTCTGAGATACTTGTCGCGTGGACCAAAGGGTATCCTTATAATGTAGGCCCCACTGCTTTCTCCAACATCTTCGGCATCGTCAGCACCTGCAGTGAGCATCTCGGTGGGCTCGCCATAGCTCCAATCAACTTCGGGTGAAGAAATTTGGCGGGTGAAGAGATCTACTCTGTACACCCCCGGCATCTTTGCTAGAGCTCGAGCAAGCTCTACCACATATTTGATCTGGTAAATTGGAATGAAAGCAAGAGACCAGAGTGAAAACAAAAATCATATCTAAAAGGATTGCAGTTAGAAGAAAATTGCAATATTTACCTGGCCACCAGTATCAGAATCACGACCAAGCTCCATGTTTTCCCCACGGACCAAACCATGCAAACTGGTGAAGAGGAGCACTTCTGATTGTGAATACTACACTTCTTCCTACTGAATTCTATAACCATACTAAACAAGAGGTTTAAAAAGATGTATTTTGAAGCAACTCTTCATAAAAGATTTGGCTTCAAAAATGTTTATACAAACGAGACATCGCAAGTAGAAGTAAGAACAATGCTATAAACACAACAATTTTTACATGTAACATGTTAATATGACATTGCATTATTGGGAATTGAAAAATATTAATCTACTCAATCACCAATGAAATAGTGTCAAGTTAGTATGTTGTGCAAATTGTTGTATTTTTAGACTTGCTCTAAAAGTAAATTACTGCTCTACGAAACAAAGAATATTACCATCTTAGTGACTGGTTACTTTACAAAGTTACTTTCTCCACCACTTAAGTAGTAATTAGGATTTATGATACCAAATAAAATAGGAAAAACTCGCAAAATAGCTTTCTACGCTTGACTAAAATCTTAGCACAATGTTATACTACCACTTAGTAACATTAATCGAGCAATGAGCCAAAATGTCAAAGAGTGGCTCACTCTGTTATGTTGAAGAACATGCTATAATAGAGTGGTTTAAACTTTAAAATAACTGTACCTGATAAGAACAATGTAAAGTTTCTTCTCCTTGTTGCTATCAGACCATACCTCCAAGTTGGAAAAGTTTCGCTGAAACTTTTTCCTTGGGCTCTCACTTACCATCGCTTCCCCCAACACATCTCCCTTCTCACCTTCAGACAAGTCTTCAGACATGTCTTCGGTCGCATCCCTGCGTCCTTGTTCCCGTTCCCACCTTCGTTGGGCTATCCGGTGGACATCGTCCCATTCCAACTACCAGAAAACAAAAAAGACGTTTATTTCATCTTCACATAATCTCTTTTTTGGAATCTATACGTTGGTAGGATTCCATTTTAGAAGCACGTATTTGAATTTCCTGAAGAAACAAAATTCTAAGCAGCATTTTCTCTTAGAATACACTTTTTCAGATTAACTCAAGGAATTTTTTTTTTTTGATGTTTCCATTGAATTGGGCAAAATAGTTTTGTTCCCGAGAAAATCAGAAAGAAACATCAGTCACATCCGAAATTTTTAAGTTACCAACAAAATGCATAGAACCACACCGAAATGCTATGTAACAGCCCTAAAAATTGACTTGCTTCAACACCTGCGATAAAATTTCAACAATTAAGTTCTCTACATTTTCGAATTCATTATATCTCTCTTGCATTTCTAAAGTGTTTCTGTTTCCCAGCCGACCTAAAACAACATATACAGGAAACAAGGTTTGATCTTTCGATCATATACCCAAAATCAATACAAGTTTCTGTTTCTTGTGGCATCTGAGAAAAGGACCATCTACAAGTTGATTTATAAATACAGGATGAAAGGTGTGGCAGATGCTTGTCGCGGGGTGGATCTTCATAGTTGCATAGGAAGAAGATCTTAGTGTCAGTCACTCAGATTCCACAGGCAACACATCAAACTTCATACATGAGATAAGGAGATTGCCAAAACATACAATTGAAGGGAGTAGTGTTCTAATTCTGTCCACCTCCAAAGAAATGAAACTTCCAAAATAAACCATGACATGTAATCTCAAATCTGTATCCACGAATTATTGATGTTGACAGCACCATTCCTAAGGCATAATTGCACGAACAATGTTTTTTACAACTACAAAATATACCTACAGAGAAACATGGCCCCCTAGGGTACATGGTTGTATACCGTTGTTCTGATAAGAATACCCTGGTACTAATTCAAGCTCCCACATTAAATAAACAGAGATGTTCTTCTTTGCATTTCCCTTCTACTCAAATTCATTGAAATCATCATAAACTCCAAAAACAGTTAATGGCACAAGGAAAATAATATCTGTCACCATTTTTTTTAATGGCTGTCATGTAACCCCAACTACTTGAATACTCGTGATTTGTTCTTTGATTGGAAATAAATGTTGAGAAAGACAATTAATATTTTTCCATTTAATCCGGTAATAAAAAAAATGATGTCTTGCAACGTGATATGAAGAAAAACCACTTATATGTCTCATTCATCATCATTTAAATATGAACAAACACGCGAACTCACTCGTAGTTAAACCTAATAGAGAACTGAGAGTATTATCAATTTTCCAATTGAAAATGCCCTTTCTAACCCAATTTTTGTCAGTTAAAAAAAAAAAACTTCAATTTTGTCCTTTTTTAAATTTTAGTGAGCTTGCCCATTAGACATGAAGTTAATGATCGGACAAACCTCCAATAGCCCAAGGGTCTTTCGATGATGATGGTAATAAAATTTTAAATTTAAAGAGTAAACTCCTTACTTATTCTCATGCTCATATAAGAAACTGTACACATAAACAAGGTCTATTTTTTTGCTCTCTAATTTTCACAAAAAGAAAAAAAGTGAAGGGATTCATTCAAAAACCATTATCCCTCCTTTCTCATCAAACCCCTCCCCTCAGCCATCAAGAACTCTGTTTGGACCTTTTAGTAGAAAATGAGAGAACTGAAAGGAAAATAAAGAAGAAGAAAAGTGTGAGGAAAATAAGGAGAAAATTTCACTATTCCTAACACTCTATCTACTCATTTTTTCTTCTTTTTCCTCTCAAACCAAACAAAGGAGAGGAATTTTTTTAAACTTTCCCTTCTTTTCTCTAAGTTCCAAACAAAGCCTAGTGCAGTGGGATACTGATTACTTACCATTCTTGAATTGCATACACTCTAATTATTAGTTCGACAAATCAAAATCTGCCTATCAAGAAAGGACAGAGGAACGGACTAGCCCGAGCGACCAACCTACCCAAGTTTTAAATTTCTAGGAGAACTATAGTATTTTTTTCGCTGATAAACATTTTCTTGAAGAATTTCTGCTAAAAATTTCTTGAAGAATTCAGCATGCACGCCCAACCAAGAATCCCGAGGTAAAAAACAATAGAGTGATCGTTAAACACAAATTGAACCAATACATATGTTTATAACTATATTTGTCCTTACTTGAGAAAAATCAACTTGCACACGCATTTCATGTGCCCAGGCTCTTAGTGATTATAATCATGGGTAGGTTTGGTAGTATATTTTATCATTCTAAATATTGGCAAAAATAACTATTCTATTGCCTTTATTTAATATGTTAAATTTTCTTAACGTTCGCCCATCCAACATTGAAATCCTGCGTCCGTCCTCAACCGCCTATCATACATAAGTGAGTGAGCGAGAAAGAGAGTTATTGAATGAAATGAATAAACCTGCTTCTTCTTGCGAGTGAGATGCCAAATACGCCAACACATATTCTCGAGCCTGGAGCTCCTCTCCCTCGTATTCCTGGTGGCGACCACCTTGATCCATGTCCGATGCAAATCGGTCTCATCGACCCCCGTCACCACCTCCTCCACGAAATACTTTGTCGGGTTGAAATCCCCTCTCTCTCTCAAACTCGCCGCCGCCGCCGCCTTGCTCTGATCCTCTATTGCCGACGCCCCGCTGTCCAGAATCGCCTCCAAGTACCCATTTATCCACTCGTTACCCGCCATTGTCACTAAATTTTTTCACAAGAAAACTAAATAATTAGTTATGTGTGGTGTTTCATTTTCTTTTTCTTTTTTTTTGGGTTTTTTGAGTGATGAGATGATGATAGAGTTTTGGTAGGAGACGGATAGTTTTGTGAGAGAGAGAGAGAGAGGGAGGGAGGGATGGAAGGAGAGAGAACCACATGGCGGTTAAAAGTGGGACCAGAAGGGGTGACACGTGTGACGAAGGGATTGTGGAGGTTTTAACGGGTCTGTGATGGGGACAGGTGTGATGGCGGGAGTGTTAGTAGAGTGAGGTGCATGGGAAAAATTATTCAGTGCACTTCTTAGCGCGGCACCATCACCTGGTGTTTCAAGCTCTCTACACTATCACCGCCCACTCACGCTCTTTAATCTTTGTTTCGTGTTTGTGTTCGTGTTCTTCGCTTTCTCAAATTTTATTTATTACTTTGAGAAATTATTAAAAAACGCTTTCAAATATTTGCTCTCAATCAAGCACAGTGCACACGCACACATATTACGTGACTTGGTTCATAACTATAAGTATAGGAATCCTATGCTAGTATGTAATGGTGGAGAGAAGATGATAGAGAGACATGAGGAAGTAGTTAACGGTGGTGGATAATCAAGCACTGAAAAACTATTCCGAGGCCATGGGTTTAGTGATTGTTGTTACACTTTCTTCTGGGGGGGACCGGTTCCCAATGCTATTTGGGTGGGGGATTCTTTTGATGTGGCCGTATTTCAGGTGGATAGGGTGCTCCGTTTGAGTTTTTTGAAGTTTTTTTTTTTTGTTAGTTACGTACAAAGATTACAAATATCAAAATTACATCAAATGAGAAACAAGTCTAAAATCACTATGAGTCCAACCAAATTAATAGTTTCATCAAGGGGAGAATTATCCCAACAACTACAAGGGGAATACCACCGTGACATACACGTGGGGAGATTCGAATTGCAAACTACGGTGCCAACTTTTTTTGGGTGCTTGAACCATGGTGCCAACTGCTGAAATTTTTGTGGTTGGAAACTTGAACTTGGTTAGACAATATCCGGTTCAAGTCTCCATAATCCATATAGCCTTTTATTAGAGCTAAAATACTCATAACACCACTCACATGTGGTGGGACCTTAAATTTGATTGGCATAGGTGTGGTTGGATTCTCCCTACACTGGTATCTTTTTAATATAAGAGAAAAATTCATTTTTTTATGGAGTTAGTCATTTAAATTGAATTTGAAGGTGTCGATTAGATTTGACTTTGAGCTAAAACTCGTAAAGTCACCGAAATCCATATAGTAATTACTAATTACACCTATATAAAAATTGAATTATTGCAAAGCTTATTGATTTGGGGTACTTATATATACTCTCAAATAATTGTAATGACTTACATATGAAGTTTCTTTTTCCATGTATTTTTAACTATGCAAAATAGATTAAAAGTCTCATTTAAAAAAATTTGTTTTATGCCTCATGAACATCAGAGCCGTCCCTAGTGTCGGTCACATCCTTCCAAGCTCATAAGCTACTACAAAGTGTGTCATAGTCATGGTGGTGCAAGGGGCAAGTGAAAAGAGAACAATCATTTTCATAAAAGATTGAAGTTGATCGGTTCGGTCTAAATTAACTTTATGTTAAAGACAGTCTGTTAAAAGTGATATTTAGTGATTGTTATTTAGCTTTTTGTCTATATTTTTTGGACTAATCCTTCATCTCAATAATATTAAAAATACAAAAATATAGATTACAGTTGAAAAAAAAAAAGTTTGTATAAGACGGCACTAAAGTGCTTTCAATTTTATTTTTTTTCATCTCAAGTGAACTTTTTGTGACTTTTTGTCATACTAATTTTTTTCTTTTTTAATTCCAATTGTAATAATGAACGATTAATCTAAAAAATCTTACCTGAATCCAATAAAAATTAAGAGAAAACAACTAAGAAGACAATAAAAAATACTAGCAAAATCTAATTAGCCAAAGTGCAACTTAATTCAGGGTGCCAGCCAAATACTCTTGCAAAACATGAGGGTGAGTAAATAAAGGTGCATGGCATGTTTCCTTAACATTCTTTAAAGTTGAGTTTCGTGACACGACTGTGACAATCCTAGGAGTATATTCGCTATGAGTACCAAGTAGTGAGAGGGTGTTTGGGCGCCGAATTATTACATTTTTGCATTCTCTCTTTCGCCTTTTTCCTGTTTGGCTGGCATTCTTCAAAACTCATTCCAGGACAAATGCATTCTCCATTTTTGATGTTAGAGGCTAAAAGCCAAAAAGAGCTTGGAAGCTCCTTTTCAATTCTATTTCTCGTTTTCCCTTTCCCCTTAATTTCTCTGAGACCATCCTACCCCTTGTTTACGTTAAAATCCATAACACAACACACAAACCAGAAAGGGGAAGCCAGAAGGGAGATGTAGGCGATCTTCCACACCGGTTTGTAGCTGCTCTATTCTTCCTCAGAAATTGTACAGATTGTTGGTGTTGAAAGTGTGTGAAGGATTATTGAGTTTGTGTGTTATTTTGAAGAAGAGGGTTTCGGTGGGAGAGAGAATGATCAAAGTTTCATGGTTAGAGAAGAGAAAGAGAGCAGCTATGAAGACCGGATCACGGGAAGAGAAGCAGTATGGCGGTGGCGGTGGATTTACAACAACCGTAGACGAAAGCTTCTAGGGAGAGGAACAAAGATATTTTATTTTCTTAAATATCCTTTCTGCCCAAATGGTTTGGTACCAAAGCCACAAATGAGTTTCTGTAGACAAAAGCAAATGGGTTCCTTCCAAATTGTCTTTAAAAAACTTGCTAGAAATAATTTGTACACATTTTAAATACCTTAATAAATAAACAAGGGCAAAATGGTAAAACATCAATTCATAACTCATTTTCATCATTCTTCTCCCAAACACTCTACTTTGGCAAAATATATTCTACACATTTCTCTCAAACACTCCTCTTATTTTCAAAACTCATTCCGGCAATAATCCAAAAAGCCAAAAAATTAAAAATGAAAAGCAGAAAAGTAGGCTCCCAAATACCTCCTAATGTCGTTGTTGACTTGGTCATCTGATCCTCCCAAGTTTTGCGATATCGAGGTGTCGGCAGCAACTCTCCACTGGTTTCGCACGTAAAGCCTTAATGGTTTGGAGCTTCTTGTGTTTTCTCTCCTAATATATGTATGTGTATGGCGTAGAGGACCTGTGTGGTAGCAATGCAGTGGAGTGGTCGAGGCTGAGTGAGGGGGAGCCGGTTTACTTCCTCCCCCGCGGAGAGTTTTTTTTTTTTTTTTTTGTTACTTTGCATATGTGATTTATATAGCTTGAAATTTTTTCTCAAATTGATACGCTTGTTTGGTGTCTCAATGGAACATAAACAAGGACTAATATAACTCATTCATATTCATTTTATTAAAAAATGATTAAACACTTGCCATACACATAAACTATGGTTCTCCTTCAACTTCAAAGGATTTGGTCAAGTGGTTATGTGAAAGTAATAAGTGTTCTTTCATGAGATCATGTGTTTTATTACCACGAAGGACAAACATCTCAAACCTTGGAGCCACTAGAAATTTTTTCGGTCGTTAACTTCAGGGCCCTGGAATTAGTTAAGGTACACGAAAACTAACCTGAACATCTGATTATAAGAAGAGAAAAGAAAAGGAAAAAAAAACTATTATTCTCCTTGTAGGCTTGTACATTCATGAGAGGACATGAGATGGGGTGAGTCACTCTCTCTCTCAAGTTGACACCAAAGTATGTGGCAGCAAAATCATTATCCCAAATGGTAGAAACCAGCATCAAACAAACTTTATCTTCTTTGTCATCTATGCCTTAAATATAACAAACTTTTTTCACACAAGTAGCTTTCCCATAGGGCTTGAATGAGCTAGAAGTTGAGAATAATTTTGAGATTTCATCCACACATTAGTGCCTCAAGCATGCAAACAAATTCAAGTGGGGGAGCCACTTTTAGACAAGCAATGCAACTGTGGCCTTTTGGCTTCCATCAACTCATTCACTACATTGCAAACTCACAATAGCCTTTCAAAGAGTATTTATTTTGCAGGGAACCATTTTTCTCTTATAGGATTCTTCCATTCACATTTGGCTCACCTTCTCATGCGAAATTATATGTTATGCATTATTAAAAGGGTAAATCGCACACCTACCCTCCTCCATTTGTTGCTAGTTTTTCACTATTATCGAAATTCATGAGTTGGGTTTAATTTAATTATTTAGGATAACATGGACAAGTCCCCATAATTATTTATAACTTTTAAGTAGAACTGGTGAAAACATGCTTGATTGCCTTTAAGATGTAAGAGTTACAAACGTATGTGAACCTAGTATAATAGAACTGATTTTCTTTCCCTCCCCATCTCATGGGAAATTATATTTTTCGTGGTTTAGGAATATATATCACGAACGGGTCATGTTATAAATTCGGCAATATGGTGAACCCAATAAGGTTAGTACCTATTTTGTACTACACGACATACTGCCAGGTAAAATGGGAAAAGCTTGAACCCGATTCCTACAAATAATCACAACTTACCCCTAGAAAAAATAACATGGTCAATATTTTAATTAATGATTAAGCTCCTCAAGTCTTTCCCTATTTTTCTCTTCTTTGTTTGAATATCTCAACAAAATGTTCATCTCTACACAAATGACAGGTTATTATTGATTTCATTCCCTTACCATTATAATAAGAGTACATTTTATTTTTGTCATTCGTTATTCATAATCTATTACATTGAGGGGATGAGACTCAATCCCAGGATATAGTGTGGGGCATCCAAGAGCTCTGTCGCATGAGCTAGCCATCACTTGCTAAGGGCATTCACATTAGGCTCCCTAAAAATTGTTCCTAAGTTGTATCATAAGACGTACACATAAGTATAATTGGGGTCCACTTTTCACTCCTATAGCTTGTTAAATTTAGAGATGATGTGTGCACTCAATGGGCTAGCAATAACATTATCTATTTTGTGAGGGAAAAAAAATTAGGAGCAACTTTTTCAAAGATTTCATATTAAAAAAAAATTAAGACTTTGGCTTCACTTAGAGTTAGCTAAAAAGCTACCTAAATTTAACTATTGTGCTAAGAGCCAAGCTTAGGAGCCACCCTTAAGAGTTTGTATAGAGAGCCCATTGAAGTTAATACTTGAGCACATGACTAGATAAATATTAGAAGTCTCACTTAAGAGTTATTTTGAGAACCCACTGTGGATGCACAATAGGCCCCGGAGGAGGGTAAACTTTTCTCATTTGGGCCATTCAGTATCGAATAATGAAGCCTTTTAGGAAGGCAAATTGTTGAAGTGAATAACATTGATCTTAGTCGACTAAAGCAGTATCCTAGCCCTAAGGTTTGATCAAGGCCCAAACATGACAATTATGCCGAAAAAGGTCATGGGCCTCGACTGAAAAGAATTACTTTCATACTAAATCTGGAGTTTGGACAATTGTGTGTAATAAAAAGAAATGATGTTGTCACTCCAATTTTTGATAATCACACTCCGAAACTTATTTTTAGTGCGTTTCAAATGTTGTGTTATAGGTATCTTTAGCACCAAAAGATAAATTTCAGAGTGCGATTATCAAAAAGTCGAATGCCAAGATCATTTTCCAAAAGAAAAAAAATAATGATAATAATATACGGATTTCAATAACTCCTGGAAATATATCCTTAATTCTTATTTCCTTCCCTTTTTTTTTAACATAATTTCATTAGTAGGTCCTTCGTTTCTATACTCTAACCTACTTTTTTGCCTCATTTCCCTATCCTTCCCTAAGAAATCCAACCAGATTCTCATTCTTTTTTCCCTTTCTACTACCTTTTCCACCTTTCAACTTTTCATCCTACTTATGAAAACATTAAAAAAAATTCACTTAGAACCCTTTTTGAACTCGGAAGAAAAAAAAAACTTTGGGTAAATTAAATTTAAAAAAAAAGAGTATTTTAGATGGCTAAGATATGATTATTCTCTCCACCGGAGGAATATTATTATTATTATTTTAGATTTTGTAGGCACCAAAATTACATTTTTGTAAATATACACCAAAAAGTACATGGTCTACTTCGTCTTTTGTTAAAACTTCGGACCCTTTGCCGGGCCCCTTCGCTATCTACATGTAGGGTTGGCCAGTTCCTCCAACCCATCCGAATTCGATCCGATCTCCGATAGGGTTGGCCTTTGCCCGGCCCCTTCGCTGTCTACATGGGGATATGTTTGGAGATTTGATAGGATATGGAGTTTTTTTTTAAAAAAAAATTTGGGGATCGGGTAGGGGGTGGAGATAGGTATAGCTCTGCTCCGAATCCGTTCCTTGATCCATTCCCGCCCTGTCTCGTCCGTTAATCTCCGAAATATAGCGTTCTATTCATGAGTTATGAAAATTTGGAGTCTCACAAAATTTTCTCCAAACATATTGCTAGTTCAGAGACTATGTTTGGGTTTTCTCTTGATGAGAGTCAATGTTGTGTTTTGAATACTTGTCATTAGCTGCCAGTATACTCGGTGGCCGATGCTTTGATATTGTCTTGTTTTTCTTCGTAGTTGCTTGTTGTTGTAAAATTGTTGGGAACATGCAAGGATTGCTTTTGCTCCTATTTTCTTTAGAAATTTTTGGATTTTGAATGTGACTACTAAACTAGCAACTGATGTTGTCCTTAGTTGTGATGGTCAGAAAATATTTTTAACATTTAACTTGTAACTGGATTCTAATAATCAGTTTTTTAAAAAACAATGATTGGATCGCCAAATCTCCGTGGGGATCTCCATTCCTCATTTGGAGTGGGAATGGAGGATGAAAATTAAGCTCCGTTGGGGATTTAGAAGGGGATGGATATGGGAAAAGGGTTTGGAGATCGGGGGTGGAGGTAGTACTCTCCGGCCCCGATCCGTCCCCATGCCCATCACTATCTACATGGAACTATGGAAGTAGGTATTACGGTCTCCGTGGAAAAAAATTCATAATAACCTTAAAATAGAGATATCTTTGACGTACTAGACTCTAGAAATAAGATCTTGCTAACATGTGTATAATAGGCACACAATAAGCACACAAACAAACAAAGAAAATACACACTCCACCTTTTACACTTTTCAATACACTTTCACATATTCTTATACACTTTTCACACATTTCAATATATTTTTTTAACCTTAATGTGTGCTTATTAGGTACACGTTAGCATTTTCCCTAGAAATATACTACAAGGGAAAACTTTTTATATGGAAATTGTACTCTTTTAAATTTTGTACTTCTATATGCATACATGATGGTTCGTTGTTGCATCAGGATCGAGCTCATATAGCCGTTTGATTGCCTCGATTCCCGCTTAGGCCCACTCAAAATTCGATTTTGAGAAGGAAGAACGGCTTGGATCGATTGGTTGGGACCCACAATGACATCCACGACGCCGTCGGTACATGGTCGGTGCACCTCTGTCCATGCAGAAGGAATTATTGATTAGGATAATATGTTTCATTGATATAGAGTATCAACGATTTCTCAAGGTCTAATTATTCAATTTTGAAACCATTCTAAAAGCTAGTGAAACCAAAGTTAATTCGTAAATACTGCCTTCCGTAAAAAAAAATTCTGCCAAATTGGTATGCCTCAAGTACAAATTCTAGCTCCGCCCCTCTCCGTCTGCAGTGGTCACCACTAGAATGTAGTGAGTTTATCCGGTTGTTCATCTCGATAATGATTATTCGGATTTTAATTTAATAATAAACGGCTTGAATCATTTAGAGTTTGAATTAAATTTGAACTATCGGTACAGAGATGGACGACAGAATAGGACTCACTACACCTTATAATGAGTTGCCTCATTGCAAAACCCCACTTCATTTTGTCCTTTAGTCAATCTATCACAATCATTTGTTAACTTCGGAAAAAGGAGGCAATTGACGGTTCTTTCATTTATTTCTTTTCTTGGAAGAACATTCCCAAACATAAAATTTGTTGAGAAAATTGCATCATAACCATTGGCACCGACGAACCGCAGCGGAATTATTCTGTATTAAAAGATACGTACTAACATTTGTTTCATATAACATTACATTTTTTTCTAAGCGAAATTTTCATCTACCACTTCATAAATTTTCTTTGTTAAAGTTTCACAATTCACACAACATCTGTATTCTCTCAGAAAGTGGTTCACGAACAACAATTTACACAATATTTTAACCCGAGTAATGTTGTACCCTAGTTCTTCCCAATACAAGCCAGCCACTGCCGCTTATTCTTTACTGAAACTACGTACATTATTATGTTCGTATAGCATTTACTCGTTTTTATCAAATGTTAACACCATCAACCAATCATTGAATACACAACAAGGTAGAGAAGAGGAACCCAAGACCATTTTAAGGAAAATATACCCAGCAGAGGGCGTGGAAGCCGAACTCCAAGACCTAAAGAAATCAGTCGAAACAGAAATCCAAGAAAAGGGTTCTTTTGAAAGGATCAATTTCATCAAACTATTGTAGACGAGGACTAATAGCCAGTGTAGGACTCCAAGTATTCCAGCAGTTTGTAGGCATAAACACGGTCATGTACTACAGCCCCACCATAGTCCAATTGGTCGGTTTCACATCTAATTATCCCAATTTTTCTACTATACTTTAGGTTTTGTTTGTAAAAATTATGAAGAAAGGTCCCCTCAAAATTGTTTTATTAATATATAAGGATGATATTTTGATGTTAATTTTTGAATATATACGATTTGGTCCCCCACGATAGAAATCCTGCGACCGCCACTGTTATTCTAGCAATTGATCAAAATTGAGGACTCTGATTTAGACTCTTAGCCAAATATGCATTTCCATCCTATTTCTTGTTTACTATGTATTTGACCCACAACATTGTTTGATAGCATTGCAGCTGTTTCCAGGAGCCTATCTCATCTCAAACGACATTGTAAAGGACACTTATCACGAAAACAACAGGCTGTGGTATACGAGGGGATGTCCAAGCAAGTATGGGTGGCTAGCCCTGATTGGTTTGGCCCTCTACATTATATTCTTCTCTCCTGGAATGGGCACCGTGCTGGATTGTCAACTCTGAAATATACCCACTTAAGGTTTTGAGGGGTCTGTGGGGGGATAGCTGCCACAACAAACTGGATTTCTAACTTCATCGTTGCTCAGTCATTTCTCTCGTTGACACAAGCGATTGGGACTTTATGGACCTTCTTTATATTTGGAGTCATAGCTGTTGTGGCATTGTTTTTTGTGCTGATTTTTGTGCCGAAGACCAAGAGGCTTCCGATTGAGGAGATTGAGAAGATGTAGGAGATAAGAGGGTTGCAGTTGAAGTTTTGGAAGAAGAGGAGTGATTCGGAACTCATGAACCAAAAGAAGAATCAAAATGTGTGAGAAAACAAGAGTGCAGGGATATATTTGTGGTAATGTGAATATCTAAGGGAGAAGGTAATACAAAAGAGACTCTACTAAAGTTTGTTAAAAGTTGGATTTGGTAAAACTTTCAGAAGTATCATATTGTCATTGCTTGAATATAACACTGATCAACATATAGTTATTTACAAGATTTTAGTTCTGTTGTTTTTTGTTTGTTATCCAACAGTGATCTCATTTGCTTTTAACTGAACTTCTGAATTGGTTTTTCTTTGAACTTCTTGTTATAATGCAAATTTAGTTGCTATGAAACATTTCCTCTTCTAATTTAGCTGTTAGAATATATGAAGACATGAGTGAATCAGCTGAGGAACTTGATGCAATTACCTTGGTTGCTGTTCTAACAGCTTGTAACCACTCAGGACTAGTTGATAGGGAGATCGAAATATTCAATTCAATGAAGATCAAACATGGTGTGGACCCACTATTGGATCATTATGCATGTATCATAGATGCTTTGGGACGTGCTGGTTGATTCCATGAAGCAGAAGTACTAATAGATAGAATGCCATACAGAGATGCTCAAATTGTATGAGAAGTTTTACTTAATTCTTGTGGGGTTCATGCCAATTTAAGTCTATGGAGAATAGCAGCAAAGGAGCTTTCTTGTCTGGACCCACAAAACTCTGCCCTTATGTGTTTCTTGGGAATATATATTCTTCTTTGGGTAGATGGTAAGAAGCAAAGGTTGTTATGAAAATATTCAGTGATAAGCATGTATCCAAGAATCCAGGTTATAGCTAAGTTGAACCCAAGAACAGAATGGAAATTGATGTTAATGATGATTGTAGGATGGTGGTTGATGAATTTGAAGCAGCAAATCTTTGAATGTCCGTCTTTAATGGATGATACACCAACTCAAAGGCAAAAATCGTCAGTTATTGGACCTAATGTTTTTATATGCCAAAACATGATATTGATTCCCTTGCAGAAGCTCGTGGGGGCGGAATGTCATCTTGAGAGGAACTTTAAACAACAATATTCTTCCTTTTTCCTTTCAATAGTTACATTTGATATTTGCTCTGATTAAAAATGTCCTCAAAATATGCAGTGCCTGTAGATTGTGTATCAATATTCTTCATACCGGTGTAATTTGTAATGTTATAACTTCAAGTGACACCAAAATACCCCAGTTTAGATAAGAATATATCATACCGTTGTCCATATAAAATTTGTTTCATATAAATGGAAGAAATCTTCATAATTGTGTATCATACAAAATTGGTTTCTTTAAGTTCTTGATTTTCATGCCTTCAGTTTTGGTTATGAAAATGGAGACACAAGACATCCTTCTAAGTGCAAAGAGAACGTTATCCCAACACTTGTGCGGCCATTCTACATTTCTAATGCCTCATAAACTGCAACGTATGTGGCTTTTGTGCTCAAAAGTATCAATTTTCTAGACTTCCATCATTTGTACCAAAGTGTCTTTCCATCTTTTATTTGCCAATTGCCAGCCTTCAAAAGGGCTAGTGGATGCTACATTACGACTCAGATTGGATTAGAGGTTATTGGTTACGAAGGGGAGGAATGACTCTTTAACTAGTATTTTTGTTCCACTGCATTTTGTTGTGTGTAATAATGTTATTTTATTCCGTCCTTTTATTTCCTTTTGATGTGGGGGGTGAGGTCTGGGGCTAAGTAATAGCTGGCCTTTGTTATTTACATGCTTAATTATCTATTATCGATAATTTGATTGAACTATCAATGATTATATATCTCTATTTGGTCTTGGTAAATTATCTAATTAGCTTTTATGGAATATCTCATTCGAATAGTATATCTGAACCTTCATTTTACCACCACATCCTCTCCTCTCCCGATAGACTCTTAGCCCCTTTCATCACCCATCTGCATTCATTTAATGGTTTGAAGAACCAGTTTTGTGAAAGCCCAATTTGATCTCTCTCTCTCTCTCTCTCTCTCTCTCTCTCTCTCTCTCTCTCTCTCTCTCTCTCTCAATGATCAATCAAGAGGTTTTTGGGAAACAGTTCTCGAAACCGACCCTAAAGAACCCAAAACTAACAAATGAAATGTTCCCATGCTATGAGATTTCTTCTTGGTCCTGCTTCATTGGCTTTGGTTTTGGTTGTGTAATTGCAGGTTGACATTCTCTGGGATGATGCAGACCTAATGCCAGAAATCTAAATTGACCCAATTAGGACCCATTGCTCATTCTCAAGTGTTGTTAGCTTGGTTTACCTCTAAATGTGATCAATGCCTCCTGGAATTTTCTCTTTGTGCAGTCCAGCAGTATTTCTCTGCCCTTTGTGAGGCCGTGGAAGTTGTGGCTCTTTAGTTCCTTGTTGTATGCATATAAAGCTTGTGGTCTATTGCATATTGCAAATTGCCACTTGTTTCTGGGCCTAATAAATAGGGCACAATAACTGACCACCGAAATATTACCAAGTGTCTATAGGTCAAAAATCAAAGATTTGTGCATGTATCAATTAAATAGTGTCACGTGTCAAAATAATGCAGTTATTTATATACAGAGTCTAGCCAATCAAATTAAACAACATGGTGAAACAAATTATATTTCTCATTATGTATCATTATCTTTCTTAAAATAAATAGAGGGGAGGATAATTATCAAATTATCATTGTTTCTTTGAAATTAAAAAATAATTAATTAGAAAGAAAAATATGAAATGGGTGGAGCTTGTTTTAACTTTCCATCTCACATGTCTATAGATCGAGGCACCATCTTTATGTTATATCACAGTGAAGGTATTCATCCATCACACAATCATCTAAAGGTCTGAAGGTCAAAGCTTCCAAACTCTTGTGAATTCTTCAAATCCAACAAGCAGCAAGACAATTCTTTATATTAAAGCTTCGAAGTGTAGAAGAACATTCATGCTACATCATTTCATCTTCTTCACAAATTTTGGAGAAGATTTCGCAGTTTGAATCGGGATCAAATTGTCAAGTCCTTGTTTCAAGTTTGAAGAGAAGAATAAGACTATCTTATTTTCGTGAATAATGCTAGGGACATAGATCTCCACCACACCATAAATCACACACGCTGTCATGCATGCGTGACATTGCATGATTGGTAATGGAAAAACAAGCACTTTGAAATTACTTTGAAACCACAAATCACGCAGCGCCACGCAAGCGGATGTGGTAGAAATGGGATATGGGGATCCTGTTGTGCAACACATGAGTCGTTGATCTCGACAATGAACGGCTCGGATTTCATCTCGGCAATGAACGGCTCGGATCATACGAGTACAAAGATAAAATCCGAGCTGTTGATTGGATGATCAACGGATCAAATGACGGACTACAGGATGCCCTCTTCCGGTAGGAATGTGTGTCCTTAGCATTATTTTATTTTCTTTGATTAGAAATTACATAAAGAGATTGTAATATTCCTTTTTCTCATAAATCAATAAATTGATATTGTTCAGCATATTATTTTCGTCTTTTTAGTAGGCTCAAAATTTGTGTAACTCACTGCAGTTCTAGAATTCTTATACAATAAAAAAATTGTTATGCCTAGTCGCCCTTGGTTCTACCATTTTAGTGAGCAAAAAGAGAAAATTATATATTCTTTTGACAAGGGATAATCATCTTCATAAATTAAATGGTCATTGAGAGTCACACTTTCTTTTTTAGAAATGCATTCCTTCTTTCTTTATTATTTTTTTTTTTTTGTCCTCTTACAATGTAAATTTATAATGTTATACTTCTAAATTTGAAAAAGTACGCAAATGAATGGCTAGTGTTGTAAATAAACATACAAAAAGACCAACAAAAAAAAGGAGTGTGGTTAACAAAAGAAATTGTGAAAATAACTAGTTAACTACCCCTTAAAGGACAATGAAATTTAAAGTGAAGCAACTCAGCCGTTTGATTTGCTATTATTTTAAGGGTCATAAATTCAACTCATTGGGATATCAGCAAGACATTAATTCGATTAATTTCATTTTTATTTATGCGAATTCATAGACAATAATCGATCAAACTTTTATAGATATCAAAATTGACCTAATTTGTTATGAGAACTCTTAAAATATATTTTGAACAAATTGAATAATTCCGATGATTTGTATGCAATCCCGAGGTGGATTTCATACAAATGCCACCACACACAGTATCTCCTTTCTATGATGCATCACGAAGACCATGACACGTGCTTGTTCCTGTCATCGAGAAGTCAAGCCCAACTCATTGATAGCTTACAGGCTCACTCATCCCGTGACACGTGCTCCTGCTTCCTCCCCTGTATACAGTCTCGAACGTGTCAGTCTGACCAACAAACCCAAGTCCAATTGTGGGTACACCAAAAGGTATGTATATATATCAATGGGGAGTTTTTAAATGAATTTTATGAAATAAAATGAGAAATTTGATTTTAGTTGGTATTTTATGAAAGGGTGATAAAATCACCCAATAGATAAAATCTAGTGTGATAATAGTTGTGAATAATGTAGTGTGATAAAATCCCTTTCCTTTTATCTATTTGTAAAAGATGATGATAAAATCGAAGATGATAAAATCAAATAATCTATTGGAAAACTCCCCCAAGTTGTGTGGCACTTATTTTGGAATTTAAAAAATAATTTTGGTGTTCAATTAGCTTAAAATTTTTTTAAAGTACCTTTTAAAAAAATTCTTTTAATCAAATATCAATAAGAGCTTGATTGATTCATTCAATTTTTTGTTTCCATAAAAATAGGGACCGAAAAATGAATTAAATGGAAATTTTTTTTTATCAATGTCCAGTTAAGCTAGTTTTTTAATTAGATCACTAAACAAACTTTTTTTTGAATAAATTAAATGACTCGGAACATTTATATAGGATACTGAGATGGGTCGAGGTCCCACGCAACTCGGGATACACATTTTGGTTTACCACACAACAAAAACGAAAAGAACCGCTAAACCGCCTGAACCAAATTGAAATGTACAAAATTGATCTGGAATCCATGATTAATAGTCCAGACCTAGATTAAAATTTTTGAGAACCATAGCATATGGTTCAGTATATTTCATTATTTTCATTTTACATGAATGGATTGCGCATCTCCATTTTGTATGAGAGTCTACATACTAAGAGGCCGAAAATGGAGATGGGTTGGAGCCCTTCCATTTTCTATTTTGTCAAATCTATTGTCTATTTTAGAGTTTTAGAGATGGATTGTGGATGCTCGTACAGGGCGTTTGGGAGCTGCAGTGCACAATGTATTTTGCCATAATGTATTCTCAAAACCACACAATGGAGGCATTATTTGGTAATCAGCCATCTATGAAGCATGGGTACTTCTAAAATTTCAATGTACTCCTACATATACCATACAAAGTATTGGTACTTCATGGGTACTTCTAAATACGTATCAGGTACTCAGAAAATGTACTAGGTACTTTTGAGTTTCTGGGTACAGCAATGGGTACCTTTTGAAGTCCTTTTAAACCTAGTTTTTAAGATTTAAAAACTTCCAGGGTTCCGCGTGAAAAAAAAACCCTCAAACAGCTAGCTTTGATATGCAATACTCAATGCGATGAAGTCGTAAACTGAAGACCACAACTCAAGTAGGACACCACGTCATACCCAAGGAGAGACTAGGTTGTGGTACAATATTGTCAGAGTTGTATTTGATTCAAGTGAACTTTCACTTGATGAGACAAAGATGGAAGCTGTGTTGTTTACAGATGAAGTCGATGAAATTTAAGATCCTTAGTTCTTTGTACTATTTTCTTTCTTTCTATCTTTCTATTTTTCCATCTTTCTTTTTTGTTTTTGTTTTTGTTTTTGTTTGTCTTTATTAAAAAAATTGCATTTGTTAGTTTTGCATCAAGATTTTGTGATTTCTGGACCCCTCTCGATGAGACGAATCTAACAAGTATAAAATTATGGTCAAAACTCAATTTTTTAAATAAAGCCAAAATTAATCCAATAATCCAAGTATTTTCGGCTTTATTCAAAAAATATTTGGTTTGGCCGTAAATTTATACTTGTTAGATTCATCTCGTTGAGAGAAATCTATAAACCACAAAATCTTGACGCAAAACTAACAATTGCAAAAAAAAAAAAAATTTGAATAAAGGCAACAAAAAAACCCTAAAAAAACAGGATTAAGTATTTTTGCCAAAGCCCAAAGGATATTAACTTTATTTATGTTGTTTTTTGTTGGTAAAATGGGTTTATTATTTAGTTTATGCAATGGAATATAGTAAAATAGGAAAAAGTAATAAAAAAAATTACACTGACGCACCCAACCATACCCATATCCTTATTTTTTTCAATTTTTTCTATATCGTGTATCGATAGGGGTGGCTATCAGGCTATCGTAGTCATACCCCCACCGGTACATATTTGTGCTTCATAGTTAGCCATTGAGGTAATTTTACATTCTCATTTTGCATGCTGGGTGAAAAACCTCATCATTATATATTTTGATGATTACTAACTAACACAATTTAGTTGCAAACATTATTCTGCACACATTTCTCAAACACTTTACATATTAATTATCCTTTTTTACCACACTTAAATAATATAATATTCATAATCCAAAATGCAAAATGCAAAAAATAATAGGTTTACAAATAGAACTGATATGTTTTTGGATTTTTAGCAACTACACAATGAGTGAAGAAGCTAGAAATTGATTTTCGAATGTGTCAAAGTTAGGCCCCGTTGCACTTAATTTTTTTATAAAAATTGAAAAAATTCATACAAATAAATAAAGCAAAAATTGGTACCAAGCAATTAGAAAATAGAAAACAGAAAACAAGAAGTGTTACCAAACATAACTTCCTTTGGCTAAAAAAACCAAACTAGTTTTTTCGTTTGTCCTTATTCAATTTTTTTTTGAATTTATTAGTTTTACGTCGATTTTTTGTGATTTCTTGGCTTGTCTCGACAAGAAGAATCTAAAAAGTATAAAATTATTAGTCAAACTTAAAGTTTTGTGAATAAAGACAAAAAAAAAATCTAAAAACCGGTTTTTATACTTTTTGTTGCAAAAAATCATTTATTTTATTATTTAAATAATTTACTTGCAAATGTAATTTGAGTAAATCAAAGTAAATAAGTAATTAAATAAATAAAGATAAATAAATGAATTAAATGAATTAATATAAAGAAATGAATTAACTAATTAAATTGATTTATATAAAGAAATTAAATAATACAAATAATATAACTAAAGTAATTATTAGAAGAAAGGAAGGATAAAACTGTAATTAAAGGGGGTCGGGGGTGGGGCGGGCGGGCTCGTATCAATTTTCTAAATTTATCTGCAAGCTACTCACGACAGAGAGGGGTGGTTTGGGTAAATTGAAAAAACTAGTTTTTTGGTTTTTTTGGTTTTGGCTAATACTTTTATACTTTTTAGATTCCTCTCGTCGAGACAAGCCAAGAAACCTCAAAAAATCGACCAAAAACTAACGAATGCGAAAAAATTGAATAAAAACAACCAAAAAATCAAAAAACTAGTTTTTTCAATTCACCCAAACCAAGCCAGAGTCAGTGTACACAAAAAGATCTGACTTTGTGTAGTAGCTAAGTTACTACATACATGCATATATGGATGTAGGCAAAGCTTCTAGTCCGGTCTTTCTGTTTTCGGACCTCATGATTCAAACATTTTTTTGACGATCCGATCCGTCCAATGTGTTCAGAAGGTGTTTTCAAGGGTCCTCATGAGAAATCTTCAAAAAAAATACCGGAAATGGCTTGATCCAAGCAGTTTTTACAAAAGATTTATATTTACAATTTTTGCGAAAATTGCTTAGATCAAACTCTTCCCAGTAATTTTTTTTTGAAGATTTCTCGCGAGGACTCTTAAAAACACCTTCTGAACACATTAGACGGATCAGATTTTTTCAAAAATAATTTGCAACAAAAAAAAGCCATATTTTTTTATTTCCGGGAGGTGTGGACTAGAAAATCCACGTATGGATGTATATGCAAAAGCTTTTACCAAAAGAAAACCTAATGACAAGTATACCTTTTGGGATTGTTATGGCCAATGGGATAATATGTTTGGGGTGCATTGAGATGAGTGTAAATTGCGTAGAAGTATAGTCCTCCCAAATTACTTAGGGGTGTTCCATTAACCCAGTTTTTTGAAAAAATTAGTTTTTCATGGTTTTTTATGTGATGTGTTGTGATATAATGACCTGTCTTGGTATTTGGAAAAAAATAGTTTTTTTTAGTGGAACACCCCCTTAGAGAAAAAGTTCTTTCCAAGGTTTTTGTCTTTCATTTCGGGCTCCACTGTGCATTCATTGTATTAATATGAACCGTTTATCTTATAAGACCAGCAATTCATGCAAAATATTAACTTTATCGGATATTGATAGGTATGTCAAAAATTCAATTTCCGTTTACAAGATGGATGGTCGTGAATTTTTTTACTTAAAAAAAAAACCATTGACAAAATCAAGCCATCCATTTTGTAAACTAAAATTCAATATTTGGTATACCTATCGATATCCAACCAAGCTTCTTCTTTTTTTATGCGTCGATATACTATTTTGCAGACCATACAAAATGAACGGTTCAGATTATCCCAATCAACGCACGGTGGAATCCCAAGTTTCGGCTCATCCGGACAGAATCTTCGTTATAAAGTAGAACACGTATGCAAGTATTGCGATGGAGCGAAGTGCATGGGATCATTTTCAGTACATACATCATCTTATCTTGCCTCTGTCAAAAGTCTGTAACTATATACCATATTGGGCTCCGAATTGGGCCATTTGGGGTCCCCCCCCCGCGGCAGATTTGGTAACGGTCTGTTCTGTATAAAGCCTGCAAACATTGGTGAAGTGTAATTTACATCTGTCTCTAGTGGCTAAATAATTCTCCTACTTAGGCTTGTTCTCGTATAAATTTTAGGTACATATTATGAAAATTTCATAAAATAAAGATTTTATAAATGGGTGATAAAATGTAGTTGTTTTATCAACTGATAGAATGCAATTGTTTTTCCAACTGATAAAATGTAGTTGTTTTTCTATAGATTTTAGGAGGATTTTATGAAAATCTCATAAAATCACTTTTTACATTTTATGTGTTGAGATTGAAGTGTCATAAAATGTGAAATTTTATGTATCAAAAATCTGTTGGAGAACATACCCGACTGAGTTTTCCTTTGATAAAATCACCCTTGATTTTACATCTCTCTGATTCTGCATTGAGTTTTGGATTAGAGAATTTTAATTAGGCATCCTGTACTAATAATATCCTTAGGATGCCACTCTATGGAGTTTGAATCTTTATGATTCAACCCTGAAAATGCATAATCGGACATTTATGCCCCTATTTATAATAAAAAAAAGTTTTAATATAAATACTAATTAACATATTACACGGATTATTCACGGATCATTCCCTTTTAAATGAATCTGTTAGATCATTAATATAAATACTAATTAACCTATTACACCATTTACACGGATCATTCCCTTTTGAATCATTCCCTTTTAAATGGGAATCTGTTAGTAGGTAATTACTTTTTGAATGGGAAACTATTACTTATCTTATTCCCTTATTCAACGGAAATATGTTACTCTTATATGGATCATTGCCTTTTGAACGAGAACCTGTTACATATTGTACGGATCACTCTCTTTGGTATTTTTGAAAAACCCTAAAATTACTCTCACTTTCTCTCTGGATTGAGATGGTTAAACGGGGATGGTGGTGACGGAGTACCACCACCACGTAGCGGTGGTGGTTGGAGATCGAAGTCTAGAGATCGGAATGGAAGAGGTCCATCACGTTTTAGCCATAGAGTGCTTTGAAAGTTCTCTCCGGTGCGTGGAGTGGTGTCGGTATAGAGCTCCATCACGATTTGGGCACACGGTGCAAAGCCGCCAAACTCGGAATCGATCGATCTTGACAGCGACGGAAAAACCCAATGAGTAACTTTTTAATCTCGATCGATCTCACAATCTCATTTTGATTACTGTAATCTTTTGTTTTGTGTTGTATGGTGGTGGTAGGTTTCGGATCTTGTTAATGGTGGCGGTGTTTTTTATTCAATGGTGGTTTGTTTTCGATTCAAGGATGAAATTTTTCTTTGATACAATAAAAATGGTAAATCAATAAATCATGTTCACATGCCTTTCTAAAGATGGTTATTTCATACAGTGAATATAGTTTATTGATTTACCATTTTGGTTATTTAATATAATAAAATGGGTGAACCATTAAACCATACCAATAAACCATGTTCATTGACACGTGAACATGGTTTATTGATTTACCATATTGGGTGATTTGGTAAAATAAAATATGGCTCACTAGTTTAGCACCTTGGCACTTTGGTGTGCATTAATCTACCATATGTTTCCTGGTTCATTAATCTGACTTTTTTTGTGGTGCATTAATCTGCCATTTTTTTGTGGTGCATTAGGTCAAAATGTCATGATTATTTCTTTTAATTTTATTTGGAGATTTTAGGTGTGAGAAGATTAGAGAAGAGATAATTAAAAAAATTACAAAAGAGATGTTTTAGAGAGAGAGAGAGAGAGAAAGATTAGGAAAGATTAGAATAGAGATAACTTAGGAAAGCTTAGGAGAGAAAATATATTAGAAAAATCAGGAGATAGAAAGGTTATTTTGGGGTTTATTTGAATTTCAGGATGGAATTATAAATATTCAAATCTCATAGGATGAAATCATAATAATCTTTTTTGTACAGGACCCCTAATTAACTGTAGATAATTGAAATTGCTTGATCCAATTGTTCAACCCTATTTCAAAATTCATCAATTTTCTAGGATTGTGAATTCTGGATAATATTTTGTAATATTGGATTAAACACTTACGGTTCTTCAATTGAGTTAATTTTTTGTTGAAAAATTATTACTCCCTCTGTCCCAATTTCTTGATATTTCTTTTTCATTTTGGGATGTCCCAAAATATTTGTCCTACTTCTAAAAACATCCATCGAAACAGGGTCACTTTTCAGTTTTACCCTTAAAAAGTAATTTTCTTATCTTAATTGACTAATCTATTATCTTTTATTTTATAACGGTTTTTATGATTTTGAAAATTTTGTATAATAAAACTAATTGATATGTATCAAACAAGATCCATATTGAATATATTTTGACTTTCATATAATAAATTAGCCTCAAAATTTTGGTCACATTAAAATTGACCGGATTTAGGAGCAAAATAAAAAAGTCAATATAAAGTTTTTACACCTCTTAAAAACCTACTTCCCCAAAAGGGACAAACAAATTAGGACGGAGAAAATATATGAACAATAAATGACATGGATTATTTGTGTGAGACTATGGATTGGTTTTCCATTTGCTAAAATGGTCATTTGCTAAAATCAAGTGGATGATTTTAGCAAATAAAGTAGGGAGGTGATTTTATTTCTAATGAATCTGGACACAATCCAGATTAATTAAAGATAAAATCACCTCCCCCTTTCCATTTGCTAAAATCACCCACTTGATTTTAACAAATATCTATTTTAGCAAATGAAAATCAAACCTGTGAGCCCACACACTAATTTGTGCTATGTACTCATGATATTTTAGTACTACAATTTTCGAAAATTAATTTTGATAGGGATTGATTTGGACACTCTCTTTGAGTGTGTTAAAATCATTTTCTTCCATGACGTGTTTGAATTGACTCCACAATGCCAGCGAGATTGTTGGGTGTGCCAGATTTAAAATGCAAACTAAAATAGGAGACAAATTTATCCAAATGTCATATGCACACTAAGGGTTGGTTTGAGTGAATTGGAAAAATTAGTTTTTTGATTTTTTGAGTTTTTTTCTTATTCAAAAAAAATTGCATTTGTTAGTTTTCGGTCAATTTTTTGTGGTTTTTTGGATTATTTTTCGTCTTTATTCACAAAAATTTAAGTTTGACTAATAATTTTATATTTTTTAGATTCCTCTCGTCGAGACAAGCCAAGAAACCACAAAAAATCGACAAAAAACCAACAAATGCAAAAAAAAATTGAATAAGGACAAAACCAAAAAACCAATTTTCCTAATTCACCCAAACCAACCCTAATAATTACAATCGAAAAAAACTGAAAAACTCGAACCGATCGATCTATTGTTTTTTCGGTCGGAATCGATTTCCCTGTAAAATCACACTAAACCGATTGATTCAGTTCCGAACACCCGAAAAACCAAACCAAACCGACCGATTTTAACCCCTAATATGACTAGAGTTTTTCTTCATGAGTCAATTTATGCTTGCTTCCACTATTTTGGGAAACTAAGGCCTCCTTTGGTAAAAAAAACCAAACTGGTTTTTTCACTTGTCCATATTCAAAATTTTTTTTGAATTTGTTAGTTTTACGTCAATTTTTTGTGATTTTTTGACTTGTCTCGACGAGAAAAATATAAAATTATTAACTAAATTTAAATTTTTGTGAATAAAGACAAAAAATAATTCAAAAAAGCGGTTTCTTTATTTATTCACAAAACTTTAAATTTGGTTAATAATTATTTACTTTTTTAATTCTTTTTGTCAGATGAAAAATTAGAGGGTGTTTGGGCGCTTGATTTCCCCATTTTCCCATTCTTATTTTCAACTTCTAGCTGTTTGGGCGCCTTGAGAGGATCTCCTACCCATCTCTCACTCTTTTTCCATTTTGGAGACTTAAAGAAATATATTTTATTCAAAAAGCAAATATAGAGAATTAACAACTCCAACTCCAATTCTCCATTTTTCATTTCCCAAATTTCCCTCCAAAATTTTACTTGTATTCCCATTTTAAATTTCAATCAAAGTACTCCTTTTGTGTTTAAATTAATTATTGGTAGTAGTAAAAATAGTATTGGTAATCTGAAATACCACCATTTTGGTATTGGCTGAAATAGCTATAATCACCATAATTTCATTTTTTGTCCTTCTCCATGAATTCTTTTTTTTGACGTTCAAGTAAATGAAAAAAAATAAAAAAGACAAATAGATGGGTAGGAGGCAAGTGGTGTAAATGAAAAAAAAAATTATGAGAGTTGAAATAGTTTGAATTTACATTTAAGGTAATTTCAAAGTTTATTTATATCTATTTAATATTAGGCTTATTTTGAAGATACTATTAATATCTTTTCAATGATATCAATTTTATAAAAATTGAGTGTATAATGTAAAAGTTATATGTCATTGAAGAATATTTAGCAAAAAATAAATAGGATATGGTTGGTATTCTAATTTGTTATCAATTGATACAAAAGATAAAATAATGATTTTAAGAGAAAGGGGAGAAATGGAGATGGGTCTCCATTTGGTGGAGATTCTCCAAATATGGAGGATAAAAGTTGAGTCTCCATTTTAGAGACCCAAAATAGAGATGGGTTGGAGGGCATAGATTCTCCAAAATAGAGATTTGGTGCTCCAAAATAGAGATTTAGAGATGGGTAGGAGATGCTCTGAGGGCAACTTCAATCCACCTCCATTCCTCCAAAATGGAGGGTGGATGTGATACATTGAGGGGAGATTTTGTAATTTATATCCACTTTTCTTTATTTTTTGTACTTTTTGGGAGAATCTTGGAGGGACCCACTGTCCTTTTTAGAAATTTGGTCCTCCAAAACTATTTTAATCTTCCAAATATGGAGGACCAAATCTCATTTTGTTCTCCTTTCCCTATTTTTGGAGGATGGACTCCTCTTAAAAAGCACAAAAATTAAAGAAAAGTGGGCATTAATTACAAAATTTTCCCTCAATGTGTCATATCCACCCTCCATTTTGGAGGAATAGAGGTGGATTGAAGTTGCCCTAAGAGTGAACCCATTCTCTCAAAATGAGTTCTTCAAATTTCATTTTCTGGACCAAAAGCCAGAATCTGCTCCTAACCTCCTTTTGATTTCTCATTCTCGTTTTTCATTTCCCTCAATTTGTTTTCTCCCATCTCTACCCCTTTCGTTTACGTTCTTTGGGTATATTTTTTACACCACACGCACCAAGCGGCAGGAGACCCACGATATTTCTCCACACTGGTCAAAGCTACTTTGGAAAAAACTTCAAATCTAGACGATGAGGAGTTGAAAGACGAATTGGGTTCTTTGTGGGAATCTCAGATTGGCCTTTTCTTCTTTCTTGGACAGATTTTTGCTCTTGATTTTTATTGTTGATTTGAATTTAAGGTGCTGGGTTTTGAAGATTTTTGGTCTCAGGTGTTGGTGTTGAAAGACGGACTTGATTTTTATTGAAGATGACACTGTAGCAAATTGGTAAATAGTGTGTGTGTGTGAGAGAGAGAGAGAGAGAGAAAGAGAGAGATTATAGATCGGGGTAGAGAGAGAAACTTGGGTTGTGTTTAGTTTGAATTTTAAGTTTTGGTTTTGTAATGATTAGAGTGAAAAATAGGGTTAATAATTAAAAAATAAGTATTAATGATTGGAGATATATAGAGAGAAAAATAAAAATAAAAATTAAAAACAAATGTAGTAATTGAATAATAATGGAGAAAATTGACTCTTGAAAACCAAAACGAACTAGGCTTTGGTTTGGAGTGGTGAAGCATGAGACTCCTGTTTATTTTTTAAAAAAGGGACTATCAAAATATATTTATAACATAATTTATAAAGGGCAAAATGGGGAAAAATAATACATAACTCATTTTCAACATTCTTCTCCAAAACATTACTAGTTTTTGTAAAAGCATTTTGCACATTTCTCCCAAACACTCATTTCATATTCAAAATTTATTCCGATCATAATCCAGAAAGACAAAAAATTAAAAATAAAAAGTTCAAAAGTAGGCTCTGAAACACCTCTTAATTCCAAAAATTATGACAAAAACTAAACAATTTTACTCAAAGTAAAGGAATATGAGAACAAATACAAGTGCCGAAAATTTTCGAAGAATGGATCCTTAGTGGACGCGGGATTTGTGCTCAGTAAAGGGCCCAAACAACATACGGAGTATTTCATTACATTAATAATACAGATATCTAGTTCATTATACATGTTACTATTTGTTAGTTCTGAAAACGAAATGTGATTGTGTGTCTATTACTAATCACAATTTAATTTTGTACCCAAGATCAAAAAATGATTAGTAACTTAAAATTTAGGATAGTATTTTAGCAAGAATTTTAAAGAAAAATACTGCAATATACTTCTTGATTTGTTTGTCTCTCATTTTATTACAATTGGATAAAAATTTAGTAATATCTTTAAATTGGTAAGTAATTATAAGTACAATATGGATTTTGTTTGATAAATCTCAATTAGTTTAATAAAATAGTAATGTTTTTAAAAGGAAATTGATATTCGCACTCCCAATTTTGTTGCAGGGGCTCCAGGGTACAATAATTTTGCAAAACTACCTTTTTGCAAGTTCCATAATTTACTTCAGGCATTTCAAAAAATCTTTACTTTTCTCCTTTTACTTTAGGCTCTCCAAAAAAATAGATAGTTTTTTTTAATCAGAAAAAGAAAATAGTTGTTTGATCAACTCTTTTTACTACACATCGCTAAATTGTCTACTTTCATATGCAATGTTTCCTTGGTAGAGTCTTTATATTATTGTTTCCATATTTTGCACCAGGACAACCTAGACAAGTGGTCTTCAACCTATAATTACAAAACCATTCTTTTATCCATGCAAATTCGTTATTTTTCCTCCCAAGAGTACTCTAACTTTGGTGATGTGCTTTGTTTGTCTCACTATGAGTTTTTAAATGTAGATTTGCGGCCGTTATGACAATTTTTAGAAAAAAAATTTAGATAATGAGTACGAAAAGATATAGATCATGTGTCGTAGCCGTTATGAAGATTTTGCTACATCAACATTTTCAATTGTGTGCTGCTTATTTTGGAGAATTCAAGTAATTTTTTTGTGTGCACAAAGTGGCATGAAACAATATGACATAGATGCATATTTAATGTCGGAACTTAATGTTTATGTTGTAGATGTTTAATGTTTGGAATGCAATTTTGACGTTAATGTTAATGTTTAGAACCTAATGGCCTTGTTTGGTTTGGTTCTTAAGAACCAGTTTTCTCAATTATTTTTCATTCATTACTCCTATTTTTATCTTTTATCTTTTATTTTTCTTTCTATCTCTTTCCAATAATTAATACGTATTTTTTAATTATTACCCCTATTTCTCCATTTAATCATTACAAAAACAAAAACTCAAAACCCAAACCAAACACAAGCAATGTTTATATTTGGTTTTGGTTCATTTTCTCTGTTTAGAGTGTCTTGGTAAATGATAAGATAATTTGGGGATGAAGCGCCTCAAGTAATTTTTATATTTTAAAAAGGATAGTTTTGTAGCTTCATTAAATATTGGAGTGTCTGCATCAAATTAGGGAGCTCCAAAATCAACACCCTTTTAAAATTACACAAAACATTATAAATTATAAGATATACAGTAATTATTTGCAAAGTGGTACGAACTCTCATAATGAACGTAACAAACTCAAACGAAGAGACTAATCCATTTTTCTCCTCTTTTGTTTGTATTCAGCTCTTTCGCAGTCGTATCGATAGACGCTTCACTGCGCGTGGGGGTGCTCCCTCTGTCTCCTTCCTCTTATCCTATGCACCGTCCTCTGGACCGTACTCCTTTATCAGTCTCTCCCCACAGTGGAAAAACCGAGACCAGCCGCTTTCACAGCGAAAAGCATTTTTTCAGTATTCCACCATTCCTAGGCTCCTTGAGAGAGAGAGAGAGAGAGAGAGAGGATTCTGCGTGGAGCCAGGAGAGAGAAAGGAGACTATTGCAGAGGCACTGTTGTATTTTTGTTTTTGGATTCACTCTATCTCTCTCTCTCTCTCTCGTGTCAGTTTCGGTTTTTTGTGAGCTGTTTTAGGAGAGAGAGGGGAAAGGGTTCTGTGAGGGGACAGGAGAGAGAAGGTGGAGGATTGCAGAGGCACTGTTGCGTCGTACTGTTTATTGGTTGTTGTATTCATCTGTTCACGCTCGAGTATTTTCAGAAGGTCCTGTTGGTTTTTCTCGTGAAAGTATTGTGTGGTAATATCATTGTTTCGTGCATTGCATTGGGAGATCGCCAGTGATGTAGACTGAAATGCAGAGAGAGAGAGAGAGAGAGAGAGAGAGAGAGAGAGGAAAGCTTTTGCTGATAGCTCATTGCAGACATGTTGCTCTAGAGAGAGAGAGAGAAAGAGAAAGAGAGAGAGATTAGGGCTTCGGAAAATGAGGTTCAGGTTGTTTTCACAGAGCTCGTTTTGACCAATTTTGGGGGTTTTATGGATTGCATTCTAGATTTTGCATTTTGCTTCTTAATATTTTAGGGGTGGAGTTTTACTGTTTTGAAGAGGATTTCAGTGTTTACACTGAGGTGCGGAATTGAGAGAAGCTCGAGCTAGGGTTTGGATTTGGAATTCGTTCCTCTGTTTGGGAGCCATGAATGAGAATACAAGCAAGACGGCACCGTCCCTAGCGATAACGGAGAAGCGGCCACGGAGGCCTGGAGGTTGTGTCGGTATCTTCTTCCAGCTCTTTGATTGGAATCGGAGATTCGCCAAAAAGAAGCTTTTCTCTAAGAAATTGCTGACTCCAGGTTAGTCTCCTGAAATCACAACGCCATTGTTGTTCCAAAGACACAAATTTGTATGCTATGAAGCACCAGACACTCATAGATGGCTGTATTCACGTCAAACACGCCGTATTCGTGTCAAACACTCCGGAGACACTTGGGTACGCGTACCCATTAGATTATAAATTTTTTGATGGTTGGCACGTTGGAGACATAGTGGGGACATGTTGAGTGATGTTTATAAGTTTAAGAACTTCTTCGGGAAAAACGATTTGTAACTTGTGTGGGCTAAAAGTGTAAAATAAAGCATAGTGCATTCGATAGGAGTCATAAACTAAATATTTGGTGGTGGAGGTTACAACTTGCAATGTAAGTTTGCACATCTTAGAAAACTATAAATTTGCCATGTCCCTACTTTTTGAGAATTGACGAGTACCGTATCCATGTCGGTATCTCCGGCCGTGTCCATGTCCGTATCCATGCTATATAGCTTATTCGTATGTATTCAAGATGGAATTAGGAGAAGACAATAGGGGCCACAGTTCTGTGGAAAGATTATTGTTTAATCACCAGTGTACAATATTTAATGTTATTGGATTATGTTAATCATTTTGTATTCGCAATGGGTTCACACATGCGACAATAAACAAATTTCTCTTGCATATTTAGGTCTATAATTTGTGGGTATAACCTCTGTCATTGGATGATGAATTTGCATTCTTTACATGAAATCCTAGTACTTTCCTTTGACTACTTTGTTTATCTTCTTTTTAACGGGTTTAATCTAGAGATGTACTTTAAAATCATTGTATCCATGTATCGTTCCATCCCTCTTTGTAAGTGCTATGTACATGCATTTTCCCAATGAAATGGGACTAACCCCTTTTTTTCCCCCTCCCATATACGTTAGCTCATGCAAAACAGTCTTCTAGTAAGTTTGGCGGGGAGGAGAAGTTGCCAAAGCTTCGTTTGGTATGCATTTCTTATCCTTTTGTTTTTCAACCCCATGTTTGGCAGCTTGATTTTTGGGTTCCTTGAAGTAATAGCTTAGGTTGTCTGCTTATTTGACTCCTTCCCTTCTTTGTTTTCTGTGGGTTTTCTTGATTTGTATGGATGATAGATTGCCAATGAAAACAGTGGAGGTTTCCCTAATCTGAAGAAAAATGGTACATGTAATGATGATCATGACCAAAATTCCGGAATGCAATCTCTGGGCTTAGTTGCTAAGCTTATGGGTTTGGATTCCATGCCAGCTGCAAAACAAGATAAAACGAAAAAGGCTTTATTATTTGTGAGTGACAGCGATAAAAGAGGTTATGTGAATAGTCACAGTAGAGATGATGATAAAGATTCTTATTTTGAGAAGGGCAATACTAAAGGTCAAGTGAGGCCTCAGAAACTTCAAAAGGCAGGACCTTCGGAGATACAGATGCTAACTAGGTTTGGAACGGAGGCATTGCAATTCAAAAGTGTTGTGTCACGGTCAAAAAAACATCGTCCGAAGCTCCCATCTCCAGTGAAGAGTCCAAGAATGACAACAGGAAGAAATGCATGCAGGTTGATTGATGCTGCTGCTGCTAAAATTTTGGAACCTGGATTACAAGCTACAAACAGAGCTAAGTCTGCTCTCACTTGCTCGGGTAGTACACATCATCTTCCCAAAGATGAAGTTAAAATGGAGGAAACAATAATCCAATCACTGAATGTATCAGAAGATTGCAATTATCATGTGCCTACAGCGAGGTCATTGCAGGGGCATTCTTGCAAAAACTGTGGCAGTTTGGTAGATGTTGCAGGGTCCAGCCCGAATCCAGTAGAACGGCTGTTACCCTTTGCTTCCTCTGTCCCGAATCACGTCAACTCATCATTTCAAGTGTTAGAAAGGAGTAAGCCTAGTCCTGTAATATCCTCCATTGGGCGAGAAAAGGAGAGAGTTAGTGACAAAATTCAGGAGCAACCCTTTCCTTTTACTGCTCAAGCAAGGAACAATACTTGTACTCATGCTGAAGCCATTTCTAAAAGGAAGCCTATTAATCTAGAAGATGAAATCCGGTGGCATTGGACCAGTCAACAGTGCAAGCCTCAAAAGGAGGTAGTGTCTTGTATTGCTTTTAAGCACAATAACCAGAAACAAAATCAGGCACCGCTAAGCAGGGATAGAGGTACAGCACGGTCAACTTTAAGTAGTCTGCAGACCAGTAGAGTTTCATCTGCTGCAAATGCTATAAATAAGTCAAAAGATCTTGTTGCTTTCAATCGAAGTCTTAGTCCAGCCAGGTCAAAGATACCTGTAAAGGTTGATAATTGCAAGGGTAATGCAGAGATCAAGTCCTGTAACAGGAGAAGTGGGTTATCCCCAGTGAGGAAGAGAAGGTCAACTATTGTTAATCAACTGGGTGAAAGTTCTGGTATTGTCAGTTCCACCTTGGCAAAACAAAGAAATGTTAGGTGTGATGCGATGACTGGAAAGCGAATGGGACTTAACGATCAATTTGTGAACCACCCCTGTAGTAGGAGCATAATAGCACAAGAAGATAGTAGTAGAAGCAGTAGTAATAAGGACGGCGGGGTTATTTCTTTCATGTTTAGTTCACCCATGAAACAGAAGATTGAGAGTGGCCTTACTCATGATGATACTCCGGGGACATCCATTAAGGATAAGATTGATATGAAGATAAGCGCTGAAAAATCATTTCCCTTGAGTGGAGATGCATTAGGTGCCCTTCTCGAAAGAAAATTGAAGGAGTTGACTTGTCAAGAAGAGGATGAGTTGGCAACAGGAGGTATTCGACCAAAGAAAACCAGTGCTATGATTCTCCAAGAGTTAATATCCGCCTTAACTACAGAGAGGCCAATTTCTCATGATGATATGGCTGTTGGATCTAACATGGAAAAGGTTTTGTGCCAAGCTGATCATTTGCTGAACAAAAAAGTAATGTTCCAGGTTAGTTGATTTTCCTTTCTATTCATGACGTTTGGATTCTGTAATCTCTAGGGAAAACTTGTTATTTATGATGTGGTTTCCATACATATATTTATTCAGAAGGCTTCCATTCCTGACTTAGGTGTGCGTTACAGTTTACACAACTTATATTGCCTCGTACTTAGAATTTTGGCTGGTAAAGCCATTGCTCTAGCTGGGTACAAAATTGTTATCTTTCTTATACGGATTGGGTCTTAATTAATGTAACTGTGGTAAGAACTCTAATTTAGTGGATACTTCCAAAAAAAAAAACTCTTATTAGTGAACCCCTGACTTGTGCCCAAGTGACCGCTTCATTGTAGAGTATTGTTAAGCCATGAACCAAAGACTTCCAGAATAGCACGAAGGAAGAAATCAACCACAGCAAGAAAGAACGGAACATAGATATATGTACTTTGGCAAGATTGCTACATCCATGACCCGGACCAATTTCTACTTTTCTCTCAAATGAAGAATCTAGGGTAGCAACTACTATCGATACTGGGGTTTACGTGAATGAATTGCTGTTATGCCCTTTGTACCCTTATACTTGGTTTAGCTCCTAGTTGGATCTGTTAATGCAGAGTGAAGTGTCTAGTATTAAACAGGCTCCACAGATCCGACACCTATGACTAGAGTGTTCTTCTACTATAAATATATTAGTCCAAACACTACAAAGGATGCTTCTTTTGAGAAATGTTTTTTTTCCCCTCTATTTTAGCTGCCCTGCTCAATGAGAGAACACTGGTTTTCAATTGTTAAGTGAAAGTTTTATACATGAATTCTTGTGTCCCATTATTTTAATAAGCTAAGCTAAGAAGACAGAATGATTAAGATAAATGTTTATCCACTATCTTGAATTTAGATTGTATCAGCAATAATATGGTGTGCTCTAGCATTCTTCCATGCTGTCCCTCCTCAAGCAATGTTGGTCCAGACAAGTACACAGAGTCACGAGTTGTATAGTGAGTGTACTGGCATATAATGCTGTTCTTGAGACAGAGGCATAACCATCACTACTGCACAAGGACAAGGAAAACAAATAGGAAACCGATGTTATTCTCAATTTTAAATTCCTGAGCCTAGAGTATTTTGTTGCATAAAGTCTGCCATCTTTGTACTTTTTTCGTACTGGCCTTTCATATATTTATTTACATGGTATGGAATCATACATTACTTACAGAAATTTCTTGGGTTTCCCTAATTTGTTGTTGCAATCGGGGCAGCTTTTGTTTGATTCTTGTGGAAAAGTCTGTATAAGATTCTTGGCTTGGCTTGTTTTCTCGCAACTGTTACTGCATCATCATACGATTTGAGCTTGGGGCTTTCAAACCATCCTTAAAGTTGCAAGTTGACGATTATTGTAGAGAATGGCTAAGATGGAAGCTCAATTTACAATAGGCATGAGACCATATTTAAATTAATGCCATTCTAGTTTGCTCAATGGTGGGTCTTCTTGGAAGTTCTTCTCAAGTTTGAGACTAACATTTACCAGCTAGTTTTGCTTCTTAAACTTGTTGGAGGTACATAGTGATGTTGACTTGTAACCAGAGTTTGGTTCTCTCTACTTCATCAAAATCTTTGCTATTTTGGTTTTAAACTGAATTTGTCTTATGGTAAGGTGTGGTAATTGAGTGGGTTTTCAGTAAACTTTTTTACTGAAGTTATTGCGATCTTCTCTTTATTGTCTCCAGGCCAAAGAAAAGAACATTGGGGCTTCGCTTGGTTATTTACATGACGGTGATCGTCTGAGCCCCGGATCTGTTTTAGAAGCTGCTTTTTCAAACGACAGTTGCTTTTCGAGCAGTTTGGACGATAGCTCAGGTATTGGATCAGAACATGACACTGAAAATTTTACTAAACCCTCTAAATTTATCTGGCAGTTCGATTTACTTGTTTGGACTGCCCTTATTCACATCTCACTGTATCTTCCAATTCCAGCACCTAATCTGTATCCCGACTCATCAGATTACTCCTTTAATGAACCGGAACCATTAGAACCTGATGCAGAGCTTTTGGATTCGGCAACCTCATTTAGCAAAGGTGGTTACGGCCTTCAGTTGGTGACTAATCTCCTTCAACATATTTCTGATCTATTAAACAGCACATGCTTAGCTGACACTGGACTAAAGGGAGGCAAGCTAGTTCATGCAGAAGAGGTAATCTTGAACGCGGAATTGATCTTTAGAAATTCAGCTCTCCAAAATTCAAATGGAAGCAACGATTTTTGTTTAAGCCAGTTTCTCGTTAATGAGTTGGAAACTCTTGCGAAAGGCTTGTGGGCGGAATTTGGTCACTTTCTTCAATGTGTTGAGGACCCAAAACATGGGAATCAGCTCAAGCAATTTCTACTCGATTGTGTGATAGAGTATTTGGATTCTAGATATGTTCGATACTGTAACTCTGGATTCAGGGCATGGGCAAAAATGCCGTTGTGCACGACAAATGATATGCTGATTACCGGGATTGTTGGGGAAGTTAGAAGGTGGACACAACTGGCTGGGATGATTCCAGATGAGATTATAGAGACAGAGATGAGTCGTTCCTTGGGGAAATGGACTGATTTTGACAGGGAAGGATATGAGACTGGTGCAGCAATTGATGTGGAACTGATGCAGATGTTGGTTGATGAAATCGTGATAGATCTCTGCGAGGAAAACATGGGTTTCTCAGGTCCTTTTAGCGGAGCTGTTTGTGACTACTGAATCGACAATGGATACCCTCACTTGTAACAGGATGTAGCATCTCTGTGGCTTTTGTGAATGGAACCAGAATGGTATTTTTGTACAAATGGACTTAATCACTGTGGAGAATTTTGCAGAGGTGATTTTTATTTTATGGTAGTTATTTGAATTCTATAGATGAGCTCTGTACTTGTAGTTGCATATTTGATTTCTTGTTACTTTCATAGACCTGACCGAATGTGTTAATGCTTGCGACCTTGGATTGCGTCGTAGAGAGTGTCGCCCCAAGCGTAGGGTTAGGTCGGCGGTAGCATAATAACCGGTAAGACCAGGTTGAATCCACAGGGACCGAACGCACTCGGCGTGAGAGTTGTCTTGCGAGTGAGGTTTTTAGCCTTAAAGCGGCAAACTTGGCGTTTGGAGTTTTAGGGTGGAATTCACTTAACTTCGTGAATGACTCGAAAGATTAAAAATGACAAATTAAACTAAGGCAAAGTCTAGGGGATTTTAACAATCATAACTTAGGCTACTTCGTTCCTCTCTTTTTGAGATTAAAATTCTTGTAACCATTTGGCAAACATCCAGGCTGACATCGCTCCAAGTATCACACGTGAAAAGGAGAATCAACCCTTAACTACGAGAGATCAAAAAGATTAACAAACCTAGACTTCGATACATAAAATCGATCCTAACTCTTTGAACTATAAATGATGTTCGATAAAGTTTAGGATTCTTGTGTCATTTAGACAAACATTTTGATTGACATAGCCTTAAGCATCACACGTGTCAAGTGGTCAAGCCCTTGGCGACGTGTGATCAAAGGGGTTAACAAATTCGAATTTTGATACATAAAGATGAACCCGTGACTTTATTAAACAAGAAGTGTTTGCAATTTGGCAAGAAGAACGAATTAAACCTCTGTCATGGAGTGCTAATCACCCCATGACCGAGCCTATTAAAACTACTCAAACATAGGAATGAAAGACATAACTTGAAACGTGAAAGAAATGAAGAACATGATTTTTACGGAAATAAACTTGATATATATGAAGAACTAAGTAGTAGCTACAACATTAAAACACGAGAAATTAAACGAAGCATGAAATTTACGTGAATTTTCTAGAGAGATAAAGCTTCAAAATCCTCTCCCATGGAGGAGAGAGGGAGGAGCAACTAAAACTAAAAATGAAAGAGTAAGAAGTGTGTGAGAGAGAGAGAGGGAGAGGGAAATATATACAAAAAAACCTTCTATCTCTCTCAAAATATCCTAATAATGCTTTTAATAGAAACTTTCCATAAGTAGAAAGTACAAAAAGTGCTTGAAATGCTTGAAAAATGCTCCATGGATTGATGTGGATCGATCCACTATGGGAGTGGATCGATCCAGAATGCTCTGGTGGTCATTTGGGACGAGTGGGTGGATCGATCCAGAATGCTCTGACCATGTTTTTTACTTGAGTGGATCGATCCACTATTAGGCCGATGATGCCTTTGGTCACTTCATTGGCCTTTTGTGTTCCCGAACTTCCTCCAAAGCATTTGAATACATCGTGGGGCCCTCGGGGAGGATGAACCTCGGTCTTGTGAGTGCATGTTCAAGCCCGGACCCTACCGGGGGTTTTTGTGAACGAGAAGCACGACGTCAAAGCACCAACTTTTCGTATTCCCGGGCCTCGACCAAATTGTCGTTTCGTGGCTCGTGGGGCCTGGTGTTGGTGTGCCATGGGGCACGTGGCCCTTGGTAATGTGACACGGTTCTCAAAGTGCTCCAAATGCGCTTATTTCGTGCGTTCAACCTGTAATTTGCCAAAAACGCTAAGACGCGCATATCAAACATATAAAGCGCGAAATCGCGTGCGTGTGCGAGATAAATGAGCTAGATAAGCCCTGGATATCTACAACATTTGGGGCTTATCAGTTAATGTATCTTTCAAAATCAATAACTTGTGGTTTGTGTCCAATACTAACAATATAAATGCGTGTTTTTGTTCGGCTCCACCATTTTGGGCTCTTGATTTTGATTTGTTGGGAATAAGGTTGCAAAAGAAGCATGTTATTTAGAGCTCCATTTATTAACAGCTTGAACAGTATCAAACATTTTTTTAACCAAGCTTGAGTAAGCTATTACTCAACTCGTTAAGATCTCTCCCTCTCTCTCTCTCTCTCTAAACTTCTCCTTGACCTAAACCTAGCCCCACTCACACCCCCCATTTCTGCGTTCATTGGCGGTGGGAGGGGAGGGATCTATTTCCTTCCTTCTCTTTTCTTCTCTCTCCCTTTTTGCCCCCCCTCTTTCTGCGTTCATTGGGGGGGGGGGGGGGGTGGGGAGGGATCTATTTCCTTCCTTCTCTCTTCATCTCTCTCCCTTTTTTGGGAGGGGAGGGATCTATTTCCTTCCTTCTCTCTTCTTCTCTCTCCCTTTTTTGCCCCCCCTTTCTGCATTCATTGGCGGTGGGAGGGGAGGGATCTATTTCCTTCCTTCTCTCTTCTTCTCTCTCCCTTTTTTGCTTTTGTTTTGACAAGCTCTTGCGGAGATGAAGTTGTGGCGGATCTGGTGGCCATGGTCGCTTCTTCACTTCCAGTTTCCTTCCTCTGGGCGTCCATTCTCCTTGCCACCAGACTGTTGGGTTTCTATGGTCTATGCCAAAAGGAGATTCAACTCGTTTTTTTAGGGTCGGAGCGGTGGATCTGTGGTGGTGGTGCGGCTCGGTTCAATACCATGTCTAGTGTCCAGATAATTTCAGTTTTGCTTTGTGACTCGTGAGTCTCCGATGTAGATTGTTGGGTCTCTCCGGTTTATGCCTAACGGCTTTTGATTGTGCGCGGCTCTGGGTTTTCTTGGATCTGGGCGGTGGTATTCGGGCTAGGCTTGGCCGGTGTGTGGGTGTCAAACGGTGGGAGGTCTTAGGTGGTGGTGCTATTCTTGGTGATGGGAGGTTGATCATGCAGATGATGGCGGAGGGGTATGTTGGGTTCCTTGGCGACTTGGAGAGGGGTGGTTGGTCCTTCCTTTGGGACAACAATAGGGGCTTGTTCCCTGGGTTCTGGCAGTGGCGGTGGCAACGGTCATTTCCTCTTCAAGTGGCCGGTGTGCAGCGGTGTTGGCGGCAGGACTTTGATGGGAGGCTATTTAGGGTTTTTATTGATTGTTCTTGGCCCATTTTATCTAGGCATTATTGGGCCTTGGGTGTTTTCTATAACGACCCCGATTTTTGGGTACTTTAAATTTATTAAAAAGAAATAATAAAGTTTTACAACAATATTCCACTATGTAAAAATACATTAATCTCCTTGCCAAGTACAATCATTCACTACTAGGTATGCTAGGGTTATCTCTACTCTGTGGTATGGTCTTCAACTCTGGCGGTGTCCTCCTTAGCTCCGTAGGCCTCCAAACTGTAGTGCTTCTCCTATTCATCTCCAAAGTCTAGCATAATACGTCCGAGTCGCAAAGCAACATCATAGTATTATACCAGGGTTACACAAAGTGTAACACCGTGAGCGATAAATCACTCAATAGCTACTCTAACCCACTCAACCCTTGCTTAACATACACATACAACATATATGATTGAAAAGCAGTAATTAAAGGAATTAAACAGGAAATAAATCGTAGAACAGAAATTAAACACATAGCTAATTTCATTACTAGCCATTAACTTGTATGTTCATCTAAGTTCTCACCTAGAGAACTTTCCTCCCGGTTAACCACTAAGGAATATGACCAAACTGTGATATACTCCCCCCTTGCTTGCCCTGACTGGGAGCCCCGACAGAAGGTATAAGTTACTTATTTAATCCAACCGTCAGCCGCCTCACAAGGATGAATTTCCTAGGGACTGACCGTACCACTGGGCTACGAGTGACAACTGTCAGCTCCTGTAGGTATATAGCCGTGACCCGGTCTATAATACATCCATCCTTTTAACGCCTCAGAATTCAAATGAAGCAAATCACAGAGTGTCATACCCTAGGGTTTCGAAATCCTGGTAGTCTGCCAAATATTCCTCCAAAACAAAATCACTTGGCTGACTGCCATTCAACAAATCTCGGGGTGACTCCCCATAATCAATTCATCACTTGGCTGACTGCCATTCAACAAATCTCGGGGTGACTCCCCATAATCGATTCATCACTTGGCTGACTGCCATTCAACAATTCTCGGGGTGACTCCCCATAATCAATTCCATTTCACTTTTCCATTAACCTTATTGTCTATGTGATATCCGTGTACGATCACCCAACCCAGGAACCTAGTTGTCCATTCTAACATTCAACACGTTTATGGAAAGTGCACTTAACAGCAGAAGCAAAGCGATAACAATATCTCAAGGGTCACAACCGAATATCTTAATTCATAAGTTCACGAAATTCAAGTAATCGAATACTAAGGGTCTAAACGTAATCAATTCAATCTACAGGGGTCAAAACGTAATTTACTAAACTATTGGGGTCAAAATATAATTTAAATGAAGTAACGATCACCAACGTCATTTTAAGTAAGTACAAGGGTGCCCAACATGATTTCACGACTCTAGGGTCCTTAGTGTAATTTTACAAACTCCGAGGGCCTTTTTGTAAAATAACATAGTACAAGGGCAAAAATGTAATTTTGCCACCGACAAGGGTAAATACGTAAAAATACTTTATTTTGGATAATAAAGTCCTAACTTATCATAAAACACAATTCCTTGATTTTCTTACTAAGCATAAAACTACACATTATGTAATTTACACACACAAGGGCAAAATGGTCATTTTACACCCGAAGGGCATTTTGGTCATTTTGTTAAACTCCTAAAATTCCAGTAGTGACATTTAGGTTATAAAAATAGGTTTCGTAATTGACACACAAGTACGCACGCCAAATTTCACAAAATTACACTTTAAACATCTAACTTTAACACAACGATCAAGAACAAGGTTAAGCACAATAATTTTATGGAGAAATTCATATAAACAGTTATTAAAACATTAAACATGCTTGGAATAATTAACAACATGAACCACGATGGATCTAGAGTTTACTAAGCACGAAAATAATGTTTCGCGTACATTGCGTTTCGGCTCGGGTTTCGTGAAACCCTTGAATTGGGGCTTTAACCCATTAACTCTAAATTACTCCTAGACCATTATAACACATTCAAAAGCTTGGAATAGGGTGGGTACAAGTTTCTGCCTTTGGTCCGGATGAAAAGCTCGACGATAAAGTCCGGCGGTATTTCGAGTGGAAAACAGAATCTTTGGGCTGCGATATCGGGCTCAATCCTCGTCCGTTTCCAGCGATTCTTGTGTCTAAAACGAAGCTCTCGAAGTGCTCTACAACGTTGATCAAAAAGTCGAAGCCTAAAACGTACTCTAACAATGAGAAAAACGAAGATTTGTAAAGGTTCAGTGAGTTACTCGGTTTGGTTAGACCAGAAACTTTGGGCCGCAATAACATGGTCATTTCTCAACCGTTTTGAGTGATTCTAGAACCTAAAACGAAGATCTTGAAGTGATCTACAATCTTCGTGAAGGAACCTAAACCCGAAATCCACTTTAACGAGAAGAAAAATGGAGATTTACCGAAGAACAGAAAGCTGTCTGGAAAAAGGTACCCGAGATTTTTACTGAACTTTGGAAGGCTATAACTCACTCAAAACTCAACCGATTTGGATGGTTCTTGTGTCGAAATCGAAGTTCTCGACGCTCTCTACAACTTTTATGAAGAAACCTAATCCTAAAAACGACTGTAACTATGAGCAAAGTGGCTGTAAAAATGTGTACGTGATATGGACGAAAATTGGAGAAAGTGATGGTGACCTCTCTCCTCTTTTTCTTTTCTTCTCTTCCTTTCTTCCTCTTTTCCAGCATTTCTCAATCTCTCCTTCTCTTCTCTGCCGAAAATTTTGAGGAGGATGGGTGATGAGTTATGTAGGGGAAATGGTTGGTGGTAGGTGGGATAAGTGGTGGAGGTGAAGTATTGTAGGTGGAGTGTGGGAGTAGGTGAGATGAGTGGTGGAGCGAAATGTGGTTGGTGGAGTGTGGGAGTAGTTTGGAGGGGGCCCTGCGGCATTGTAGCACAACGCTTGATAATTCTTCTGGCGGTGTTGAACTCGCAGGGTTTTGGTCTCGAGAAAATTATCAAAATATTAAATGCGAACTTGGAAAATCGCGTGGCAGCGTCACCGTGCTTTCGAGAATCGTTTGGAAAAATCTTGAAAGTAGAACACGCATTACGATGCGCTCACCAGGTGACCGTATCTGGTTGACTCGGGTTCCACAGCTGTAGTAGTCGTGCTAGTGTCGTTTTTGTAGCTTGAAATCATCCTCCGCATTACGCACATTATTCTGGTCGTTTGTCCGGGCCCACTGGTGACAAGTCGGTTGAAATTGTTCTGTGCAATTCGAGCACTAACTCGTCTAAAGGAAAAATAAATAAATAAATAAATAAGAGACCCGCTAATGGTCAACTAAAGTCAAAATTGAGTAAAATTAAATTAGAAAAATTAATATTTACAAATATCACAAATTTTATTTTTTGAAAATTTGGGATATTATATTTTCTTAGGAGCTGAATGTTTTATCTGGGTTTTTTTTGGACCCATGAGGATGTCAAGCTTGTGCCTATTTGGTGGGTATCCTTGATTGATTTCTTACCAATCATGGATTAAGTCTCGGATTGGGCTGACTTTAGCTTTTGTACTTGTTTGTTGTTTTCTTATCCTATTAGTCTTGTAACAATTTCAAGATTACTGAAATTTTTTTACCTTTCAAAAAAAAAAACTCAGCTCGTTCAGGTTATTGCAAAAGTCAAGATCGGCTCGTGTTTGGTTTGATGTATACAAGCTACACGAGCCAGTTTGTGGATTAAGTTCAGGTAATTAATAATTGAACACATAATGCAGAGCTCAAACAAGGTATAAAAAAATAGAGAGAGAAAAATGATTTATTGGCATGGTTTCTTGATTATCTTCGAATGACAATCACTCAGCATCTCCTAAAAGAAGAGAATATGTTAAAGAGAGAAAAATGCTACAATACACACTTTTTATTTGGGTGTGTACTGTGTATAATACACACCCCTGTACAAGTTATATTTTTTGCGAAAAGTTACGAATTTTTTTTGGAAAAGTTACGAATTTTTTGTAAAGGTTACGATTTTTTTTGTTGTAAAAGTTATGAGAGACACCAAAATGTTACGAATCATAGAAAATGTTACAAATCATATTGCAGAAAACTTATGAAAAACTAAAAAATGTTACGATTGTTGATAAAGTGACACAATCTGAACCATACAATAAGTGCATATGGTACACATAAATAAGGAGTATGTATTGTAATTATTTCCTAAAGAGATCCGTGCCAAATGTAATGAGGAACAATGATGTTTGTTGTGCGGTTTTAATTATATTCTAAATTAGAGGGGTTTGATTATTTTTTATGATTGGTTTTTTTGATTCATTCAAGTCACACTGGGCAACTTCACTGTCCGGCAGTCTAATTTCCGACCATTTGGCGAGTCATGAAATAGCGGTAAAGTTTCAAAAAGAAAAATAAAAGAATGACTTTTCTCGACACTCTCATCAAATTACCAAAAAGTCCTACTGTGTTTGCCGAGTATTTGTGTACGAGGAAGTGGAGACAAAGTGGGTTCAAAGTTTGTGTTGTGCACCTAGTGCAAAGGCTCATTTGAGACCCACATGAGGATCTTTTTTTTTATTATATAGTTTACGTCAAAATTCTTGTTGATCGGACATTGAAAACTATTTGATCGATAACAAATGGACCGCACAACATGCATGTTACGCACTAAGTGCACAACACATACCCTTGACCCTTCTATTTTAATTTATGCAAAATTAGTACCATTAGAAATGTACTCACAAAACCATTGAAAATATTAATATTAAACATAGTTAGATGGAATATTTGAAAAATAAATGGAGATATAAATAAAGAGTCAAGTTGGAGTTAGTGTAAATAATTTCTCCACATTTCATTCCTGGTTCTCAGTTTTGAAACAAAAACCACTATTCAAGTTTTTCTTTGACAAGGACATAGTATAGGAGTATATTATGGAAATATGACACAAACTAATTTATTAATGTCAAGAAGACAAATTACCTACACATTCCAAAAATGCCTCCGCTATCACATGAAAGTGCTTTAACCTCTCAAACTCTATGAAAGTGCCTAGCTAAACCCTTAAACCTATGAAAGTGTATAAACCTAAACCTGAGGATACCTTATGAAAGTGCCTAAACCTAAACTGTAGGGTACCTTATGAAAATGCCTAAAACCGTATAGTATCCTATGAAAGTGTTTAAACTACTAAAACCTTATAATAGGAAAGTACACTCTAAACCTAAATCCAAGGGTACCCTATGAGACTGCCTAAACCCAAATCTAGGGTATTCTATGAAAGTGCCTAAATTCTAGGGTATCCTATGAAAGTGTCTAAACTACTAAAACCTTATAATTTGATAGTGCACTCTAAGTGACTAAACCTAAAATACCTAAATTCATTATATCTTACTGCAAAGAGTCTAAACCCTTTAAAATTGAATCCACTTTCACAATTGAAGAGAGAAAAATCAATTAAGAGAGGGAGAATAATTGTCCATTTTGTTATTTTACGTTCTAGTCTATAAAAGCTACTTATGTATCTTCTGACATTGTATGTAACGTTGACTTTCATAGCATGAAGAATTTGCCCGCTTTTTGCCGAAGTGAGAGAGAGTCGGAATTTGCCCAGCCTTTTTGCTGAAGAGAGAGAGAGAAATGGATCACTGATATTACATACATTATGGCTCTCTCTCTTCGGCAGAGCCAAAAAAACCAAAAAAATTAGCTCGTAAAGCGCAAAGCGCAAATCAAACCAATTTGAACAGCCCAATATACTAATAAACTAAGGGGGTGTTCCACTAACTAGTTTTTTTCAAAATTAGTTTTTCCAAAAATCGAGACAGGTCATCATCTAACAATACATCACATAAAAATGTATGAACACAAAAACCAAGACAGTTTTAAAACAAAACTCTCTTAGTGAAACACCCCCTAACTAAACTAATAAGTAATACTAACTTTACTTTACTTTACGTCTTGCTGACTCAGAGGAAAAACAGAACATAAGGTTCTCTATTCTTGTCTTCTTCTTCTTCTTCTTCTTCTTCTTCTTCTTCTTCTCTCTCTCTCTCTCTCTCTCTCTCTCTCTCTCGAAATAGAGTTTGGTTCTCAAAAAGGAAAAGGTCGAGGGCATGAAGGTCTTTTCACATGTTGCAGAGACATCATGCAACTGCTCAGAAAAAATTGGTGTAAAGTCCAAAATAAGTACTCCCTCCGTCCCAATTTTATAGTCCCTTTTAGGAGTTCGTGCCACTTTTCAAAGTGTTATATCTTATAATCTACAATATTTTAGGTGATTTTGAACACTTTGTTTATTAGATTACATCAAGATCTATCAAACAAGATTCATATTGCATATAAAATGTATTACCGATTGAAAGATATAATCGTTTTTTTATCCGGTTAGGATAGTACGAGAGACTATAAAATTGAGACGGAGGTAGTACGTAATAGGACAATTAGTACATGCTAGGTTCTGGTAAGGGGTAGGAATGTAGGATCCATTAATCTGAAAATATCATCGTCTATGGTCCTTAAATGGACAAAAATAACCCTCCTTTTGGCCGAAGTGAGAGAGAGTCGGAATTTGCCCAGCCTTTTTACGGTCTAATATTTTTGAGTGAGTGGTTATTAATTTTGGATTGAGTGTTCATTCATATTTAGAATGAAAATAGAGTGTTCATCCATATTTCGCTTGGGTGTTAAAAAGAGGACTAGCCTAATTTTTTTAACATGTATTCTAGGTAAAAAAATTTAATTAGTTGTCAAGTGACCATCCTGACTTCCTAGTAGAGCCATCAGTGCATTTTATCTACTTACCGAACTCCTAAGTTCAGAAAATTATTCATCTAGCACACATGCCCTCATTTTTTTAATATTAAAGCTACAGAATTTAATTTGAAGGTGATTATAAATAAATTGAAAAGCGAACGAACCTCATAAATGATAATCAAGGAAACTAAGGTTGTGTTTGGTTTGATTTTGGATTTTAGTTTTTGTAATGATTAGAGGGAGAAATAGGGGTAATAATTAAAAAATAGGTATTAATGATTAGAGAGAGATAGAGAGAAAAATAAGAATAATATTTTAAAATAGGGGTAATAATTGAATAATGATTTAGAGAACCGGTTCTTAATAACCCAAACCAAACAAGGCGAGGATACCTAGAAAAAGTTTGGCTAAAAAAGTCAACTTAACTTTTTGTTTTGTTTTTATTTGATTTTTTTTGCGTTTATTAGTTTTGTATCGATTTTTAAGTATTATTGGTTCGTTTCGGCGAGACGAATCCAAAAAGGTAAAAGATTATGACTAGGACTCTCAATTTTTTGAACAAGATCAAAAAAGTGTAAAAAAACTGACTTTTTGGCTTATTTTTGTCTTTATTCAAAAAAATTTAAGCTTCAATCATAATTTTATACTTTTTTGATTCCTCTCGCTGAGATGAACCAATATTACACAAAAAATTAATGGAAAACTAAAAAATGCGAAAAAAAATTAAATAAAGACAAAACAAAAAGTCTACCAACTTTTTTGGCCAAAACAGGCCCTAACACACAAGTTTGGTCTTTTCGGATCTGAAGATAAGATCGATATATATAGATGCAAAGTGAAGATTTTTATAAAAGTATAAGGGGCAGCTAATAATGGAGAAAATTGGACCTACATAAAATATTTGTCAGGTTTATGAGTAAAAAAGAGTATGATAATTATGATGAAGGTGACAGTAATTGAGGGACCTAACCATATAAATCATGAAAATAAAGAGAACTATTTTACCCAAATTAGAACGCATCATAATTTAGTGCAACTTTTTTATAGTGTTATCAGTCGTTGCAATATAACATCTCATTTAATTACCAGTGAAATAGTACCACATAAACATATTGTACACATTATTGTACAAACTAATGTGTAAGTAGGATATCTCATTAAAAGATTTTAATAACATATGGTGAGTGATATTGGGCACGTGCTTTGCTCTTGAAAAAAAGGTTTGCGACTTTGTGTGTTCTCTTACCGAAAATATGTTTCAATATGAAAATTGATTTTGGCACTTTCAAATTGATCTTGGCGCTCCATTTTTGGAGTGCGAAAATAAAGTTCATAAAGGGATTGAGTTTACCACTCCCCTTTTGCAATGACAGAGTCAATTTAGGGAATGCCAAAATCACATCGCTTCAACATTGCCTATAGTTGTGTTTTAAAGTTGCGTTGGTAGATTTTTCTTGACAAATATCCACTAACAAAAAATAGTTTTTTGCTAAAAATCGAGACAGATCATTACCTCATAATATATCACATAAAAAATTCTGAAAAACCTGTTTATTCAAAAAATCAACTTAGTGGAACACCCCCCTAAACAACGAACGCTACTAGGGGTACCCCATATATTTGCACCGAAAATGCACACCCCGCTTCCGGGGACCCACTTTTGGGTCTTTGCTTTGAAACGGCGAAACTTTAGTTCAAGCATTTCTAACCATCCGATTGAGCTGATTTTTAGTGGGCCCCCTCGAAAAAATGTTTTAAAAACAATGAACGGTTTGGATCACTCATGTAGGATCCAAAAGTGTGTCCCCGGAAGTGAGGTGTGCATTTTCGGTGCAAATATATGGGGTACCCCTAGGTTTTCCGCTAAACAACCTAATTTTAAAAATACAAAAAGAAAGAATTTCAAAAGGATGGTATATTTTGGCACACAGAAAAGTGTATCTTGATACTGGATACAGTGTTACATGCATACCAGGATATCTGAAGAGGTCCAATAGGAACCTTCCTTTTTGATAAAAAAAAATAGGAACCTTCCTTTAGGAGAATAATATTTTAAATCCGACGGTTGACATTAATCCAAAGCAAGATTACACATCTTTCCAGTATTCAACCTTTTTGTTTTCAAAAATGATACAACCACACACACTCAACGACACGCAACCACACACACACTCACATGCCGAGGGACCTGTGTGTGTGGTTGCGTGTCGTTGAGTGTGTGTGTATGTATCATTATTCGTTTGTTTTTTGATCCACAAAAGGGCCCCACCTCAATAAGAACGTTGGAAAGTCACAAGCCCACGCCGGCTATCTCTCTCTCTCTCTCCATAGTTTCTATCAGACCGTTGTGACCAAATCTTTTTTAATGATTAAACAAACTCATTGACACCAGTCCAAATAGAACCAACAACAAAGAAAACTCAAGCAGTTCATCAAAAGCTCTGCAACAAATACGCAAAAACCAGAGCAAACAAAAACCCTTCACTTTCACCAACAATGGCAGGGACCAACGGCTCTCTGCTCCAAACCCACATCCCAAACCAAACCCTTGACCGTCTCTTCACTGCGCTCGACCCCAAATCCCTAATCCTCTCCCAGTTTGGAAGCGATCAAGGAAAACCCAGTTTTCTTCAGCTCACAACAGAGAGCTTTGTAATGGAGAGAGGACCCAGGTACAAAGCGTACTGCGATTTGAGAGAATCGAGGCTCAGAATGAAGAAACTGGTGAACCAATCACCGGAACAGGAACCCAATTTGTCCCCACCAAAGAAACAGGTCAAATTTCAGGGGAGTTTTCCGAGAAAAGGGTCCTCTGTTTTGGCTCAATCGGTGCCGGATTTTTCTGCGGTTGTGAGGAAAGAGAATAGGAAGCCGCCGGTGGGTATGCTGCCGCCGGTGATGGAGACATCGTTGACGCCTCCGGCGAAGAATTCGAAGATGTATGGGGTCGGGGCGAAATCGGGTGGCGGGGGGAGTAAGTCTGTAAATTCAGGGGAGAAGAGGAGTGGTGGGATTATTAATGGGAGGAAGAGTTATGCTTGTATGGAGGAATTGAAGGGGTTTTCAGCTGCGGCGGCGAATGCGATCAATGGAGAAAACAGGGGAGGGAGGAATGGGAGAGGGGGTGTTGGTAAGACTGTTTTGGGCTATAGACAGTATTGAATTAGATGGAAGGGGTTTATCTTCAAAAAAAAATTCGGATTTCTCTCATATTTTCTTATTGATTTTTCACAGAGTTTTTTGATTTGTTTGAATTTGATTTGATTTCCCAGATATAGTTCATGAGGTCTGCATTTTTTCTGGGTTTCTTTGAGATTGTAAAGCTTTCAGCTGAGTCTGATAATAACATTTGTTACACATATACAGAGTATTCTTTGTTGTGCTACTCTGATCTTTCAGCAGAGAGTTTTTTTGGAACTACTACAAAAAGGTTGGAAAAGGGCGACCAGCATAGCAACACCATGGGCGTGACAATATAAGTTTTCAACCCGATGTGAAATGTCTAGTTTGAGCTATTGCCTAGTAAGGCGAGTCCATCACTGCATTACTATTTAGGTACCAGATGCACAGAAAGTCCTCCACGCTAGTCCTATAATTCGTGGGACTCGAACTCAGATGAATTTTGAACGGGAGGGAGGGAGCACTTAAACTCACTCACCTTGCCATCTAGGCTACCCCTTCGGTGGTTCACAGTAGAGATCTTGGTCACGTTTTTATTGTCCGTTATCAGTTCACTTTTTACTGGACTGTGCTTACTCATATACCTGGAATTTCTCATGGTTCTTCAACTGTCTGGACTAATTTCTTCAAACTCGGACTATTTCTTTGTCAAAGTTAATGATCAATTTATGAAAAAACATAACGCGCTCCACTTCTCCAAAGCATTGGTGAGAGCATATTTAGTTTTTGATCGAGTAACCTTGTCGTGACATCAATCATAACCTTATCCTGACATCAATCACGGATTCGCAGTAGACATCATATGATATTTGGATACGATGCACAACCAGAGCGTGCAAAAACAGGCATTTCTTCTTGATTGATTGTATCACAGCAACTGCGTGTATGGGAGATATACAATTGATATTTCAGCTTTCAAATTGCAGAAAACAGTGTGCAAAGAACTCGAAAGGCACTGTTAACAGAATGGGTAAAAGATACTACAAAACAATAAACTAAACACTAGTACACTACTAGTATTCAATACAAATCAATATTTTGTGCTACAAACAGAACAGAATAATTGCTGCTTTATGACCCTTTTGGTAACTTTTCGGGACTGATAATCAAACCTTGTGATACTTGTATTTCTGTTCCAGATTAAACCTAGTCGTTTGGCGGTTGAACCCATGCAGTACCAAATTCCTCACTGCATCCACACCTTGTTCTAGTGCTGCATCCACCTGTCCATATAGTTCAGTCGTTTCAATCCACAAATAAGGTTTCTTGTTGTGTCTCAATCCATTTCAAACCGTCAAATTCATAGTATGAAATTTGCTTCAATGGATAGACTTTGTCCTCCGAGGAAAAAAAAAATACAAGATAGACTTTGACCTCAATTGTGTCTTGGCTCAAACAACCATTCAGAGAGAACATAGTTTTCGCCAAAATTTCTAAGAAAACACAGCGAAGCAAAGGTACTGATGTGGTCCAGTGGATAATGTGAACTTAATGAATTCGGTAGCTAGAAACTATGACAGGCATAAAAACATTATAAGAGAATAACTCACTTTTTTGTCTATTACCTGATTCCGTTCGATTGAACTGAATTTTTGGAGAAGATACGCTTTCATGTCCATCTTACCAGGTGGATTTCCAATACCTAAAAAGGCACACAATTATTTGATCTGGGAGACTAATAACTGACTACTCTCTCTTAGTAAAAGAAAGCTATGAAATTCAAGAAACCAACCGATGCACAAACGTGGAAAATCTCGGCAACCATCCAAATGTTCCATTACACTCTTCACTCTGCAATAAGAGGTCAACAATTCCAATGAAATTTCAGTTAGCAAAAGGCATCTGGTTGGTTTCTAAACAGGACTATATATAGGTTGACTTTGTCATGTTCTTCTGAGAGCATCTCCAACCCAAAATATTGTTCTTTATTCAAAAAGTGAAAATGAAGAGTGGTACTATTCACACAAACTCCAACCACAACTCTTCATTTCTATCTTCAATTTTCAAATAACACACAAAATTCAATCATCTCTCTTTTTCTCCCTAAAATTCTGAATGTTAATTTTTTTAACATTAAAAACAATATATTCAACATTTGTTTTTATTTTAAAGATATTGTTAATATCTTTTTAATGGTATTAATTTTATCACTATTAGAGCACAATGTTTAAAGTTATACAATGTTTACTACATAAATATATATGAAGAACATTCTTCAAAATTTAAAGGAGTCTTCATATATGCAAAAATAATTATTCATTTCGAAGGAGAGAAATGAAGCATGGTTGGAGTGCCTTCATTCTTCAAAATGAAGAAATGAAAGCACGGTTGGAGATGCTCAGTTGCAGCAATTAACAGTGGACTGAAAAGTACCCTTTCTAACAGAGGAAGGTCAAGCAAATTCAGGTATCAGGTACACAAAAGTACTAGGATTGAAAACCTAACAAGAAAAAGGAGGATTGAGCAGCAAATTTGATGCATATTTACGATCCTTAATGCTAACAGCTTGAACATAACAGCCACTCCCAAATAACTACAATGATATGATAAAGTAGTAGACAATTGTGTGAGCATGTTGTAGGTCAACCAGCGGATATAACATAGCTGTTTATGGAAAGGGGCCCATTTTAAAAGCTGAGAAGTTGGCTCTACCGTGAAAAAACCTTGCTTCAAAAAGTCATAATTTCGCTAATAATCCATAAGCTTAGAGGATACTATTTCTGCAATGCAGGTTAAGCTAGATGCATGTAAAGATGAATACCCTTATTTCCTAACCATCGTCAACTTGAGAGGTCAACCCAAGTACAGGAGTCAAAGCCATGCCAGCATATACCCCCATTCATTTCGGAATTGCTACCATAATTCTATTATGTGACACTCTGTTAACTTTACAAGCTAACCATGGGTCCTTCAGCAGTTGGCTTGCAGATACTTTCAGCTGTTCAACTTCATGTCCAGTTAACTTTGAATGAACATCCAATAAAAAGCCTCGTTTTTTTAGCAAATACACATTTGGCCTTAAAACGAGCAAAATTATTCTTCATCATTATCTCTACATCACGAGTTCTGGTGTTACCCCCAAGTCCCTGACCATAGTTTAACAAGCGGTAGGCCATCTGAGCTAATTGCTCAGTGGTTGAACAAGTTATGGCTTGGCCTGTTTAGGCCTCTGAAAGCACATTTCCTCTAGCGACACCCGAAAATGGTAAACATCTTATGCATCAAACTATTGAAAGATCAATGGTAAACATTTTCTGGCCGATAGTAATTGGTTTGACCATAGTCCAGGTTGATAAGATAGACAATTACACAACTCAAGTCCAAGAAATTTCAGTAGCATCTGCTGAAAAAAAGAAGTGAACGTTCCAAAGAACTCAAGCAGGCAAAAGCCGACCACAAAAACATAGACGGATAAGAGACGTTTATACTTCATAAAAAAAGGATTCAAGTTAACTGTACTGCTAATTATAAAGATGAAGGTAATAGGTTTTTTTTTTTTTTTTTTTCCCATCTTTTTCTAAAAGGAATGTAATAGTTTAGTGCAAGTATTATCCAGGGAGTAATACCCGTTGTGATACCCATGCCCTCCTTTTGGCTGAAGCCTCAATACACCATTGGGAAGGCTCATCTCATCGTAAACCTAAATTAACATCACCAAAAAACGCACTGTTGAGCAATCTGAAGATTTGGAACGAGTATAGGGTATGAAGCATGTGAAATTCATACCAATAGGATATGACGCAATGGCACTTGATAATATGCAGCAAGTGGTCCAACCTTGAGATAAAAGAAAAAAGAATGAATGACAGTCAGAGATTGCTAAACGGTACCTTGATGAAAGCAATGATTAAAAAAAAAAACCTCATCTAAATCGTCTATAGCAGGTAGAAAGAGACAATCAGACAACGATTAACTGATACAAACGTGAAAAATGAAATAAGTGAGGAGGTTAATATCCTTTGATATGCGTATAATACCGGGATCGATTGAAAGATGATAAATTTTAAATTGTGTTGTTAAGTTCTCACTGCTGCAAATCTATAATTTGTCAGACCTAAAGCAAAAGATGCAATAGCCCATAATGTTGTCTAGTAATGAAAGCCCAACCTTAAATGACAACATTAGATCAGAGAATTGCATAGTGATATTAGAGTTTGAAATCACAACAGAGCATGTGTTGGCATTTCAGGGAAAATCTTCCATGCAATGTTTTATGTGAGGCTTTTTAAAGTCCTTGGGATTGGGATTTCAAAGGAGATTGCAAAATATCACGACAACTGATTCTATCAGGGAATTTCAAAATATAGAGTGACAAAATTTTGTACACAAAAAAATCAAACGAAACAAGCAAGATTCACATTCATTTCATCATGTGTAATTGAGGTTGCCATCTTTCATCCAGGGGCATAGTTCATGATGGTAGCCATTTTTGTGCCGGCCCTTTCCAGTATGAACAAATAATATGATCACAAATACTAAAAAGTACAGCTACAAAACCATTGAACTTGACGCAGTTTGGATAAAGCCAGGAATAAAGGGGTAGTTACAACGGACAGTTGTAAGCGAGAGAAAGTCAATTGCTGAAGTGAAAGGTGAGAACAAACCGATTCCCCACTGAAATTCATGTAGGATTGAGGTTTCGCCAATAGAATTGGCACCGCACCAACAGAACCTGCACTGATTGCACAAACTTTACTTATTACAACAATTGACCATGGGATCCAAAACATAAACAAAATGAGAAAAGTAAAGAAAAAACACCTATTCCAATCAAGGCCTTTGACTGTATTGTGTTCAACAGAATTCCTTGTGCTTGAGAAATGTGATCAATCATTTCAAAACCAATCTAGTACACATTTTCAAAAAAATCATTGACAGTTAGGAAATCAACATCATCAACAAGAATCATCAAGAATATACAATAAAAGAGAATAGGGATTAGTACATTGTGGCGAGTCCCATGATACTTGTTCCCAGGGTTTCCCAATCCAACAATTAGCCACGGAGTATACTCCACTTTAATCCCATTGGGATCATGAATTGAAGCCGATACACAAAGCCTTGCTGAAGCGAAGCGGTTCTGATGCAAAATAGGGTTTCTTGGGTAGGATATGCAAGTTTTAGGGGCAGAAACTGCACACAACATTGACCTATTGACCTAATTAAAAAGTAAAATCACAACATCAGTCAGAATTTGCAGGTCAAGAACTATAACTGTGCGCTTAAACATACACATACTCAACCATAGTTATGATCCTGCATATTATCTCCGTACACATACTGGCTCCGTCCCAAAAGATTGTCCGGTCCGCATAATGAAAACTTAAAAAAATTCATTTTTGTCAAGACAAATTCAAACTCTTTTTGATAATTTAAAAGAATTCATGGGTATCTACTAAGTAGGGGCAAAAAGTTCGGATTTTTTTTTTCAAAACATTATATTAATTTTCAATTATCATTTTGCGGACCGGACAGTATCTCTACAACGGAGGTAGTAGTTTTTCTTACCAAGCTCAGTGTGTATGTATATAGGAACTGAAATCTGGAAGAAATATTGGATAAAACGAATCAGGACAAGATGACCATAGATACGAAATGGGTGGGGCAACAAATTTGGACATTGTTATTAGTTCATAGCTCATCTCTGCAATTAAACGCCATAATCGGAGAATGAAGAGACTATAAACTCTTTTCCGGATTGAATGGTTCTTAGTCTCTAAGAAAAAAGAGTTCACAAGAAATTGAGACGAACCTCGTAGGTATTGGCAAAAGAATCAATCCCAGTCGAGGAGTTCTGCCTGGGTTTTCCTTCGATTTGGAAGAAGAGAAGAAAACCTACACCAATTCCCACGTATATATTCAACCCCGGCTCGACGATTTCTGTTAGCCGTTTGGACGCAGCGTGTAAGGCTGTGACTATGAAGTGGATAGATTTTTTCCCACCATTTTCTTTCACTGCTCGTGAGAAAATAAAAATTGCTCTCGTTCGAGCTTCTCGACAGGACCACAGCGATGTCATATGGGTCGCCGTATTGGGGGTTGCAAACATATTTTTTTTTGTTGGATAACCAATTGTCCGGGTCAGTTTCAGAGGACCTCGATTAGTACCTCGATTAGTCTTGGGAGACCGATCACACTATTGGGGGCCCCATTTAAAATTAGAGTAAAGCTCTATATAGACTAACCCTAGAAGAGTTGATAGCACTTAAGAGATTTCAAATCTCAACCTTAGGAGAGAGCAAACCCTATGTCTCAAATCTTAACCACTACGTCAACCCCATAGGGTTTTGCGGTTGCAACATTTGGTGTACATGCCGCATTTTAGAGTTCATTTTGGGATTCCAAAAAAAATTCAAGTTGTTCAATTTATTTAAAATATTTTTTTAAGGATTCTCGTAAAAATTCAAGTCGATCTAATAACGGTAAAGGCTTGATCAGTTTGTTTGCTCAATTTTTTGATAGAAAATTGAGTGAAGAATTGATCAAGCTCTTATCAATAGTAGACTAAGTTGATTTTTTTTTTATAAGGATCCTTAAAAACAAACAGAGTATTTTGAATAAATTGAGCGATTTCAATTATTTATCTAGAATTCCAAAATGAATCCCACACAACACGGTATGCATTTGGTATGCCCATAGCAAGACTCGCTTTGCATACAGCTCCAATTTGTATTCTCCAATGGTGAGATGAAATACATGTAATATTTGCATAGCTATATGTCTTTATATATAGCACAAGATATAACAAGTACTATAATTAGTTTGACAATATGTTTCTCCCTCTCTCTCTCTCTCTCTCTCATCATGAGACAGACTTGGGATGGGTACTGTTCCTTTGGGGATAATATGTGTGTTGGACCAATCACGATCATTTGAGGTCGATCATAGAAAGCTCATATCACATCTTTTCCAAACAAATCTGAACCACCTGCTATCGAATAAATCTGAGTTGTTCATGACCGATCACAAACGATCATGATTGGCCTTCGAGACAACAGCTTCCCCCATTCCCCATGAGACTTACAAATAGCATTTCAAATTGACATTTTGTGAAGAAATAACATTTATACCATTAGAATAACATTGCTATAGACTGGCAATTTGACACTACTCATTGTTATGTAACAATGATTATTCAAATAATAACTCCAACATTGGAGATGCCCTTAGATACATGGATCTTAGGGGAATTTCTTGAATGAATTATTGGATGATTTGATTATATCATCATCTTTTACAAATAAATAAAAGGAAGGGTTGATTTTATCAACCATTTTTGAAACTCATAGTGATCCACAACTATTTTATCACGCTAGATTTTATCTATTGGAAAAATGATGTGATTTTATTATCCCTCCATAAAACACCAACTAAAATCATATTTCCCATTTTATCTCATAAAATTCATTCGAGAACTTCCTCTTAAAATTCCCCTTTTTATTTTTGAATGTTTTTTTTTTCATCTTTATTCATATGAATTAATCAAATTGCCCTAAAAAGTAAATGCAGAAGTAAGAATGATTTAATAATTTCACATTAATAAAGACATTGAAAAAATTTACGAGGATAGAAAATACAGTTTGCTTTCATGTGATTGTGGGTGCTTCTGCTTCATCAAAAAACTAATTCCAATATCCATTATTCTTAACTTCTTTTTGTCTACTTCGTTATTTGTCTTTTTAAAATTTTTGTTATATTTGTGTAATATTTTTTAGATTAATCATCCGTCTTGGTGATAGGAGTTTAAAACATAAAAAATCATGACCAGAAGCTAAAAATTTACTACAGATGAAAAAAATACCAAACAAATGTCCTTTTTTTTTTAATCTAAAGTTTCGTCTTATATGAATTTGTTTTACTATTAGTCTATATTTTTTATATTTTTCTCATTCGTCTTGTTTTGACAAATATATAATTCACAAAATCACAATGAAAAAATAAACATAGAGTTAAGAAAAGTAAAAGAAAAAAACGCAAAAAGTTTAAACAAAAAGTAGTGAAGAACAATGGAGCCGTAGAATTTGTTAAGGGGCTCATCCACATAAAAATCCAATTTGATTGAGAATCTATAAATACATTAACAAAATAGATTTGTACAATAAAAACAAGATGCAAAAAATAATTTGAATCTTAAATTGCCCATCTTTCCTTCTTCTATTTTGATCAGTGCTCTGTTCGCTTTCACATGAGCCAGACACGGGTTTCTCTACACCCATGGAGTACACATAATCGACCTGTTTATTAGGGGTGGATTGATATGATTTTATAATAAATCAATAACTAAATCACTATCTATGGATTATGAATTAATAGAACCAAACCAACCCATAAACTTCATAGAACCAAGCCAATCCAACCCATTAACATATGGTTTGGTTTTGGTTTTTGAATCACAGTTCTCTTGAAATTGAGATATCATCTTCATAGACAATTTAAAGTTCTTAAAATTACATAGATAAGTTAACACATAACTGTATTAAAACAAGTTCTGTTAAAATCACCAAAACGCACTAACATCAACCAACTAGAATAGAGTACAATATTAATAATCAGTGAAGAAATAAGGCCATGTAATAGAATACTAGATTCGAAAGTTTGTTAATAAACAAAAGATTAAGAAATCAATTGACCAAGTCCAAGTCGTGCATGTTTCATGTATTAAAATCATAGGAATATGTTATCATATATAGAAATTTAGAGGTTTAATCTTGGAAGTGGATGAATAGGGTGATGGTTATAGCTATTAGATTAGGAAATTAATAATTGAATAGGGGAAAAAAGTTCATTTTGTGTCTTTAAAAAATTACTCATATAATATATAAAAATATATCTATATAAGTATTATACGGATCGGATCGGTTTGAAATTGGAACCATCAACGTAAATCTACAACCAAACCATTCATCACAGTTTCTAATTTCTTAAAACTGAAACCAAGCCACATTACAAGAAAACTGAACTAAATTCTTTGGTTTGAATTGGATTCACAGATTGATGGTTATTTTGCTTACCACAACTGTTCAATTAAATCAGGGATGGAGCTAGAACAAAATGTTCGCAGGTCAAATTCTTAAATCAGAATAATAGAACAAAAAAAAATCCACAAAAATGCGAAATAGAAATGAGTAAAAGTAGATATTTATCAATAACATATAATTTCATTTCAAATTGATCTCCCCAAAGATACATTGAAATGCCAAACAAAAATTAGGTTAGGTATACAATCTATAGTCACGTCCACAATCGACCACAAAAAGCTACACTGGATGCCAACAAAAAGTAGCTAAGCAAATATCGATTTAAAATATATAACAGCGTTTACAAGTGATGCCCACGATTTTCATATTTTGAAATCGTAGTATAATAACCTCATTTGTGATATTATTAAAAATCTCTCTCTTAATATACACAATCAAGCTATCATTCAACCTTTGATCACCCATTCAGCTACAAAGTCAATTTTTCACAATCTTCATAGTAGAAAATGTTTTTCTACTGTAGTTGTCACAACATGTAAAAGCCAAAGTCAAAAGCCTAAAAACCAATGGATGCCCTATCTTTTCGGGTCTCAACCATCTTTCAAGAATCATCACCAATTCCTTTCAAGTTTGAAAACTTGACACTAGACTGCACATCAATGATGAAATTCTCAAGTTGTTCCGAAAGTGCCAAAAGCTCAGTACTGGAAAAGTCTTTAGGATAAAATTCGGCAAAACGGTTCAACTTTTGGTTGTCAAAACTTGCAGATGAGTTGGATGGACTTAGATATGCAACACAAAGAAGCAACTTGGTGGTTACCTCATTAAAGCGATTATTTAGTACTTGAAGTTGCATATCTATGACTCCTAAACTCGAATGATAACTATTAGGGAGAGGCTTGCAATGGCTCAGAGTAAACAGAAAAGCTATGCCGACAATCGCAGGAGGGATTTGGAGTTTGCAATAGGAGATATGGTGTTTCTTAAGGTGTCCCCTTGGAAAGGTGTTATTCGTTTTGGCAAAAAGGGAAAGTTGAGTCCTCGCTATATTGGGCCTTTTGAGGTTTTGGAAAGGATAGGTGTGGTGGCTTATCGTTTGGCGTTGCCGCCTAGTTTGGCTCGGGTTCATAATGTGTTTCATGTATCGATGTTGAGGAAATATATGCATAGCCCATCTCATGTGATTGATTATGAGCCACTGCATGTTCGTGACGATTTAACCTATGATGAGCAACCGGTTGAGATTCTCGACACGAAGGAAAAGGTGCTTCGCAATAAAACGATTCGTTTGGTTAAAATTTTGTGGCGCAATCATGCGGTCGAAGAAGCCACTTGGGAGCTTGATGATGAGAGACGCGAGAAGTACCCGCACTTGTATAATTGAGGTTAGTATGCAATTTCGAGGACGAAATTTATTTTAAGGGGGGAAAGATGTGACACCCGACAATTTCTTTTCCTATTAATTATTTTCAAATTAAAATTTAGCTTTTATGGTCCGTCTAGTAAAACTATTTTGACGTGCACGCTACAAGTACAATTGGTGCTATCGAAATTGTAGTGTGTATATTATAAAATTAGGTTAATTAGTCAAAATATCTATTAGGGTATTTTTTTATTTTATTTTATTTTATTTTTTCCTCTCACGTTAATCTAATCAATTGGTTACCTACTATTTAGGAATATTTCGTAGGTGGCTAGTTATATAAACAACTCTTAATTAAGGAGATAAGGTCAAAGGATTAGGGTTATTATACACTTAAAAGGAAATATTGAGCAGAGATAGTCATTAAAGAGGGCTAAAGATTTAGGTTCATTGACGTTGGTTTTCTCTTTGGGTTCTCGACTCAAGGTAATTTTCTCTTCCATCTATTTTCTTTTCCGTGACGTATATTTTACACAGATTGGTCACCTTTAATTAAGTTAAATAGTTTTTAGTTTTTGTCGAGTTGTGGCGAGAGAAAGAAATCAAGGCAATCAATTGGGTTATTTTGGTGTTCGTGCATGAGTCGAATCCGAGAGAGATTGGGAGGGTCATGAAGTTTGGAACCTAGTCAAGAGTGGTGGTGTGGTGTTGCTGATGAAATTGGAATTGAGTTTTGTGCAATATGATTGGCAGATGAGTTGTTGGGTCGGGATACACAAGAAAGGGAGAAATCATATTTGTATTTGCATGATTGGGATTGGAAGGTTTGGCAATTGAATTAAGGAAATTTATCCATAGCAAAGATAGGTGTCGCATCATATTGCATGGGTTTAGTTCATGTTATATTAAAGAAATGCATCAAAGGTTTGGGTTGTTTGGGAGTATACAAATTCTTGGAGTTAGAAATTATTAGTTGAGTTTTGTAGTTTTAGTTGGCTGTTGACGGTTTGGAATCTAGAATTAGGCATAATTTGGGTAATTTGGTAGTATATGATATTCCTAACTTTACATATTGAATGTTTTTATATATATATATATATATATATATATATATATATATATATATATATATATATATATATATATATATATTTATTGTAACTAGTTAGTCATTTCGAATTCTCTATTTTGTACAGGCTAGTCTCTTTTGCGTGATCGAGTTGCATTGTTTTTTCGACTTAGGTGAGTGATTAAGTATGTTACGTATTTTCGAACTTTCCCGTGTCCCTTAAATTATTTGTTGAAAAATTTGGAATTGTTATTTGGAAAAATATTTACATTTGGTTCTCTAAATTGGCACGGGATAAAATGCTTCCTTTTTGGTGAGATCTTTATGGATATTGTTGGGAACTTTAATTATTGGAAGACCAGGAAATTATTCCTTTGTATAGGTGACCCTGGCCATAAGGGAAGAGACCCGGGTTAGGCCGGTGTGACCCTTATTTCAAACTACCGCTTTTTCACGGATCGACTTGGAAGGAAGAAGAGTACCACGGTTTGCCAACACCCTGGTGACTTCTAAGTCGAGATATTGGATCCAATTTTGAGATAATTATATTGTTGGCCATGGTACTATTTGGTTGTGGTTCCCCATTGTTATTGGATATCATTGGTGATCGCCATTAAGATTTATTATTATTATTATTTTTTTTGACATCGTATGTGCCATATTATGATGATATGTGATTAATTTAATCCATGTTTTAGAATCTTATTTAATATACATGCTTGTCATTGACTGAGCTTGTCAGCTGACGGATTTAATCCAACACCATTTTTCAGGAAAATCAAGTGGTGAGGACTCTGGCGGCGTCTTGGGGAAACTGCTGTGTCGACCTCCGTAGGATTACATGCATCGTAGTTTTTATTATTTAATTTATTTCGCTTCCGCACATGGTTAAACCTTGTTGGTAAAAATAATTATGGGATTCTTTTCGTCGATGGTGGATAATTTTGTTATCGTTTGGTTCATGCATGGGATAGTGTGTCCCATGCTTTGTTGAGACAATTTAGTTCATTTTATTTATGAAATAAAGAATGGTCTCTTAGCATTTATTAGTTTATTTTATTTTAGGCTGCGTGTTCCATAGGTTGGCCTTGTGGTTCACGGCCGGTCATTTCCCGTTTTGGGGTGTGACATCTATGACAATATATTACAACTCGACGTGATTGGGTGTAGCAAGAAGGATAAGTAGTGGTGAAGAGAATTAAAGAGTTACAAGGAAAATTATTTGGTGTGGTCAGTCGTAAGAAAGAAGGCAAGTAATTGGACAAAAAATATTATATACAAGGGGCAAAAATGCAAAATTTTAAAAAATATTATGCATATCTTGATTTTGATAGGGTCCGTTTTGGGGGTGGACATAGTAAAGGGGTCTTTACTTCAATAAGGACATCATTTTTTCTTTAATGCCAAAAGGACAAATTACCTATAGATTCAAAAAATGCTCCACTAGCCAATGAAAATGCTTAAACCCCTAAACCTAATGAAAGTGCCTAAACCTAAACTCTAGGATACCCTATGAAAGTGTCTAAACTACTAAAGCTCTATAATTGAAAAATGCACCCTAAACTTAAACCGTAAGGTACCCTATGAAAGTGCCTAAAATAGTAGGGTATCCTATGAAAGTGTCTAAATATCTAAAACCTTATAATTGGAAAGTGCATCCTAAGTGCCTAAACCCAAAATGTCTAAACCCACTATACCCTATCCCAAATAGCCTAAACCTTCGTAAAATTGAACTTCAAAAATTGAACACACCCTTAAAATTGAAGAGAGAGAGATTAATTTTGTCTCACTCACCCAAAATCCACGCATGAGAGAGAGAGAGAGAGGGACGGCGTGCGGCAATTGATGTGACGAATCACATCACAATCGTCAATGATGTGAGCGTGAGTTGGACAATTGCTTTTGTCCGCAGAAAATTCTTCCACATGGTAAGCGTGAGTGATGTGGTTCATCAAAAATATTTTTGTCTAGTATTGTCCTTGAGACATGAAAATTTTCCTATCAATGTATTGGATCCTTTAAAATAAGTTAAGTTGGATTAAACACCATTTAAAGTTTCAAATTTATCCTTTAAACTAATTTTCTAATTTTGATAATACACGAGCTAAAATTAAATCCGAACCGTTGCTCAAACCTACAAGGGTGGAGCTGTCGAGCCCTGCAGAACTCCAACTCCAAATTAGCCGGCGGCCACATGACATCTTCCACCCGACACAGAATCTAGGAGTAATTCGTTACTGAACGGAACTTCAAATCCACTCTTATCCCTGAAAATAAAAAATGCTCAAAACTAAAACCCAAAAAATCATTTCCCTGTAAATTACTCTCCGAACCCACTAATCCCTTTCGAAGACCGCATAATCAAAGCATTATTCGATTTGGAAAGACAATGAAGCATTAATTAAGTACAGTAATTAACAAACCCAATTTAAATAGTTAGCAAACAGTCAAGAAGCGACCGATTCTTTCTTCTACCACTATTTTCTTCCAATTTCCTTCTTCCTTCAGCGGAACCTCCAAAGCTGTTACACAGAGAGTGAGTGAGACGAAGATCCGATCTTGTTTCAGTCTCTGTGGGTGACATTGTGTGATTGCTACCCTTTACTCGACGATTTCTCCTATTTACTCTGCTCCGTTTGGTTCGATCTCAATCTCTACTGGTTTCAATTTTGGATTTTTTCGCAACTAAAATTTGATTTGGTCAAAATATACCACTATAGTTGTTTTGTGTTCTTAATCTACTCTGCTTGTCTGTTTTTTGGACGTTGATGTTTGAATCTGTGATTTTGTCTCTATGTCAGTCAAAAAATTGTGGAAATGCAGCCTTCAACATATGCAGTCAGAGGAGGTGTAAGTTTGGGCATTCCAAAGCGTAGGGTTTTACCAGGATTTACTGATTTTAGAACGAAAAGTTTAGCTTTGAGCAATCCGTGTTTCACGGAACGGTCTACTTGCTTCGGATTGCGGCTTGGTTTGGTACCCATGGAGTTCAAGCTTGCTCGTGCAAGTGCGGTTGTCTTGCGGTTGCCCGCCAGAGCCAGATCAGTAGTCAGGGCTCAAGCTTCTGGTTTGTCCTTTCCCAGTTCTCGGTTTAATCGTAATTGGGTGGAATTTGTTATGATTATGATAGTAGGAGATTAGTCATGTATCTAGAATCAGTGTAGCAACTTACCAGAAATCAGGGTTGTAGCTTTGTTGCGTTACAATTTAGCAATGTTTGGAGTTTTGATGTAATTGTGCTTTTTGCTATTTCCGTTGAGCATTGTATTCATGGCATGTTATAGTGCTGAGTAGTTCTGTGGGCTGTAACAGCATTCTGTTTTGTTCGAGGGAAAATTATTCATTTCACATATTGCTTGGTCTGCAAATGTGATGGTGAGGGAAAAGAGATAAAAGAAAACAACAAAAAAGAAGCATAGTAATGTTCATGGCAAAATAGAATAACTATCAATGTTGTTAAAAAGAGGTAGTTGCCAATTATTATTCACTTCCTTCTTTGGATTGTTATGACTTTGCTTGACATCCCCTTGCCAACATCGACTGCTAGAATAAGGTAAATGTGAAGTTTTTTCCTAGTCTTGGGAAGCCATGGATGCATTGGAATCCTGTGATTGTAAGTGGGGCTGTGATAATTATATGTTCTCAGTAGGAAGTGCAACTAAACAATGTTTCACTTTCTCCCATGCAGAGACCTTGCTTTTATTGAGCCAATATGTTCTCTGCCTCAACCCATTTTATGTTTTAGTGTTCATTTTGTGTTAAGCTCTTTTCTAGTACACACTTCCAAAGGTAATCATTTGTTTGAAAATGATAAACAGGGACATGGATCTTTTCAGAGGCTAGACTGCTAGAGAGTAACAAATGTCTCACTTATATGTGCATATTATGTTTATGTTCTCAAAGAGTAGGATTCTTCGATTCACTTGAAACTTCAAAGCTCTCACATTATTTTTGATGGATTTGATGCTTTGGATAATCTTCTGAATATTAGTTTAACAAACATCATGTGACCTTGTGTCCTAGAAGGTGATATTGAGGCTGTTGCTCCTGCCAAAATCCAAGGGAAGACTTCTGGATCTGTTCTACCCTATGTTGGTGTAGCCTGCTTGGGTGCCATTTTGTTTGGATATCATCTAGGGTATGCCCTCTTTTCTCTTCCTCTGAACCTGTCAATTTAAGAATTTGAGTTGTTAATCAACGACAGTTGATGGATTGTTTGGCATTCTACTGTTTCTTGCTCTAGCATTCTGGTCAATTTTTTTTTATTCATGTTGAATTGTTATGACTTGAGTTTGCATGGCTTTTATTGTTAACCTATACTTGTAATTCAGGGTGGTGAACGGTGCTCTTGAATACCTCTCCAAGGATCTCGGGATTGCTGACAACACTGTCCTACAAGGCAAGTTTCATTCAATATATGATAAGAATTGCAACTATTTCACTTGCTATTCTTCATTATGTGTGTTCAAGTTCTCTGTTTCCAGAATAGGAAGATGTGTTTTCTGTTCTCTGTAGAACATGACCCTTCTTTTTTTTGGCTCTGCAAGAACTTGACCATCCTTGTGTGGAACTTCCAACTTCCATTTAATGGTTCCCTCTGGCTACGGCTGAATGAAGATTTACTAGTGTTATCAACCTCTAGTCATTCTTTATATATTATGTTATATTGGCAATACTTTATCCATGTTTTTTCCCAATGTCTAGTTATTTGACAATTGTGCAATATCTCAGCTTGTAATGTTTGTTATAGGATGGGTAGTCAGTGCCCTTCTGGCTGGTGCTACCGTTGGTTCATTTACTGGGGGCGCATTGGCAGACAAGTTTGGTAGAACAAAAACTTTTCAACTGGATGCAATTCCACTTGTTGTAGGATCATTTCTTTGGTTCGTTTCTCTGTCATTGCTGATGACATTGTGATGTTTTATTTTTTTGATTGGTGATGACATTATGATCTTTGGTTAGATTTGATAGAAAATTATTCACAGATGGTGTCAATTATTCAGTGCTACAGCCCAGAGTGTGCAGACAATGATAATTGGCCGTTTACTTGCTGGCATTGGAATTGGTATCTCATCTGCTATAGTTCCACTTTACATATCTGAGGTAGTAACATCTCTTTGGTGCCAGTTTCTTTCTCTAGGTATTTTCTAAAGGCCTTTTCATGCTTTGTCTGACACATCTTTTAATGGTTAGATCTCACCAACTGAAATTCGCGGCACACTTGGTTCAGTCAACCAACTTTTTATCTGCATTGGGATTCTTGCAGCATTGGTGGCTGGGTTGCCCTTAGCAGGAAATCCTTTATGGTATTTCGCTGTTTCATTTTATCTAGTTGCAGATTGGTAGTCTTCATGCTTATAGATTATTGCACCTTCCTGCTAAATTGTTGATGACATTGATGTACTTTGCTTACTTTAATGCCACATATTCACTGTATCCATGACAAGCTGCCAAATGTAAGGGGCTATGTAAAATCTGTCTGGTTGAATGCCTGCATAAATATGGCCTTCAAGAAAGATCAATCTCTTGCTCAACAATTATACCTTGATGACGTTATGGCTGCTGGCTGCATTAGAGTCGAGTTCAGTTACCGAATAGGAACCATGAGAATACTACTATTATTCTGTTTTATGATTGTAAATGCCAATGTCCATTTATTTAAGCATATTAGGATGTGCCTATTATAGAGGAGCACCAGGTGACACAAGCCACTGGTTTAGAACTTTATGTATTATAAACTATTAAAGGTCTAATATTTGGTGTCTCGGAGCTAGTGGTTATTGTTTTTGTAATCATTCCTTCCTTTTGTCTCTCTTGCTCTCTTCTCTCCCCTTCTTTATCAGGTGGAGGTCAATGTTTGGTATTGCTCTGATCCCCTCTGTCTTGTTGGCTTTGGGAATGGCATTTTCTCCAGAAAGCCCTCGATGGCTTTTTCAGGTTTTCTCAGCCACAGTGAAGTGTGTTCATTTTTAGGCTATTGGCTCATTGCTGAGGGTGCTAAGTAACTTGTTTCTTTGCAGCAAGGGAAAATTTCTCAAGCTGAAACAGCTATAAAAACACTATTTGGAAAAGAAAGAGTTGCTGAGGTTATTAATGACTTTAATGCAGCAAGTCAAGGTTCTTCAGAACAAGAAGCTGGGTGGTTTGACCTTTTTAGTAGCCGTTACTGGAAAGGTATAAGAGATTAAAGTGGAAGCTATTTCTTTAATACACAAAAATGTGGATTTGCGATTCATCCTCCCTATTTGCATTTATGAGGGATGCCCGTTAGACACCCTGGACATTAAATTTTACAGGCTGAAGAAAACTGGGCTTAAATGTCCATGTTGCCATAAATTTAGGTTTTGTTGTCACTTCCAAGTTGGACTTCATTTTAATAATTGTGTTCTGGTAAAATAACATCTGCACATATCTGTCTTTGTGTTATCTTAAAAGTCACCAGCTTACTATTAGATGCTCGTTGTTTTGTTATTGACTTATTGGTGTAGAAAACATGAGGTGCTTGTACAGCTCTAAGTGGTCAATTATAAATATCACTTTGATCTGTGGTCAATCATTATTTGCTTCCCCTGTATCAACTTCTCTAGTATTGAATCAGGGATTTCTATAAGCTAGAGACCTACTCAAATGAATGCCCCTGAACAGAAACATGGATTCTGTTCTGAAGAGTTTTGTTCTGGTCTCCTCTTTTATCTCTAGTTTAGTTGGCAATGTCTGTTCTACAAATGCTCAGATTTTTTCATTATGTATCTAGCATTAAGATCTGGAGATAGAGCATATAGAGATATATGGCTTTATATAGGAGAAAGGCCTCTCCAGTCCAGTGAGTGGAGTGGACCCTCCTGTCTGGTCAGATGGATGAATTTGTGATGTTAAGCATGAACTGTGATTAGAACTGCATATCTAATTATTTATCTTCTTATTCTTGTGACTTATCGTTTACGTAATATGTTATTGTGGCTTTGTCTTGCTGCAGTTGTCAGTGTTGGCGCAGCACTTTTCTTGTTCCAACAGCTAGCTGGAATTAATGCTGTTGTATATTATTCAACATCTGTTTTCCGAAGTGTCGGTATTGCATCTGATGTGGCAGCCAGTGCTCTTGTTGGGGCATCAAATGTTTTCGGTATGTTTTCCAGTAATTTCTGTGGGCAGCTCAAGAAAATATCGTATTCCTCGCTGGCAGTAATGTCTCATGTTACTGGACTTTAATCTTCATGTAGGTACAACAATAGCATCCTCTTTGATGGACAAACAAGGAAGGAGAAGCCTTCTAATTACAAGCTTTGCTGGAATGGTAATTCTACCCTGAGATTTTATTATCTATTTTGATGCACAGGACTTGAATTGTATTTGCTGTAATGAAGTGAAAAGCTAGAATTCCAGAACTGCCTCTCTGGTTGACCTGTTTCCTTTGCATACATTTCCCCCCTAGTTTTTCAAGCTAATTAGCGTCATCTGATTACTGAGAGCGGATTTTCTTTTCTTTTCCAACTGAGGGGTTGGGCTTGGGCCCCGTGGGGAATTTTTATGAAACTATTTTGGACTAGCATTTCTCTCATTTTACTTAAGTACTGTGACTTCTCTTTCCAAGACAAGATTGGGATTATGCAGGCCTAAAATTTGTCTAATCTAGAGTCCCCAACAACATAGCTCTAGAAAGTTCCAGTTGTGGAAACATTTGTTCATATAAATGTGTATTGTAACTCTTGGAAGTACCTGTTGTTTCTTCCAGTAAATGCCTTGTTTTTCCTTGCCATCATTTAAAGTCTATTTCACCTAGTTTCCTTGTGCAATGTTGTGGGAATTGGTTAATGCTTCTTCAATGTGCAAAGCAGGATTTGTACTGGCTCTAATTGTGTCTTGTAACTGTGAATGATCATACTCCCGTTTATTTCAACATGTATTCTCGTTTACATAATATTTCCAGTTCTCTTTGTTATCACTTATGGTCATTAACAAATCAAGTTTGAAACCAAATTTCAGGCTCTATCAATGCTATTGCTTTCCTTGTCACTCACTTGGAAGGTCCTGGCACCATATTCTGGCACGCTTGCTGTTCTTGGGACTGTTCTGTAAGCAAATTTTTGTCAAATAATTGTTCACCTATTATATTAGACATTCGGCTACCTGTTGACCCAAAATGTCTAAACATGGCCATCTTTCTATTTACACAGATATGTGTTGTCCTTTTCACTTGGCGCTGGTCCAGTGCCTGCTCTTCTACTTCCAGAGATATTTGCTTCAAGAATCAGAGCAAAAGCAGTTGCCTTATCATTGGGCATGCATTGGGTAAGTCATTGAACGAGAGAGTCAAATCTTTAATATCTCTGCTGCAGTAAATCAGTGTGAACAAACGACACATGCACCTCAAAAGCAATAATTGGTCATCACTACTGCATTTATCATACTTTATCTCGTCTTCGATGGAGAAGTTGGATAACACCAGCCTGAAACGAAAACATTTAAACTGTGTTTGATCAATGATTTTTGAAGTGATTTATGGAGCAAAGGGAAAAGTAAAAGAGAGAAGAAGATAGTGGAATGAAGAAGCTAATTTATTTCTTTGATTTCCCTATCATTTGATTTCCTTCGCTATATCTTTCCAATTATTATGTTCAGAACAAAAGCCTTAAGCTGTAAATTGGACAAATTAATGACTTTCCTGTTGACGAGAACATGATATACACCGTATAACAAAATGTCAGAACGCCTGTTTGTGTGTGTTTGTGAATACAAGAGTATGCAAAGCTAGAAAATAAATTTTGATGCATCTGTTGGATTTTCAACAGCTAAGGTTCTATTTTGATTCTTTTGCCGTAATCTTCTTTCTGTCCTAGCCTTTTAATAACAAATAATGTGGTTATTTTTCTTATTGAACAGATATCAAACTTCGTCATTGGCCTGTATTTCTTGAGTTTTGTAAATAAGTTTGGGATCAGCTCAGTGTACTTGGGGTTCTCAATGGTCTGTCTTCTAGCTGTCTTGTACATAGCCGGTAACGTTGTGGAAACAAAAGGACGATCACTGGAGGAAATCGAGCGTGCTCTTAACCCTGCAATTTGATCACAATGCTCTTCCAAGTGTATCGGTGGAAATAATAAGGGTATCTGCAGTCAACTGACCTGTTGAAAGGTTACTTCTCTCGATGGCAATCAAAAACTCTGCAGACATTTACATCTTGGAGCTTGCTGCTGCTCTTTTTTTGTCCCCCCATTTTGCTGTCTTTGCCCTCTTTTTTTGGGGGGCATTCAACTTGACGTTTTTAGACTCAGTTGAACCACGGTTTGTTTGTAGAATCAGTTGAACCACGGTTTGTTTGTAGAATCAGTTGAACCACGGTTTGTGTGAAATACGAGCGTGTGTTTTGTCACCAGGTCTTTTGTTCAATCTATTCCACAAAAAGGCTAATTTATTCATATAAGTGAAGTTGTTTCCTAGCTCAATTGGTAGCAGGCAATGGGCAATTTATTTAGTGAGGGTTCAAACTCCACCGCAGCTCCCCTTTCCCCGACATAGTAACATAGCATGGATTAGGATTTTCTTGCATCAAAAAATATCTGTTGAAAACATAAACCTACTAGTAAAAATATTAATGTCGCGTCTTTTGTTCAATCTTTATCCAACAAGATTTTCTTTTTTTTTTTTTTGTTTTATCGCTTAATACTTGAGTTCAAGTCTTCATAGCTAGCACGTGGTTTTACACCGATGTAGGTGTGGTGGATTTACCGGGAGATGGCTCATAGGGCTGATAATATATTGTACGGCATCTTGGGGAGACACCACAGAGTTTCACTCAAACATGAGAAAATTCATACTACTCTTTGGCTGATTATTATTTGATGGAGGACTAAGGTATGTTCACCACATTATTTGAAGACTAAGGTTACATGGGCCAAACTTTGGCCCAAAACCACCCAAATGCCAACCCACACCCTGGGGCATGTCTTCAATCCTCAAATTTGAATATATTTTGAGGCTTCTTGGAATTTTAAGCTTAATTATTACTAGTAAATCATTTGGACAGGTTTGTCTGTTTTGGGTTTTGGAGAACCAGTTTTGACAAAACAAATGGACAGGATTGTTGTCTGTTTTGGGTTTTTGAGAACCGTTTTTGAGAATTGGTTTCCAATAAAACCTCCTAAAAACCAGTTCGAGAAAGCGAGAGGTTTTTCAAAAATTGGTTTTCAGAAACCAATTTTTTCAAAACCGTTGAAGAAGTGAATCGAGCTTTGTTGTAACCATTGAAGAAGCAAAATTCACATATACACGGAGATGTATAATTAGATAGTGATACTACATAGAAAGAGCCAATTCTGAATTAAAACTCAAGTTGTAGCTAGTTTACGCCCACCAATTTTTATTTATTTTTTTTGTGTGTGGAAATTTTAGGGGCTCTTCCTACTTTGGCATATAGTCTACAAAAAAGGGTTCATGTTTAATTTTCTCTTTAGGCCCAAAATAGTCAAGGTCGACTCTGCAAACAGACACAATAACTTGGTATGACCTTCCCATTTTATGTGTTTATACAAATAGGTCATGGGTGAGAGATGAGGGAATGGACATAACAGAACCACATGGCATGAATTAGACTCTGCCCCAGTTTCACACAAACTGCACACACAATACTTACATATATGACTTTTTCGATTCAACCTAATGTAGGAGGACTTACCTATGCATGTGCATGGTTTCTTTTAAGTGCTTTATAGCACGCAAAAACAAAGGGAGATTGGTTGAGTATGGAGTCATAATTGGGCTGTCCACCCCACATTTGTGTAAAGCATCTACTTTTCTGTGGTACTTGAAAGTAAGTAAATGATGTGCCTAAAGTCTCATACATTACAAATTACAAGAGATATTAAGAACTATACATTACTGTCCATTTTGAAATTTGGTCCATTTTTCTTTTTCTGGATGTCCCGTAAACGTTATTCGTTTTAACTAGAGAAGGAGAAAAAATTGAGAATCATTTTCTTTTTTGCCCTTTATACCCGTATTCAAATTCGGTGATCACAAAAAGGGAAGAAAACAATGCATTAGCAGTGGAAGATGTACGTATGGGCTAGTGTGAGCCCGTGCCCACACTAAAATTTTGGGATTTGTTTATTTAAAATCAAAATTTTAAGGTAATGGTGCTAAGAATAAATGTATGAAGTGTTTTTTTTTTTTTTTTCAATTACTGGTAACGAAGTCACCAATGCTCTCGTCAGTGCCTTCTCCATGAGAGAACAAAGCACTCAACACTTGTCCAACCACCCAACACTCGTCCAACCACCCAGTTTCAAGTCTGTAACGCCGTTGCCGGAGCTCGTCGGATATTGGATGCCGCGGCTTGTACAACATGGGTTTCCCTCTTTTTCTTGATCAACTAGTTTCTTCTGTTATATGCTAGAAATTAGGGCCATTGATTGGGCTACAAATTAGTGATGATTTGTTTGCACCTCGAGGGCAGAAAGGCGCATAGCTGATAAGGTGACAAACTTACATCGCTTTCCCATCGAGATATTCTACTTTGTTATTGATATGCAACGTCAAGAACGTAGTGCTCGTTTCCTGGAGTCGACTACGGATCAAGTTGCTTCTGTTTGTGGCATGTTTGAATCCATCTAACTCATTCTCTTGTTTTGACAATGAAAAATTGAACCACATGGCTGAATTGTATCCGAAAGATTTTTCTTGAATGGAGTTTATGATACTTGACGATCAACTTGATAATTACATTGTGATAATTACATAAGTTATTAAATGCATAGCACTGGAGTGCTTAGATTTTTACTGATTTAGTTGATGCAGAGCATTGACTGGTGTACTTAAATTTGGTTAGTCTATGGCAGATTAGATTTTTTGTTCCGTCTTAATGCGTTTAATGGGTTTGGGCATTGTGGAAGGTGCCAATTTATTAAAATTTTACTATATTTTAGCAATATATATGGAGTATATATATATATATGTGTATGTATATACACGCATACATATACATTCATACATACATATACCTTTTTCTCAAAAATATTAAAAATACAAAAGTTCACCCATCTAACGTTTGTTAAAAAAAATCTTGCACCAGCCAATTCAAATTGCATGTCGTTGAAAAATTCACTAGTCCTCCTTTTAAGATTTTATGCATCTATAAAACATTTAAGACGCGTTTTACTATTTTACCTTATACAGATAATGGGTGCACTAGATTATATGCATATATGTACAGTTATATTGGAATGTATCTTTGAAATTGTATATTTATGGGCAGAAATTAATAGATATCAGCTTTTATACGTGAGGAAAAAAAAGTTTTTAAAGCTTGCCCAAACATTGTTAAAATTCTGTCCATCCCTTTTTTTGGATATCTGGGTCAGCTTTTGCACACTTCGACAAATTTCGAAGCACAAAAGGTAATAACCGGGCATAATTTTGTGTCCGTCCTTGCTAGCAATTTAAACAACAATCCTCACCCTCCTCCTATCAAAACAGAAAAAATGGGTAATCAACGGCTCACTTTACCGTCGATCTTTAAGCTATTCCAAAGCCATTTCCAACTAAACTATATACTTCACTCTCTTCTCTTTCTCATCGGATTATCGACAGGCACCATAGCCACTTTATATCTCAAAAGCACCACCTTCACCCTCCAAGCCTCCCTAAATTCGACTTCTCCACCACCCCCGCCACCACCACTGCCACCTCGGGTAACGCAACGGCTTTCCTTGGCAACAAATGAAACATGTAACCACACCACCAGTGTGTTGTTGAAAGAGCATGCGATTGTTACTCACAACGTGAGTGATGAAGAGTTGTTACGGAGAGCTTCAATGGTTCCTGGAATTCAAGGTTTTCCGTGCGATCACGTGCCGAAGGTGGCCTTCATGTTCTTGACTAGAGGGCCATTGCCCTTGGCTCCCTTGTGGGAACTGTTCTTCAAAGGTCATCGAGGGTTGTACACCGTTTATGTGCACTCAGATCCTTCCTATCATGAGTCTGTGCCTGAAAATTCAGTCTTTTATGGTAGAAGAATTCCTAGCCGGGTCAGCTTTCTAATGCTTTTTTCTCTTATTTCAACACACCCTTTTTTTTTTTAGTGGCAAGGGTGCGTTGACTAACTTATGCTCATCTCATCTAATTTTCTTTTTGGACCAATTAGAGGTAGGCTAGTAATGTCGCATGAGGAAAATTTTGGCAACCTAGCTCAAGGTATATCTTATTTTGGTGGACTATGAAGCAAAGACTTGTGCTTGCAAAATATACTTTACACCCTGATTGACTGGGGGATTTGTGGCCGGATATAACAAGCGCCCCTTAGCAATCCCAGTCCCACTCTATCTCCGCTCTTTGGAAAGGTTTTCTTCCTCCTGGATTCGTTTACTATTGGGAGATGCAATCCACCAGCAGGTGAATTTGCTAATGGCAGCCTCACCCCTGTCGTTATCAAATCTGGGTGTACCTCCGTTATTTCTGAGAGCTAACTTTTAGCGCTTTTTTTTTTTGGTATATGTGAATCTGGAGATAATTTTTGTGTGCAAATAGGGTAGGGTACACTTGATGCCCGAGCGCCAATCTCGGCAATCCAAAACATTCTCAGACGGCCGAGATTTCTCTCTCTCTCTCTCTCTCTCTCCTCTTTATTCTCTCTCAAATTCGGAATATCTAAAACACTTTTGGACGATAGAAATGTGCTCTGGTCCCACCACATGGTTCTGATCAGCTGGCACCCAAGTTTTTCTCGTGGATGTGATCTAATATTGGATGGTTATTATTTACTCCCTCCGTCCCGATTTATTTGTCCACTTTTGGATTTTTGCATGTCCCAAAATGTTTGTCCATTTGATTTTTTGATAAACCAAATGTCCTTTTTGCCCTCGTTTTTTTCCAGAATAAAGTAGCTTTTTATACAATTTGAACTTTTGAAGGATAGATGTTGGAAATTTGAATGTGTACAGGTTTAATCATTATGTTCCCCAAAAAAATTAGATTCTAAAAAATGGACAAACAAATCGGGACGTAGGGAGTATTTTTTTTTTTTTTTTGGTGAAGGAGTTCTCCTAAGTATTATTAAAAGAAAACAAACTTAAAAACCACAACAACAAATCAAAAGCAAATTAAACAACTTGGTTTTGGATGGTTAATGTTGATAATCAAGTTGATTTTAGCAAATAAGGAAGAATCTTTATGAAATGCAAAAATTCATATGAGAGATAAAATCAAAGATATTAGCAAATAACTTCCTCATTTGGTAAGATTAACTATTGATTTTAGCAAATGTTGATTTTAACAAATTTTATCAAATGGGCCAATATTTATGTCTAGTCAAAATATATGATATTGTCAATCCAATCCAATCCTATTTACCTTTTCTGTCCCCAATGTATTAGTCGCTGCGGGCAAGAGTTTGGTTCTCCATTGTACTGCAGAGTTTGATGGTGCTGTACTGCTCTGTGTGGATAAGTGCGTATGCAGTACTGTTTGGTTCTTGATGCATACTTGCTTCAGAGTTTACCTTTGTAATTGTTTAACTCATTTTGATAGCTTGTAGATAAGTGTTTTCTTGTTCATTTCTCATTTTTGTTCTCCAGTTTGGGTTGGCTCCTCGCCACCGCTTTCCGAGTGGGACTGTAGGCGGCATGTGATTGTCCAATTTCTTGTGTGCCAACATAATTGGGATTCTCAGTTCAAAAAAAAAAAAAACATAATTGGGATTCTTGATCTCGGTTGTAACGCTTTGATGCCTATTTTCCATTTAATCTTTGTAATCTCTTCCATCAAAGATCAATAAAATCCTTTGTCTTTATTTACACAAAAGAAAAATTCCTCATTCGGAGAAAAACTTGCATTTAGATAGGGTACCGCCACATGGTACCCGTCGCTACATCCAAGTCGTCCAAACATGTTTTGGACGGCCCAAATTTGTTTGGGTAAATTTCTCCCAAAATTCACAAAAATATCACCTTGGACGGCTTAAATGCGGCAACGAGTATCACGTGGTCGATATGCAAGTTTTTCTCCCTTTTTTGCATTAATAACATTTTGAACTTTTTTGGTGCAGCCAGTGTATTGGGGAACTATGTCAATGGTAGATGCCGAGAGACGCCTTCTATCCAACGCTCTCTTACATTTCTCAAACCAAAGATTTGTATTACTCTCCGAATCCTGCATCCCACTCTTCAACTTCACCACAATCTACGACTACCTGATGGGCTCAAATTTAAGCTTCCTCGGCTCATTTGACGATCCGAGAAAACCGGGCCGGGGCAGATACAACTCTCAAATGTGGCCCAACGTTGCCATCTCGGACTGGCGAAAAGGGTCCCAGTGGTTCAGTATCAACCGGGACCTCGCCATCCGAATCGTTTCGGATAGGAGATATTACCGGGTTTTCGAACAATACTGTCGACCCCCGTGTTATAATGACGAGTTTTATTTCCCGACTTTGGTGCATATTTTGTACCCGGAGATGAATTCGAAAAGGAGCATCACTTGGACTGATTGGTCAAGGGGTGGGCCGCATCCCGGGAAGTTCGGGTGGGGCGATATTTCGGATGAGTTTTTGAATCGAATTCGGTTCGGGTCCAAGTGCACTTATAATGGGAAGTCTACGTCGATGTGTGTGTTGTTTGCTAGGAAGTTTGTAGCGAGTGCGTTGGAGCCGTTGCTGCGGGTTGCTCCAGTGGTGCTAGGGTTTGATCCTTAGGCGTAGGATGTGTTTGGAATTAAAAAAGGAAAAGATAGACTAAAGATATTGCTAAATTTGTTCTTTTGGTTTTTCATCGGTTTAATTTCCTTTCGATTGTCAATCCTTTCACCGTTCCATTCCACTATCCAAACATAATCTAGGGTTTTTCAATTTTTTGTTTTCAGATAGGGATAGTTAATTGATACAACATTCAGTTGGCATGATATTTATTTTTTGATGTAATTACACAAGGTAATGTAGGGCATTCAAACCTTGTGACAGAAGACAATTAATTTCTCACTTTACACTTTTGACAATATATTTTTTATCGGAATTTGAATATTTTATTGTCATAAAGATAGAAGGTAAAATCAATAGAAAAGAATAATAAAAAAAATATATTGAGACAGCTTCAAAGTATACATAAGAGTTTCTTCTAGTTTTTTTTTGGGACAAATAGAGAGAATTGCATTCAATATACATAAGAGAGTTTCTTCTAGTTTTTTTTTTTTGGAAAAATAGAGAGAATTGCATTAAATAATAAGAGTTTACAACTTCTAACAACACAAACTGAATAAAACAACTAGAAACAACATAAAAGATTTTATCCACTATCGCCTTCCATATTTGGATGATGCATAAAAGAGGAGATGACATGTTGGACAAGCTCATGAGCCTGCTGGATCTCTTTCTGGGAGCTTTGGAGATTGACAAAAAGTCAACTTCGAAATCTTGTTGTTGATGCTGTGAAATAAAAAGACGTCATTATAAAGACATTCAATCCTCTCTGCAATCTGCATAATGGCATTAACGCAGTCAGAAAATATCTGTATGACATTGTAATTATGAGCTAAAGACCATTTAAGAGCTTCCTGAATAGCAAGCAGTTCTGAATTGAAGGGGGCTGGAACTATAAGACGAAATAGTCTGTTGAGTCAAGAAATATCCATTCGGCAAGCTAGCGGTGAACCCTAAACCACACTAAGGATGTTCATCCTTCCAAGCTCCATCAACATGAAGAATACAAGTATTTTGTGATAAGAAGTTATTTTGGAATGCTTTAACGACAAACGAAGGGTTCTTGATGCATTGGTGGGATCCCGTTTTGTCGCGTTGATGCCATAGAGAAGCCCGCTTCAACCAATGAGCATTATCTTTAGCCATAGCCATAATTGAACTACTATTAAAAGTCACGTTGTTAAAGACAAATTGATTCCTTTGTTTCCAAATGGACCATAGAATGCCAATGAAGAGGAAAAATTTGTCCTTATCATTTTGAAGGATAATAATCCAGTCCATTAACCAGTCTTTGAAATCAAAGGATGCAGAGACATCCAAAGAGGAATGAGGAAAGTTACTGATATCCCAGACAACACTAGAATTATTGCAAAAGCAGAACAAATGGGCAATGGTCTCTTCCTCACAATCACATAAGGGGCAGATAGAAGAGATTTGAGGCATTCTCAAAGTAAGACCACTCCGCACTGATAAAATACCTTTTAGGCATTTCTAGAGAAGGACTTTGACCTGCTTAGGAAGATCCAAAGTCCAAACCATGTCCCAAACATTGTGCCCTTCATAAATCTAGACAGAAGAGTTTGGTCTTCCTCGATGATTATCATAAGAGACCGGTATCTTGACTTGGTGGAGTAGCACCCATTTGTCGTGTATGGCCTAACATATTGGTCTAAGTAGTCAAACTTTGGCAGGTTAATGGCTAAAACCTTGGGGATAAGGAAGGACGGGAGGAGATCATAAATTTTGCCTATATCCCAAACAGGCCCATTGTTGGTTTGACGAAGAAGAAAAGAAACCTTAAGGGAGTCAGAACCATCATACGGGATAAGATGACTAAGAGGCATGTCCCAATGAGGAATCCATCTATCATAGAAAATACTGATAGATTCCCCATTACCCACTCGCCGGGAAATATGAGCAACAATAAGGTCCCTTTCGTGAAGAATACTATTCCAAGCCCAATAGGAATTAGAATGGACCTTAACATTGAGAAGATTATCCTTACTGCAATATCGCTACAGAAGAATCTGAGAGGTGAGCAAGGAGGCATTTTTTTATGAATTTGCCAGCATTGATTAGCTAGTAGGGCTTGATTAAAAAGATTTGTGTCCTTAATGCCCAAACCTCCTTCCCGTTTTGTAAGCAGTAAGTCAATAACTTTCTCCCAAGACAACCAATGAATAGGTTTCTTATCTCCTACCTTCCACCAAAAGTTTGCAGAGATTGCATTGAGCTTTGAGCAGATAGAAATCAGAAGCTTATACGTAGAGCACAAATATATAGAGAGACTAGACAACACAGATTTTACCAAAGTCAGCTTTCCTACTTGTGAAACATTCGACTTCCATCCTGTTTAAGATTTTTGGGCCTTGTCGACAATAAAATTGAAACATTCCCTTTTATTAGCCGTAATCTCCAATGGCAGGGCCAGATAAGGAGCGGGCTCAGAACTAATGAGACAAGGAAAAAATCACTGAATTGTCGAGATAAAGTAGTAGGGATATTAGGACTGAGAGTGATATGAGACTTTTGGGGGTTGATGCATTGTCCTGAGAAAAGACTAAACTGACCCAACACCTATTTGAGAAAACCACAACTTTCTAGAGATGGTTAAAAAAATATAAAATATATATAAGGTAATTGCCCGAAAAGAATAAGTGTGATAGCGGGGTACCATATCTAGAGAGCTTAAGCCCTTTGCACTTCCCAGACACATCCAAATGGTTAAGAACATAGGAGAGTGATTTCAAGAAAATAATGAAGAGATAAGGTGATAAAGGGTCACCTTGGCGAAGCCCTCGATGTGGAGTAAATTTCTCAGAGGGAACGCCATTATTGAGTAGAGAAAAGAGACAGGAGTAAAACATTGGTGAAGGAGATTAACCCATTTCTCCGAGAAACCCAATTTCCGAAGTGTCGTGGAGAGGAATTGCCAATTCACCCAATCAAATGCTTTGCTCATATCAAGCTTAAAGGTGGCCCTAAAGGTGCTATCGGCTTTCGTGTGGGCAATGAGATTAGAAAACTCACAGGCTAACAAGGAATTGTCAGAAATAAGCCTACCCAAAATGAAAACATTCTAAGTAGGAGAAATGCAGGATGGAAGAACATGCTTAATCCGGTTAGCCAAGGTTTTGGAAATAATTTTGTAAATCACATTGCATAGGCTAATGGGCCGGAAATCCCTAGGAGACGATGGAGAAGGGACTTTGGGGATAAAAGTCATATGGGTATAATTGATTTCACATAGCATTCGACCAGAATTGAGGAACGATAAAACAATGCTAATGACTGAAGGTCCTACAATATCCTAGTACGTGTGGAAGAAACATCCTGGAAAACCATCTGGACCCGGAGCATTGGTGTCACCTATTTGGAAGGCTGATTGCTTAACTTCATAAGCAATGAAAGGTTGATCAAGCCAATTAATATGGTCATCTGAAAGGTGCTTATCAAAATGATCCCACCCTTCCCACTCCTCCATGTTATTAGCCAGATTCGGCTCATGGTAGATATTCTGGAAATGATTCATAAGAATGTGATGGATCTCATCCTCATTATCTGTCCAGACACCATTATCATTTTGAATGCCCATGATTCTAGACCCTTGCCTTTTGATTTTACAAGTCTTATGAAAATAGGTAGTATTCCAATCTCCCAATGCAAGACAACTTGATTTAGCTCGCTGAGCCCAATAGACCTCCTCCTGAGACAAAAGATTTTCAAGTTGATTTCTAACAGCTAATTCTTGAGTAAAATCCCTATCAGAGAGTAAAGCCACCTTAATGTCATTCAAAAGAGATCTATTGTCAACAATTCTATAAGCCAAGTTCCCAATAACTTTCCTAGACCAGCTCAACAAGTTATGCCTAGTTGCACAGAGCCATTTGGCCACCTTATGGAGAGGGGAACCCTAAAAGTCCTCTTGCCAAGATGAATGAACAATAGATCTGCACTCATCGTATGAAGACCAAAATCGCTCAAAGCAGAATTGTCACTTCTTTCTCAAACCAAACTGGTTGGTATAAAGTAACACGGGCGCATGATTCGAAGCATGAAAAGGAAGGTTGGTGAAAGAAGTGATGAGATTCAGAGAGGTTCAATCTCCATTACAAAAGGACCTATCCAATCTCTCAAAGGTGTAGCTACTACCAGATCTATAATTAGTCCAAGTGAAGTGAGGCCCAGTAATGTTACGCCCTGAAAATTAAAGGATAATTCATTAAGAAATTCCACGTGGACGGTCAACAAGTCCACGAGCCACGTCAAATTCCACATAAGATATAGAAAAATCATAGTCAATAGGTTATAATAGTCTAAGGGTACCTGTAAGCCCAAATATACAAATACATAAGTTTTAAGTGTGTTTACAACCCAATGTCAAAAGAGAAAACTTAATCAAGTTACAATACAAAATCATCTTAACAAAAATACAAGTCTGAAGATGATAAAGTAACTCCTCCATTTATCTTTCAAAACCAATGCATGCATGCACTCTAAGCTTTCCATGTCATGCTCCGTGATGGGTACCAGAAAACTGATAGGTTGAGCTACACTAGCCCAGTAGAGAAAAATCTAATAATCCTAAATGCAGTGAAATGTGTATGAGTGATAGACAAGAAAGCATAGGTGTCACACCCTCAATAATTAATAACCAAAATATAAATAATATCCGCGTAGGATAAATCTAAAGTCAAACAATTTTCCATTGAAAAGTCAAAGTCAAGTACCGTGAGTTTATAGTCAAAGTATCGTACACAGATAACAAAGGTTTAAAGTTATTACATATATCAAGTTTTGTCAAAAACTTAAGAATTAGAAGTTACAAGATCATCTCCTAAAAAAATATAGTAACCTATGAAGAGGGTAAAATAACTCCATGCAAAGTAAGCTTCATGCTATAAATCCACACGCCAAGCATTCCAATCACGTGCCTTGTCAAGTACCTGAAAATGATAGGTTGAACTCACTAGCCCAGTAGGAATCTTATCTACTAATGCTAAGAGTATAGAGAATGAAATGTGCATGCAGAATCAATAATTAGGAATGAGAAGTCAAAAGAATGCTATTTATGTATAAACTAAGTACCGAGTGCCCAAGAAATACCTAAGTGTCCAATCATGTACCCAAAAGTCCCAAAAGAAACCAAGTATCCAACATCTCCTTCCTAACCGTTTTCAAACGTGTTGTGTGTCCAATTTTTCTAAAAAATATCTCATCTTTCACAAAGAATCTCATTTTCAAACATTTGGCAAAATAGCCACTTGTTTTTAATAAGGAATTAATCCTTCTACCGGATTTCGTGGGCTCTGAACACCCCTGCCGGATTTCATGGGCTCCAAACACCCTTGCTGGATTTCATGGGCTCCGAACACCCATGGCTATGGTCGCAACGTAAGGTGGCCCTAGTATTAGATCACCAATTTAAGAAAAATTCACTTTTAACCCTCATATGTCCAAAATATCCACATAACCCATCTTGATAAAACATGTTTTCACAAAGTTCCCTATGTTAAAGATGTCAAACGTAAGTTGGAAAATCAAGAAAAATAACCAATCATGCAAAGGTAAGCTAGGAATGGGTATTTCGGTCATTAATGAAGTGCACGATGAGAATATACCAAGTACAGGACCAAACAAGTCAACCGGAAGGTCAAGGGATCAAGACGAATAAAAATCTATTTTTTTCAAGTATGAACCAGTAGAACATTTTGTGTCTACCGGTTGATAGAATCCAATAAGTTTTTGTACTGGTAGATCACTTTTGCTCTACCGGTAGAAGATGCATTTTTTTTTTTTGCGCGAAAAATGCCTGATCAATAGCTTTACCCAAATGGAAGGGGGTTCCAACCCAAGTCAAATTAGGCATTTCAAACAACAACTAAACATGGAATAAGAGTATATCGACTACCAATTCGTAGATTTAGCAACCAATTAAGTGGAAACCAAACTCAATCAAACAAAACCCATTTTAATGGAGGTTTTCAAAGGTGATTGGGGAAGAATGGATGAACAACCCAAGAATCATGCAACATATCAACAATATACCATTAGAAGGAGTAGAAATCAGATCCCTACCTCAAAGAATGAGCTTGATATAGGTATAAAATGGAAAACCCTTGTTCTTGAAGCTTCTCAACCGAAAATGCTTGCTCCAAGGTGATTCTCACGAAGCCTGAACTCCAAATCACTTGTAAAAGATGAAAATGAAGGTGAATCTTGAAGTATATAAGTGTGGAGGGTAGATTTTGGGAAGGGTTTTGAAAAAACTTTGAGAGGAGGAGAAGAGGAGAGAGAGAGATGTGAGTTTTGAGAGGAGAGAGGAGTGTGCTTTTGAGCAAAAAATCTGATCCAAACTTGTTTATACACACTTTCACACTAGCACTTACACCCCTCATGTTTCTAATGTGCTTCACAAACACCCAAATGCAATTATCAACTTCCAATTGACCCCATATTGCACTATTTTCATTTTCTCAGACTTCCCCAATATTATTTCCGAAAAATTATTTAAAAAACACAAGTCCTTACAATAGGTCATGAAACAAGAGTTAAAAGAGAGAGAGAGAGAGAGAGAGAGAGAGAGAGTGAGAGAGAGAGAGAGAGAGAGAGAGAGAGTTTAAATAGTTAAAGGACTTGAAAACACACATAAGTTACTAGATTCCATCTACTATCTTCTCACGTACCCGGCTTATACCCGACACACACCTGACATGCCACATGTGTCCTATACATTTATCATATTCATCACATTCCTTTTAAAATATTTGATTATTCTCCCGGCATACCATATAGGCACCGTGTCATTCCGCATATACCATAAAGACCCCATGTCATTCTGGGCATACCCTTTCGGGCCCCGTGTCACATAATACACATTCACATTACCACTTATCGATTTATAAGTTCAACTTGATGTCCAATGCAACTCATGTATCACAATATCCTTTCACAAGTGTTTTGGACTCTCCACTCAACCGATGAGCACACAAAGTATCAATTTATGGACCGTTTCCTCACCAAATCCTCAAAATAGCAAGAAATAAGTGACATCAATCAATCTCCATTATCATTTGATACCTAAGTAATCCGAATAATCAAGGTAACTTGCAATGCATTGACACCAATTATTGTACCCCAAAACTCTTGGTTACTAACCAAGGAATTTAACCATTACACTACCAAAGTTTTTGTGTGAATTTGGGACACAATATAGATATATATTCATATATACTTCATAAAGAAAATGTTTATTGTTGGGAGTGCCTTGAAATTCATTTTTGATCATACACAGCTAGCTCAAGCGACCTAAAAGTTGGCTCAAGGACCTATTTGAGTTTCCAGGATCGACTGAAGGAAATGAGCTGGTTTGAGTGGTCTAACAGCTGGCTTGAGCAACCAAAACGCGGTGGCTACGTGTTTTTAGGGTTTTTTGACCTATTTTTTGTATCCTCGTATAAGAGGGGGAATTTGGAGGCTTTTAGGGTTTCATCCTTTGGCAAATCCTTAGTTTACTTCTCATATTGTGTGGCCTCTCCAGAGTTATGGATTACAGCCGGCTCTTTGGATCTCTTCTTCACTGCTGATAGTGAACTATATCTCTCCTTTCCCATGGACGTACCTCAATCTTGGGGGAACCGCGTAAATTTTTATGTCGTGTGCTTGTTGGTTTTGTTTACTTTTCTCCTAACTTAGTCGCGTGCATAGCGTTCAATACAACAAACTTGTATCAGAGCACCCAAAGAGATAAGATTTTTCTTCAACTCCGAAACATGCTAAACATCCGATAAAGTTCTCACAATACAATCGTGCATCTTGAGTTGGATCGTTTAACAACCAATAGTTTTACAAGGCATGTTATTGCCCATTAAAATTGTACCACCATTGACTGCCTCATAAGTGACGAACCACTCCTTACGCGGACACATGCGATATGAACACTCGAATCCAAAATCCACTCATGGGTAGTACAGTTATGGGTTTTGCAGTAGCGGATATTCCTGGGGTTGACGAAAGTTCAAATGAGTCAGATACTGTTTTATCACAACGAGAACTCTCTGAATTTGAACTAGCAAAACCTTCATCTTAATCCTCCAAAGACTAAAGCTGCTGCTCTGCCCATCAAACTTTGCAATCTCGAACTTAGCTGCCATAGCAACAAAAGGAAGTGAAACCCTAATTTTTCAACCAGAAGCTCTGATACCAAATAAAATCCAGCTTCTTAGTTTTCTGCCCCCAAAGTAGACCCTGATTGTTCAAAATGTCATCCCCCTCTCGCTCATATGCCACAATTGAGTCTAATATGAACCTGAAACCTTTAATGAAGCAATCGGTGCTGCATAACCCATAACTGTACTGACCATGACTGAATAAAGATTATTACATTTCTGACCTTCAACAGGACCGCGGCACCCCTTGATACCTTCAAAACTCCACTTTCATGAACAAAAGTACAACAAATTGAATCTAGAGCACCCAAAGAGATAAGATTTTTCTTCAACTCCGAGATATGTCGAACATCTGATAATGTCCTCACAATACCATCGTGTATCTTCAGTTTGGACAAACTTATTCAATGGCTTTTTTGACTTTTTGAGGAAGCAAAAAGTCTAAATGTTTGGGTTAAATGCAAAGAGACGCCTCCAAACAAGTTGTCTTTAGCTTAATAAAATAAATTTTAGCCAAGGCAACAAATAAAATTTATTCCTAGCAAGTTGTCTTCTACTCAAATACTATGTACATTTTTTGCAAAAAAAAAAAAAACCCTTAAAAAGTTTGTCCAAACTCACCCTTAGGCCTTGCTTGGATGGGTATAAGGAAGGGGTAAAATTTTTGGAGGGGGTACTTCTTATTGGCTTTTGATCAGTTGTCTTCATTCAAAAAAATTCATGTTTGATAATTTTGTGTCAAACTTTTGTAGATTAGTTTTTCGTCTTGACGAGAGGAATTGAAAAAGTAAAAAAATTTGGACCGAAACTCGAATATTTTGGAAAAGCCAAAAAAAAAAAAGTAGTTCTTAAGCCCAAAAAAATGGCTTTTTCCAACAAAAAAAAAAAATTGATTTTTAGTCATAATTTTACACTTTTCCATTTCATTTCGTCGAGATAAATCAATAATCTATATCAATTTGATGCAAAACTAACGAACACGTAGTTTATTTTGAATAAAAACAAAACCCAAAAAGTCAATAAGAAGAATGGCATCTTAGGCCAAGTTTTCCTAATTAAACGGACTAAAGTCCATAAAATACAAATTTTAAGGTATGTCATTCTCATCACATGCATCAAGTAAAAATTCTAATAATGTAAACAACTTGTAAAAAAACAAGTTGGCTTGTTTGCTTTACCACTTTGTTCAAGTTCAAAAGTCAAATAGCATAAGCCTGGTTTGTTTTTTTCTGGTTATATTTCATTTTGTTTTTAATGTGCTGCCAGCAAGAGACTTCAAGTACCCATTAGCTCACTACTGCAATTAATTCCTAATTTAGCTCCCATTTTTGTTTGAACCGAATGTCCGGACCAGTTTACGTGAACCTCGACTAATTCCAGGACTCTAGAAGTAACGATCAGACATAACCCCCAGTGGCCCCAAGAGTTCACTGGTAAGGGGAATTCAACCTGACACCTTAGGTGGTTACTCACCCCTAAGTTCCAAGGCAGGATCACTTTGTCAAAGTTTCTAAACTAGCTCCCATTACCATACATTCTCGACACTCTGCTGTGATAAACGATCCCAATTTTTAGAGTTGAATGCTTCTTCAAGTAATTTAGCTTTCTTTGGATGGAGATTGCATTAGATAACATTTGTATATTGTGATTTCTTCTTGGATATATTTGCTTCTTCAAGTAATTTAGCTCTCTTTGGATGGAGATTGCATTAGATAGCATTTGTATATTGTGATTTCTTCTTCAAGTAATACAAACGCTGAAATATAATTATTCACGGTATTGAATTACCAGGAATTTGATTCCTACTAATTAAATTTTTATTCCTACCCAAAAATAAAGGCATCCAAACATAATTACCTAAAATTAAGAGCAATTGAAAAACAGGGCCGGCCTCCAATTTTCTATTGATTAAAGAGCCGGCCTCCAATTTTCTATTGATTAAAGGTGGATTATTTGTTCAATTTCGTAGTTGTGTTGACTAGGCTCTCTCTTCAATTATCTTCTTCTTCTTCTCTTTTTTTTTTTTTTTTTGTCATTTGTCATACCTAATCTATTTGGGGGTTTATGAGACTCGATCTCAGAATTCAGTGCAGAAAATCTAAAAGCTCTACTACATGAGCTAGCCACCACTTGCCCTTTTCAATTATCTTACTCTTCTAAATTACAATGCCCATCTCTTTATTTTCAATTTTCCTTTTCGTTCATCGTCTCTTTATTTCATCTTCTATCTTATTCTAGTTAGACTAGTTTCAGGCTCTCATGCCCAACACAAGTTTTATCCTTGTTTTTGGGTGTTTACTCAAGTGTGAGATGGTTAGGTGTGTTCATGTGAGGTGGGACCTTTTTTTTTTTTTTTGCCTTTTCAGTTGTGAAATTGTTAGTGAATTTGGAATGGTAGTAGGTATGTGCATTTATTTTTTAATGGTTTGAAACCAGCTGTAGTTGCACAAACCAGAAGAATGATAAGCCCAAAGACTAACCCAAAAATCTAAAGTTTTTATGGAGAAGGATTTTAGTGATTTAGGCACTTTCATAGGATATCTTAGGATTTTACGCACTTTTAAGGGTACCCTAGGTTTTAGGCATTTTTATAGGATATCCTAAGGTTTTAAGCATTTTTATGAGCTAGTGGGGACATTTTTGAAATGTGTAAGTGATTTGTTCTCTTAACATTAAAGAATTAGTTTGTGTCATATTTCCATGATTGACTCGTATACCATGTTTTTGTCAAATGAAGACCCAAAATCTAAACACCCCTCTATATTATGACAAAAACCAGGTATGCAAAATAACGACATAGGGACACAAAGCAAAAGAATGCAAAAGTCTGGGGAGCTTGTTTGGTAATTTAACCCAAAACAACAAAAGACCCAAAAGTCCACAACATTGCAATTAAATTACAACAAAATCAACACAAAAGAAAAGCAATTGAAGAACAAATTGGGCCAGATCAGCCAAATGACCGGACATGCAATTGGAAAACCCTCTCTTTTATGAGCTCCTGGATTTTGGATATTTTCATGATTAACTCCTATACCATGTTTTTGTCGAATGAAGACCTAATATCTAAACATCCCTCTACATTACAACAAAAACCAAGTATGCAAAATAACGACACGGGGACACAAAGCGAAAGAATGCAAAAGTTTGGGGAGTTAGTTTGGTAATTTAATCCAAAACAACAAAAAGACCCAAAAGCCCACAACATTGCAATTGAATTATAACAAAACCAATACAACAGAAAAGCAATCGAAGGACAAATTGGGCCAAATCAGCCAAATGACTGCACATACAATTGGAAAACCCTCTCTATTTTGAGCTTCTGATTTTGGATAGGATTTTGGAAATAGTACAACTTGTCACATCGTGATTCCTATAATATTTATTCATTATATAAGAGACCACATATATCTTTTCTATTGAAGGATTTTTTATTGGGATCGAAAATCCCTGCACTCCAAATCTAAACCATTATTACATGCGTGTAGTAAACTCTATCGATCGTCTGATTGGTGATTAACGATCTAGCCAATATGATGGCAGGAGAAGCTCACTAAACACATGTATTGAGTCTCCTCACTATAAGCCCTCCGGATCCTAATAATATTACTTCCTCCGTTCCTTTTTAACTGATTCATATGTGAATACGTGTAATTTCAAATCTCTAAAAAACATATTTCTCTATATATAACTTTTTAATTTGTTTTATATCAAATTAAAGTACTCATTAAAAACTTTAATTTGGTGAAAAAAATTTAAAAACGATATACAAAATTATATTTTTAAACATCCCTAAAAATGTACGTCTTCCAACTAAATCACTTATTCAAAGGGGAAGAATAGAGTACTGATTTGTTTAGAGACTCTTCAGGATAACCAAACCTGATAACCAAATTATTTTTAATTTCATAAAGTAACCCTAAACCCAAACTTTCCCTGAATACTCCCTCTAAACCCTCATTGGTTCCCAATCCATTGTCCAACCTTTTCTGAGTTGGCTCCTTAACTACTCTCTCTCTCTCTCTCTCTCCTTTGTCTGTCTTTAAATCTCGCTGGAATTTCAAGACCCAAAAAGATTTCTGGTATTCGATTGGTTGGAATTATGGAAGGCTACGATTTGCGGCTGTTCGTGGATGAGACGTCTCTGTACAATCGCATCGTTTTGGGGAATTTACTGCCCGGCGGAGTGTGGGACCCACTCCCTCACTTTCTGCAGACGTGGCTCCGGAACTACATCGCCGGATGCCTTCTCTACCTCGTCTCCGGTTCCCTCTGGTGCTTCTACATTTATCACTTGTACCGCAATGTTTTTATCCCCAAAGGTACGGACATCCTTCCGTTATTTTCTTGAATGAATTTACATATATCACTTATTTTCTTGAATGAATTTACATATATATATATGAAAAAGTATATGCATATGTGTTTATAGCATTCTCCGATATGAACGATCTAGTTTGTGTGTTGTGGGTCCGCATTGATAATCGGAACTCTTACCGTATGTGAAAAGGTCAACTTGGATCCGTACAATCTGCATAATCGAATTATCGTTTTTGATTCGGAATGGCAATTCAGTAAATCAGAAATTTGTTGTCGGAGTTGATGTATACGAGAAGAGGCGACGATCCAATGAATGATTTGGATAATCTAGAGTGAACCCACAAGAGCGAAATCTTAAGAACACGACTACAAGCTTTTCCATTTTTTGCAAACGAAAACTCTTAAGAACATGACTTAAAAGGGGTGTTCCACTAATTAGTTTTTTGGTTTTTTGATTTTTAGTTTTGCAAAAAAAACTAACTTGTTTCATTTTTTAGTTTTGCAAAAAAACTTAGTGGTTTTTTGTTAGTGGAATGAGATAGTTTTTTTTAGTTAAAACAAAACTGTTTAATTTTAGTGGAACTCGACCTAAGGCATAGTTTTCCAAACGATTTAGCAACTTAGTTGCTAAAATCATGGTTGATTTTAGCAAATTGGGTCGAGAGTCGTGCGACACACACGGGGACACGCGAGCATCCGTACTTGTGTTCTTATAAAATCTTTTTTTTTTCTTGGGTACTCTTGACGGTCAATTTTTACTTCTAATTTTTTAACAATTTTTTTGTGAAGTTAATTAATGGAATTTATTTTTCCTGATCTGAGTATTAGTTAATGAATAATGGAAGTTGGGTGACGGTCTATCTGCTCTAGTAATTTCTGTCTCCTATTTATATTTATTTGGTTAAATCAAGAACAGATTGTGTGACTTTTGAGTATCAATTTCTTTATCCCCTAATTTTGCACTTTGTCCCTACTATCTTTATGTCAATCGATATATGTTTTCCTGTCTCTATTTCTTTTCTTTTATATAAACGGGTATTCGAGCCAACTTGAATGTACCTCGACTAATTCGGTAGTATTAAAAGTAACGACCAGACATAAACTCTAGTGGCCCTAAAGGTTTGGGATAGGTGGCGTCAGAGGGATTCGAACATGCAACCTCATGGTTAAATACTTATTGCTCTCACAAGTCCACTTTGCCAACCCCTTTAGATTTTGGTCTCTATTTTCAAACGAAATCTATGGCCTAATTGGATTTTCCTTAGTATAATTTTCAATTCACTGTAATTGGATTTTCTTAAGCATTATTTTCAATTCACTGCTCTTTGGACGTCTAAATTTTCGAAATCAGAAGTATTATTTAATCAAGTCATTATTCATGTCCGATTAGTCATTAAAGTCACAAAGATTATCAAAAAATAAAAAAAAACCTCAAGTGAGATCCACGATCTGAGTAGTTTTTAGGGTTCCTGTCAGTGCAATATTGCATCGATATTCGTTGTTGTCACAGGCATATGCCGAATGGAATCTTCTTTATGGAACAACAATTGAAAATTTAATTGAGTAGCCACATGGGTGTCTGATTTATTGATGTTGTTGTCAAGAATTTTTCTTTTCAAATTGACATTATATTTGAGATCAATTCCCCATAAGATATATATATAAAAGAGCCCCTTCTAGTGCGGGATCCGGACTTCCGGACCTCCATGATCTAAGAATTTTTTTGACGATCCGATCCGTCCATTGTGTTTAAAAGGTGTTTTCAAGGGCCTGCGCGAGAAATCTTCAAAAAAAAAAACCGGGAAGGGCTTGATCCAAAGCGGTTTTAAGAAAAGCCATAAATATCTGATTTTTAAAAAAAGCTGGCTTTGGATCTTCTTCCCGTATTTTTTTTTTGAAGATTTCTTGCGTGGACCTTGGAAAATACCTTCTGAACACATTGGACGGATCGAATTTTTCCAAAACAATTGGCAACACAAAAAAAACACCCCAAATCTTCTAATCCGGGATCCCAGACTAGAAGATTACGGTATATATATATATATATATATATATATATATATATATATATATATATATATATATATATATATATATATATATATGAAAAACTTCTAGTCCACCCCTCCCGAAAATAAGAAAAAATTATTTTTTTTGTGTTACAAATTATTTTGGGAAAATCCGAGCCGTCCAATGTGTTCAGCACGTGTTTTCAAGGGTTCACGCGGGAAATCTTCAAAAAAAATATCGGGAAGGGCTTGATCCAAGCAATTTTCGCAAAAAATATAAATAACCTTCTGAATACATTGTACGGATCGAATCGTCAAAAAACTATTTGGATCACCGGAAATGGGAATCCCGTTTTAGGAAGATGTTCTATTAAGGACTCCCTCACGGATCTCCTCTATGAGGACCACCTCATTTCTGATTTTCTGGACCAAATTTTGACGATCCGAACTACTTAATGTGTTTAAAACATGTTTTTCATGGCCAACGCAAGGAATCACAAAAAAAAAAACCCGAAAGGATTTCATCCGAGCAGTTTTTCATAATAACCATACATGTATAATTTATCGAAAAAAACTCAAATGAAACCCTTCCAGGTATTTTTTTTTCGACGAATCCTCTCAGTGACCCTTAAAAACATGTTTTACACACATTGAGTCGTTCGGATCGTCAAGATTCGACCCTAATCCATAAGGTCCACAAATTGGGAGTTTGAGGGAGTCCTTAGTAGAACGGGATTATATATATATATATATATATATATATATATATATATATATATAGGTGGATTTTCTAGTCCACACTCCCGGATTTAAGGAAAAAATGGAGTTTTTTTGTGTTGCAATTTTTTTTGGGAAAATCCGATCCGTCCAATGTGTTCAGAAGGTGTTTTCTAGGGTTCACGTGAGAATTCTTCAAAAAAAAATACCGGGAAGGGCTTGATCCAAGCAGTTTTCGCAAAAACTGTATTTATATATTTTTGAGAAAACTGCTTGGATCAAGCCCTTCGCAATGTTTTTTTTTGAAGATTTTTCGCGACGGCCTTTGAAAACACCTTCTGGACACATTGGACGGATCGGATCGTCAAAATTTTTGTTGTATATATATATATATACAATAAATTTCCAATAAGGGACCCTTATTTAAAAATATCATGCGAACCTGCCCTTTTTCGACTTTCCGGACCAAATTTTGACGATCCGATCCGCTCAATGTTTTTAAAATGTGTTTTCTACAGCCTTCGCGAAGAATCTCCTGAATAAAAATACCCGGAAGGGCTTGATCTGAGTAGTTTTTGATAAAAACTATACATATATAGTTTTTATCGGAAACTACTCAGATAAAGCCCTTCTGGGTTTTATTTTTGGAGATTCTTCGCTTAGGCCCTTGAAAACACATTTTAAAAACTATATATATATATATATATAGTCCCGATCTAATCTGGGAATCCCGGATCTGGGACTCCACCTTCCCGATATTTTTTTGAAAATCCGAGCCGTCCAATGTGTTCAAAAGGTGTTTTCAAGGGTCTACGCGAGAAATCTTCAAAAAAAAAAAAATACCGGGAAGGGCTTGATCCGAGTAGTTTTTCGCAAAATTGTAAATATACAGTTTTTGCGAAAAACTGTTTGGATCAAGCCCTTCCCGGTATTATTTTTTAAAGATTTCTCGCGTCGACCCTTAAAAACACCTTTTGAACACATTGGACGGCTCGGATTTCCCAAAAATAATTTTTAAAAGCATCAAAACACCAAAAAAGCTCCAATCCGGGATCCCGAAAAACTGTTCGGATGTTCGGGTAAGTTTGCTTGCGCCTTGATGACTGAGTTTTCCATGTGGGTTGCTAAAATCAATCTTGATTTTAGCAAATGAGTTCATCTGATGCTAAAATCTAAGTTGGTTTTAGCATAAAATCAACTCAGATTTTAGCATCGGGTGAACTCATTTGTTAAAATCAAAAAATGTAAAACTCAACTGCTGGAGCCATGAAAATAATGACTGAATATAACCCCAATGGCTCCAAGCGAGTATTGTAAAGGGAAGATACATGTTAAGATTGATTAACTATTTTTATGGAGACTTTAGCAATGGAAGAGTAATAAGTTCCTTTTTTTTGAAAGCTTACTTTGTTCACTTCACATTTTCAAAAAATTTCCAAAAAGATTCTCTCCATATCTCTCATCTCTCCAATTATTAATGACATTTCTCTCTCTACTCATATACCTCTTTCCAATCATTATTCTCATTTCTCTCTCTATCTCTCTCCAATTATTACACCTCTCTCTAATTATTATTTTTTTCAAAAACTCATCCAAACACTATCTCAAAAATATTTCTCAAAATATTCTTCTCAAAACTCTCAACCAAACACAACGCGAGTTTTATAGGATGGGACACAAAGGATAAATATATAGAAGTATATGGGCAAAGAAGAAATTGAGGTACAAAAAATATGCAAATTTATTAGTTTGGGCCCATTCCGGGCCCAAACGAAAATTAGATTAACAGTATCCGATTAAGTTGATATTTTACGGGGTACAAGTAAATACTCCCTTCGTCCCAATTTAAATGTTCCCTACGATTATGTGTGCCTTTTTAAAACTCTTGTAGTTTTTATTTTATAATGTATTATATATGCAATATGAATCTTATTTGATATATCTCAATTAGTCCTATTAGACAAAAAATTTAAAAACTTTGAAAACATTACCAATAAAAAGATATAGGCAGTGTTCGGTTGGGAGTTTTGAGCCGATTTTGGCCTTATTTTGGTTTTGCTTACATCATCATTTCTCTCATTTCTTTCTCTCTCTATCTCTCTCCACTTATTACACTTGTTTACATTATCAAAACTAAACTAAACTAAACTTACTAACCAAACAAGGCCATAAACGTTTGAAATAGCACGTATATTCGTAGGGAACATTTAAAATGGGATGGAGGGAGTTTTATTTTGAAAAACATGAACATTTAAAAATATTTGAAAGTTATTCGTTGTGTTTGGTTGAGAGTTTTGAGAAGAATATTTTGAGAAATATTTTTGAGATAGTGTTTGGATGAGTTTTTAGAAAAAGTAATAAGTAGAGAGAGATATAATATTGGAGAAAGATAGAGAGAAATGAGAATAATGATTGGAGAGAGGGGTAAGAGTAGAGAGAGAAATATGATTAATGATTGGAGAGATGAGAGATGGGGAAAGAATCTTTTTGGAATTTTTTTTGGAAATGTGAAATAAGCAGAGAGAGATATAATACAAAGTGATTGTTTAATTAAACAAGTAAATGCTATAAATACTGTTTTTTTTTTCAAAAAATTCCTGCTACACTTAGTTCATTAACCTTTAACCCCTTTTTTTTTTTTTTCTTATTTTCTTCCATTACGGTATATTATGGGCAAGAAAAATTTAGGGAAGCAAATGAAAAACTAAGGGAATAAAATCTTATAAGGGTATTATTGTCTCACTAGAATAAGTTTTTCTCCCATTAGCTTCTTCTACTATTTCCTATTATAGTGGGTATAATTCAATTCACATTTAATTGGCTCTAACGGTTGCCATTAAGGCACATGTTAACGACCTTTATTTTTACCACAATAGGCTCTCTGTCTTTAATTATCACATGCGTGGAGTTAATACAGATTCATTCAACTGGTTCATTTAGTTATAAAATTAATAACCCAACCAAATTTATCAACTGAGAACATTGCAAAATCGGACTAGATAAGCAAAAATGCTAGAGGTACAACAAAAGTGGACAACACATCTCTTGCCATCTTCCAAAAATGTTCTTCGACGGTCCGAATTTGAAATACTCTTTGACCCTTAAGAGAGTACTCTTACGGGTCAAAGATTATGGGTCAAAGAGAATTTTAAATTTGGTTGATTGCTGAAACGAACGGTTGAGATCCATGTTGTCCACTTTCGTTGTAGTTGTAGTATGCTTGTTTGAAAGTTCAGTCCTGTTTGAATTGGTTATCAAATGTTTCTCTTTTACCCCTATTAACATGTTGGACTGAGCTAATTTGCCACTCAGGAAATTGTTTGAAGATGAATGAACAGTTCGTATCACTCATGTGGAATCCACAAGTGGGTCCCCGAGACGTCTGATACATTTTCTGGACATGGGGGTCGGTACCCTCGACTTACCGAAAGAATATCATCTTATTTGTCCTCGAATCTAACAGCCGCTTACGGCGGATCTATTGTTTCTATACTGTATTTTTTTGTACGATTCATGAATTTCTTGCCATAATTCAAAACTAAAATGAAACAAAAAACAGAATTCTTTATTTCCACCTTAAAGAATGAAGATATGTAAAGTTCAGTCCTGTTTGAATTGACTTTCTTGTGTTTGCAGATTCCATCCCTTCAAGAAAGTCTATGCTATTGCAGATATGTGTTGCAATGAAGGCCATGCCATGGTACTCTCTTCTTCCTACGGTGTCCGAGTACATGATTGAAAATGGCTGGACGAGGTGTTATCCAAGTATAAACGACATCGGTTGGGTAACCTATCCTGCCTACGTCGCAATTTATCTTGCGATTGCAGAGTTCGGGATTTACTGGATGCACAGGGAACTCCATGACATAAAACCTCTCTATAAGTATCTTCACGCTACGCATCATATCTACAACAAGGAAAATACTCTCTCTCCGTTCGCTGGTAAAAATTCTGAACATTCTACTGATATCATTTTTCATGAGGTGCCTTCGTTTGTTCGCTTCGGTTCATCTCTCGTTATCGTATCAGGTTTGGCTTTCCATCCTGTGGACGGGATACTGCAGGCGTTACCACACGTTATAGCGCTCTTTATAATTCCAATGCATTTCAGAACGCACATAATCCTGCTGTTCATGGAAGGCATATGGACCGCCAACATTCACGATTGCATCAACGGGAAGATCTGGCCGGTCATGGGTGCCGCGTACCACACTATCCACCACACCACGTACCGCCACAACTATGGTCATTACACGGTATGGATGGACTGGATGTTTGGGACTCTCCGGACCCCTGCCGACGATGAGACGAAGAAAATGTGAAAAGTGGGTGTTTTTACTCTTTTTAGAGACTGAAATTTTTTAAGCTGTTGGAAGTTATGGTTTGTAAATTTGTTTCCTTTGCTAGGAATTCGGTTTTAGAAGAAAATAGGCGAAGGGTTTTGGGTTTGCTTTGGAGGCTTTGCTTTCCTGAGTTAACATTATGGAAGTAATCCTAAAACCTAGTCAATTTGCTGTTAAATGTTAGTATTACTAATAATGATCGCCAAGTGATTCTTGGGCATTGTCGATCCATATGAACACTTTCATAAAAAATACTAAGTACCCATAAAAATTATCCAAAAACTTATCCAGAATTTGAAATCTATGGCTAAGATTCTCTTCCAAGTGAATCTGAACCATTGATTTCAAATTCTGACAAGTTTCTGGGTAAGTTTTCTTTGTATGTAACGCTGCTACACTTTCATAGACAGCAAATTGATGAGATTATAACTATTAAGATGAGATCATAATCACTTTAATAGACATAAAATTGGTTCTAAACTTCCATTTTGTTACTGCGACTCGTGAAAGACTTGTATTTAATCACTGACTTAGTGAAATAAGTGCTAAATTATCCTTCATCTTTTTGTTTTTCCGAGGCTTGTCTGATTTTGGTAACTCTCTTTACCTCTCTACTTTACGGAAAAATTATAAGAGTTAAAAACAGGGTTAGCACCTAGTGTTAGTTTGCTTTGGCATTATGTGTCTTTGAACATGTGTGCTATTTTGCAGTTGTTTGTGTCTTAGATTTTGAGCTTTCCACCTTTAAAATGTACTAACAAAAACCAATTGAGCCCAGTATATCTTACTACTTGCTAGGCCAGAGGAAGAAAGTTGCCATATAAGTTTTAAACGCGCGACTAAAAAATGGTTGATATCTTAATAAAATCAAACTTTAATGATTTTGCCATAGGAATTTTAACATTTTTTTTCCCTGGGACTTGCAAGGGGCCAAGGGCAAATCACAAGCAACTTTTCCAAATTAACTCAAAAGAGGTTGCCTTATTCACCGAAGGCCCTAAAAGGGACAGTTTACAGAAGCTCCAAAAGGGGCCTCACTGACACCTCATCGCAATAATTTGAACCAGTCATCTTGTAAGGCCCGCAGAGTAGTGTGTATATGCAAAAAATCAACTTGACTCGGCATCGACATGTATGTCATAAATTGAATTTTGGTGCAAAAAAAACAACGGCCTGAATTCTATGAGTCCTTACAAATTGACCGGTTCAGATTATTGTGATGAGGTGTTAGTGGGCCCATTTTAGAGCTTCCGTAAACTGCCCCTTTTAGGGCCCTCCGTTAATAAGTTTTTCTCTACTCGAAAACCTAGCAATGCATGATATTTGGAGTTATGCCCCAAGAAACAAACACGAAATAATATAACCTCTCCATACCGTCCATAACGGCTTTATGTCACTCGAACCACCAATCTGCTCCGCCAAATACTGCTACTGCTGCTGCTGCTGCTGTTGCTGCATCTGCATAGGAAGTGGAAACGCTGCCGCCTGCGGCTGAAACCCCTGTTGTGGTAATTCCTCAGAATAACTTATCCCCGATCAGGTAATCCCTCTCGCTCTCTCAAACTCAATTACATGGCGGATGTCTTCAATTCATCTCTAAACCTAGAAGAAACCCATTTCAAAGAAGGCTTCAATGAGGGCTACAACGACGGCATAACCTCCGGCAAAGAGGAAGGACGCGAACGGGGCCTCATCCACGGCTTTGAAATCGGCGAAGAATTAGGGTTTTACATGGGCCGTGTCGATACATGGACCTCTGCGACCCGGATCGACCCGAATTGCTTCTCGCCCAGAAATCAGAAAAACATCAAGACCCTGGATAACATGGTCAAGTCTGTTACTAAGGACATGGATTCGTTGAGGTTGAACTTTAGGCTGGTTTGTGCTAGTTTGAATGTGAAGAAGTTGAAGTATAGTGGGTACCGTAAGGGTTCAGATGCTAATATGGAGGTTTGAAAGGAGGTTGAATCTTAGTCACATGCCTGCTGAGCAAGATTGTGAAAGCGTCTCGAAAAAATATATGAAGTAGTAAAATTCGGGGGAGCAAGGATTGAGACAGCGAATGGAGAGGATTATGTGACTAAGGGCTTAATCAATTCGCAATACATTTATTTGGTTATAGTTTTGGTGTCACGTTTTATGTATGGTTTATTTATATTTAAGGTTTATAGTCTTTTGATTTGTTTTAGTGGGTTGATTTTTGTTTTGCTGAATTTTGGCTTAAATCAGTTTACATGTTTAACTGAACTCATCCATAATAACCCGAACTGAGTCTTTAATCTCAACTCGGTCTTAAATGGTTGGAACAGGGCATCCTGTAGTGTGACACTACACTACATAAACCAGGAATGGAAATTTAAAGGACCAAACGTGCTTCAACAAATTTACAATCATGAAGCCAACTTGAAACAGGTTGTAGGCCAACCAATGTATCTTGCATATGACAATTCAGTGGAAACTGTACTTCCAGTTTAAAAAGTCTGTCACCTATAGTAGAAGTCAAACAACAGTAATCCTCCTGTAAGGCTGAGTTTCTACTAAAATATCGTCTTCCTATTAAAAGTGAATGTTGTTTCCACTAAATTATATTTTTGTGACGTATGTGAGGAGAATGACTTGTTGGAGGAGTGTTGTTTTCACTAAATTAAACTTGTGAGAAAATATTGGAAATATCGTCGAGAGAAACTACTGTAGTGGAAATCAACCTGAGTGTACTCAAGTATATCAAAACACAGGCAAGTGATTGTCGAGGAGTTAGGTGCCAACCTAGTAGGGACGTTTCTCTTCGTTGTGATGCCTATTCCTCTTTTTCCTTCTAATCTTTGTATTATGTGCCGAGATTAACAAAATTTCATTTTTGCTGTTCAAAAAAAGAGTACATCAAAACACCGGAATAATCAATAGAAACCGTTGCAGGGATTCAGGAATAATAAACTTTGTGGTGGCATCTGATAGCATGCCTTTGGACTGCAACTGAAGTTTTATTCATCTAACTTACTATCAAATCAATCATCATAATTCCAGAAAACACTGATACCATGTATTTGAACTAAAAAGAACTAATTTACAAGCAGCTCGATTATCAAGACGAATAGAATCATTAGATACCTTGAAGTGAGGATGTGAAAGCAGTTTCCAATATGTTATTAGCAGAGGCTAAAGCCCATCAACAGAGTGTTCAACTTGAACTTGGTCAACAGATTCCCCGTTGAAACATGGAGCTCACGAGGTATACACCCTCAAAGATTTTCAGCCTTGATGTTCACCTGCGAACGAGCGTAAGGGCAGCTTGAGCTCGTGCTTTTCACCATTTGATGCCACCAAAAGCAAATCACTAGTCTCCTGATTATGTCAAGGAACAAACTTAGACTGATGCTGACAAGGTTATGTTCAAAGCATTAGAAGAGAATTAACAATCACGTAGCTAGGCTCCTTAAGACACCAGGTTCTTGCCACTAAGTTCTTGATATCCTCTCTTAGATTTCTCTTTTCTTTCAATCAGAGGCTTTGTAGTTTCAGTGAACTGTGTATAGTCATGCGTCTCACGCCAAACTATTCCAGCAAAGAAGCTACTAGGAGTTGGAAATATTCAAAGAAAACTACAGAGAGGATGGCAAAAATCCAAGATGAATTTCCCAGTGAAAAAGGTCAATGCGAGGGAACAAGTTGGTACTTGTGGTTATACACAAAACCTTACTCTTTCCTCTCTACTTCATGTCCCAGTAACAGCCCCTTTGGATGGAGGGATTTCTTAAGAAATGAAAAGAAAGGGTTATGGTTTATAGCCAAATCAGTCATTTGAATTGAATATTTTGGTGAGAATGGAGAGAACAGTCCAAAAAAGAACTATAGATGACTAAATAAATAGTTGACTGATTCCAGCCACTAAAGGGCAGGATGGTATTTTCCATCTCACAACAAAGTGACATAATACCAATTGCCCCATGATTCTGAATAAATATCAAAATACTGACAGATCTCCTCTTTCATAGTTTCACTCAGCGTTCCAGATGGCAGCATGTTCTTTTCTTTTCTTTTTTGTGTATAGTGACTAAAGCTCAAAGGGCCAGTGTTTAGAAAAGGTACCACATGACAAAACAATTGGCCATTATTTTTGGACGGCAACTTTGTAGTCAGATAAATCAGCATAACTTAAGGTTATTAGTAATGAGACACAAATGAATTGAAAACTGTAATAATGATGGGACGTAAATAAATTTCGCTAAACAAAAAAAGTGGTGATAAAACTTGTAGTCCCTCTGTCCCAATTTGTTTGCTCACTACGAATATCTGTGTAATTTTTAAACATTTACAACTTTTTATTTGCAATGTATTTAATGTTTTTGAAAATTTTGTATTGTACAACTAATTGAGATCAATCAAATAAGATCCATATTGCATATAAAATACATTATAGATTGAAAATTATAAGAGTTTTAAAAAGGCACACATAACCGTAGTGAGCAAACAAATTGGGACGGAGGGAGTATATAATTATTTTTTTTTGATAAGTACGGAGGGAGTATATAATTACTGAGGTTTGGTCGTAAAACTTATATAACTCAGGCCCGGAACAGACCTTTCACTAATAGCTTTCCCTCCCTTCAAAATAATTGGCCCCATCAAACATCATGATTGTTCTTCGCATGACACTTTTGAAAACCCCTTAAGCAATTGGCCATGTATTTGTATCCAGATTATAAACACTCTATTCACTTCACATTTCCAAAATAATTTCCAAAAAGATTCTCTCCCCATCTCTTATCTCTCCAATCAATAATCACATTTCTCTCTCTACTCATACTCCTTTCTCCAATCATTAATTTTATTTCTCTATCTCTCTCCAATTATTACACCTCTCTCTAATTTTTACTTTTTTTAAAAACTCATCCAAACACTATCTCAAAAGTATTCAAAAGTATTTCTCAAAATATTCTTCACAAAACTCTCAACCTATGTGCCGTAGCTGATGAGCAAAAAATAAAAGGCATGGTATTTCCTTCAAAGCAGCCCAGACTTTTCAGAGGGCGCTACAAAGAAGCAATACTATTGACATTATTCCAAAAGAAAAGCTACAAGTCCTTAAGAAGTGATGCAGATTTAGTGGTTAACTTTCACATAGGCTTTTTAACTGCAGATTCTGTGTTCATGAGTGCTTCGTCACAACGCATGGATAACTAAGCAAATACTGTTTCAATAGGCAGACTTACTCATACACAGTGATTTGCTCCGTTGGCGGGTGGGAGGAAATTATTCTCCAACTGCATATGTCCATTATTTTCACCCCTAACAAAGCAGAAAACTCGAGATTCCATGGACGACGAATCTTTTAACTCATACCATGTAGTTTTGTGAGATTCCCTCTTTGATCAATTCCCCTTTCTTTTCTTTAAATCTGCCTGCGAATTTGGCAGCTAAATGTAAATACCTCCACAATTGGAAGCCAATAGATAAACAAAGAAATCTTCCTTAAGTGTTCATAAAACTACACTGCAGAAACTCATCTGGTATTACAGGTAGGAGCGGTCAAATATAAGACTAACTGGCTTACTTCAATATGCTTATCCAGCAGCTTAGTTTATTATATAATAAAATCAAAAATAGAATTAAGGTTAGGTGCTTACCAGTTTACATTTCAATTCATGGACTTCCCGCTGCCTATGATAAGCAAAAAACTTCAGGGACTGTAAAGCCAAAAAATGAGGATCCATTAAATCTGGATAACCGGCTACAAATAACCAAAGAACTAACTCCTGAGAAGGGGGAAAAAAAAAAAAGACAGATTAGCTTACTCCGATTCTCTGCATTTCCAAAGACCTATGTAATGCATCTCTTTTGTTCAGAAGATTATGATGTGCTGATATCAAAGGGCGTCTATAGTTTTTCCCGCGGTAAATTATGATTGCATGGCCTTCTTTTAGCTTGTCTACTGAAACTAGTATGCCACCACTTTCGGCTTCAAGCTGTACAGCAGTATACATGATCCGTGAAAACACTTTCTGGAATGTAATCACCTTGACAATCTCTCTGTGCTTCCAGTGCTGACGCAAACCTTCTATAACACCATCAAAGACCCCTCGCCTTCCTAGAGCCACAAATAGACTGGGCATTGTCACATGTTCTTACCAAGAATTAAAGACGCAAGATTGTAGTAAATAAAAAGATATTGCTTACCAACCAAAAAAAAAATTATCTTCTCCGTCTTTCACATGTTTTTATCAAGCAAAAATAAAATAAAATCATCACTAATTTAAGTTGGTGTTGTCTGGCAATTCAGGTGCTCTAAGTTTTGAATATCTAGAGGCAAGATTGTTCTTCTACAGTTCTACTGAAAGAAGTAAAAGATAGAAAGACGATAATTTTGTAAATAAAAAGATATTGCCTACCAAGAGCTAAACTGCTGGTTAACTTCAATCCTATCTTCCTAAAGCATGTCCTCTCCTCTTCTGTTATCATTTCCCAGTCTGCATCCAGCTCAGCAGGCCTCCATGCGGAATTTACTTTTTCCAACTCCTTTGCAGACCTCTTTATCTTTATTTTCAGCTGCACAATACCTAAAAAATTCATCACCAATATCTCAACTTCAGAAAGAAAACTGAAGAATGAAAATGATTCAATTCTTACAATATGAAGCTTTCTTTCTTGATTTCTCAGTTGCTTCTTCAGTCTTTCTTTCTCAGCTTCCAGTTCCACGTTAGTCTCACTATTTCCATCTTTTAAGATTGCACTTTCTGATTGAATATCCTTGTATTCGGACAAAGTTCCACTCCTGGTAGTCTTCATAGAGGATTCATTATCCATAACATAGGTTTCAATTGTTTGCATCAGGCGGCTGGCTTTCAGGCGTGCAGCTTCTTCCTGAAGTTGGCATTCAAAAAGCTCCACTTCTCTCTCTGCCACTAGGGTTTCAACTCCACGAGGAAGAAAATCCTTGCCTCGGTAAATTATTATTAAGAACTTGTTACGCAACAACAGAACTCCACCTGTAAGACACTGCAGAAGTAAGATAGCACGTTTTTAAGTTGCCCATCAGCATTTAAACTTATTCACAACAATGCAAATATCATAGCACAGGCTCTTTAAAGAGGGACTGTAACTGGAATTAAAACCTAAGGATGAAACACAAACAATTGTTTCGTCAAACAAAATTAAAGACTTCGCTATGTATAAGACAAGGAATACAATCCTTTACGATTTCTGAAAAAGGTTGACTGATGCCTTCGCCATGTACAAGTAACAAAATGGCTCCTAGTAGGTGATGAATTTCACACATTCACATCTCATTGTCATGAAACTTGCCTTCAGTTCATTTGCCATTTGTGCATTATTTGTATTCGGAATCCCCAACTTTACAGCAATCTTCACTATATGACATTTCTCCCACAACTTTAAGATAGCGGCAGCCAAGCCCTGAAGTTTTCTGTTTCTCCCTTCAAAATGAGGAAAAGTAAGTGAAAAGGAGTAGTTAAAGGAACAGACATGCATACATAAGAGAATTCATGCTCATGACTCCATATTCATAGCAAGGCATATTTGACACATTTATAGTAGTTTGCGTTAAAGGACTGTGTTCCACGATGAAAAATGTCCAATGTTTCTCACATTTTTAAGCAGATGCTAATCTGCTGCTAAAGCAAACATTTACAATGATTGTGGATACAAACACAAGGATCTTCATTTGACATGGACAGGGTGCCAGTCCCTCCAAGAGACAACCACGGGGAATAACATACAGATTGGTATAGTCAATTTGGACATTGTGTGCAATGTGACGCATAGATGGTGAGACAATTTTGAAAGTGCTGGGATTGTATTTTGTGTACTAACACGAAATCCATAAAGCCAATTCACAGCTAACTGTTATCAGGTAAATGAAGGAGAAGCCTTTCCAAAATACTCAAATTTTCGGACAGTTATGCCCACAAGACCAACCTGTCAACTTAGCATCGACTATCTCTTTGGCACAAACTACATAGTGTCCAACATTCAATCTTCATTACAAAGTACAAAAAAGTATGTAAGAGGCCTTCCGAGGGAGTTGAGTTCTAATGATAACAACAGACCTACCCGAGACAAAGGTATGTAAAAGCATGGTCTGCAGGCCTAACCATCTGTTATGAAGTAATGATATAATGAGACCAAATAAGCAAAGAAAATTTATAGTTTACCTCCTTCTGACTTGAAGCTCATTCAAACAAAAGAAAGAAAAAGCGCATTCCAACACACATACTAGCTATCGACATAAGAAAAGTAAGTACCAAGGACGAAGTGAAAGGGCAGCTGCTGAGCAAGCATCCTCAAGTACGTCAATTCATCATCTGTCAGCTTTACACTACCATGAGGCTGGCAACGCCTAAAGGGAGGCTTGAATCCAGCAACCACTTCGGGAAGCAAATCTGCATCCACTGGCAAGGGCTTTGGTCTCCACCAATCAATGAAGCGTGGTCCTAATCCATCCAATATTCTATCAGCTTCCCTTTCATACAAAGACCCGTTTATAGGTATATTGTCCATTTCTCTATCCTTTCTGCTCATATTTTGTTCTCTGGTACTTAAATCTGATTTCAGTTGAGAAAAAGTAGCATTTTCTTTTAACTTATGATGACTAGCAAAATCTGATTGCATCTTTGAAGTCCCCAATCGTAGTTGATAATCACATCCTCTATAAACAACAAGTGCATCTTTCTTGCTCCATACAACTAAGCCTCCTGTCTTGGTCTGCTTGACAAGTGGAAATTAGGAGAAATAATTAGGAAGATGATGGCAGGAAATAGAAATACGTGTTGCTGAACAAGCTGAATTTCCTCTGATTCACCCCATACCATGGGGAGGAGTAAAGCATAGAAATAAAAATGGTGGGAGGATTGGGAGTTGGAGAAAGGATTAGATCAAGGAAAGGAGTTAAACACTCAAATAGTCTATCAAAATTCGTATTGTGCATTAAGCTCAAAAAAGTAGCTCAAGCAGCTATTCACAGAATTACACGAATGTAAACATATGAAACTTCTGAAAGACCATCTGAAATCAAATCGGAGGAAATCAAACAGAACATCAGTAAAATATTTAGATTTATCTCAAGCTTTGCCCATTAATTAATTTGGAAGCACTCAAACCTAAACCTATCAACACTGGAACTAGGACTACAATTTCCAGGAGTTCTTATAAACGCTCATTTTTAATAGAATTTCTTACCCTCCAAGATCCACATTCCAAGAAACAAAATGAAACCAAAAAAAGGCCCACAGTAATCTAGACATGGTTACGTGAGAACACTACTATGATAGCTTGACATTTTAACAACACTATTAGTCCACCATGCAATCCAAAATCTTACAGTCTGCCTTTCAGTGTTAGGTTGAAGAACTAACATGTAGAAGATGAAAAGTAACATAAGGAAATGGAAAATAATAATAAAAAAGAAAAAGAATCATTTCTCTCTGTTCCAAGTAATGCAGAAGATGAACACTAAGACAAAAACCATTTCTTAAAATTTTCCCAGCTTATCCATTAGATTGATATCACAACTATAACAAACTCAAATCATTGGTTTATTTCTCCAAAAAAAAAGTTTCCCATGGAAGAGAGACTCCATTGCCATATCTCATCTCCACTCAACATGAACACTTTGAAATTTTCATCTCCCCACAAACTTTTCTTTCATTCTTGGTCTTCTGTTTCATCACAATACGGGTGAACATAGCTCCATGTATGAACTCTCAAGTGAAGAAGGAAATTAACAACAAATCATGCGGGATCAAACAGAAACTAAAGGTGTGTTTGGACATAATTATTCGGCATCATTGTTACCATCTTTTTTGTCTTTAGTTTTTGTCGTAGTTTTCTGAAATTTTTGTCAATTTCAGATAATTTTCTTTGTATTACGATCAAAAGCCCCATAAACTTAACAACAGACAAATTGTTTTTCGAAAAAGACAAATTTTCACTGACTTGAGTCTTTTAAGATCGTTTAATCTGAATTTTTTTCAACTTTAGTCCATACTGGAATACTTTTTATATTCCTCTCAATGACACGAATAATTAATTCTGATAATTATAACTGAAACCAAACAAAAAAATCAGTAAACATCAACAATCCCCACTAAACCTCTGCTTAGGAAAACTGATATTGCCAAAGCACACTCTAATCAAACACATACCTCAACAATTTCTCTAGCTCTGTCCATATTCCTACACAATGGTTCATCGAATTTAAGCATGGCAAGCTCTCTATCCTTCCAAATCAAACGAACCTGATCAACAACAGCTTGACTCACCCCAACTTTCTTAACACTAACCCACTTCCTCATTTCCCTAGCCTTACTCCTCAACCGCTCAAGCAACTCCCCATCAAGAATCAATTCAGCAGCAGTCACCACTTTCTCCTTCTTAACTCTCCTAAACACAACCTTCTCGTCACTCTCCCAGGGCATTATTCTCCCTTTACCCTTCAAACCATCCCCATCTTCCTCTACTTCTGTTAACAAATAATCAAGCTCAAATTTCTCAGGGTTTTTCTGGGTTTCTGTATAAACATATTGGGTTTCTTTCAATTTCCCTACCCCTTCGAAAACCCTCTTCATTGCTTTCTTCCCTCTTCCGCCGCTAACTTTCTCTGTTAACGGCCGTTCTGGGTTTTTGTAATTTGTTTTCTTTTTGGGTTTGGAGAGGTCCAAGATTTGATTAGGGTTGAGAACAAGGGGTGATTTTGTCATCCATGGAGCTGTGGGGATCTTAATTGACGAATGTGAAGTGGGTTCGGAAGAATCTGGGTTTGGGATGGAATGGATAGGTTTAGGGTTTCTGAAAGAACTTGAAATGCAGTGGCATGGAATTGGGTTAGGGTTTTGAAGGGGTGGAGGCGGACAGAGGAAGAAGGTGGCCATGGGAGAGAACTGAGGGTGTGGTGCTCTCTCACTTCAGAGCTTGAAGGTTTTGGCCGTTTTGACAGTTTGAACGATATCTCTACTAGTCTACTCTCATTCCCAGTTCCCTCTTTCCCTCTAATATCTCACCCCCTCGATATTCCTGCAAAATTGTAAAATAAATCAAAATTAAATTAAAATTGATAAATGCATTCGGACCGTCCAAAACATGATCGGATGACTGAGGGATGCACAACACCTCCGGATTGGCAAAATACCACACATACACACACACACACACAAAAAATCCCTCCAGATTTCACTCTGCTCATTCTGTTCCTACATTTTCTCTCTAATTGTCCATTTTATTCTACTTTTTCAAATGGAGGACTCGTGCTCTAAGAGGAAGCGCAGCAACACTTCTCCAAAAATGCTAGTGAGCAATGCATAATTTTAATTTTACTTACTTACATTTCTATCAATACTGAACAATACTATCCATTTTACCTTAACTCTAAATAAAATGTACTTTCTACGCTTTCCTTCTTCATTTGGCGGTAAATCGAGAGGTACTGACGCCCATAGTACCGATGACGAATCGACGGCGCCGGGTAGGGGTGTACAAGAAAACCGAAAAAACCGTGAAACCGGACCGACCAAACCAAACCGGTCTATTTGGATTGGTTCTATGGTTTAATGGATTGGTTTTGGTTCTAAAAAAATGAAAACCGGATATTTTAGTTCGGTCCCTGGTTTCAAAATTAGGAACCGTGGTTTGAACCAAACTGGTCCGTTATACAATACAATATAATATATACACTCCTATATACCAACACATGCTTAATAATTTTGTTAGTTTTAAGTTTTAATGTTGCATCTGCCATCTATATTAATAGTGATATTTTAATAGTTACTTTAGTTTCTGATGGACTCCTTAATCTATTTGTGCGTTGGTTTAATGGTAGTAGTTTTACGAAGGATTTGCAAAAATTTTGTGGACAATTTTTTTTTAGCAAATTTTGAATGCTAATATGGTTTAGAATCGGAGACCGAACCAAACCGGACCAGTCTAATGGTTTGGTGTGGTTTGATTTTATATGTGTAACGGTCTGGTTATGGTTCTTAATTATTTGGAACCATTAGATATGGTTTGGTTCCCGGATTTCAACAAAACCGGTCCAAACCGGACCATGTACACCCCTAGCGCCGGGGACCCTGTTTTGGGTCGCAGACGGTCGATCCGAGACGTCCATTCACTCCAAAATTGAATTCCGAGGGGGCCCATGCGGGAATCACAACAATTGGACGCTCCTAAGTGCTCGATCCAAAATCACCCCATTTCGTTCAAAATTTCGGAATTCAATTATGGAGTGAATGGATGGCTTGGATTCACCGTCTGAGACCCACAACGGGGTCCCCGGCGCCGTCGGTACGCCATCGGTACTATTTGGTCGGTACGGGTAGAAGAGACCTTCATTTGGTCTATATTCCCAAGAGAGGGCCAGATGAGAGAGAAAATGATAAAGTATTAAACCCCTTGTCAATCATAATCCCTCCATCCCAATTTTATAGTCTATTTTGGGAGTTCGTGTCACTTTTCAAAGTGTTATATCTTATAATCTATAATGTTTTATGTAATTTTGAACACTTTATTTATTTGATTAAATCAAGATTTATATTACATATAAAATGTATTATCGATTGAAAGATATAATCGTTTTTTTATCCGGTTAGAATATAACAATTGACTATAAAATTGGGAATAGGGAGTACATTGCTACGACTGCCAAAGCACTGTAGCTGAATGTACCGTACCAAACCATTTGTTGAATTTGCTTCATGCCACATTTTGACTTGAACTCCTATACTTTACCTGATTCTATGCATACGGAGAAGCCGTTATTGTTGCTCGAATAATTCACTTAGGCCCAGCTTTTCAAAACATTTTAGCACCCAAGTGATAAAATCACAATTATTTTAATTTGGTGCAAAAAAAAATCGAAAAACGATACACGGAACGGAATAATTAGTCATAAATACCCAATATTTTGCATATTCAAAGGAAAGGATAAGGAACATTTGCAATCAAACCTAAAGACACAATATTTTGCTTATTTAAAGGGAAGGACAAGGAATATTTGCAATCAAACACATAAACACAATAAATTGACCTATTAATTATGTCATTATAAATTATCAACTTCAGACCCTAAATCATGATAGATTGACATGGACTTGGGCATTGCTTATGAAAGTCCTATTGACTGCAACGAAAAAGATTATAAGCGTTGGAACTTGGAAGAATTGCATGCGGCATGATTTCACGATAGACGGGTTGCTACTTTGACCATTATAGCATCAAGATTCAGACCATTATTTTGAGTGTAATCTGCCTGCACTTTTTTTTGATATTAACTTCTCTAGTCTATAAATATATGGGTTTTTTTTTTACTTTGTTATAATGTTTAGCGAGTTGTCACTAGTTTCAGGAGTTGACTAATTTGTCATTTTTTTAAAGTTTTTGTACAACATTAAAACTTTTAAAAATTAGTAAAATGTCACTAACTTTTTAGGTCGTCGGAATGTCAGAGGTGGGGTGGTGGTTAGAGGTAGGAGTTTTTTTTTTTTTTGAATTTCCCATACGAAATTAAAAGTTTTAAAAATTAGTGAGGTGTTACTAATTCTTTGGGCCGCGGGAAGTAGTTGGCGGGAGGTGGGGTGGTGGTCGGCTAGATGTGGGATGATGATTTTTTTGAATTATATGTTCGAGAATAGAATTTTTAAAAATTAGTGACACCTCACTAATTTTTTTTGGTTGCCAGAAGTGGTCGGCCAAGAGGTGGGGTGGTGGTCCGCCGGATGTGGGGTAGTAATTTTTTTAAATTTTATATTCTAAATTAGAATTTTCAAAAATTAGTGAGATCTCACTAATTTTTTAGAATGGTAGGAGTCGTAGCCGAGGCCAAGAGGTGGGGTGGTGGTTAGCTAGAGTTGGGTAGTGATTTTTTCTGAATTTTATGTTCGAAATTAGAGTTTTTAAAAATTAGTGACATCTCACTAATTTAGGTCACAGGAAATGGACGAGCAGAGGTGGGGTGGTAGTTGGCTAGATGTGGAGTGATGATTTTTTTGAATTATATGTTTGAAATTATAATTTTTTAAAATTAGTGACATCTCACTAATTTTTTTAGTTGTCAGAAGTGGTCGGCCAAGAGGTTGGGTGGTGGCCAGCCTGAGGTTGGGTGGTGATTTTTCTGAATTTTATATTCGAAATTAAAATTTTTAAAAATTACTAGCATCTTACTAATTTTTATGGTCACCGGAAGTGGTTGTCCATAGGTGGGGTGGTGGTAGGCCGGATGTGGGGTGGTGATTTTTTTGAATTATATGTTCTAAATTAGAATTTTTAAAAATTAGTAACATCTCTCTAATTTTTTTGGTCACCAAAAGTGATCGGCCAAGAGGTGGGGTGGTGGTCGGCCAGAGGTTGGGTGGTGATTTTTCTAATTTTTTGTTCGAAATTAGAATTTTTAAAAATTAGTGACATCTCACTAATTTTTTTTGTCGACGGAAGTGGTCAACCAAAAGTGGGATGGTAGTCGGCTGGAGATTGGGTGGTGATTTTTTTAATTTTATGTTCGAAATTAGAACTTTTAAAAATTAATAACATTATACTAATTTTTTTTGTCTTTATGTTCGATTGCAAAAGTTCATTGTCCTTCCATTTAAAAATGTCAAATGTTTTTTGTTTTTATGTTCAATTTCAAAAGTTCCTTGTCATTCCCTTTAAAAATGTCAAATATTTTGGATTTTTGGCTAAGTGACCCTACATGGAACCACTTCATTTTTTGATTTGAAACATCGTAATTTTAGCACCTGGGTGCTAAAATGTTTTGGAAAATTGGGTCCTAGTCTTTTAGGAGGACTCTTTACTCTAGTTCTTAGTATACAATGCTGCTCTCAGTTATCGGATTTCCAAATTTGGCAGTCACGAAACACATTTTCATACCCAATTTCCAAATTTTGGCAGTCTCGAAACACATTTTCATACCCGGTTTACGAATGCGTATTATGTAATCAAGCGACTCATGCTGAAAATATAAGTAAATTTTTATACGCACAGTAATTTCCTATTACAACTTATAAAAAAAGTCAATTACCAAATATTACTAAGGGAAAAAAATTTCTTCTCCCCTTTTTACAGTTTCCCCTGCCTCGTTTCCTTCCTGCCTAAAAAGGAATGGATCTCAAAATCTCCACCCATGGTTTTGTCTCAAAGAGCCTGTCTCAGATTTGTAAGTGCATCCACAGTGAGCTTCCTAAAAATGACTCCTAAGGTGTACTGTAAGGACCTGTGTTTTTATATCTTTTTTCAGAAAATAATGTTGGGGTAATGTGAGGAAATGTGATATATGCATAAGTGATGAGATGAAGTGTAATATAAGTGGAATGGGGTTAAATTGGTTTACACAAGCCACTTTTGGGTTTGGGGTGTAATTATTTCTATGTATTTATGTGTGTGTGTATAGAGAGAGATATATTATCTCCTTCTTCTCCCAAAAAATCAGCCCATCCTTCTCCTTTCCTCCATTTTTGCTCCTTTGAGCTCAAATTACTCCCTCACCATCAAACCTCTTCACAAATTGACCAAAGATTCATCATCTACGCATGTTTGGGAGCTCGGAGTACCATCTTTTCGCACCGGGAGGGCCAAAAACGGGATTGCTCAATTTGGGGATCTAAAAATTCGTTTTGGGTTGATCTAGAGCAAGTCTTCACTTGAGGTAGGGGAATATCCAACTATTTTAAGTGTAAATGTTGTGTGTGTGTGTGTGTATAGACACTTGATTGATCCATAGACTTGTTTCTTGTGTATTTCATGGAGAAGATCTTGTTTGTTTCCCAAATTGAACTATTATATGCTATCCCATGGTTGATATGTGATTCCTCACTCAATTTGATTGCTACTTGGTCTAAATCTTGCACCAATTCCATGTATTGGCTTGTAAATTGAAGAAACCCAATTGGGACTCCATTTTTCATCCAAATCTTTGAGTAATTGTTTGATTCTTGTTGATAAATGTTTCCTTGATCAAATTGAGTGTAAAATCATCACTCTCCATCCAATTCCATTGATATTTGGCTTTGAAATCATCCAATTTGGAGTTGTGTAGCAAAATCCCCAAAAATCTCTTTTTTTGCACTTTTTCGGCATGCTCTCTGGAAAACCCGCCCGGGCGGGATTTTTGGCCGCCTGGGTGGTTTTGACAGGTTCATGGGCGGTTTTGGTTTGTGTTGTTTTGGCTCACCCCCATGCACTTGTTTGGTTCCTAAACATGTTTTTCACTTATATTAGGACTTTTTCCACCTTGGTATCTATTGACAATGGGTAATGAATGTTGACACTTGTTATGTGATTAAAGATGAGTTTAGTGAAGACACGGTCCACACATTGGTGTTTTGCACGCATTAGGGATGAGTGGAGAGTCCGGGACACATGGAAAAGGGTTGAGTGACATGTGAGTCATATGGAATATCAAGTTGGATATATATATATATATATATATATATATATATATATATATATACACAAAAAACTTCCAATCCAAACTCCCGGATTTTAAAACGTCCGGACCTCCACCTTCCGAATTTTTTTTTGAAAATCCAAACCGTTAGATGTGTTTAAAACATGATTTTAAGGTCCAACGCGAAGATTTGGCAAAAAAAAAATACCCGGAAGGGCTTGATCGGGGCAGTTTTCACAAAAACGCAAATATAGCGTTTTTGTCAAAAAATGCCCCCCGATCAAGCGGTATTTTTTTTTACCAAATCTTCAAGTTGGACCTTAAAATCACGTTTTAAACACATCTAACGGTTCAGATTTTTAAAAAAAAATTCGGAAGGTGGAGGTCCGGACGTTAGGTCCGTAAATAGGGGTTTGGATGGGAAGGGGTTCCTATATATATATATATATATATTGATATGTGATAATGTGAATGTGAAATGAATGGCACGGGGCTCGGAAAGGGTATGCCCGGAATGGCACGGGGCCCAAAAAGGGTATGCCTGGAATGGCATAGGGCCTATATGGCAAGCCCGGAAAAGAATGAAAGAATCAAGGGGAATGAGATACATAATGGCACGGGGCCTATATGGCAAGCCCAGAAAGTAATGAAATGATCAAGAGGAATGAGATACATATGGTAAACGTGTAGGACACTTGTGGTGTGTCGGGTACGAGTCGAGCTTGAGTTGAGCACGAGAGATGGTAGTAGATGGAATTTAATAGCCTATGTGTTGTTTTCCAGTCCTTTAATTTTAAAACTCTCTCAACTCTTGTTTCATGGGTTATGTTTCTTCGTCTATCACCCACGTATACTTCATTTCACTTAGAATTTTTTAGATATTTCTCTACTGGGCTAGTGTAGCTCAACCTATCAATTTTCAGGTACCCATCACGGAGCATGATATGGAGTGCGTGGAGTGAATGCATACATTGTTTTGAAAGCTACTCAGAGGAGTTTCATTGTCATCTTTGAACTCATACTTTGACAAGATGTTTTATTTTTGTAACCTAATGAGTTTCACTATTTTGACATTGGGATGTAACAACACTTATAAACTTATGTACTGTATCTGGGATTCGGGTACCCATGAACATTTGAATACTTCAATGTTGACTTACATTATTGTACTTGGACTATGACGTGGCCCGTGGATTTGTTGACCGCCCACGTGGATTTTCTTAATGAATTATCATTTTAAATTTTGAGGGCGTGACATGTACACATAAGTTTAATTAGGGTCCATTTGACGCTCCCAGAGTTTGTTAAATATAGAGAGCATACGTGCATCCAATAGACTAACAAGAATTTTTTTTATTTTGTGAAGAAAGTAATAAAAAAAAAGTTTGAATGCCATAAAAAAAAAGGATTAAAACGGCTTGGGCCTCACTTGGAACTAGCTACAAGACTAGTTAGATTTAGCCAATGGATTAGGAGCCATACTTAAGAGCCACCATTGAGAGCTTGTATTGGGAGCCCATTGAAAATCATAATCGATCAAATGACTTGCTAAATTTTAAGAGCTTCACTTATGAGTCATTTTAAGAGTCCATTGTAATGCCCTAAATCAAATCACAACTTCACTACAAATCAAAGACAGATTTTTTTTTTTTTTTTTGTTCATAGGAAATCCTTTGAGTTCCGGCATTGTGACCGTTCTCCTCAGGAGTGTTTCACGCGTTAGCTAGACCCTGATCTGCGTAGACCAAGGGCGAACACCCATGGTTTTACGGCACGGATTACCAATGTATCTAATCTCGTTTGCTCCCCATGCTTCCCCCGCTGGCCTGAAGTACGGTCCCCCAATTTTGCCTTTGCTTTTTGCGTTCTTCGCAAGTGTAGTTGGAATTCACACCTACACATGATATTCCTCTCTCCACTGTTGTGGTCACTTCAATGTAGGGATGGCAATGGGGCGGATCGGTTCGGGTTTTGGCCGATCCGCACCCAAACCCAAAGGGTTTCGGTTCGGTTCGGGTTCGGTTCGGAAAATGGAGAGGATGAACCATAACCTAACCATTCGGGGTACGGGTAATTTCGGGTAACCAATTTTGTGAAAGAAAAAATAGCTACTCATTTGGGTAACCGAATTGTATGCATCCCGCCCCACCCCAAACCATACTAAAACATGAATAAATTGAGTTTAGGATATTTTATTATCTCAAAAAAATTGAAAAAACATGAAATCGTTCTATGCCATTGCCATGGACTATGTGTGTGTGTGAGAGAGAGAGAGAGAGAGAGAAAGAGGGGCTTACGGCGGTCAGTGGAAGTCGATCTCTGAGTCTCACAAGTCACTTGGGTCCGCGACCTCTTTTGATGTAGAGAAAATGTGATTTTAAAACCCTACTTGCAAATGCTATATATATATATATATATATATATATATATATATATATATATATATATATATATATATATATATATATATATATATATATGAAGGGGAAAAGGGTAATTTTCAAATATATATATATATATATATATATAGGGTTTATGTAATATTTATATATAATATAGGGGGTCTTATGTAATTAATATAAGTTCGGTTCGGGTTCCAGGTGAACTCATAACCGAACCGAACCCGTTCGGTTTTCCATCCATCGAACCCACACCCGACCCACGGGGCAAAAATCGGTTACAGTTCGGTAAAAAAAACCGGTTTCGGTTCGGTTACCCGTCGGTTCGGTCGATATTGCCATCCCTACTTCAATGTGGAGTATACAACTATAGGACATGTAAAATTTAAATGCAAACTCTGCCACCAAACCCTAACGACAGATTGAATATCACAGTCCGGAACAGGACATCTGTAGTGCGGTACTGCACTACTGTAGGATCCCGGATCCTAAATGGTTCCCACCTTTATCAACTTTCAGCCCTTCATTTTTCATGGGAAAGAACATGGCCTGCAATCAAAGGATGACATGAAGGGGGATAATTTCCAGTCCATTTAAAATCACATTCTGGAATAAGAGCCTGTTGTGCTATGAAAAGCACAGTTCGTTACAATTGCGCTAGACAACGTTAAAAAGGAAAAGAAAACTGATCCCAGACGGATATTATTCACGACCACATCATCGACGAAAAAATCGATGAATTTGTTCGACTTGCTTCAGGAAATGGCAAGTTGCATGCTTGTCAGCGACAAGGTTCTCATTTGGACCCTGTATCTTTGATTGCACTAGTAGCGAAGAAATATAATCGGATAAGTAAACATAGAATGAAGCCAAAAAAAAAAGAGTAATCATAGAATGAATAGTCAGAGAGATTAATAATATCGCATCTACATGGCATTCCGTATCTGATATTTTGTACGAGTTTCTACGGATACAAAGTCAATCCTAAACGTAAAAGTTCTAAGCAACGAAGGATTTGTGATTCCTGATTGGATTTATAAATCCAATCCAATACTTTAATCAGGACAAACAAACAGAGCCTTAACACTTCCAACAAGAGTTCTGAACCTTGCCTAGTTTCTCATGTCTAGTAAAAATACAAGGATCAATCACAAGTTCGACTATACAGTTACAGAAACTCACAGTTGCTGGAACAAAATTTCCATATAACAAGCGTGAAAAAGGAAGACTTCCTAATTTTCTGATTTATCTTTTGAATGTACCACTAATTCGATTGACATCCAGTATACGACAAACACACTCAATACAGCAGCAATCTGGATTTGGAGTTCGGTAGAATAATTACCTTGGGTAATATTAGTGCATAACTTATTTAAGATGCTTTTATCACGCACCAATCACCAGACTAAGCCCTTTCTTCTCTTAAATCTGTCCACATTGTCAGTGCTCATCCGAGATTTTTCGGGCTTGTTCGACTTCTTAGACTTCTCTAGTCGACTATCCAAACTGTTCCTAGAAACTTCCGGAAGGTCTGGACGCAGCTCAAATGCATCCGATGCACCACTACTTTCAGATGGCTTCATCTGATTTTCCAAGTCTACTGTTTCTTTCTTAGAACCATTTGAGTCCACTGTTTTTTCCTTGGAACCATTCGGGTCGACCATTGTTTTCTTAGAAACATTTGTGGCTGCTTTTGATTTGTTAAGTGAGAGTACAAATTTCTTCAGGTGTCTTATGAACTCTGGGTATATCTCAAGATTGCAATGTCCACCACCACTCAGCCACAAGGGTTCATATTTTTTCCTTGCAAAGCTCCCAAAGCTGCTTTCCATGGGAACAGTCAACAACTTCATCTGATGTACCCTGTCAGTGAAACAGAGTAACTTTAGCAAAAAACCATTTAATAAATTTACCTAGTCCTAGAAGCAGCTGTTATTAAGTGACCAACAGTTTTGCTATGTCAGGTTTTTTTTGGAAGGGAAATAGAAAAGCCAGTGGATCAGTCTACATAAACTGGCATTTGCTTTGTCGATATATCAATGATTATGTGTATTAATTAAAGATTCTTGGGATGGGTGTTGCGAGAACATACTTTGGAATCTAAAAGACACCCTAAACCTGTTGCATGGAACTACCTCTTCACTAGTGACAATCAAATGGAAAACTACTAACATACTGAGGAAATTTATTATCTCCATTGAAAGGTAACATTCCTATTCCAAGGAGACCCAACCAATACACTAGTTGAATAACCAAATACCAAGGTTTCCCCAGAAAGACATTAAAGCATCGTTAAACGCAGCACAATAAGATGAAAACACCAGTCAAAGTTCATACACACTCCAGCCTCCTTTTACTTGGGTTTGCCAAGCCCTAACCATTCTTTGCAAGAAGCCTTGAGGAACCAAGCAATGTGCTTTTCAATTTTACAATTGCTCACTTAAGCAAACCAATGGTTGAATATATAAATCAGAATGCACTTGATTAATCAAATTATCAAGCTTCTATTACAACTTCATTTTATAAGTATACGCCTTTTTAACATTTAAAAATTTCCATTTTGTATTCAAATCATGTCACGTCCTTCCAAATTTTTTGCTACTTTTGAAACGTCGCCATTCACATTCAAGCCCCAAACTCAGCCCAGCACAAAATTTTGATACTTAAAAATAACACAAACGAAATAATGAATTTCCATGATCTTAGCGTTTATTGTCCAGTATAGAAACCCAACGAAATTTCAGTCGAACTATCAAGGTATGGAAAAAAATCCTTCTTGTTTTGTTGAAAATCTAAATAATTGATTTCATCTCAGTGTCCAATGTCAATATTATCAGTGAACACCACTTTGATATCTATCAAGGAGCAAGTCTATTCTTCCCAAATCAATTTTGACCAACTAATAATAGGGGGCCTATGATCAGTGCATGGATTACGAGCTGAGAGTTTTTGCTTCAGTATCTTAGTTAATAATTCTGAAGTAACACAAGACTCGAGTCACAGTAATTAAGTTATAACTTCACATATCCCCACAATCCACAACATTTCAATGTTTATTTATTTATTTAATTTTTTTTTAAAATTAATGGAATGAAACATCATCATACTTACATGGATTACGAGAACAGGACAGTTCACCATACCAATCTTGTCACTATTCTGTAATGAACAAAGAAAGAAGAAGAGAACTTTTATCAACCAAGTAAGACGGGCAGAAGAAAGGAGTAAGAGCACGATATTACCTTGAATATATCAAACCAAAAAGTTCGCTTGACAGCGTATAGTACCCTTAGCCCAGAAAGGATGGGACTATGTAGAACTACCCCTCTCAAGTTTGGTACACGAGAAGCAAGATCAATTGTTGGACCACTACCAACAGATTGACCATATACTATTAGCTGTTCATCTTTAACTCCATACTTCTCTTTAAGGCATTCATACACTGCATCGATGTCTGCGTATGTGTTATATTCAGATGGCTGTTTCAAAGAAAAAAGAGTACAAGTTACATCATGAGCAACAAGAAAAAACAAGAAGAATGCATTTATTCATCCAAAATGTCCAGACTCCAGCATTAAACCCAAGTTTGCCAACCAACGGGTTGCAATTAACAATCTTGTTTGTGATACTGATTCCAAATAACAAATGTTCATAATCACCAAGGACAAACAAAATTTCTGATGTACCAAACAGCATTCCTAACCTAAGTTCTACCTACCAAAGGTACTGTTTATGGGTGACATCCTGCGACATCAAGAAGCCAGAGATTGACACAAGTCTCACACTATGGCATCCACACAAACAACATGGAACTGCACACTATTATCCAAAAGGACATTTCAAATAACTGAAGTCTAAAAATGTAGAATATGGTTCTAGTTATTCTTAATCTTGAAGCCTGGAGTACTAACTTGTACAACGGTAGTAACACAACAGTCATTACTTTTTAGGTCTTTAGGCTGAAAACTACAAACTGCATAGTAGTTGCACCAAGTAAAATTTGATTTCACAGTGTGGTTCTCAAATAAAGGGAAGCAGAGTTTCCACTTACACTAAGTAAAATCAAAATTTCTAATTCGCTCAACCAACGATCTTGTTGGTTCACTAGCTTGAAGGTAAATATGTTTTCTTTTCTTTTACCAACAAAGGCCCAAGCTCAAGTCCATACTTTATAATGCTCAAAACTCGTTGCTCCTCCATTCCTATCTATCACCTCTACTGGTATGAATGCAAACAGATCACCGTAAGCTGCTATCAATAAGTTCAAGTATTTGGAAGAAAAAATGCTAGCACCAAGGTGGCAAAATGATTTTACTGCAAGCCTTCAGATATGAGCATCATTTTCCATCGGAATTACCTTCAACAAGCTGAAGTCATATACCTTGCCATCTTTCAGAAATGATTTAAGTTTGTGAGACAATGTTAGCAAGCTTCAAGTAGAGGTTTTGGGCTGCAAAGTGCAAAGTGATACCATCGGAGAAGTGACAAGATAGGGAGCAAGTGCAATGTTCAGTTTCTTTTTATTAAACCGTGGATATGGTGCAATCTCGTGACAAGATTCAGAGGAGTGCCAATCATACATCCTGCCTATCTTCAAAAGAAATGTGGGGAAAAAAAGGACAGTCTGTTAATCATAAGAGTAACAAAATAATCTCTAACGATGCGTGATGTGGAAAAAAGTACTAACGTTGAAGCTGAGAATCTCGAAAAAAGGAACGCTAAAAGAAGAGAGACAACTGAGAGCACAAATTATTTCCATTCCTAATATATTAATATTGGAATAAACAAATACTACTTGAGTTTGCGAAAGGAGAATATCAGCATCCAACCTTTCCAGTCGACTGTCCATAGCCGGAGTAATCATACCTAGAAAGAGAAAAAGGTGTAGATGGTCAGGGGAAGAATTAACATTGTCATGAAGAAACTACTTATAAAGGAAAATATTCGAAGTTAAGACTACAAAGAGCTTAAAGGAGAAAAAAGCCATTGTTTTACTTCCGGCATTTCCAATCAGTTGTAAGTAGTTTTGTCAAAATCTCACAATATGTGATCGTATTCGACGATTCAATACTTTTAGAGGTATCTCTGAACGTATATATGATACAATACATATCCTATGATTGGTTGGTTTAGAAGTAAAATTGATATGTATCTCCAAACATATTTCATGTTTAACTAAATATTCTTACAAGATTCATGATGCAATATGCAGTACTTATTGGTATTAGAACATGTTATATCATTTAAGAGAGAAATTTTGCATCATCAAAGTCCTTATTCAATATTTGCAATAAATTTCTTCAAAACATATTGCAGTGTTTAAAACTTACGATTCAGGATATGTACCCTACAATTCATTTTGTGTATCCTTCATAAAATGATATGTATCCCACCATGTATCCTTTTTTATAGAAATCCTACGGCCTGTCCTATCATACAGTAGGTGTGTCCTATGATATACATGCGTATCCCGCTTCAGTATGTATCCTACAAGTACTTATAGGTGAAAATTAGGACCTTAGATAATCGAACCACCCAAAAGCATTAATCAAAGTCGTTTGATCTAATCATGCCCACATTCAAACCACTTGAAAGAAATCCAACCTTAATATAGGGCTTGAATAGAAGAAATAACTATACTCTGATTTTGCTTTGCCTGAATCATATAAGGGTTCATCTTTTCTTTCATGACTGAGGCAGCAAGAAGCCTCAATGTGATGGACACTAGTTGATAGACTTGAAATTTTGCATCTTAATAACATTTTTTCCTAGAACATATGCATAGTTTGTTGGTGTTATTAGGTATAACTACTTTTTAATTCTACAGTACTTATGGTAATGTATCTTACGATCGTGATTACGTATCCCAATACGATTTACTCCATGAAATAAAGAAAATGGTACATGATACATATCCTGATTGGAAAACACCTGGCATAACTATAGTTATAACTTATGTTGACACTTTGGTGCCACATCTTTCTACACTCAATAACAGTGAGTAGTTTGATACAACATACAGAGGATACAGTAAGTATCCTGTTTTGACCACCTTGGCTGTAAGATGTTGGATGGTACCATCACTATGCAGCAATAAAAATTTTAGATAAAAAGGAATATTTCTGATGATCTACAAAGACACTGATATGTATATCCTGCAAACAGTACTTCAAGAGTAAGCAAGCAATACTCGTGTACAAAAAACAAATACAGATATGGATATAAAATCCAATAGAGTCCCCTCAAGTTTTCTCCAAATTAAAGAGGATACCAAATAAAGATATACTTAGAATCTAACGCCCCACAATAACAATACAGAAATAATCTAGTTGAAAGTACCTAGATTCTGAAATTTAAAAGGCGGCAAAATTAAAGATATCAAACACAACCCAATTTTCCTTTTACAGAAAACTCAACCAATAAAGAAACACCAGTTAAAGTCTCAAGTTTCTTAAAATATCAAATTAAACTGAACAACAACAAATCAAGCAACTCAAATTCGAGCTGGTGTTCACTTGCTAAAAGCTTGTTCAAGATCAGTTTTCTTACATAAAAAAAACTAAGGCTTGAACGATCATAAACTCCTTACGGTTTTTAACCAAGCTCAAACCAGCTCATTCCGCTTTTGATGAATAAAAAGTTCAACCTACTCGGAATTGAGATCGTCTTGTGAAACGACTTAATTAAAGCTACTTTGAGATTGGCTCGAGGTAAAAATACATTTTTGAAGCTCGATAACTTTTCAAAACCGAGCTTATCAAGCAACTGCTCGGCGAGCATCGTTTATCACCCGTAGACGAAGGTGATTAAAAAAAATCCTAATTAGTTGGGAAAATAACCCTAATTAGTGGGAAAAGAAAACGAAAATGAAGAGAAACTGATACCCAATGAGGTTGATGCGAAGACGGAGGCTCAACTCGACAAAGAGCTCAAACATCTGACCTATATCAGCGGCATTACCATGCGAGTAGAGCAGAGTAGCCGTAGCCTTTGGATGCTTGATATGTATGGCCACGATTTCGGTACCCCGTCGAGTTTTGAGCTTCAAAACGTCGACGTCTTCCCTCCTCGGTACCTCCGGTATGTGCAATAGGCCAGCGGCGGCGGAGGAGGAATCGTCTGCGATCACGGTGTAGGAAGGCGGACTCGGCGGGAAGAAGGCGAATTTAGCGGCGATCGACGACGTGATCCCGCCCATCTTCGTCTGCCCACGGGATTCGGATTCATAAATTATCTAAGTCCACATAATGAAAATCCGCCTGCGTGAGCGTGAAACCGTCCTTCGAAAATGTTCCAAATTATTAATGCCAAAGCGATGACAGAGAGCGCGAGCGCAGAGAAAGGATTAATATACCGTGGGCTTGTGACTAGGAATCAGATCTCTTTTCTGATAGAGAGAGAGAAGAAGAAAGACTGTTCGGAGGGGCGGAAGGGCGGTGGAGTGGTGGTGGTGGGAGGCGGAATTTTGTCAAGAAATGGGGGATTTTGAGACGTTGGAGTCACAGATTGGAGAGAGAGAGAGAGAGAGGGTGCAGTGCACATGGGCCTGGAGAGCTTTTGGACCGAAGGAAAAAGCAGAGAGAGAGTGGTAAACGGTGTTGGAAATTGGGACCCGTCACTGTTTTGATGATGAGAATTGATAGGGTTGTGTTTTGTGGGACCTAGTAACCTAAAAAAAAATTATTACATGCAAACAAGGCTGCAAACGAGTCCGTTGGAGCCAAGCATTTAGCAAACGAGCGTAAAATTCGAGTTCAATTTCAACTCGACGATAAAACGAAATTTGAAGTCAAAACAAATTTATTTATCAGTCGATGAACGAAGTATCAACCGATTTAAATTTCCACCCCAAATTTAGTAAGCGTATTGACAAGAATAACCGAGTTGATTAGTAAATAATTTAGCGCCGAGATGAAAGGTGAAATTTCTTTACCAGCTTGGTACCGTTTGTTCTTCATCCCATCCCCGAGCTAAAACTCGAGCTACATTTGTTGCCCCACTACTCATCCCCTGAGCTAAAACTCGAGCTGCAGACTCTTCGAACTCCCGTGAATTTTTTAATTTTAGAGGGCTTGCTTATTTCGGTCTCATTTTAAATACTGTTGTATACGTCGAAAAAGTTAGCACCGACTATGTATGAATTCGTATAAATTCGGGATATATGTGAAACTCATATACTTGTCTTGGACTCCACAATAAAGGGTGGTTAGAGAAATGTAATACGGCATTGGATAATACTCCCTTTTAAGGTGTGTACCCTAAATGTACTCTGAGTACTTTGAAGTTTTTTTGATAAAAAAAAAAAATTGTATATTGATTTGTAGAGAAAATGAAGTACCAAAAAAAAAAAAAAAAATTCAAAGAGGCCAAATTTCCTAGTTACTGCTATGATTTTTCGTTTTGCATTTTGGCCCAGTTTGCTACTAGTTTTTATAAGTTTTTAAATTATAACTTTTTAAATTATTGGCTTAGAAAAATAGAATAAGTTGTAAAATAGTTTTTTTAATAACTTTTTATAAGTTATAAAAAAAAAGTTTAACATGTTCGCTTAAGTAAGCTGTCAAATAGCTTTTTATAAACTAAGACCAAGTTTCTACAATGATATATTCGTTATTTTTGGTATTCTTAGCCTATAGGTTATCAAATCAACAAATCATTTTCCCTCACAAACATCAACTGATTTGACAATTTATAGTTCAAGAATAAAAAAATATTGAAAATACTGTAGTGAAAACTCACCATAAATGTCTAAATTGCTCTTAAAACTTAAACAAGAATAATTTATTCATTTTAGGATTCTTTTGTCCATTCATGTTATGAAAACTTAAAATTATATCTAGCTTTTTGGGGTCAAATAAATTAGAAAAGCTAAATAAGTTTTATCCATAATCGTTAACAAACATCTTTCATCAATTTTTTTAAGCAACTAAGCTAAGTTAGATTAAAAGTGCTATTAAACAGGCGCTATGAACATGGTTTTTTATTTTGTGGATTCTTTTAATTGGGACGGGTCAGGAATTGTAACTTGCAAGAGGAGGGTAGAGTGGGAAAGTCATTTGAGATTGATGTTCCCATCACCAATTAATTAAGAATTCCCACTATCTCCAATCTCCAAATAAATCAAGATTATCCATTCATATCTTCCCACTTCATGGGTAATTAAAAATGGAAAAAATCCACTCCTGTTAAAAAAGTTGAACGAACTTGACGAAAATGACTTTCATATTCTAAAAATGCAGACGCATACTACTTTTCTTTTTGGTTGGTCATAAACAACTAGAGAAATTAGTGAATATCAACGAATTTCCGGTCTTTGTTTAATGGTAAAGAGTTGATGTAGCAGGTTGCTGCTTTTCATATCAGTGCCGCCCTTGAACTAAAGCTAGAGATGTTGGCTTTTTCAACTATGAAATTATTTGTCAATTTTGAGGACCTTTTACACTTTTGTATCCATTGTGAAACTTCGAGACAATTTTACATAATTGAGTGCTTGCGTTACAATTACTTTATGAGAAATGATTTTTTTTTTATTTATCGAAAGAATAGGAACTTTAATACATAAATAAACAGTTTACAATACAATAGCAACAAGACAAATAAAGCACATTATAATCTTTCAATTGAAGCCGCTAACGTTTTCACATTATTTGAATGTGCCTCTCTTTCCGGGCATTTTTACAAACAAATATGAGCATATCGAGACATTAATTTATTTAGCTTTCTAGTTTTTGGTTCTTTATCTTTTGGTTGGTTTGGAGAAAATAAAGACAAACACTGAATATTTGCCCCCCTTTTATATTTTCCGAAAGTAATTTTCCTTTTTGCCCTCCATTAGACCATTTTTATGGATTTAAATGATTCCTAGGACAAAATGGTCTTAGTCATATGTTTCAGAAGGAAATTTCCTGACAACCTCCCATTGTTAACAATCTCAAATCAGGGGTGTGTGTTAATGAAGTAGAAGGGGTGTAGTTGCAAATTCATCAAAGTAAATGGGGTGTAAGTGAAATTTAACTTTTTTTCCTTACGTAAAATAACCCGTTTTTTCATTAATAAAATATACTTTTGTAATATATTTTTAGTATAATAGCTTCTTACAATCTTATTAATTTTGATTCGATGTAATAAACAACAGGTTATTTTGCATTCTCATTTCTCTATTTCATTCATGTAGTAAAAAATAGAGGGAAACTTTACTTAAACCCTGTTTGGTTTGGGCCATGTGCAATTACCCCCTTGTGGTTTAATTTGTTGGATCCACACCTCTTGCGTTTTTTAAATTTGTGCAAATGTACCCAATTAATGAAACTAATGCTTGCACTGTTATCGGAAAAGACTTAAAATCCAGTGTGCCCTCATCATCTGCTTTGAGTCTTCTTCTTCTTTAAACCCCAACAACTAACCAATCTTTTGTACAAAAAAATGGATCCGAACTGTTCATAGTATTGTAGAGCTTGACAAGTATTAGATCCATACCAAAATTCAAGTCAATCGGAAAATGAAAACCTCAGGGTCGAATAGGATTTATTATGAAGTACATTTTCAAATTTAAATTTACCTTCCTTTTTAACAACAACCCGATCACTTAGTTATTGATGTCCAATCGACATGATTTTTTTACCGAGATGCTTTACTCTATGACTAATACATTATGATCGGTTTAGATTAAACTTTTAATATATTAAATAGATTCAAGAGGTGTGTGAGGTACACCTTTGTTAATATGGCTGAAAATTGGTGCATCTGCACATTTTTTAAAACCACAAGGGCTGCGAATGCAACAAATTGAATCACAATGTGTATAACGGCACATGGCCCAAACCACAGGGAGTTTAAGTGAAGGTCGCCCTAAAGAAAACATGTCAGTGTTGTAGTAGCCTAAAAAAATACAACAAAATGATGGAAATTAATTGGCACTCCCCATTTTGATATTGACACTCTCTTTTCTTTTTCTTTTTTTTTTTTGTCTTTATTAGATAAAATTACTAAACCATCATTATAATTTAAAATTACATTTTTCTCTTGCTTTCATAATTACAAGGGTGGTTTAGTAACTTCACCTCATAGAGACAAAAAAGGGAGTGCCAATATCCATTCCCAAATAATTGAATTGCATTAGGAATAGTTTATTATATTATAATGAAAAGCAAAATTTCTATGATTATAATAAATGTTTAGACAAAATAATGTCTATTAATAAGCTGCCCCTAGCTTGGACGAAAACATAGACTCCGCCACTGATTTATCCCCTTAATTTCTTCACAAATTTGAGGGATTCAGTTGGCCTATAGTAAGCTTCCTCACTAAACCCATGTAGTAAGAAATCATAGCCACGTTTGGCAATTAATAATTCGGATTAAATAAAATTATCTCACATGTAAGATACTTATCTTTTATGTAAGATAATTCATATAATTAATTATCGAATAGACGGCCATAATTGCTCACTACAAAAATCTGATATGTAGTGAGCAAACTCACTAACACTTCATAAGATTTTGTGCGATATACAATCTATAATTCCTGGCATTATTGGATCCGTAAACAAATGAACATAAGATTGAAAAGGGTCACCTTTAAACGAGTTTGGGAGGAAAAAGCAATTAAAAGGCATTTTGTGCTAAATCAATGAAAATGGAGCCATGGTCCACACATTTTTGTCATTTATGTTATGGGTCGGAAGGCTTGGGATGGAGCCGGGGAGGAGCTAGTAGTAACGGTCGCCCCTTGATAAAGGGGGAAAAAAAAAAAACTCTAGTGTTATATAGAAAAAAAATTCCCCTATGAATTATATAGACTTACCCTACAAAATATTTTGGAAAAATATTTGCCCCTACATAGTGAAATTTCTGGCTCTGTCCCTGCAGAAGACGACTCGCATAATTAACTCAATATAATGATGTACGTTTTTCTTTTTCTTTTTCTTTTTTGTTTTGTCAATCAGCAGAACTACTTTTTTCTTTTTTTGTTGTAGTGATTTACTGATTTACACACCTTTTTTGCAAAAAAAAGATTTTTCTTTTATCATTTCTAATTGAAAAGGAGTGTACTTAATTGACATGAGGAAGGATTTCTAAAAGCAAAAATTGCTAAAAGTCATGAAGCATGCAATGGCATTCGCTTTAAAAGCATCATTCACACTTCATACCATCCTTTTTGTGCTTTTTCCATGGATAAGTCAATGTTTTAGAATTTTCTTTTCCTTGAGTGAGTACTCTTTTGGGTCTCTTGAATGTGATATTACAAACTAGGACCTAGGAAGGAAGTTTGAGCGGTTAAGGCAAGGGTCCTTGTTATGTTGTAATTGAGCCTTTTACTGGTCATACTTTTCATAATCGCGCCCTTTAATTATATCAACTAATAAACTTTTGATTATAAAGAAATAAATGATAGATGGCATCTAGAGATGTTGAAAATAATAAAATGGACAGACAAATAAGAAAGAACGGTGTATTGACAAAAACATAAAAAGCTTTGATTTTTGGCTCTTAAATCTTACACAATTTGTTGGCCTTCGAAACTAGTACACTCCCATCGGTTAAAAGGCCTTGGAGGCATCAGGTTGGTGCCGGCCAAGTATCTTCTGATTATGAAGTTAGATAACTTAGAAGAAAAAAAAATGAAATGATGTAGCAATTTTTGTAGAAGAGGTGAGATACCTCACAAGTTGATAGCTTTCTTTCTTTGGTAAATTACACTGACCTCCCCTGAGCTTACTAACAATTTCACTGCCCTCCCTCTTGTTTCTAAAATTACGTTAACCTCCCTTATTTTTCAAACTAGTATACACATAGCTCCCTTGCCATTAAATTTGACTTAATGGTGTTAACTTTGAGTTCTTAAAGACTATTATACCCTCCTCACAAATAATATGTGTTGCATTATCATTCCCTACTTTATATTATGACATAATGATATATGGAAAGTATACAATGTTCTCTCTCTTTTTAAATTATCCTCATCAAGAGCAACAAAATATAATTTAAATAAATTGATCAATCACTATAAATAGTTCACTAAAAATAAGAAAAAAATTCATTCCTTTTTTATTTTTATTGTATTGGTTTCCTAACTTGGTAAGAATTTTTTCCTTTTAAATTAATTAAAAGAAATTTAGCCCTCTTTTATAATACATAACGTTTTTTTTATAAAGCTTTTTCAATTTATTATCTTACACTTTTGTCAATATGTATTAATATAAAGTAGCGAATGATAATGTAGCATAAGTTATTTGTGAGGAGGGTATAATAATTTTTTAGTTCTCAAATTTAACGCTGCTGAGTAATTTTAACAACAAGTGAGATATGAGTATATTAGTTTGTAAAGTAAAAGGAGGTACAGTAATTTGTGAAACCATAGACTTGACCTTGTGGGATGACCTAGAGTGAGGAATGACCTCAATTGAAAACCATGGAGGGGGGCCCCGTGGGTGGGTTAGGTTAGGTAGGCCGGGTCTACAGGGCACAAAAAATAGCTCATTTTTAGAGCTTCCCCGATTAGGTATATTTATGTTTCATAACAAAGTAATAAATATATAATGTTATGCTTTTAAAAATAGAAAAGCATTTGGCATACTAGAAAGGTTTTTGTGTTTTCTAGTAAATGCCAGGATTCAATTCTCATGAGCCTTCCTTTTCTTTCTCTACCTTCTCTTCCCTTACCATAGTCAGTTTCTATCTTCTCTTCCCCCCCTCCCCTTTTCCCACTATATCCTTATCATTTGTTGACTTTTTAAAACAAATTGCAAGTGTAGTAATTAGGGTAAAATAAATAAAACGCTTCATGCGTATTCGTAAAATGTTCGCATTGCCCATTTCAATTGATTTTCTAATTCTTGCAATAAGAATAGACAATTATGAACGAAAACTATTTTTTATTAACATGAAGACACGAATTACAAAAAGACAAAATATGGACACGGTATTTTTCATTTGAAATAAATATTGATTCTTTAATTTTTTTTTTCTCTAGAAAAACATAGGGCCCTAGTTTACATTATCGTTTGGAGCCACGAAAACCTCAAGGTCAGGCCTGATGGAGTTTGGCTGACTTGGAACTCTTGGAGGCGGATGGCCACACTAGAAGACCGAAGGATGGATGGGGTCTAATTATTCAATAGTTTACCACTAGGGCTGTAAACGAGTCGAGTCAAGTTGAGTTTAACTATATTCATACTTACTTATTAAGTCTTTAACAAACTTGAGCTTAGTGAAAACTTTTGGGGGCCTAGCCTAAGCTTGACTCAAGCTCGAGCTTGCTTTTCCGCAGCCTTTAACTAGATAAACGAAAAAATATATGTATACAATCACATAGGCTTAAAACAACAAATAAAGTTTTACTAGTGCATATATATATACATTTTATATCTATATACTCTGTAAGAAAATAGTCTCAGTTTCAAAATAATATATTGGCCTTGTTCGTTTAGTAATTTTAGTTTAGTTTAGTTTTGGAAAAATGTGTAATGAGTAAAGAGAGATAAAGAGAGAAATGAGTGTAATGATTACAAAACAAAACTAAAACTATAAAATTAAACTAACGAGCCTTAATATTGAACTTTAATAACTTTTTGAAAAGATAGTGCATTAAGATATCAAATTGGAATAAAAAGTTATATTATTTTATTCCTCTAAAAAGTAAATTAACAAGCCTTATATATTGTAGGCCAGAAGTAGAAGCCGAAGCTTTTCACGTGTTTAGATTTGTTTGTTAAGGTTTTTACTTGAATTTCGGCTTCGATTTCGAGCCGAAGCCTCAATAAAAGCTTTCTGAACCAAGTTTGAGCGATCTTTTTTAAAGCCGAACCGATTTTTTGAAATTTCAAACGAGCAGTTTTTTTTATTTGCAGCTATATCTACCACCCTAGATGTTTTTAGGGCCCACAAACTAATTGTATGAATCCACGAAAATATATAGTGTTAAGTTGATTGAGGCGTCAAGTAGTATCTTTCGAGGACTAATTACTCATAAATAACTTGACTTGGTGAATCTTCTTCCCTTGCGTTACGTGACCCTCAACCAGTTAGTGGTACTCCCTGTCACGTAGGCAAAGAAAAATGACTCAACTCTCTGTTATTCTTTCTTGGTCAAACAAAAGCTGTTGCATACTGTTGAATATTTGGCACACAAAGTACATCGGAAGAGAATACGCAAGCACTAAAACCAAACTAGACATTGGTCAACCTTACTCGTCTGGTGCTTATCTAGTTTCAAATTATAGCAATGGTGTTGTGCTTGCACGTTGAAAAGATCATTGTTAGTTGCGTACAATTCTCATGCTTCCTTGCACATGTATAGGATAAGTTGGTGTTCATCTTGATTAGTGATCTGAATTGAGGCAAAGTCGTTAAGTGAACCTGTTTCGGAAACTTAAGCTCGATTGAAAAGTTCTGTCCGAGTTATCTGAAGTCTTAAATGTAGAATATGAAGCTGAAAATATTTGGATCGATTAGAACCATAACCTAGAGAGTATATATGTATATAGACAATGGAATGAGACAACCTAATAAATATGAATACTATTACAACCATTTTTGGTATCTGTATTACTAGGCAACTAAAGACTAAAACTCAATGGTCAAATAAATACATATTTCATAACAATTTGAAGGCCATGTAGTGGATTTTTATGGTACATGTATGTTTTTTAGCTATCATTACAAACAAAGCTGGCTTGAGCTAATGTTTGAGTTTCTTGGTATTTTTAGGTCTCCAATTTTTTTATCGAATTTTAGGAGGCTCTCCTAATGTGCTAATCCTTACAATAGTCCAACAAAAATGGCCTTATCTTTAATTTTCGCTTTAGGCCTCCCAAAAGGACTGACTTAGACATTCTTTATAAACTTACTTATGACCATCTTCATCCTGAAAACAATAAATGGTTTTTCCATGTTTACCAAATGATCTGCTCCAAAGCCTCAATTTTTCTTCTCCTCGTGCGAAATGGTGCAAATGAGCAGAAGACACTACACAAAATCCAAAAGGAAAATGGAAATAAAAACATCTTATTTCTCCGTAGGCTCAAACTTTGAGCTTTCACTTGACCATGTTCGAATGGTATCCGCTCGTTCATTTCAAAAACCCTCAGTTGATACGTTAGCAACAACCCAAGTGACGAGACGATTTAGCAACCACTCAACCGACATGACGAAAATACGTACGTTGATGCACTTTTACTGTACTTTTCACATACTTCAACAAACTCCTTATAATATAACCAGTGCTCAGTGAACGGCTTAGCAAATTTCCAGCAGTACAGGATGTGAAAGGTGAAGTATTGGTGAAACTTAGAGGTACTGAGTGTCGTGTTTTACGTATTTGCATGATACTAAAAGACTTCCTCTTTATATAGAGAAATTGTGTAAACGATTACATCCGAGATATCCAAATTCCTGAAATCCCAAATGGAATTGGAAAGAACAGTTGAACATAAGTTCATCCAATCCCTTTACTATGTACATGCTCCTGGAACTTGCATCATCAACGTCGTCTCGCATATGAGGAAATACAACGACAACCCATACGAGGGAAAAATTCAACTATACTCGAAGATAACTGGTCCGAATACCTGAGTTATAAATACACTTGCCCCTGGATTTTCACCTTTTAAGAGTTATCAAACGTTAACCACTGGAATTAGGTGTACTAGAGTTGCTTCTAACCCATTTCTTTTCTGAATCCGGCGACGTAGGAGGAAGAGGCTCCTTCAAAAGCGCAACCTCATCTTCTATAACAATGTCCACCACATCTGGCTTTTGAGCATTCGACCCGTCCTTGATCCCCTTCAAAGCCTCCAAAACCTCCTTCATAGAAGGCCTCATATCCTTTTCCGTTTGCAAGCATCGGAAAGCTAGCTCTGCCACCAACGTGATCATCCTCCTCACCGAATTATTTGCTTCAAACCCAAGAGACGTATCGACCAATTCATGCAACGCATGGTTTTGAATCTTGTTAACGGCCATGTTGGACAAGTTGATATCCTGCCTGTCCCTATTGGTGTCAACTGCTTGTTTTGATGAGATGAGCTCAATAAGGACGACCCCAAAGCTGTAAACATCGCTCTTCTCAGTTAGTTGATAGCATTGGTAGTACTCGGGGTCCACATAGCCCGGAGTACCTTGTGGGGCTGTGGACACATGGGTGACATCAGTTGGGAACAATCGAGAGAGCCCGAAATCAGCAACTTTTACGTGGAAATTGTTGTCCAGAAGGATATTGTTGGTTTTGACATCGCGGTGGATGATGTCTGAGGCGTGGAGATAGGCAAGAGCGCAAGCTGTCTCCACAGCAACGCTCAACCGGACTGGCCAAGAAAGCAAACCAGAATTTACCCGTCTTCCGTGGAGGTGATCCGCCACCGTTCCATTAGGGATGTACTCGTACACAAGGAGAAGTTCGGCCCGGCTTTGATGTGCATCCGTAGAGTGTTACAAGGTTTTGGTGCCTTAAACGTGTGAGGATCTCAACTTCATTCATGAATTGCTCTACTCGCTTGAAGTTGTTCTCGTACAGACGCTTCACTGCAACTATGCGACCATCTTGGAGTTGGCCTGATTAAAGAATTTAATGGGAAGTTTAACATAGGAATTTCAAAAAAATATACATACACCCTCTCAATAATTCCATAAGAAACGTCGTGAGTATTGCCTCATGCTAAATGGATGTAGTGTTTTTCGCCAGAACATTGTGGACAATTTTAAAAAAAAATATACACAATTTATTATCTTTGCAGTTTCGATCATGGCATTTTTATGAAGTCATACGAAGACGAAAAAAGGAGTTTTACCATAGTAGACGGTGCCAAAGCCTCCATCTCCAAGTTCTCTAGAACGGTCAAAATTGCCAGTGGCTTCTTCAAGTTCAGCATAGTCGAACACCTGGGCTCCAAAGTAGGTGCTTGCCTTTCCTAAGTCAGAGTACTTGGAGGAGGGATAAGATGGGATGCTTTGGGAGAAACCAGTAGAAGGGATTGCAGCAAGGCTTCTGCTCGTTGGAGGAGGTGAAATCTCTTTGCTTTTAGCTCCGGCACTTAGAGAAGATTGAGCAGAGAGGTGTTTCCTACGTCGTTGTCTGCAAGCAAAGATACCCCATCCGAGGCCAACACCGGCTAGGATAGCACCCACAACGAAAAGCACTGGAAATGGAAGAACAAGTTACGTACTGTTTTCTGAGCTCTTATAAATGTGGAAACATGGCAGTTTAAGCAGAGTGATCTAGTACCTGTATCTTTTGATGTTTGGCTTTGATTTGATGAACTGGTTCCTGAAACAAGATATGCAAGAATGTAAGTTGAAACATGAAAGATAATGAAAAGCATGTGGTATTTAGCTGGTTACAAACTGTAGAAGACCTTGTAAGTAATATGCAGGGAATGGGATGTTTTCCGGTAATATTGAAGACACACTTAGATTAGAAACTAGAACTATTTCTCAAAGAAGTAGAGAATCAAACCATCTGTACGTTGAAAAGGAAGAAAAATGAAGGCTACAAGAAAAAAAAAATTACCAAAACAATTCTTCCCTAGCAATTTGGCCACAAAACTCTCAGTATGAACCACTGGGGCCAATCAGTAAAGCCCATTGGAATGCCATAGAACAGAGAAAAATGATGCTGGGACATCTTCTGGTAAGACAAATAGTTTAAGAGATGCAGCAAATTCCAGCATCTTGTAAACCACCAATATATGATACCGGTGTCCATTTGCTTCTAGCTACTATTAATGCGCAGACACAAACAGACAAATAAAGAGAAGCAAAGGTCTGTAAACCATGGCAAGTAAACCAACACAAAATGGACTTGGGAGAAGAAGAACACGTCACATATATTTGCGTTTGCAGGAAAGAAATTACAGTCATTCTATTAGCAAAATGCATTATTGGAACCTTCTTTTTTTCTCTACACCGGACCATAATTCAAAAGGAAAGGCAAAGAAACAAAGATAAAAAGGGAGAGATTCTGGTAAAGAAGTGTGGCAAGAAGCATAACATTTGATTCCAGCGTCAACAAAGACTGTGTCAATTACCCAGAAATTGAACCTAATCTTGACTAGTATTCTCTCTACACCCCATTCTAACTTGGATGATAGACAAACAAAAGGTGCCAAATGAACAAGAATGAGGACAAGCCTATGGTACAACTTTGACCAATATTTACTTAGCCTAACTAAAATAGTCGGAACTAAAACCAAAAATTTCCATAACTAGTCAAAATCAAAATTTTTCATAACATTTCAGTGCGTACCACACACACTTGTTTGCAACTTACAAGAACAACATGTCATCAAACACCATAAAAAGTCGTAACAAATGTACCAAAATAATACTTGACAAAGCAAGCTATAAAATGCATAACACGCTAACTGTAAATCCAAATAGTTCGTAACATTTCGGTGCATACCGCCCTGCCTTATTCGCAACTTACAGAATAATACGTCACAACCATAAAAAGTCGTAAGACTCGTAACAAATGTATCAAAAGAATACGTGACAAAGCAAACTAGCAACTAGCAATAACTATGCATACCTTCAATTTTTTTCAGGTAGAGACCTATTTCTTAACAAGAAAAAAAAAACCTAAATAATTAAAAAAAACTTGGAAGGCATTGTAAAGATGACAAAAACTTGCAGGGGTGGAGTTATATAGGGTCTGGGGATGCCCCCAATTTCCTATTTTGGTTTATATTTTCGATATATTTTTATAAATATCTTTAAAAAAAAAAAAATCTGAACTCATCAACAACAAAACAATAAACTTAGCAATTGATCAGGAGGACTAATTTTTAGTACCTGTGTCACTTGATAATGTAATTGTAGGTATAGGACACTGCACATCTCCACAAATACAAATAGGCAAATTCGAATCCGAATCAAACCCACATGTCCCCCCACTCCAACTGCAATTCGAACACTGATTCTTATACGGATCGCTATAATTCACATTAAAACCGCTCATCAATGCCTCCCGAAGCGTGATCTGGTTCCCGGTCAGCCGCTGCGCCACCTCCCCGTCAACCTGCAACTCCACCGTCACATTACACTGAGTAATACCCTGCAGTATCGGATCAACCGGAACCGGACCCACCAAGTAGAACGCATCGGTGTAATCAACCCCACTCAGTTCACAGCTGAATCGGTTGTAAGGCGTGAAATTCTGCATTTGAGATTGAGAGCACCCGTAGACCAAGTTGAGGTCCTGGTTCGAATCGCCATAGGCGAAAACGGTTGAGTCGAGGGTGGAGTTAGTGAATTTGGTGGGGCAAGTGGTGTTGTAGAAATCGGATTGGGCTAGGATTAGGGTTTTGAGGGTCTGGTCGATGGACAGGACTCGGTAGGTGACTGAGTTTGAGTTTAACTCGGTGTGGGTGTCGTTTAGGCAGTTGAGTTGGAATTGGGGTGGGCCGCAGTAGTGCGGGCGGGCGCCGCCGGTGAAGGGGTAGGTGATGTTTTGGAGAGCGCCGCAGGTGAAAGTGCGGTCGCAGTTGGGGAAGGTGGCACCGGCGGCAATGGAGGCTGCGAGGAGGGGGAGGAGGAGGAAGAGTAGAAAGAGGGTCATTTGGGGCCAGGTTCTAAATCGCGGGATCAGAAAACGCAACAGTTTGTGTGATATACGGGCACATATGAGTCTATATCGGATAGTATTGACCGATATATCAAAAAAAAAAACAAAAGGTCTAAAATCCCGTTACGTAACAGCTAATAAAACATGCATGGAGAGGGAGAGGGAGAGGGATGGGTGGTGGGTGGGTTTGGTGTTTTTGAACGTTGAGGTTAGAGTAAATATGGAGGGAAGATGGGCGGGTGGGATGAGAGATGGGGGTGGATTTAGTTGACTGGATTATTAAGGGTTCGTGTTTGGCTGCTCTCGTTGACTAATAATGGTACTCCTATAGGGTTGTATTTTGGAATGTGAAAGTTTTTAATAATAAAGTGATCGTGACATGGGCCATGCAGTAGTGGTGGAGGGTGACGCTTTACGTCCAAAGTTTGACTGTTGTTCAATAACTCGTGTTTCATTACCAAAAGAGCTGAATAGATTGAAATCGGGGTGCTTGCAGTTTGCAGTGCTTATATCTGCTTTGAATGGTGTATTATCTTTATTTTATTTCGGTCGTTGAAAAGTATTTTTGATGGTTAAATTTTTTATAAAAGGATTATTAATTGGACGACTGAGATAAGTACTACATCGCGTAGTGTGGAGGAACACTACATATAGACCCCGGATCTAGTTAGATTAGATTGTTTTACCAAAATGCAGTGGCTTCATTCATGCGCCCCTAAATTAATTTATACAGATCTCTCTCCGTCACCTAAACTTTTTGATATTTTTTTGAATGATGTATGCATTTTAAAGCATATATCTTTCAATTTAAATGTTAAAAATATGCAATATAGATCTTGTTTGATAAATTTTAATTAGTTCTATTAAATAAAGTTTTCAAAATCACATAAAACGTTATAAATAAAAAATATAAGCAATTTAAAATATGCGTGTCTCAAAAAAAAAAAAGTTTAGGGACGGAAGGAGTACTATATAGACTTTGACAAAATTCTATATGGACTAACCCCGTAAAAACAAACATCGAAGAGGTCATGAAACTTCGAATGATTAGGGTTGCTACCGTGCAGCTCCATGCCAGACCGTTCTTTGCTTGGATAAATAGTTCAGATTTGCATACGAATCGTTCGTTATTGTATGTGAAAAATAAAATATGGACCATTCATTCGAATAACGAACGATCCAAACGTGTACAACATCTGCACAGTAGCAACCACAACTCCCCAAGCCTGACATGGTGACAGTACCAACAATAGTGGATAATGACAAAATTTGATATGTAACCTCTTATGTCATTTCATGGAAATAAATCACAAAAAATACAATCGAAAACTCTACGGTCAATGAAGATATTAGGGGTCAACGGGTGTGAGGGTTTAAGGATTAGTGATTACTCCGGGATCCCATAAAGTTAGATCACTACGAAACTAGGTGTAATTTTCAAGCTAAAAAATAATGTACTTACAAAAATAATTTTTGAGTCAATAAGGATCTTGTTTGATAGATCTCATCGAGAACTTTTATATGATATAAAAAAAATTAAAAAATTATTTTGGTAAATACATTATTTTTTAATTTGAAAATTGAACGTAATTTCGTAGTGATCCAACTCTATGAGACGGAGGGAGTAGTATTTATCACTACCATATGTTTCCTTTTCTCTGACACCCATCTCGAAAACCATCGCAGGATCCATTCAATGATCATAAATGTAACTATTCTAGAATTAATGGGGACTAGGGAGAATAATCACGCTAATCATGCATTGATAAATACCTATGATTTTAAAATACATTTATCTTATATATATATATATATATTAGTGGGAACACATTTATTCCGAGAGCCAATCATCAACGAAGTAGTCTTGAGTAAAGAAATTAAAAAAAAGTAGCATACAGTCAAGTTAGGCTGAGTTTCCGAATGAATTTTATCAAAATCTGATAAAATCAAAACTTTGATTTTAGGCGATTTTATCCATTCGGAAACTGAGTTGATAAAATCTGATAAAATCAAGCCTTTGAATGCAAAAATCTAAGATTTTATCAACTCAGTTTCCGAATGGATAAAATCTTAGATTTTATCAAGGCTTAATTTTATCAAATCTTAATAAAATCTGATAAAATCCATTCAGAAACTCAGACTTAGTCTAGCTAGCAACAAACTAAAGGCTAACAACTACACTAATAAAATTAAATAATTAAATAGCTAAAAGAAAGTATAATGAATTCCAAAGAGTTGGCAAAATAGTATTGTCTTGAGATTTAAATAATTTCTTTTGCCAGCGAACTCTTGGAGTCACTGAGTATTATGCCCGGTATTTACCTCTACAGTCCCAAAATTAGTAGAGGTGAGCGTAAGCTATCCCAGACATCCGATTATAATAATAAAAGAAAATACTAGCTAGAAGCGTCGCCATAAACTTTAGCGGCACTTTACGGGCTTTTACCGGCATTTTTTGAGTGTCATTTTCTTAAGTTTTTCTTGTATTGGTACACGTGTTTTTGTCATCTATGTTGAGCAATATTTTAGCATTAGGTTTTGGAAAATCCAAAGGAAAATCCACCAAGTCATTGTCAAGAAACAAAGTGTACATGGGACCCAGCAAGAGAGAAATGTGAGGCTTGATTGAGACCTAGAATGTGAAAGGGAGAATTTAAGGCATTTGATGGGTTCATTGACTGAGTGGACTTGGACTTATCTCAAAGGCAAGCAATGGGATAAGGTGCCTTGTAGAGCAATTCCATTTGAAAAACTAACCAACAAGTGGAGAGGGGGTTGTATTCCAACCCAAAAAATTAAACATGGCATATAAGACTCAATTGCGACACAATATAGAAAAATTTGGTTTTTGAGACGGAAACAAGTGTGACAGTTCCTTCTCGAAACCAGGTTGACTTTTATGGGCAAAGGGTGCTAAATCTAAATTTAAACGTATGGGACGACCGAAAGATTTACGAGGCATGAGGAAAATGGAACGCATCAGCTATCAAAGTCTCACGTGAGGATTTTGTCTAACGCAGTTGGGACTTCCATGCCAGGGTTCGGGGACAAAGGCTTGAAAAGCTAAACAGGGGTATTATGGTAATTGGAAATGTAAAACCTAGATTATAATATACTCACTATACTCAACAACATATATAATTTGTAGTTTTTCTTTATTTTAAATATTAGAAACTGGTGTGAGCATTAAATGTACTTAATATTTTATTGAGAAACCATGTAAAAAATTTGTGTGCCTTCACATTTTTATTTTTTTATTCTTGATTACCTTACGCGTTGTGTCTTTATTGGTTTTACTGAACACTCACAATCTAATGTGAGGTGGTTATATTCTCATTTGAGCAAGATAGCTCACGGTAGCGGTTATATACCAAGGCGATTACACTTCTCTTTGAAGATCCCTAACGCTCCCAAAGGTAGAGCCTGGATTTAGGTTTGGGGTGCTGCTATTTACAAGTTTTTTTTTTCTGTATATATGATACATAGTTAAATAACAGTATCGAAGATCCGAAATCCCTTATCGTAAAGGTTTTTACTTAAAACCATGCCGAAGAGGAGATCCTGGGAAGTGGGATGAATTCCATCTCCTAACAAAAAACAGGGGAAAATCAAACAGTGCATGGCAGCCGAACTTTGAACCACTTCTAACTTCGCCCATGTTTTCAAAAGTAAACACTTAAAAACAAGGTTGCTTAAACACATACCGGATCCACCTTGGGTCGAGTTACACGCAACCGGATACACTTTATCGGAGCAATAGCAAGAAAATTCAGAACCCGAATCAGACCCACACACCCCACCAGACTGGGCACACCCGACACAAATCGGATCCTTCGCGTCCCAACTCAACCCGAACCCACTGTCAACAACCCGTTTTACATAAATATAAGGTTCAGCACCCGCCAAAACCAGAGCCGCCGTCTGATTAACTTGAACAACAACGCTGCTATTGCACCCAGGAATGAGCGTACCAAATCCGTTGGAACCTCACCACCACCACCGCTTGTTATTATGAAATAACTAGCGGTGGTAATCCGATATTAGTGCAAGAAAACCGGTTGCTAAGCGTTGCGTCAGGAAACGCCTGGCAACCGTACAGTATGATCATGTTTTCAGAATCGTTGGAGTAGGCAAAGGGGGCCCCGTCTAGAGTGGCGTTCGTGTAGAGGGTGGTTGGAGTTGGACAAGGATTGTTCCAAAACTCGGCTCTAGCGACGGTGAGAGTTTTCGTCGGGTAATCGATCGAAAGGACCCGGTACGGTATGGAATTGATCGTGATTTGTGGGGCTTGGCTTGTGCAGTCTAGTCCAAAATTCGGGTGGCCGCAGTACGGCGGCCTGCTTCCTCCCCAGAAAGGGTAACTAAGATTTCGAATGTTTGCGCATTCAGATGGTCGACTGCAGTTCATGTATTGTTCGTTATCAGAACCAGAAGATGTTGGGACGAGTATTAAGATTAGAACGAGGAAGGAAAGATGACAGATTGAGAAGAAATGGGAATTCATTTTCCAGAGCGATTAAGAGAGAGAGAGAATTTTTTTTTTGATCTGAGAGAGTGAAATTGAGACCACCAAAATTCATTAGGGGGCGAGGATATGGCAAAACTAAGAATTGGGTGTGAAATTAAATGGTTTTTATTTTCCTGATAAATCATCATCATCATCAAGAAAGAAGAAAGTGACAATTTCATTTTTTCGGTTGGCGAAAGTGACCATATTGAGAAAGTTAAGTGAATATTTTGACGTTTTCCAGGGAATTGAAGTCCGACGAGAAGTATTTATTATTATTATTATTATTATTATTTTTAATCAATCCGATCGGAAGTATTTGACACGGCCAATTTTCACAGACTTTGCAATTAATGGCACATACAAGATATCTGTTCGATCCGTACGGACGCATTTGAATCGGATCGTTCGAGCAACAGATTCCGATTAATTATGGTGCCCATGATTTGAGTCCACAGATAATGAAAGGTTTCAAGAAAAAGGGAAAAAAAAAAATTTAAAGTCTAGTCAGCCTTTTCAGGTGGAAAAGACTTCTACTATTCATGAACATAAATATATACTCTATCTGCCAAATATTCCTTTTGACAAATAATTTATGATTCGAATTATTGGATTATTTATTTTTTTATATATTATTTTTATTTGTTAGTTTTTCTTTAAGATTGTGTATTTTTGGATTCCTTTCGACGAGATGAATCTAACATTTTTAAAATTATGGTCAAATTCAATTTTTTTTAAAATAAAGCCAAAATTAAACCAATAATCCAAATATTTTCGGCTTTATTCAAAAAAATATTTGGTTTGACCATAAATTTATACTTGTTAGATTTATACCGTCGAAAGAAATTGAAAACTACAAAAATCTTGGCATAAAACTAACAAATCTAAAAAACAGGGGAAAATCAAACAGAGCATGGCAGCCGAACACAGTGAGCAAACAAAGACAAGACCGCTTAAACACATACCGTTTCCGCGTCCGGTCGAGTTACACGCAGCCGGATACACTTTATCCCAGCAATAGCAAGCAAATCCAGAACCCGACTCAAACCCACACACCCCACCAGACCGGGCACACCGGCTGCAAATCGAATCATTCGCGTCCCACCGCAACCCGAACCCACTATCAAGAATCTGTTGTATATTAATTGCAGGAGAAGCAACCACCAAACCCAGAGCCACCGTCCTATTAACTCGAACAATAACGCTGCTCATGCACCCTGAAATGAACGTAGCAAATTCCTTGGGCACCTCAGCGCCGCTCGTCAATCCAAAATAACTCGCGGTGGTGATCCCGTTATTGGTGCAAGGGAACTGGTTGGCAAGCGTCACGACAGGTACCGCCAGACAACCGTACATTATCATCATGTTTTGAGAATCGTCGGGTAGGCGAAGGGCCCCCGCCCTAGAGTGTCGTTCATCTGGAGGGTGGTTGGAGTTGGACAAGGATTGTTCCAAAACTCGGCTCTAGCGACGGTGAGAGTGTTCGTCGGGTAATGGATCGAAAGGACCCGGTACGGTATGGAATCGACTGTGATTTGTGGGGCTTGGTTTGTGCAGTTCAGTTGGAAATTCGGGTGGCCGCAGTACTGTGGCCTGTTTCCTCCCCAAAAAGGGTAACTTAGATTTCCAATGTTTGCGCATTCGAATGACTGACTGCAGTTCATGTATTGTTCGTTATCAGAACCAGAAGACGTTGGGACAAGGATTAAGATTAGAACAAGGAAGGAAAGATAACAGATTGGGAAGAAATGGGAATTCATATTCCAGAGAGATTGGGAGAGAGACAGAAAGAGAAGTTGAGACTGTCAAAATGCATGAGGGGGTGAGGATACGGTAAAATAGGGGGTGCACACCGGCCCGGTAACTTGTCCAATCCAACCCCATTTTTTTAGGACTTGAGATAAATATTTAGGCTCATAGAGTCGGACTGGATTGAGATTTTAAGCCCATTTACTGAATGGGTTGGGTTTAAAAAACTCCTCGAAAGCCTAGCCCGACCCGGCGCGGTCTGATTTAAATGATATTTTATTTAAATACCACGTATAGAGATTGATATATATCGGAGAGTTCCATTTTTTTGAATATTTTAATTGCACTTTGATTTATAGTCTATTTTTAATATTTTTGTAAAAACTTAAAACTTTAAATATGTTATTATGGTTGTGAATTATAATTGTGATCATTATGATTGATTAATTTATGTTTGTAATACTATGTTTTAGTGAGGTAAATGAGCTTTTTGGACGGGTTTGGATAATTAAAATTTTATTTGGGCTGTGTTTAGGCAAATGAAATGTAGCGCAATTATAATTGGGCCGAACTTGAAAATGCACTAATTTCATTATTATCTAGTATAATCCTGGCCCAACCCGGTGTATGTACACCGCTGGGTAAAATTAAGAATTGGGCGTGAAATTAACTGAAGTTTTTTTCCTAGCAAGTCGTCATCATCTTAGAAAGAAGAAAGTGACCACATTGACAAAGATAAGTGAATGCTTGGACGTTTTCAAAGCGATTGAAGTCTGAAGTGAAGTATTTGACATGGCCAACGCTGTCGCATAATCTTTTGATTTTAATGGCACTTGCAACTGTACAAGATGTTTCGATCCGCGTGGACGCATGTGGATTGACGATTGAAGCAACATCTTTACAACATAGCGGAGCTTAGGTTTTTACAACAAAAGTTACCCTCAGTTTTAAACTTGGATTTCTTAAGCAGTGGCCAGATCCCTCGTCAAAAAAACGGATTGTTTTATAGACTTAGTTTCGTTGTAGGGAGGTCGGTATGAGGCCACTTGTTGACGAGTCAGCGTTGACTAACGGCGAGATTATGACAAGTGTCATCTAGGTGGTAGCGTCTTCCATTGACCGCGTGGCACCTCCCGTAGGCATCGTTGGGGGAGGGGGGCCATTTGTGTGAGGGCAGTGTCCAGCCGAGGGGGGCCACTATAAGCGGGACCCTCTGCGCCAAGTCCCCAATGGCGTATTTACATGCCCATCGAGGGTATACTTTCGAAAGTGGTATGGGTCATCAAGAGGAGAACAACCCATGGCTCAAAGTGATTGGCCTTGGCTCGAACGCCTGTAGGCAGAATGCGAAAGGCCATCTACTTAGCCCAGGGTAATATCCTGCTGCGGTCCTAAAAGCGGGGACCGGGGGCCCCACGAGGCAGGTAGCGGTATGGCAGCGGAGCGAGCAGTCCGCGACTTGTCCTTATACGGGAATAAAGGGAGATCTAGTGGCTTGGTGGCTAAAGAAGCGAGAGAGGATGTGTGAAGGAATGGCTTCGCCACAGCGCCGCCCGTGTTCTTGTGATGGTGGCGTCCCAGCCCGGTCTGGTCGGAGTTATCTGGAAAGGACCCGTGTTATCATATTATAGGATTCTGCGGCTTGGCCTTATGATTGGTTAGTCTTTGCCTATATATATGGGACATTCACTTTTATCCCAGAGGTTGGTGAAATCTTGGCATAAGCATTTGTCATTCTAGAGAAAATGGCAATCATAAGTGAAGAACATTCCCTCGACTCAGACCTCATCTCTAGATCACCAAGAGTTTTCTCACGGATTAGGCCGGAAAGCATTTTCATTTTTCCTTGCCTTTTCTTTTGCACACCGCCTTTTCTTCACCCTTTCTCTACAGACCACTCTATTCTTTTTCTTTGCATTGTATTTCTTGTTAACTATCCATCATCTCCAGGTTAAATCAGCATTAGCAAGAATCACCACCTACACTCATTTAAAAATGCTTGTTAAGTAAATTACTCTGACTCGGCTCTTTTACAACTGAGCCAAACTCGAGTTTTGGGCTTGTTAAGCAAACAAGCTGAGCTCAAAAACTATAAAGCTTGACTTGGCTTTGCTCGTTTGCAGCCATACACACACCCCACCAGACCAGAAACACCCGCTACATATCATAGCATTCACATCCGACCGCAACCTGAACCCGCTGTCAAGAAGCTGTTTTATTTCAACCAAAGGTTGAGCACTCTCTAAACCCTCATCCACATTCATATTAACTCGAAACAACACTACTGCTATTGCACCCTGGGAAATGCCCGTACCAAAGTCGGACACCACCTCACCACCACGACTTTTAGTGGGAAAAAAAAAAACCTAGCCGTGGTTGTCCCGTTATCAGAGCAAGAATTCTGGTTGGCAAGCTAAGGATTGGGTGTGAAATGAACGGGTTTTCTTCCTAATTAATCAGTCATAGCAAGAAGAATCTGACCATTAACATAGTTAAGTGAATGTCTGGAAGTTTTCAAGCAATTGAAGTCCGAACCAAAATATTTGACTTGGCCAATTTTTACATAGCGCTGTGATTATACCTTGTGAGACCAGAGTGGATCGAGCGATTCAAGCGACATCCAGGTGTTTGAATCGTCGCCGAAAATTCGTATCTGTAGCACTAAAACTGTGTGATCAATTGCGTACGTGGCTCTACTCTGCATTTTTATAACCAAGTGGGAGTTCCTGAGCAGAATCCAATTGATTTGGGTGGACATGCTTAATTTTAATGCATTTATTTTTGGGCAATTTGTGTGTACATTTTATGGGTACGTAGCAGGTGGAAAAAACATCAATTCAGAACTTTTGAAGCACAGCGAATTTTTAGTCCCCGGCAAAAGATTAGTTACTGCCTGGATGTTGTTTTAGACATATAATTTGGTTTTGCCATCTACTTAACTAGTAATTCTTTAATTCTTAACCACGTCTCACCTAATTCTGGATTGGGGGACCCGTTGTGCTCTAAGCACGGCAGGCGATGGCTAAACTACAACGTTTAGCTCACCTCCAAGGTGCAAAACTTCTTATCCTTGTGGAGACGAATACTTGGTGAACTTTATTTTAGACGTTCCGTTAAGATATTTGCTACATAAAAAAAATGGAGCGAATCTCTTTTTAGTACTCCCTTGTATCTTAGCGCGGCGAAAAAGCGGAGCAAACTGTCGAGTAGCTTCATAATGAGAATGTATATTCCTATTCCGGTTTGGTACTTGGCCTTAGAATCGATATCCATCTATCCTTGACCGGATTTTTAAAAATGTAGAAATTATAAATAAAGAAGGCAGTAAAATCATCTTCTCCAATTTTTTTACATCCTTAATTGTTGTTTCAATGGTATAACCTTTGTTATACAAAGATTGAGTTGAACATTAAGCGGTTGGTTGGGTGGTCTTGAATGGGAATTAGGGTTTTGCTCCCTCCTAATTTTCGAGATCACTTGACCTCACGTGTGTGTGTGTGTGAAAAGGGCGGTGAGAGGGCTGTAAAAGATAATGCTGAGGTCGCCCAAGTAGGCATTGGGAGGAATTAACAAAAAAAATTGAAAAGAAGTTTTTGAGTTTGTTTGGTATCTTTTTAATGACACTCCAATATTTGACTTTTAGTACTTGTGTTGTGTGTATTTTTTGACACTAAAAGATAAATGGACTGCCATTATAGAAAAGTGGAGCGCAAAACTCACTATCCGTCATTTAAAAAAAAAAATCTCGTGGGTTTGGACACTATGCTTTGAAATATTTTTTGATCATCGACATTATGCATTAAATGCCCACTCTGTTGATGGATTCTTGGTGTGGCATCTAATGGGGCGGTCAAGACATTTTATGCCTTAAGGTAGAAATGGCTGCAAAATGTAGACTTTGGCGGAAGAAGTTTTGCACCCAGGAGTTGAGCTACACGGTGCATGCATCATCTCGGTAATCAGCGGCATCGAGTTATTGACCGCCGATGATGCTTGGCTCGAATATCATCGGGTAATGGATGACTCAAATCATCTGATGTCGAGATGAAACCCGGTTATTGATTCTTGCATGATTAATGGTTTCGAATGTCATGATTATAATACTTGTAGTCGCGAAACTGTCTGGCGATCTCTAATTCCCATGACAATAGTAAGTCTCTTGTACTAGAGGACAAGGGGTCCGGTGGTGCGCCAATGCATTATTGGGAAATTTCAATCTGGCCAGAACAGTACATGTGCATTAAAAATCAAGTTTATCAGGGCATATTAGTCCATGGGTGTTTGGGCTCTGCCCTTGGTGTGTACCCAATTTTTTGATTGGATTGTTTTTCTCATCCTGTATCTTTTAGTGAGTATTTTTAATAAAGTTTTGTTGTTGATAAAATAAAAAAAAATCAAGTTAATGGGAGATTCATATCTACTCGACTGAGGTAGATTTGTCTTGTAGTACAGTTTTGAATTGTACTGACAATCTATTTTCATATACGTATTGTTGTTTGACAAAGGAATTAACGCAATTTGATCACTTTAATTTTTCTCTTGAATGATCTACTCAGCGTACTCTACAAACTTAACTGTTTGATCACAAAATAAATATATTGTATGTTAATTACTAAGACTTTAGTGAGATTCATTTTGAGTCACACAAGGGATCGCCACATCATCACATGAGAAAACCATTTCTTGTGCTCTTAATGTATTATGGAGTTTTACATTAAATTGTGTGAGGCTTAAATTGTGTGAGGCCTATTCGTCTAAATTGTCGCATGAAATGCTAGCCAATTTGGAAACGCAATTAATCTTATCATTATTATAGTATAGTGTAGTAGGCCGAAATATAATGGATCATAAGAGTCGAGAACATTCTTTGCAAGAAGGCCCAATCGTCAGAAAGGCTACACTCAGTCCTTAACAAATGAGCCAAATGGATAACCGAATCCAATTTGACCACGCCGAGAAGGCATAAGCCAAATCTTTAAGAAAATGAACTGGTGTCTCGGCTGAGACGAGATAGATCTAGATGAGTCATTCGAGCCGCGTAAACTTGAAATAACTCATGAGGAACACAAGAGGCAGTTATCCGAGACAGTTATCGTATGAGACTAGGTCGTGACAAAATCATGCATTATCCATCTTTTTAATTCTCGTGGGTTTGGAGATTATGTATTGAAATATTTTTTGATCATCAACATTATGCACTAAATTCCCACTGTGTTGTTGAATTCTTAGGCCTAGTTTTCCAAAAGATTTTAGCAACTGGATACTAAAATCTTTTGGAAAACTGGGCCTTAGTACATGTAGCATCTAATGGGGGCCGAGATTTATGCCCTTAAGCCCTAGGCAATCTTTGTTAGAGGAATATGTATATGAGGGAAAAAGAGGGATATAATAAGAGAGGTATATAGAGGTGAATATGGTTTGAGGGGTATTATTTTAGAAGGGGTGATTAAATTTTACTGTGTTTGTTTTGTTATTTTAGAAGAGGGATATAAAGGGTTGGATTGTATAAAATACCCTTTTTGTCCCCAATAATAAAAGCAAAGTAGTTTGTCCAAAGCCTGCCACACTCTCTCAACCCGCTGCAAAATGCTTTGCGCCCCCGGCCACCCCCCCTTGACACCTGCGTCCCCCTGGCCCCACCCCTAATTACTATTTTACCCTCTCTCTTCCTTTAATTACTACTCCCTCTATCCCAATTTGTTTGCTCGCTTTGGAAAACGTGTATTTTTGTAGATGTTAAAAAATGTACTTTTGCATAATATTTTTAAATTCTTTTTACACCAAATTAAAGTACTCAATGAGAACTTTAATTTGGTATAAAAAATTAAAAAATAATATAGAGAAATATATTTTGTAGGGGTTTGAAATTGCACGTATTTCCATTGTGAGAAACAAATTGGGACGGAGGAGAATAACTTTATTATTAATATTAATTAATTTCTTTTTATTTAGTTAACTCATTTCTTTATATTAATTCATTTAATTATTTAATTCATTTATTTTGTTTTATATAGTTTTTATTTAATTCATTTATTTTATTTAAATATTTATTTATATCTTTTATTAATATCTTTTTTTTCTTCTATCTTTTTAGAAATCTCTAATATGTTATTTCTCTTTTTTAATTATTTAATATCTTGTTTTTCTAATATCTTTTAATTCTCGTTCTTATATATATATTTTTAATATGCTATAATATATATATTTTTCTTTTTTTATTTTCTCTTTTATTTATTAAATATTGTTTATTTACTTCATTTTTTAATTACTTGATTAGTGTAAATGGTATGTACTACACTTACTTTTGGTAGAATCATACCCATGTGGATTCTCCATTTGAATGTATGTTGTTTGACTAAGTTGTCTTTTTGGATCTTATATCCATATAGGTCCAAATCAAATTAGCAGATGTCCATCTTACATGATCTTGAAACCTATTTTTGATTACACCCAATGCCTTATGAGACCACGTGATCCTTTCAAATTTCGGCAACATATTTTTATCCTGGCCCCATTCAGATACTTTTGGTAAAATCATACCCATGTGGATTCTCGATTTGAATGTATGGTATTTGACTAAGTTGTCTTTTTGGATCTTATACTCATATAGGTCCAAATCAAATTGGCAGATGTCCATCTTACACGATCTTGAAACCTATCTTTGATCTGCCCCCAAACTCTTACATGATCTTGAATCCTATCTTTGATCGAGGGTCATCATTATATCTGAGAACATAAAGGTCAAACTTTGGAAAAGCTAGCGAGTAGGCGGCCGCATACCTTCTTGTACAGAAAAATCTACTTCATCCTTTAGGGCTGCATCTACATTGAGAGGGAAAGGGAAAAGGAAATGGATAAATGCAAGAAAGGAGACAGCAGATAGGGAGAGGGAGCACAACTACTACATTCAGCATTTACCTTGGTAATTTCAGCAGTATATGTCCCACACTGAAAACGTCAAAGCTGATGGTCATTGTGGATTCAGGGCGATAGCCGCGCAAATCTATGACATTGAGGAGGACTGAGCTCAAGTACGACATGATCTTATCCAAGAAATTGTCGAATAGATATCTACACAATGCGGTTTATCTAGAACAAAATATGGTAGATGAAATTACTAAAAGTCGAGGCTATTTGTTGGATGCCTGACTCCATATACAAATTGGATGGACTGTATGAGTTTGGGGGTAGTCATCGCATCACGGCACAACATTGTACTACACACATTTGACGCGAATGATGGAGGTTGTTTTACTCACTTGCCCTTAAGATCCCATCCAGTTCTAGTCCAACAGCGCCAAGAAATAGCTATTGCCCGTATTAACAATCATTTTGTATAACTTTTTTTGCGCCCCAATCACCCTGTACCACCCATCCCAATGTGGTGGTGGAATAATGCATCAGATGAATATAAATGATGGGCTTTAAGTTATGACACACGTCTTGATTTGTGGTTTTGAATCTTGGAGTGTCGTCTGTAGTCCACAATTTGGAGGCAATATTGATTAGAATTTAACCACTTGTCAGCGTGATTGTAATATTTATTCACTTTAAGACATGATTGTAATATTATTATTCACTTTAAAAGCGTAATTGTAATATTATTATTCACTTTTAGAAGTTTTTTTTTATTATTCATTGTTAAGATAAATTAATTAACTAATTAAAATAATATAGTTTCTAAATATAAAGTCAAATTTTAATGTCAATTTAAAATAATAATTTACTTGCAAATGTAATTTGAATAAACCAAATTAAATGACTAATTAAATAAATAAAGTTAGTAAATGAAATTAATAAAATTAGAACAAAAAAAAAAGTTTTGGCCGGAAAAGGGGGGGGAGGGGGGAAATTGGGTTGGTGGGGCCCAGGGTGGGCCTAACAAGGGGGGAGGGGTGCAAAGCACCTCTCGACCCAGCCTCTCTCTCGATGATGATGATGATGATGATGAATGGCCTTACGATAGCAGGTGGAAACAAATGGGGGGTGATTTGGTAAAAAGAGCGGATATGATATAGACTCGGGTGGGAGGTGCCTATATATAAGACCCCTATAGGTGAGATATACAAATTCGACTAAAAAAATATCTTGCCCCTCGGTACCTAAACAAACAATGGATATACACTAACACGGATATGTATATCCATCTTCTCCTCATATTCCTTTCTATATCATGCTACCAAACAAGGCGTTAAGGTAAGAAAATTGTTGCCAAACGGAGACTTTGGGGGAAGAAGTTTTGCACCCGGAAGTTGAGCTAAACGGTGTAGTTTAGTCTCCGCGATCTTGTCTACCCGTATTTAGAGCATAGTAGCAAAAAATACAAACAATATTTAGCATTTATAATCAATAGGCCAATAAAAAAATTATAATCAATACAAAACAAACAACATAACATTTGAAATGAAATGTAGGAGCTTCCTATCTTAGAAGAAGTGTGTTACTTTTGAGGAAGAAAAGACAAGTAGTCTCTCGTACCAGAGGACAAGGGGTCGGTGGTGCCAATGCGTATTGGAAAGTAGGGTGTTTAGGTGGTGCACTTAATTGAGATATTAATCCGGATCATTCTGTTTGGAGAGGTTACTGAAAAATACTTGTGTTTCAAAAATCAAGTTAATCGGACAATTATATCTACTTGACCAAGGTAGATTAGTGTCGTAGTACAACTTTGAATTGTACTGACCATCCATTATCGTAATACTTGTTATTGTCTGACCAAAGGAATTAACGTTATCCTATCAATTGAGTAATTTTTCTCTTGAATGATCTACTCAGCCTACTCTACAAACTTAACAGCTTATCCCTACCAAATAAACATCTTGGATCGTTAAATAATACTTCAGTGATTAATTTTGCGTCGCAAAATGGAATGTCACATCATCACATGAGAAAAACCATTCTCGTGCTCTTAATGTGTAATGGAGTTTTATAATGTGAGGCCTATTGGACTACAATGTCACATGAAATTCTTTTTCAAAATATTTGTCAATTTTAAAACGCAATCAATCTGATCATTATTATAGCATAGCTGGAACCCGAGTGCGGTTTTTTTTTTTACTTTACCTCACCCGAAAATAAATATCGATATATATCTCCCCAGTTGAAAATAAAGTAGGAAAAGAGTTGAAAATAAAGTAGGAAAAAGCAACGTACCCGGTGTTATTTTAGATGGCGATGGAGCTCCAACTCCGACAGTCGTGCGGCAGGTACCCGACACATAAGGCGGGTTGGGGCAGTAGCAAGTTGTTTGAGTACTAAAATTACTATACCCGCAACGTCCCCCAGACCCAGTACATCCACTGCACACACTGGTATCCACTTTCCATTTAACTCCAAAACCAGTCTCTACAACTTCTCCTAAAGCCGTTGAGTTTATCGATTCGGCGAAATTTGAAAACTGGGACCGTCACGCTAACGTCACACCCCACCCAAGCCGGTGAACCGGGAATTAAATACACACCATTATACCCGGAAACATTACAAGTACCAATCAGGTCAATACCCGGAATTAAGGTAATCGGAGCAGGGCAACCGTAGAAAAGTAAGGTTCATGTAACTGGAGGAATACTCGAATAAGGAATTATCCAGGGTGGTGTTAACTAATTTCTGTGGACAAGTCGCTTCCATTACGTCTTCTCTGGCAATATTCATTGTTTGGGCAGATGGGTTGATATCAAAACCCGGAATGTGATGGCATTGATAACAAGGGTGGTGATATTGTTGTTCCCACAAGTGAGAACAAAACCGGATATCCGCAGAATTCGGGTTCTTGGTATCCCGGAAAGGATAGCCCACTCCTGCGATTGAGCCGCAATTGAAACTAGCACCGCAGCAGGTAGAAGAATTCATCTGGATCTGGGTTTGCAAGAGAATGGAAATTGAAGAAACAGGAACAGGGTTGGGATTGAGAGGAGAAAAAAAATCGTGGAAGGATTTGGGAATTCATTTGGGTGGAATTTGGGTATGGTGGAGAGGAGGTGTTTGGGGGATAGTTATGGGTGGGTAGTGGTTAGCTTGGTGGTTAGAGCAAATACAAAGGAAATTTGAAAAAGTTGGCAGGGAAGGTAAGTCAAAGCTAAATTGACAGAAATAAATTCCTATGGTTGGGTAGTCTTTTTCTTATTGATTAATAGTATGTAGCGATGTCGAAATCTCGATGGTTGATCTAAGAGGTTCGATATCGTTCACGCAAAACAAGTTTAACCACTGGTGTTACATCTAGTCATGAATATTCCAACGACAAGTAAGTCGAATGGGATCTAATTCTATAATCTTATCATTTCTGGACTCAATAATCCACCTGCAGCCATGTATCTTAATTTGCACCTAACTAAGTTGTAGTTGGTAGGAAATACTTTAAAGTGAGGAGATTCATGAACCACATCTTTGACATTTTGTGTGTGAGAACAACACGAGGTTAGTGAACAGAAAAAGATGCCCATTGGCTGTTTGATTATCGGGTGTCCATGCTCGATTACTCCCGAGACCCTAATGTTAACGATTAAACAAATTTCTACTAGTCTCAAACATGTTTATTCATCTTCGATTGCAGAGTTTTGAGCTCGGAAATGTAAACGTACCCTTTACTTACTATCATTTTCATGCTTCCACTCCAACAACGAGCTGAGGATAGCTATTGTTTAACTGCTATGTGAGGATAAAGAAGTTGTGGTGTGGTTTCAGGAGCCTGTAACGTATGCTTTCAGGTACTTGTGATGAGATTGTCTTATTTACAGATGTGGCGCAAACTGCGCCACCGGCTTCTGTGGGCTCCACTGGACATATATTGAATTAATCTGAAGCGTTCATCTTGTAGGGCCTATAAAATAATGTATTTATGCAAAAAATCAACTTGATCGGATATTAATAGATATGTCAAAAGTTGAATTTTGATTTAAAAATGGACGATGCGGATTACGTGATAATTTTTTAAGTTAAAATATACATATGACCGTCGGATTTTTAAAACCAAATTTTACATTTGACATATCCATCGATGTCGATCAGTGATTTTTTTAAAATGGATAAGTTATCTTATGGCCCTGAGATTAAAACAATCATTATTCGCGATGTCGCGCGGTGAGGCGCAATGGGTTGCCACTTCCATAAATATGATAATCTCACTTGTGATTCGCTAAAGGTTTGTTCAATGAGCTATACCAACTTCTATAAAAAGTAATTGATATATTTAGGTTTCCGATGCAAAAAGTATTAAAAGAGTGTGTGTCTATTATTTTAAAACTTACATTCTCCATGCAAACAAAGGTTTAATTAGAAACTTTTTGGTAAAAGTAATTGATATATTTAGGTTTCCCATGCAAAAAATAATAAAGGATAAATATTGTTTGTGGTACAAAAGAAGAGATCATCCAAACATGACCTTTCAACCATCAAAACAGTGCTTGTATACAATCTCAGCTTTCTTAGGCCATACGAGTAGAAGTCGAATACGAGATTGAGAAATCTACATGTTCGACTACTACATTTGTACACATCACGTAGGAACAGAGGCTATTGTAATCCATTATTATTCGAGCGGACATGTAGAGATATTTATCCAAGAAAGGAAAATAACGTGTGAATCAAATAAAACAATTAGGATTTGCGACAATTTCTTTTACCAAATTGGGTAATTAACAAAAAAAGAAAATCTAGACGTTTTGGTTCTCTCTCTCCCCAGTTTCTCTGCTTGTAGCTATGGGCGTTGTCGCGACGATCGATCAAACCAAACAGACACACAAGAATATGTAAATCAGAGAAAGAACACGAGAAATTTTACATGGTTCCCAAGTTGGATAAGTCCACGGAGGCAACGGATTAACTTTTTGGGAGAGGATTTACAATCACCCTCAACTCACAAACACTCTACAATTTCTGTTTCCCACTCTGCAGCTAATAGACCAAGCTTTTCTAGAAGCCCCATTAATTGTGAGCCAACTACCCAACTCTCACAGGACATTGGCGGTGCCAAGTCTCTATAGGGTTCATTATGGTATTTCTCATCTGACCCCTTTAAACTAGGTTAATAAATGGGTTCGATGTTTCAGTTTAACTGAAATTGTCTTTTTTTTTTTTTTTTTTTGGTGCTACTTTGGAGTTAATTTAGAAGAAAAAGGAAAATAAATTATAGCTTAGGAGCCTATTTTTCTAAAATTGGAGCTAGTAGGATGAATTAAAACTAATAAATGTTTCAACCTCATCCAGTAGATACTCTGATTGGCATTTTTTTTTCTATTTGTGGACAAAACTTTTCGTATGAAACAATAGGAAAAGTCATGTAATCACTTCTGGCTGTCGATAATAAATGGTTTGATCGATGGTCACTTTCATGTTATTGTCAGGAATCGAACAACGTTCAATCCACAATCTTTTCTGGATCTTTAAATTGGGTGGCGAGAATTTGTAAAAGCGAAAAAAAAGTGCGTAATGAATAGGAAAACAAAGAAAGAAAAGCACAAACGCAAACGTGAAAAACCTCAATCAGAAGAATTTGGAGTAGAAGACTACTTTTTTGCCCCAGAAAAGATTTCTCTCGCCTCCTCTTAGATTTACACTGAAACACTCTCTAACCCTAACAAAATAAATAGGTAAGACCCAATAACCAAAATTGTCCTTGCATCCCCAAAAGCTAGTGAACAAAACAGGCAATGAAGTACGCAATTAGTTGCAAAAACCTAGAAATAATCTTACTATTTTCTAGACGATTGGAGGAAAATCAATCACTTTTATTAAAATTTCTTTGATAAACAAGTGACAATCAAACAGGTAAAGGGTAGATACAAGTACATCAATTGGAAAAGACCAGAGGAATCAAGTTTCATGTGATTCCTAAACTACATCAATCTAACAACAAAGCAAGCATGGAAAAAAGATGAGAACAAGTCTAAGGACCAGGTTCATTCACCAACTCATGAAGCTTTCTGTCCAATACTTCAGCACAAATCTGCCCCATGATTCTGTAAAAAGACATGTGATCAGCTATATTTTCCACTGGCATTTTCTCTATCACTTTCCTTGCTAAACTTGTTCTCTCCTCATTTAACTTCAATCTGTTCATGTAACCAGATGCATTCCTCACTGTTGCTCCCATCTGTTTCAACCTCTTCTCTTGTTGCAAACTCATTGCTGTGTTTGACTGCGAATGATAAGACGGGGCACAAAATGAAAAATTTGACGAGTGACACGTTAAAATGATCTTCATACGAATTGAAGTGAAGTGTTGTAATCCTCTCACAAAAACTCTACAAAAACCATGCTTGACAGTTGTCACAATTACGTGAGTGGGATCCAGAGACACTGGTAGTGTAGCATGTAAGGACCTCACAAATTAGATTAGTATGTGTAAATGTCAATGGAAAATTCTTTTTCGGCATAGCATGTGATTGTCATGCCATGCGAACGAAGTTTTAGTACAGGCAATGACACGACTTGTACTTTTTTTCATCTCAAACCCAGAAAAGCTACATCATTCCAATGAGGCTTTGTGTATAGAAATCTCATTTGTATTGTCTTCCTAAGTATAGAAGGATGGTTTCACCCCGGGCTGAGGCTTTTCATTAGCAGCTACTGGCATGGAGTGCAGTCCGAAAATGGCCTCTCCAAAAGTTGTTAGGGTTAGTATAGCATTACCTTCCCAAAATCTTCTACCTCTCATTAACATCCAAATTTTTTTTGTCACATCACTCTCGACGATAAGGCCTGACCGGTGGCATAAAAGACTTGGAACATTTGACGCGCATGATTCGACTCACGATTATTAGGCCTTCTTTGTCTTAAATGAGATTTTATTATAAACTAGCTTATTAGATTTCAAACATAAACCATAAGATATAAGGCCAAGTATGTGATAAAATCTATAAATAAACAAAAGTATCGAACCCTTTGGCATACCTCAAGAATTCTGCCCCAGCTTTAAGCTCAGATTCCTTGGATGGATGCACTTCACTACCACCAGCATATAGATTCCTAGCAACAGAGAAGCTTCGGACAATATCTTCTCTCTTCTTCTGCAATTCTTGATCAAGCTTTAACGATTTTGGCACATTGGTTGAGCTATTAAGCCTCTTCTGATAAGCAATCACTGCCTTGACAAATTCCTACACATTCCATCCCAATCAAATCAGTAAACAATTTCACAAAAGTATACTCAACGTGAAAAACTGTACCAAAAAGACCGCGTGGAAACTTACCCAATGGAGCCTTATGTCCCATTTAAACATAATGTAGTGCAAGTTATAAAAACCCGGCGCAACCATCACATATTGGCCAATACATAGCAGTTTTTGGATTCAAAGTGAAAAATGTACGCTTTCGGCCAGTTCTCAATACCTCTCAGTTAACAACCTGTTCAATCCATTAATTGTTTTGCGACGGGCTTATGGCTATGCTAATGCTGCTATCGTGACATTTTGACAAAATTCCGTAACATATTTCAGGGTCTACTGTTTTACAGTGAAAAATAAACAAGATTTGAACTAAGCACTTCTTCAATATAATCAAATAACCTTAGTAGCAAGATCCTTCTAAAATGGATCGCTCACGAGATGGGAGCTTCGATTCTGGCAGCTCCCAAGGCGGGGCTCACTCCCATCTAGAGCGGGGAACCCACTCGTAAAATAGGATGGGAGCTTTACACTAATCTTAAGCGATGAAATTCTCACTTCTCTTTCCAAATATTTGCAAGGAAGAAGGAAAAAAAAAAAAAGTAAAAAAGATTTGGGACTCTTTTTCTTTCTCGTTTTCATATTCTACTACTTATCTACATGTTTAATCCATATATTTGGTACAAAATAATCTATTAGGATGTCATTTCTCAATCATGTTTATACATATAAAATCTTTATATGCTGCGCTCCATTTGCACCTATATAACATATGTACAATACATATATATATTTATTTAGTATTAAATATTCCCTCCGCGCTCCCAACCCAAGGAGTTTCTACATACCCAGACCTCAAGCACCGGCACCGTCCCGCTCTGCTTTGTGCAACTAAGCAAATTACCAATATGATTTGCAACTCATCTATCATGTAAGATGAACGAAGAAAATTATTACCTGATAAGCAGAGGGACAACCCGGATAATCAAACTCATCCGAATCGGGCTTTCTCATTCTCTCCGGATGAAACTGGAGCCCCATTATGAACTTCCCCTCATCCGGATTATAAGCGTCCGGGTCATAAAACCCTTCCACCAACCCATCAGGCCCAAAAGCCATTGGCACAAACCTCTGAGCCAATCTCTTAACCCTGATGATGATAACTATTTACCATAATCTCCCTATCCCCACCCTCCAAAGACTCCTTAAACCATTTCTCCAGGGGTATTTTCAACCACCTTCACCCGATGCCTATGCCCATCGTAATTCTCATAATCTATATGAACCACCCTCTGGTTCTCCGGCAATTTCGTCGATAGTTCTTTCCCTATGTCCTGATAAAGGGTACCCCCAGAAGCCACATTTAGGACTTGTGACCCCCTGCATATGCCCATGTAGGGTATGTTTCTTTCTAGGCAGAGTTTGGCCAGTCTTAATTCGATTGTGTCTTTTTCTTTGTCGATTGTGGTGTCGCTCTCGTGGAGTTTTCGTATATCTTCTAGTTCTTCGGGTGATAGACCCGAGGTTTCAGTCTCATAGAAGGACGGATCGATGTCTTCGCCTTCGCAGAGGAGGACGCCGTGGATGGGCTCAAAGCTGTCTAGCAGCATGTGGACCCCGCTTACTCGGGGGACAATGACCGGCACTGCTCCATAGCTTACTATGAGATCGAGATGGTATTCACCTGATAATTGTGCATACAATTGAAAGTTAGCAAACATTGATTGGTTCAATACATAAAAAAAACCATAACCCAAAGTCCACTAAAACACTATTCCTCTGTTCTAACATATTTGTATTCACCACCTGATTAATTGTGTCAACATTGTATGGCTTGTACTCCAATGAGACACAGAAAATATTGATCGTATATTGATATTCGTAATTTCTCACGATAAATAGTGTTGGAATACCGTGTATGAAACTAGGGCATTCAGAGGGTCTCCCAAGGCAACCGAACAGCCCCCACGGGTTCATTGAATTTGAAGTTACACGAGTTAATTGAATTGTGGTATCACACGGGACTCAGCCACATTTTGATTTCCTATAGCACTGTGTCATGTTCTTTATCGTTTCTGTTATCTGTAAATTACTGTGTTATCATAATGGAATTGCCGAATTTTTCCTAACAAATAGCAGTACATCAGTGCATTTTTCACGGGTTTTTTTATAGGCCAAGGATTTGCGACCATATGAATGCAGGCATGCAAAAGGTAGAAGACAGAAAATCAGAGGAAAAAAAAAACGTACCGACGAAATCAACAAACTTGTTCTTGCGAACGCTTCGCCTCGACACAATCAGGACACGAGGGAGGATCACTGAGAGATCAGCCGTCGGCATCGCTTTTCCTTCTTTCCGGGAGTGTGTTGTTTTTAACTTTGTTTAGGCGCCGCGTAAGTATGGGGCCTTTACAGGGACGGCGTGCTTAAAACGTGGCTTAAGTCTTATCCGAGGGATGGAGGACGGAGTCAAAGCTGATTAGGAGCCTTGTGAGATAATTAAGGCTCAGAGTAAGTATCGGGACTCCAGTTTTCTTTCTCTTGGCTGGTGTCCTTATCCTGTTTTCCCCCCGCCACCTCCGCCTTGCTTGGATCAGAGGCGGCTTTTCTCTTCTGTTACCAGAAGGGGGTAAAATTCGGTTGGTTCGGATTGGTTTTTGAGGTGTTCAGAACTAAACCGTTTGGGTCGGGGTAATTTTTCCAAGAACCGACCTCGACCGGAAAAAAAAAGGGGCGAAATCGGTTGGGTTGGTTAAGTCGAGGTTGGTTTTCGCGATTTTTGATTCGGTGTTAAGATTGAGATTGAGATGGATGGCCAAGATTTGTTATTTTTTGGGTTTAAGATGGGCCGGCTTTGATTGATCCGTTCAAATCGGAATAGGTTTTGGGGTATTTTCGGTTTGGTTTGGTTTGGTTTGAAAAATATCTAAAAGCAGGCCAGAGAAGAAAAATTAATCGGTTTGGGGCCGACCAAACCCACCTTTAGCCCGACTGGAAAACAAACTAATCCGTCAATTTTATTATTATTATTTATTATTTTTTCGGTCCGTCGGTTTTTGTATCACCCCTTCACCAAGTAGGGCTGGCTCTTGTATGTTCGGAGGCTCCAGTTGAATTCGTAGCATTATGGGACCCGTCTATTTTTATCATTGAATCCAAATGTAAACTATATGATTTATATGCATATCAAAAACATATGTTTTGTCGATAGTTTTTCTAATTTGAGCTTGTAAAAAACTTAAAAGAACATATTATTTAAAAAAATGGCATTTATTAGTTTTCGTCGAAACTTTTACGTTAAAGTGATTAGATAAAACGACGAAATTAGAAAAATATAAAATTATGACCAAAACTGAAACAAATACAAATCCCTAAAAGTGCAAAAAGTACAAAAAGTTCAAAAAGTCACACAAATAAGTAACATGAAACAAATGGGTCCCAAAAATGCGTCTGCGATCCACAAAAAATGTGTGATACATAGGGTGTTTGGGCATCATCACATTTCCTAAAGTCGCCACTTGTTATGGATAAGAAATCTTGTTTTACAAATTTTTCTCTCGCATATAAATTACCAACAAACGAGTAAAGGGTACATACAAATTTAAGGAAAGACCAGAGGATTCAAGTTTCATGTGATTCCTCAACTACATCAATTGGATAACAGACAAAGCATGAAACCCAATAAAAGCAGATAAGTAGATAACTTTTCAAAGCTAACCCTGAGCTAAAACTTGAGGCGTGACTACTTTTTGGGCCTCTGAAAATTTACAAAGTTTAAGGGTTTCTCTTGCTTTGGCACCCTTAAAGGGCCCCGTCTTGAATCTTCACTTTGGGCCTTGAAAAGTCAGAGACCTACAAGTTTTAAGGACCAAGTTCATTCACAATCCTTGAATCTTTTATCAATACTTCTGAACAGATCTGGCCCATACTGCGATAAAAGACATGAGATCAGATATATTTTCCACTGACATTTTCTCTATTGCTTTCCTTGCTAAACTTGCTCTCTCCTCATTTAACTTCAATCTGTTCATGTAAACAGATGCATTCCTCACTATTTGCTCCCATCTGTTTCAGCCTCTTCTCTTGTTGCAAGCTCAATGCTGTGTTGGACTGCAAATAAAATGACAATGCACAAAAGAAAATTTGTAAGTTCAGTGTCTCTTTTGTTCCGGTCTGGAAACTCACACACACATCTTTTCTTCATCTGTCCATATTCCAGTCAGCGACGGGTTTTAAAGATTAAGCTTCCATCCTCTTGCTCTTCATCAATTTGCCTCAGATTGTGGATTGGCTGGTGCAATTTCATAAAGGATCAAAGTTTCTTAGTTTGGTGACCAAACTTGCTATGGCTGCGTTGCTGTACCATGTTTGATGGGAACGGAATAGAAGAGTTTTTCAGAACTCTAGGCTGGATAGCCATTGCTTGGAGCTTAAAAAATGGATGGATCTCAGAGCATGTATCAACTCTTGGAGGAATTTTCCACGATCAAACGGTAACTTGGCCTTGTGTTCTCGTTGACGTTTACCAGCTCATATTTTTTTATTATTGTGGTTTGATGTTTTTCTGTAATTGTTTGTCAGATCTTGTGTTGCTTTGGTGGTTAGAGCTGGTTGTAATTCTTTCGGGTTTATGCCCTTTGATATTGTTCTATTCTTTCGTGGTATATAAAATCTTTACTTACCCAGAAAAATGTTTACAAGATTTTCACAATGATTCGTAACTTCACCAAAAATGCTTTCGTAACAAGTACCGAAATCTTAAGTAATAAGTACCAAAATAGATGCGTAATGCGGTACTCCTCTTTTCAGGGGTGTACTCTCGCACTCTCCAAGCAAATAGAAAAAAAGTGTCAAATACTTTGACGTACCTCAAGGAATTCTGCACCAGCTTCAAGCTCAGATTTCTTAGATGGATGCACTTCATTACCACCAGCATATAGATTCCTAGCAACAGAGAAACTTCGGACGATGACTTCTCTCTTCTTCTGCAATTCTTGATCAAGCTTTAAAGATTTTTGGCGCATCGGTTGAGCTATTAAGCCTCTTCTGATAAGCAATCACTGCCTTCACAAATTCCTACACATTTCCATGCAAATCAAGTAAATGAAAAATTTCACAAAAAACGCATCCTTTGTACGACACAGAGAATGATTGGGACAAAAATGTCCTGACACGATTGTATTTGTAGTAAGCCCGATGTGTAGGGTCAACAGGCATCTTTTGTGAAGTCTGCATGCATTGAACAATTCCTAACACATCTACGTGTGTTGTATGGTAGGAAGACCACAAGGCAATGCATTTAGCAATTGAGTTTATCCGATTTATGTTTTTAATTTTCTCTCATTTTTCCAACCACATACGCATTTGGTTTAACGCTCTTGCTAATTGAACATTCTCTTTGGGAATTGTTGTAGGCGAACTAGGTGGGCCATGTAGCCCCAAATCAAACAAATGGGCTGGACTGAACAACCCGCCTGGACCTTCCTATAGGTGTGTCATCTATCCAATATCATGATCAGATATTTCAGACCCAAACCGATTTTATGCGTGTTGATTACGTGCATACTTGGAGAACAGGCAATTTTTGTATCCCTATGTAAAGTACATTGATGAACTCATAAATGGTATGCATCTCTCTCCACCAAAGCGCTATGTACTTTCCTCTCCACTTGCATCCTCTTGAACATTAGAGTGCCTTTCTGGTCAAGACACTAACGGTGGGCGTACCTCTGCAGCTGAGGCAAAGGTACAAGCTTGAGCCCAGATTCAAAAGCAGAGGTCGGGTCAAGGTTCATTTTTAGGAACTTAGGATCACCATCCCATAGAGACTTAATTACAGAACCAAAGAGGTCCTCCCAAATCAAATCAGCCATGTTCACAACATGTATGATGGCTACTTATTTTGTTTCTTTCTCCTTTTGTATATAAATGCATGAATCGATATATAGTGACAAGGTAAACCAAGAAAATATGATTGTGATTAGTGAATAATCTATCGTGGGAGGTTAGACTATTACCTGATAAGCAGAAGGGCAACCCGGATAATCAAACTCGTCTGAATTGGGATTTCTCATTCTCTCCGGATGAAACTGGAGCCCCATTATGAACTTCCCCTCATCCGGATTATAAGCATCTGGATCATAAAACCCCTCCACCAACCCATCAGGCCCAAAAGCCATAGGCACAAACCTCTGAGCCAATCTCTTAACCCCCTGATGATGGTAACTGTTTACCAACATCTCCCTCTCCCTACCTTCCAATGACTCCTTAAACCATTTCTCCAAAGGGGTATTTGCGACCACCTTCACCCGATGCCTATGCCCATCGTAGTTCTCATAATTTATATGAACCACCCTCTGGTTTTCGGGCAATTTCTTGATAGTTCTTTCCCTATGTCCTGATAAAGGGTACCCCCAGAAGCCACATTTAGGACTTGTGACCCCCTACATATGCCCATGTATGGTATGTTTCTTTCTAGGCAGAGTTTGGCCAGTCTTAGTTCGATTGTGTCTTTTTCTTTGTCGATAGTGGTGTCACTTGCATGAAGCTTTTGTATGTCTTCTAATTCTTCAGGTGAAAGACTGGAGGTTTAGGTCTCGTAGAGCGATGGATCGATGTCTTAGCCCATGAAGAGAGGACGCCGTGGATGGGCTCAAAGCTGTCCAAGAGCATGTGGACTCCGCTCACTCGGGAACACAATGACTGGCACGGCTCCGTAGCTTACTATGAGATCGAGATGGTATTCACCTAGTAATTGGAGAGTTAAAAGTAAGCGAACAATGGAAGCTGAGCACCAAGGTTAGACTTGCAAGTTTCATAGATGAAATTCCTATTGGATTTTTTAACTAAGGTGGGAAGCCTTCTCTGGTTAATGATGCTCAAGGCTCCAGTTAGAGGCTTGGTGTGTTTGAGCATCATAAAATCAAGTACTTATCCTTTAAAAGAAAAAAGACAGAGCTGGCTAGCATGTCATGTCTTATGATTATGAAATTACCGCGTGGGATATATGGAATGTCCGCGTATATGTGGTAGTTTACATATCTTGTGCGATTATTAGTAAAAGTGTTAGTAAAATGTAGCTAACTTGATTAAATTTAAAAAAAAAATCTCAACTCAACAAAACCCACTATTCCTCTGTTCTTAGGTAAAATATTTTTCTTATGCGGTATGCCTTTGTTAATTGAGTCCCAGTAACCCATAGTAAGATTCCTAGAACAACGTTTTAAATAAGCGGTATTGGTGTATATAGGGAACCGACATGCTCGAATGATATTTAACGTGAGAATCGGTTGTAGTGGTTGTAAATTTTTTTAACTTTTTAGCGTATCGATGAATCTGATGGAAGTATTAAATATCAGAATATCGGACATCAAAATCACGAGTATGGCTTCGCTGATATATTAGTAGATATTAGCCCATGGTTTACTTATTGGTGGCCTGCAAACCTTTTATAAAAAATATCTACGGTAGCGATCGTTGATCTTATTTTGAGATGCTTACAACGTTATAGAAAATCAAAAGATATACGAACCAACGAAATCATGATACATAAATGAGAAGGTGGAAATCAGAAGATAAACGTACCAACAGAAATCAACAAACTTGTTCTTGCGAACGGTGCGTCTGGAAACAATGAGGACTCGAGGGAGTATCACCGAGAGATCAGATGTTGACATGGCTTTTACGCTTTGTTTGATGGGCGAGTCTAGGCGCTGCGTAAGGGGTATATATAGAGGTCAAGCCAGGTACAGTGCATTGGACTCGGGTCTTTTCCTGGGTCAGTCAATCTAGTTACGGCTTTTCTGGCCTTACAAGTTACAACAACGATCCAAAACATTTACTCCGTACTTTGTAGAAATCATCGACCATGATGATGAGTTGAATAGATTTTATTAAAATTTGATAAAATTAAATTTTGATTTTATCCAATCTTGATAAAATTTAGATAAGATCTATTGGCCGATCTGAATATCTTGAGCGGCGGTCTGTGAACAAAATGGATTTTGGGCGAAACTTTAAGATTTTAAGCATTTAGTGATAAAGAAATTTAAAATAATTAATGTATGTGAAGAGATTGAGCAATGCCGATATCCGTATTTATTCCATTCAACACATAGCAGTTTTCTTGTATGAATCTGTTTTGTTCATATCCTACCAACATTCGATCGAACAAATTTTTTTGCTGGGTAAACCAAAAGCGACGACCCCTCAAGAGGGGCCCACATATAGGACTTGAAATAAAATTTAAAAAAAATCTTGTTCCCTCAATTAAACTTTTTTAAGTGTGTAATTTAAGTAATTAAAACACGAAGAAAGTATCATCATTCACGTATTACATCCAAGCTTTTCACGTAAATTTTTATTTATTGTCCTTGATAAAGGCAGTAAAATTAAAGCGTTATCATTTAACTTTTCAAAAATGAATCTAGTTTTTAAAGGGCAAAATAGGAGCAGACCAAAATTATTTAGGAACAAAATAAAATCTAGTTTACCCGTTAATTTTTTTAACATCACACTTATTCAAAAGAATAGACCAAAAATTAAATACAGTATTCTTTTCTAGGAACGAATGGAGCATTAATTTTTTTCAAATTTTCTATCATGGACAAGTCCAAATACATTGTACCTCGCCCATGGACGGGGAATTGAGTCCCAATGTGCTGGGTTTGGAAGATTTGGGGTTGAGATTTAATGTGTAATAATGACAATAACAATAACAATAATTTATTTTTGCTAATAGTAATAATAAAGTAAATTAAATAGACATCCTAATCAGCCCATACTTAATAATAATAATAATTGAGAGAGTGGGATTAAAGCGAGGTTAGTTCTTTCATAATGTCGATTTCTTTGGTCGCTTTTCCGTTTTGGGATGTCGAAAATGTTTGTCATTTCAAAAGCGTCCAGTGAAATTGGGTAAGATTTTCGATTTTTGCAACCCCAAAAATCTTTTCTCATCTTAATTGGCTAGCTTATTATCTTTTTATTTTATAGCGGTTTTATGATTTTGAAAATTTTGTATAATAAAAGTAATTGATATCTATCAAACATAGTCCAGTATTGAATATGTTTTGACTTTAAATATAATAAATTAAGCGCCATGAAATTTGTTAGCGATAATATTATTTGGATTTAGGGGTAAAATAGAAAAATCAATCTGAAAAAGTTTTATTTATTTAAAAAGCAAACTTTTAAAGGGTCTTAGAAATTGGGGACGGAGGGAGTAATAATCATATCCATCAAAGCTGATGAGGAGCCTTGTGGGGGAGTAGCATTTGGTTAAGGTAAGGAGTAATCAACTTGTATTGCTTAAATACTTTTCGTAAATATACGAAGAGCAGTGTCAAAGTGTAAAGGGGATACAATATTTATTTTTGTTTTGTTGGAAAAAAAAGGCTTAATTCAATTATACTACATGTTCTCAAAAATGAAAGTCATTGAAATACTTTTTAAGATCCAAAAGCATTCATCTTTTTAAATTTCTATTTTTTCATCTTTTATGTGAAAAAATCAAATTGTTTAGATATCGCAAATGCCTAATTCATAGGTACAAAAGGCCTTGTTAAGCCAACTTATTTTGTGTGGCGGCACTGCTTGACTTTTTGGTTTTTTTATCTTTATTCGAGTTGCGGTCATAATTTTATATTTTTCTAAATCCTCTCGTTGAGACAAGTTATGTTACTTAAAAAGTTTGACACAACATTAATAAATATGAATGTTTTTTAATAAAGAAAAAAAAAAGTACAAAAAATTAAGAACGAGGAATAGCAATATTTATAAAACGGGGTGGGTGGCCCATGCCACCCCTCAATTTAGCTCCGCCGCTGATTGGCTGGGCTGAAGAGTAACAAAATGTACATACTTATCTTTTAGTCGGTAGTTTTCTCTGGGGCAAATATATTTTCTTAACCAGGATTGAGACACTAATTTTTAAAGAAAATTGAAGTGTGCCAACCCTTCATAATCTTGAGGAGTTTATACGAATATTTGTAAGAATAATCCACTCGATTCGTATGTCATAACGATGATTTTGCTACGTTTCTTCCTTTGATTGAGTACATGCGACAACGGTTCCATATTCTATATATTATTGTAAATTTTTATGAAAATAACAGATGAAGTGACAAGTGTCCCTATTTTTTGCACTTTTTAATATTATAAAATCTAATTATTATGAAAATGCTATAAGACTATTATTCTTTTTTATTTTATATTATTATTGGAATGAGTGTAAACATTTATTTTATTTTTGCAATTTTAATACTGTAAACTCAATTATAGAAAATGACATGACACCATATTATTCAAATGCCATGACACAATATTATTCTTTCTAAAAAGATTGCGTTTGATTTTACATAACTAAGGAAAGTTATTTCCATAAATTGAAAGAAGACTTTAAATTGGTGAAAATATTTTTGAAAAAAATCCATGGTAAAATAGTACTCCGCATCCACTTTTTAGTGTCTTATGCGTTTCATAATTAGAACTTATTTTTCTCTCCCATCAACTTTTATGACATTTTATATTTACTTTCCCACAACTTACCCTTACCAATATAATAATACTCACTAACTTTTCAAAAATGAATTCACTTTTTAAGGAAAAAAAAGAAAAAGAAATGTACATCTTATAACTTTTCAAAATGTGCATTTTATTAAAGACAACAAAAATGGAAAGTTAAACATTTATAAAAGGGGCCCGGAGGGAGTATTTTTTATTTTATCATAACCGCGATTTCCCAAAGAAAAGGTCTAGCAATTTGGGATGGAGAAATAGTTAGGATTTTCTTTATAATAGTAAGTTTATTGACATGACAGTTTTTCCAAACCAAACCAAACCAAGCCTTATGTCCCAATCAATTGGGGTTTATTTCACGTGAATCTTTTTACTCCATTTGAACTACTGCCAAGTCTTTTGCTTCATTCTTTAAGCAAAAGTATCTTCGGATCTTTGTATACTGGCATTTAATGTCAATTTGGATTTTCCCCTCCTCGTCGTTTCTACTCCAGCTATCTTATCCACTCTGCTAAGCTACTTCCATTTGGCCTTCTGATAGGCGTCACAAGGCCATCTTAGCCTATTTTTCCTTAACTTCTCTTCTATAGGTCTTACACCTACGGCCTGTAATTGTTTTCATTTCTAATCATATCTCAAATGCGTCTTACCACACATCCCATCTCAACATTCTCGTTCAGATTCATATCTTGTTCACTTTGCTTCTTAATAGGCCCGGCGTTACATTTAAAATAAATATATTTGATGGTCTAATACTTGATTCTATAAAATCTTCCTTTCAATTTCTTCCTTGTACTACACTTGGATTACATGAGTCACGTCGTCTGCCAATCTGCCAAAAGTCTTGAATAATAGAGGCCTAAATACCTAAAAGTAGTCCCTCTTTTGGTATCTCTAAGGGTGAAAGTATAAATAGAATCGGACCGAACCGGCCGGTTTTAGTTATTTTTAGTTTATATAGTTCGGTTCGGTTCGATATGTTGGAAGAACCAAAGAAGCGGTTTAGTTTCCCAGTTCAAGGTGTCAAAAACCGAGGGAGAACCAAACCAAACCAATATATATTAATTCTCCCAAAAACAAAGGGATGGGGATTAGATCTACGTCAAAGGCGTGGAGAACTAAGCACTTATCCATCACTTATTTGTGAAACTTTTGTGTTTATGGTATGAAACAAATAAATTTATTAGTTGCTAGCCTTAATATGTATATATATACACTTTTGAAATTTGACCAAATTTTAAATACTTTACTCTTCTTTCTTCTACCTCTTTTTAGAATCTACTTGACCCCATCCCAAATCAAAATCTCTCTCTCTCTCTCTCTCTCTCTCTCTCTCTCTCTCTCTCTCTCTCATGGGCCGGATATAAGCGTAGATTTCGGATCAAAGTGAAATTGTTTTTTATCTTGTAGGCTGCGATTTCCATCGACAACACCGCAGGAGAGTAAGAGACACCCATCTCCGGCGTCATCATTCTAGATCTCTCTCCCGGCGTCGTCATTTTTGGATCCTGCCATCGCCGTCCATAATGAGAGCCAGATCATGTTAGATGCATGTTAGTCTCTCTTCTTTTACGTATGTATCTATATGTGTGTTCCGCATGGGAATTTTTAGATCTAATATGTATCTATGTTTACGTTTGTTTTATGTTTGATACTTTCTGAGAGATACATGTTTTTGTATGACTAAACTCTGTAGATGCAGTATGTTTTTTGATTTTTTGGGAACTAATGTATATATATGTATATATGTATCATGATCTTTTCTCTCTCTCTCTCTCTCTCTCTCTCTCTCTCTCTCTCTCTCCCTCTCTCTCTCTCTCTCACAGGCTGAATGCGACCTATGAACCGGCCAGGCCAGGTGACAAAGCTTTGACGGTCAGGCTCAGAGAAACAGATTTTAGTTCTATGGTTCTCCCGAACAAGTTTTTCGATTCATTCAAATATAGCCTTGAATTTGACCCGGCCCGGACGGTTTCACCCTAGTATCTTTTGATCTTTAGATCATCACTCTTTCCTCATCATACTTCTAGTATCCACAAAACTTGTAAATCATACACTCAATTTTACTCCTACTTATCCGAAAGTCCTTAGATTTTAATACTTCCGCCAAATTTCTAATTTAGTATTACTTTTCCTTAACGATTTTACGTCCTACAAGGACAATATCATCACAAACAACATACACCATAGGATATCCTCACAATCGCCTAGTCAATTCATCCATAACTAGCGAAAAGATGAGGGCTCAGCGTTGACCCTTGGTGCAATCCTCTTTTGTGATGGGAAATTCACTCTTTTTCTCTTGCTAGTGATCTAATGGCGGTGATTTCACCTTCATACATGTCTCGACTTCATTCGACACATAGCCTTTGGTTGCTCCACTTTCTCGCCCGGAACCCACCATATAATGTCTCAGGCACCATCATAAGCCTTTTCTTGGTCTATGAAAATGTATCACGAGATCCTTCTTTGTTGACTGTGTCTTTCTACC